>CM031373.1:99768344-100968344 GCA_018208015.1 Medicago ruthenica | reverse complement strand
TATAATTGCCTAAATCCATAACTATGACTATGTCTGTATCTATGACTTAGTGATCGGGGGAAAAAGACCTAGGATCACTTTCTGATAATTGTCTATAACTATAACTGTATGTTTCCTGTGACTATGACTGTAACTGTAACTGTGACTATAACTGTGAAACATAAAACGTATAAACAGTTCGATAGCAGTTTTATGTTAGCTGTTAGCGTTGAACAAGCAATTATCTGAGTTCATTTTACGGAGGGCACCCCGGGTGGAGCAACCCCGAGATACGTCTCCCTATGAACCGGTGAAACTCCTATCATATCAGGCTATCACCGGACTCCCTATGAAACGTGTGGACAACCCTCTCGGAGAAGTCCCATCCGGCGAATCCCGGAGTCTGATGAACACGCCCTATGACTGTGAAACGTGCAAGCACGCCAATAACTTTGATCTTTAATTCTTTAATTCTTTAACTTTAACGTATGAACATATAATCTGTTACTGTAATCAAAACCATCCTATAACGTATAAACTATAATCTATGATTCTTGGCTTATCGTTCTCATAAGCCACCTATAACCGTTGAAGAATCAACACTATAACTTACCTATAACTTTGGTTGCCGAAGCATTCCTATTATTCTCGTATTCTAAAATGAATACATCTATAAGCATGTTTACTTAAAATAGGTTCCAACTTGATTATTATCTCATTCTTGGATTCGTGTAAACTGAAACGAGTCCGTAACATGGCCAGGTAAGGGTTAAACCCTAAACTAGGTCCTTAACATCACTATAATAGCTTATGGATTAAGATAATCCTCTCTTGACCATTGTACCTATCCTCATCTATAATTCAACCATACATTCTCTAAAGGATAGGGCTTTCTATGCTTGTTAACGACGCTTAGTCACTACATATCGTTATTGAGTCCGAGGTAGCGTTGGTTAGCCGGAATGGTGCGAGAAATGATGAAAAAACATAACATGTGCTGCCCTGTCACATCGTGTCACGATTTGGAAATCGTGACACGATTTCCTACTCAGAAAATGGGTTTGTTCCTGCCTGCGAAATCGTGACACGATTGGAAAATCGTGACACGATTTTACCTGCAGTTAGACAGCATTTGGCAAGTTTTAAACGTGATTTTTCACCATTTCAGCTTATCCAACATACCCAGACATCATAACATCCTTAAGGCTCAATTTCTAAAGCATATAGCCAGTATACATCATGAATAATCAAGGATTAACATGGAAAGGCAAATAGGGCATTAAACCATAAACTAGGTCATAAAACTATAAACTTTTGAACTTGAACAAAATTGGTTATAAACCCTAGGGAGCTCACCTCAAATCATCTTATCAAAGCTTGCCAAGCTTCCAAATCCCTAATCCTAGCTTGATTCTCCTCAAACCCTAGCTTCCAATCCTTTCCTTTTCTTGCTTTCCTTTAGCTTTACTCTTGCTCCATCTTTCCCAAAAGCCATACTTGCTTGAAGTACAAGATTATAAGATGAAGTTTGATGAATTATGGCAAGGAGGGGGAGGCGTGTGAGTGGAAGAAGAGAGGGGGAGAAAACCGGTTTGGAGAGGGAAGGGAAGAAGGAAAGAATGACAAGAAAAATATCTTGTTTTCCTTTTAAAACAATTCTTCTTAATTCAAATAATTACACAAATGCCATTGCCACATATCACTACTTTGCCATTGCTTCCATTTAAACTATCTCTGATGCATCGCATCAATACTGATAAATATCCAAGTACTAAGCGGGATATTACATTGTATGTGGATGACATACTGCTTGCGACTACGATACCTGCACATAGCATTAACCCAAGAAATTTCTTTTGAAAAAAAATAGATAAAGATCTTGGTGATGTCTCCTTTGTATTAGGGATCCATATATACAAAGATCGATCACAAGATACTCTAAAGTGCCCTTATTAATTGTCTCCCTCCGTCCCACATTAACTGACTTACTTGGTTATTTATATATATTAAAAAAAAGACTTAATTACATAAATGTTCCCTTAACTAATTACGAGATTTCATGTTGGTCCCCTTATTAATTTTCGTTTCGTTTTGGTCCCTTAACTCACCTCCGTCAACCAAATAAATCATTTTCTGTTAACTTTTGTGAAAAACTGTTAACATTCATCATCCCCTTCATCACCTTCAACATCAAATCCAGAAAGAAAGAAAAAAAAACTCAAATTAAACCCAAATTAACAAAATTTAAGCCAATAAATAAAAACAAATAGCAAATTTAACTCTTTTCCCAGGATCATAACAACAACACATGCCATCCCCTTTTCCCACACCCTTCACTTATCTTCTTCTCCCTCGTCTCTCTTCTCACCACAACAACCACAACCTCTCCTCAATTCCTCAATTCCAGAAAGTAAAAATTCCTCCTTGACAAAATCAACTATTTGCAATCATAGAAATTCAACCCAATTACAATCACAATCATAGAAATTCTAACCTTTAAAACTTATCCCCAAATTTCAAACCCTAACCTCAAGGATTTGCAATCAACGAAATCCAACCAATCACAATCAACAATTAGAAAAATCAGTGAAGAGTTTAATGATGTGACAATGAGTGGTTGTTCGATCAGATCTACGAATTGAAGAGATTTGGAGAAGAAGATGAATTTTAGGGTTGCTCTTGAAAAATTGGTTGAAAAAATTGAGTAAAGATCCTTGTTCTTGAACCTTCATCTTAGATTCTCATCAATTGGTATCATTGAGCCATAAACTTGATTTTGATTTCAATTTTTTTATAAAAAATAAAAAATCTGCAAATTTTTCCTATTTTTTTCCTTCAATTCTTGCGTTCATCATGAATTAGAGTTTAGGTGTACTGTTTTTGTGTGTTATATATACTAAGATTACATCAAAATAATCGACTAATGTCATGTATAATTCATGCTTTTGGAGTAGAAATTCGGAATCTATATATACTTCTTGTGTCCATGCGCTCAAATTCAGTTTTGATGATGAATCAACTCAGTTTTCATACTTTTTTTTTAAAGAAACTCAGTTTTCATACTTGATTGTTCCTTGATTTTGAGTTTTTCATATTTGCTTCAAATTCGAAAACCTACTGTTGCTGCAATTTTCCAGAAATTCATTGTGTTCATCATCATATTCATAATGTTTGAAGAATTTTGCAGAATTTTAATTCAATTTCATGTGTTATTGTTGTTTGAAGATTGATGGGTTTAAATTTGTTTTAATTTTGGATGATGATGAATATATTAATTTAGATTTAATTTTTGAGTTTCTATTTTTATTTTTCTAGATTTTATGATGGATTTGATGATGAAGATGATGAATTTTTTTGGGTTTGTGAATTTTCTGGGTATGAGGATGAAGGTGATGAAGGGCATCATGAATGTTAACAGTTTTTCAAAAAAGTTAACAGAAAGGATTTATTTGGTTGACGGAGGTGAGTTAAGGGACCAAAACGAAATGAAAATTAATAAGGGGACCAACATGAAATCTCATAATTAGTTAAGGGACCATTTATGTAATTAAGTCTTTTTTTTAATATATATATATAAATAACCAAGTAAGTCAGTTAATGTGGGATGGAGGGAGATGAACTACAACAATGTTTCATTTATCATCAACCGAATTGTGATTTATTTTAGGTTCGGCCTTTCTTTTGGATCAGATGAACTATTTAAAGTTATTAAATGAAAATTTCCAGGAAAAATGTAATGTTTCTATTTAATATTTCTGTCTTTTATATGTAAAAAATCTGTTAAATATTTGCATTGCGCTCGCTGAGGATTTTATTTGCTTATATTTAACGATGCAAATTTTTATGTATTCATATGAGTAAGTTAATATGATTACATATATATACATATACATATACACACACACACACACACACACACACACACACACACACACACATATATATATATATATATATATATATATATATAATGTAGTATATAATTACACATATATGGGCCGGCCTGATAGGTCTGGTAGACTTTTTTATAAACTTTAGCCTGACCTATTTAAATTAATGAGCTTTTTAAAAAACTTGAGCCTAACCTATTTAATAAACGAGTTAGGCCGAGTCGGGCTTTAAGTAGGCCGGGCCATAGGCCCCTGGCGGGCGGCCTGGCCTATTCCCACTCCTATCGAGAAGTATTTTTAAAGTGTAAGATTAAATTTAAAAAGGGTTACAATTCAAACCCCGTTCTTGCGACTATTATATCTACTTCAAACTCATGATTATTTTTCTGAATATTAACTTTAATCTAGTGTTTCTATTAATATTTTTATTTTACATGCACAACATTGTGAAATATTTGCACAGTATCTGTTGCGGATTTTATTTATTTTCATCTACGGAAGCAAATTTTTATGTATCGATATGATAAATTTTTGAAAACTCGTGATTATTTTTAAAATATCAACATTAATTTAGTGTTTTATTAAAAAAAAATATTTTATATGCAGATTAACCGAGAACATATTAAAAAAATGTGAGATTTAGTCCCTCGCTCGTTTTAATTAATAAAATCATCAAATCTTAGGATTTTAATTGGCTGACTCATTTATTAATAATCAAATCTTAGGATTTTAATCGGCTGACTCATCCTTGCTCGGTTTTTAGTGGATTAAAATTACACATTTAGAGATTAAAAGGCAGTTTGCTCGTTTATAAATATAATAAAAGGTGATTTGTTCGATTTCTAAAGAGCTTGAAAATTGGATTCTCAGTGTGATTACTTGGCATAAATGTTTGAGATTTAAAATTGTAACAACATACTTATCTTTTTAAATTACATAAACAATATAATAAATATAGGGTTAAATATGTTTTTGGTCTCTATAAATATATTGAATTTTTCGTTTTAGTCCCTCTAAATTTTTTTTTCTCGATATTTAGTCCCTATAAAATTTTCAATCACCACTTTTGGTCCCTATTTTTAAGTCAACTCATGTATTTTTTAATGAAATTGTGCAGAAATGTGTAGAACATGGTAAAAATCTCTTCCAAAAAATATTAGATTTCTTTAATTAATGTACTTGCAATGAGTATAATATAGAAACTAGGGTTTAGTCTGTTTAGGTCATGCCTTGAGAATGCTCTCAAGGGGTTATTTATAACCTTTCTTGGACTTGGTTTTCCGTGACTTAGACCCCAAGTAACTTGGGCCCTAAGTCACGTTTAGAGTGTTCCAGGTGCTTCTAGAAGCTCTTTGAAGCAGCGCCTTTAGAGGGACTTGCCTAAGGCTCTTTCGGCCCTTCTGGAGGGCGTTGTGTCCTTAATTATATATTGACGGTCCATAGCCCCCCAAGCACGAGTCATGGGACAAGGCGAAGTGATTAATTATGAAATTGATGGTCCAATTAAATATGAATTTTTGTATTTTTAGAGTTTAAAAATCTACATTCAATTCATGTTTTGTTAAAAATTTCTATTTTTTTTAGAGATTCTTATAGTATTATAAACTTTTCTGCAAAATGTATTCAAAAATATGAATTTTACATATGATTTTACTTAAAAGGAGGGACCAAAAGTGAAAATGGAAAACTTTTGAAGGACTAAAAGTCGTAGAAAATTTTTAGAGTGACTAAAACGAAAAGTTAGTATATCTATAGGGACTAAAAACATATTTAACCCATAAATATAATAAAATTTTATATTTTTTAACGACATCAAAAAAATAACATTATTATAGAAAAATTTGTTTAGGAGTATAATTAGAATAACAAAAATCTAACCCAAAATCTCCTATTTTCTTTATACATTGTTATCTTGAAACAAAATGGGTTTTGTACAATGCCTCTTAGGTTTTGATGAGAACAATATATTAAAAGAACCATTGGATATGCTAACATATGTTCAAGTGTGCAGGACCTTAGACATAAAATCAATGTATTAAACCTAGTTTTGGTACTAAAAGAACATATACAAGAGCATTTGGAATTTGAAGGGAAACTGAAGTGTTGGACCAGAATCTGAAGAACACCAAACTCTGAAGAAGTTTAGCCTATGGAGGATCAGACTCTAAAGACATGGACTCTGAAGAGGTAGCTTCTGAAGGACATCCGACTCTGAAGGGTGAAGACTATGAAGGACACGTCAAACTTTGTCGTCTTATGAAGATGTCACTATCAGACTCATATAGTACATTCTATCTTCTTTTAATCACGTGCAGAAACAAACAAATAACTTCAAGGACAAATGGAATGAAACTGATAATTCCTTTTGAAGCAAAGGAATTTCAAATGTCTTTTCAACGACATTAGACAAATCAAGAAACATTCCAACATCTATGATCAAGCTTATCAAAGACTCTAAATTATGCGCTGGCACTACTCCAATGTCTCTCATATCCTTCTCTATATAAGGAGCAGAAGACTTGAAAAATTTACAAGACTCTTTACATTTTGAAAGTGTCATTACCCTGTCAAAATCAAAGCACATTTGAACTTTGAATTTCTTACAAACTTATTATCTTTGAAATTCTTAAGTCTTAGAGTCTACTAAGTTTTGTAATTGTTTACACCTCTAATTGTATATCAAGTGTAAAACTAAACAATCTTTTATTTGATTAAGTTAGATTGTGGGAAGTCTCTTTCAGTTGTGATTGAACATTAGAAGTCTCTTGCTTGTGTGTTTGAGCATTGGAAGTCTCTTGCTTGTGTGTTTGAGCATTTGTAATCTTTAGTGATTATAGTGAAAACCCCTTGGAAGTACAAGGAGACTAAACTACTCTCGATTTGTGAGAGGAACTAGTATAAATTACGCTATATCTCTCTCTTTGTATTTTTGAACTTAACCGCTGCATTCAACTCTGCATCAGACTCTGAACAGTGAAACACTTAGAAAAAGTTTTGAAAAAACCAACACAATTCAACATTCACTTCTTGTGTTTTTCTCACCTTCATGTTATAGATAATATTGTTCCTATTGTAGTATTGTAGTGAGGTATTCCCCGTTTCATTGTGATTTAACTATTTTTTAATTAATAATTTAAGTTATATTATAAAAAAGGTAAATTAGTAAATAAAATACTTTAAATGAAGAGTAAAATTGGAAAGAAAAAAAGCCAATTTAAATCCATGTACTTTCTTTATATATATTATAGATATAAATATTTTAATTCTAAATATTTAAACAAAAATATTAAAAGATACTTAAGTATGAAAATAATCAAGATATGAAATTATTAAACATTTTTTTGTTGCTTGTTCGTGAAGTAAAAAGAGTTTCATCTCTGTTCCTGAATAACTTTCTTCAGAAGGGCTTCCGCTTCCCCAGTGAATGTCTTGGTAGAAGATATGATTTCGTTGAATTCAAGTTTATTTGTTTTTAAATACGCCCATAGCTCAACAACATATGGACTTTCTCATATCGATACATAAAAATTTGCTTCCGCAGATATACGCACATAAATTTCGCGATGAGTGTGGTGCAATCATTTGACAATGTTTTGCAAATAAAATAAACAAAATATTTAATAGAAACACCACATTAATGTTGATATTTTAAAAATAGTTATTAGTTTTCAAAACTTTGTCATATTATCCCTAAAAAAATCATATTAACTTACTCATATGGATACATAAAAATTTGCATCGTTAGATATAAGCAAATAAAATCCTCAGCGAGCGCAATGCAAATATTTAACATATTTTTTACATATAAAAGTCAAATATTAATTAGAAACATTACATTTATCTTGACAATTTTTATTTAATACCTTTAAACAGTTCATCTCATCCAAAAGAAAGGTTGAACCTAAAATAAATCACAATTCAGTTGATGACAAATGAAACATTGTTGTAGTTGATCGAATCTAGATAAATAGTATGAATTTATATAAAAGAATAATACTTAATACATAAAAAATCAAATGAATGAATTCATATTGGTTTTTTTAGAAAGATCTACTATTTCATATATATATATATATATATATATATATATATATATATATATATATATACACACACACACACACACACACACATATAAATTGATTTTTTTTAGTAAAGCTAGATTATAAGACATTGCAAAAAAAAAATTGCTCACTAATAACATATATCTCGCATTCCAAGTTATTTCATAAAAGATGTATTGGTCAAGTGATTTGGAAATGTGATTTGAATGAGAGTACCCTGGTTCGATTCATTGCCCATAAGTTTTCAAAGTTAGCCTAGACCTCACCTTATAAAAATAGTTTAAAATATATAATTATAAAAACCAATTAATTTAAAAGAAAATAAAAAAATTAATGAGATTTAGAAATCAAGAAATTCAAATTCAAATAAACCTCATCTCAGTAAAACGCGACCCTCTTCGATATTCTGCTTCATCCTCTTCCTCGTCTCTGTTAAACGTGACCAACACAACCCTCATCCTCGTGCGAACAATGTCAAGGATTTAATTTGGCTTTTATGTTTTGGAAGAATGCATGTATTTGCAATTGTTACAATGACCGTACTGGTGTGTTTTTCCTTATGCAATAACACTTTCTGCCAATTATCCAAACCGTCGGCAAATTCATGATGCTGTTATATAATGCAGTTCTGTGCTTAGTTGGAACAAGAGGACCTTTATGACTTATGTGATGTATTTGGGAGATTGGTGCTTAATACAGTTTATTTTGGTTGTTGTATGAAATTTCTTGGTTTCTAAATCCGATTGATTTCGGGAAAAACGTAATTGATTTCCCTATCTTTTAATTCTTTTATTTTCTTTTAAATTAATTAGTTTTTTTTTTATTATGTATTTCAAACTATTTTTGAAAAATGACATGGAAAATGAATAATCAAACATACACAAGCCACATAAGTGTCACGTTATCAAAGAAAGTGACAAATCACAAAATTGTTGTAGAACTAAAAAAACCCCAAAAATATGTAAAATAGGGGGCCAAAATAATGGTTTTAAAAATAGGGGGACTAAAATTCCGATTAAGTTAAAATTGGGGGATCAAAAGTGTATTTAAACATATTATATTTTGATTTAAAAATCATACTAAACCTTCATGAAGTCGATAATACCATTGATTTTCACTTATGCGACACACCTCAATTGTGTGTAACCCAAATCCAAAACAAAGTGGAGGAAGTATACATTTAGGCTTTGGAGGGGAGGGATTGACTTTGGAGGTTGAGAAATATAGGGAAAATTTCAGAAATTTTTCACTTTTTTTTAAAGAATAATAAATTAATGTTTATGATTAATATATTTTTAATTTTTAAAAAAATTATAACAACGTAGATTAAATTTGAAACCCAAGAGCGCTTAGATGAGATGACACATGTCTCTTTTAGGTTAACGAGTTCTGGGTTCAAATCCAGCCTTGGACATGTAGCATCGTTCAAACTCTTAACTTAAGAATTCATACCCCCCAAGAACGAAATCCACAAAACTCTCCCCTCCCAAAACTCTCAATTCCAACCGGTTACTCCTTCCTTATTTCAAGTTGGTTGATCTTGGACATTCAGCTGATAAGCAGGCTAGTTACAGATTGGGGTCACAAATATTTATTGCGCTAATTATTTTTGCCCATTCCAAAGAGAAGGAGGTCCCCAATATTAGTAAATGGTCCTCGTACTTATACTTATATGCCCCACGTGAAAATGCAAGATGCAGAACAAACAGAATGTACGCAATATCCATCAAGTTTCGGACCTTGAAAGCCTTTTGAAGTTAATTTGATATATATTTGGCACACACGCTTCTTGAGCAATACCTTTCCCTATAATTCTCCCATATAATATTCGTGATGATGAAATGAGTTGCCTAAACAAGAAAATAATTGAACAGAGCTCACCACGTTACCCTGTTATTGCTCCTTAATATCTCATTTATTGTAACTGCTTATCACGCAAAAATTCTCATTCATCCATGTTCCTTACGTATACTTTATTTATTTGGTTGGGTATTAAATGGGTCGATATATATATTAACCGCTCAATAAAGTTTTAACCGATACAAGTTTTATAAAATTATAGTAGGTTAAAAGTCTATATCATATAAGATTATTTATTAAAGTTTTACACACATATAAAACTATTTGATATGTTATTGAGATCTATCAAAATTAAGATTTTATGTGTTTTTACAGAAAATTGTTGATAACAATGAATCTCACTAATATATTGAGATGAAACACAAAATTTGAGTCCTCAATCTTTTGCACTATACTTTGAGAAGTTTTTACTCCCTGAAAATGTCTAATACAATGAGCCCACTCCCCAGCCACTTGAGTATCAATATTGTATCACATGCTTTTAAAATTACTTTTGATAAGACCCTCCATATATAAAAACAGTTTGCAATCCATGTGAGGAAGTATATTGGAACTATAATAAGATTTAAATACGCAACGATGAAAAGTGTAATGTTCTTTTCTTATCTTCTAGTCTCTACCATTTTGATATGCCGACAACTTATTGCATATCTTATACAATATTTTGTTCAAAGATTTACAAACGAGATCATCTCATCCATATCGATCTAGTCCCCAAAAAAAGTGTTGTTTGTCGTCTAGTTAAGCCGACTTCTTAATTTAATCACTTTTCCATTCTTGCACTTTCCAATTTGAGCTATAAATAATGTTAATGTATACTTACCTCACTAGTACCCAATCACATCTGACCAACTAATATGATGCAGTGCAAGGCAACAAACACGTTTATATGTCATCTATCTATAAAAAGAATTTTTTTAATACATCAGCAATAAAGATTAAAAAGTTTGACACGGTGGCTTGTGGGATCATTACATCTATACTGTTAGCATGATTACAATTGCGTTTAGATGCAAATTATATTAAGATATGACATACTATAGTTAATGAATCAGACTCTAAATTGTGGTTCATCTTGTAAAGGCGCAGTCAAACGTGATTAGCTGGGACAACCACATCTTAGTCTTATTTTTGAGACTTCTTCGGGTTGTATCTTGCAGTCGGCACAACTCGATTATTTGATCAAGAAGGAAGATCAACATTTAGGTCAACATTTCTAGACTTCTAATGGGATTGAGTATCAGGGCTTTTGCTATGAGTCAGACAACTCTCAAAACAATTTCAAGGAAAATGATCAAATATGAGAAAGCGTGTTCGGACAATCGACATGTTTTTATATCATTTATGTTTGACACTTTTAGCTTTCTAGTGTTAGAGACTGTGAATCTTCTACAAAGAGTTCAAAAAGGATTAGCGGCGCAGTTTGATACCAGCTTGTCTTTCATTTTTTGTGTAATTGAATATGTTTTATTGATTTTTTTTTTGAACGACTCATTTGTTCAATCTAATGTGATATTTGACCACACAGCATGTATAGTTTGGTTTCTGTCAAAAAAAAAAAAACACGGAGCGTGTACTATTTTAACTCTAGACAACCTAAATTCTGCATATTATGCACTCATGCTATGTCCCCTCCGAAAATAAATTTCTTGCAGCACAATTATAGACCTAAGTCGTCGTCCAATCTAAATCAATTGTTGAGATAGTTTAAAACTAATTTACTAGTTGCGCCATACAATAACTACATGGCTAAAAGAAGTTAAAAAACCAAGCAATTGAAAACTCTAAACCGGGCTCTCCCTATACAATATCCATAAAATGAATGATGGAAGCCGTAAAAAGAGGAGAAGAAGGAAGCTTTGATCAATGATTAGCCAGGTTTCTACCCAAAAAATGATCACCCAAGTAGGGAAAGAAACAAGTGACATCACATAGTTCCCGATCTTTTTTCTCTAGCTAGTTTTGCCAGAGTATCATTTATTTTAGTAGTTACTTAGAATAGTGAAAAAGTGATTATCTAAACAAGGTAGATCAAGACTGATACAGCTTCTGAATGAATAACGTGAGTCAGATAAAGTAGACCATGCCTCAAAGTTCAGAAACACTCAGAATGAGAGTGATAGCTAATGTGTTGTAGAATACTAGTATTAATAGCCAACTTGCTCTTTCCAAAAATATAGCCAACTTGCAAACTCCCTATTTAACCAAAGTAAGAGAAAAAAAAAGAGATGGAGATAGATATCTATGAAATAGCATTCATATGAGTTATTAAAAGTGACTCTCTCAAAGTCAGAAGAGACACTAAATACTACCGCTGAGGCTGAGCCTAGTGGAGCTGATGTTTCTGGACCCTAATGCCAATTCGCCCATAATTCTTTTGTCCCCTTTCTTTTACTTTCCCATCTACAAAGAAAGCATGTTAAAGTAAAGTAAATAAAAGAGTGTGCAGACAACAAAGAAAGATAGTCACAAACACAAACACAGCAACATAAGCAATCAAAGCACAAACTGTCCAGTAGCTACCAAGAGATGAAGATCCAATGTGATGTGTGTGAGAAAGCTGAGGCTTCCATGTTCTGTCCTTCTGATGAAGCTGCTCTTTGCAATGGATGTGATCATACCATCCACCGTGCCAACAAGCTTGCAACCAAACACACTCGTTTTTCTCTTGTCCACCTCAACTCCAAAGACTACCCTCTTTGTGATATTTGTCAAGTATGAATACCAATTACTACTTACACACCATCATTGTTTTTATAAACGATTGTGGTAAAGGTTGCAGTCGCATCTGGATCTTTAATATTTTAAAGAATCTCGGTCAGATGCGACTAATGCAACCTCAATTCTGGTCACGTTTTAAAATGGTTATTAATGTCACTTTAATCAATAATAATTTGTGTTTTTGTTGCAGGAGAGGCGTGGATATCTATTTTGCCAAGAAGACAGAGCGATTCTATGCAGAGAATGTGACCTTCCAATCCACAGAGCAAATGAACATACACAGAAACATAACAGGTTTCTTCTCTCTGGTGTGAAGCTTTCAAGCAATTCTTTAGACCCAGATTCATCATCCACCAGTATTGGCTCTGAAGCAAGAAACTACTCTAGTAGATCAAAAGCAAACATAATACCAAGATCAGTTTCCAATGAAAATGCGAGTTCTTCTTGCATGGTTGAAGACAACGTGGCTAGTGACACTGGTTCTGTTTCAACAAGCAGCATTTCTGAATACTTGATTGAAACAATACCTGGTTACTGTTTTGAAGACTTTCTTGATGCTTCTTTCCCACCTAATGGTTTATGTAAGGTTTAATTTGCTCTACACCCTTTAATTACATATAATTATACTTAAATTTATAATAATAACTATCTACATACACAACCCTTCAAAAAAATTATCTACTTACATAATACTTCATCCGTTACAAAATATAAGCAAAAGGAAATCTAACAAAATTGATGTATTTGGTTCAAAATTTTGCCCAAATGCATGAATTTACTTTTGTTTATATTTTGTAAGGGATAAGGAAGTATAGTTTTATGGAAAGGAATAAGATAGTTATTAAAATATTACAATATTTTTATAGAAAGGTATTTAGATATTTGAGAAGATATTTTTAAAAGTAATATTAAATAGTTAATTAAATGAAGATCTTATAATAATGTATCTAGGAGAATGAATGACTAACTCTTCTGGTATTTAACAAACTTTGAATTGTTTTGTTTATGCAGAAGCAGAATCATTATTCGGCATTTCAGTACCAAGATATTCATGTTAACAAGTTTTTGTTTCCTCAAGTAACGTGTGTACCTCTAGCTCAGGCTGAATCAGCTCAACTAATTACTCCTACTCCTTCTAATATTAGCTCGGTGGTTGGAGTTAAAGAAATTCCAAAAGTGAACACTTCAAAATGGAGTGATTATGGATGTACAGTTTCAGGAACTGGTGCTGCATTCATAAAAAAATATAGACACTTTCGATGATTAACTGTTTGTAAAAATATGTTGGAAAATATTCCTCTATATTTTGCTTTCTGCATTTCCTTACGATTCATTTCTTTTTTGTTTCTTTACTATGTTTTTCAAATTCTCATCTACTATTTTGGTCTCATGTTTATCTTAACGTAAAAAACCTGAAATGAGCAACTCTATGGAGTTTCTAGAGGATTTTTAGGAACTTTTAGAATATTGCTTAGTATTAAATTAATTTGTGAAAGAAAAAGTGCCAGTAAGGTCCTCTTCAGCAACTCAAGGAGGGACCTATAGAGATTTTTTAAGATTGCACAGTTAGACCATATGCAATGGGTAGTTGAATGAGGAGTTGAATGGTGTGGTATGGTGTAATGGTGTGTTAAGAGTGTGTTGAATGATGATGTGGAGGAGGGAAGTGTTGAGTTGATTCAACTCTGTTTAATGCCAGGCCGAGGGGACACGTGGCGGTTTTTTGTTGGATCTCCAGCGCGCGTGTGGCACACGCGCCGACAGGGCGCGTCAGCGCTAATAAATCAGAGAGAGAGAATTGCTTTTTGATAAAGGGGCGACACGTGGCTACATCTGATTGGCTTGCTGGATTTTTATTATCTTAATAATTTCAACTCAATTATTTCATTGCAAATTAATTTTTAAAAAAAAAAATTACCAAAATTCATGATTTTTTTTCCTCTATAAATAGAGACTTGGTTCATTTGATTTGGACAGAAAAAAAAACCAAGTTTTTCAGTATCTTAATCTTATTATTATCCTTCTATTAGCTTTCCTTTTGAAGTTTTAAACTTGTTTTTAGTGAAATGGATCCAAATAATAATAATTTCAACACCCAGAATTCTTCTAATTACCCATTTAGCTACCAAAATCCCAACAATTATCAACATCCAAATCAATTTCCAAACCAACGTCCTCAAAACATGCATAATTTTGGTTTTGCACCAAATTTCAACCACTCATCCTCTGTTCCAAACTTTAATCCATATTATGGATCTATGATGGGATATCCATCTCAAACACCCCCGTTTAATGGTTATATGCCAATCGGAAATGAAAACTTTCCGAGTGTTGGTGCACCTGAATTTCCTGAATTTTCAACACAAATAACTCTTGGTGGCATGACAAGTGGTAATGAAGTCACTCCAAATCCAGAGGATTCAACTCCTAAGAGCAAGAAAGCCCAGCAACCAGCATGAAACACTGAACAAAATTTGGTGCTAATTAGTTGGTGGATTAAATATGGAACAAGCAGTGTTGTTGGGAGAAATCAGAAAGGTGAAACATATTGGGGTAAAATTGCTGAGTATTGTAATGAGCATTGCTCATTCGATCATCCGCGTGATGGTGTTGCATGCCGAAACCGTTTTAATTATATGAACAAAATACTGAATAAATGGATTGGCGCTTATGAAAGCGCTAAGCGTTTGCAAGGAAGCGGTTGGTCGGAGAATGATATTTTGGCAAAAGCGCAGGAATTATACGCAACTGGGAAGAATATTCAATTTACTTTAATGGCAGAATGGCACGCTCTCCGTGATCAACCACGTTATGGTAGTCAAGTAGGAAATATTGGCTTAGGCAGTAGTGGATCTAAGAGATCTCACGACAGTGATGCATGTGGCTCAAACTCTGTAGGATCTACTGCTCGTCCAATGGGTAGGGAGGCACCTAAGAAAAAAGGTAAAAAGAAAAGTAAGAAAGCTGCCTTGGAGGTGGTGGATAAAGAGTGGGCTGAATTCAAACAATTCAAGGAGAAAGAGCTTGAACGATTGGACAAGATAGCGTCGGTGCAACAGGAGGCTAACCAATTGATGAAAGAAAAGACTAATGCTAAGAAAATGAAAATGTATCTAAAACTAAGTTCCGAGGAGAATCTCGATGATCGGAAGCAAAAGTTGCTGGATATGTTGAGCCAAGAGCTGTTTGAAAATTAATTTCAATCAAATTGTCTGTGGCTTTTGGCTGTAATGTATGAGTTATTGTGTAATTTCAATCAAATTTTGGCTGTAATGAAATTGTCCGTTGATTAATTTCAATCAAGTAATTTCAATCAAATTTCAATCAAGTCCCCAGTGTTTGCTTTAATAATTGTCCGTGACTTTTGGCTGTAGTGTTTGCTTTAATAATTGTCCGTGACTTTTGGCTGTAGTGTTTGCTTTAATAATTGTCAGTGATGTTTGTTGGGTTTGCTTTAATAATTGTCCGTGACTTTTGGCTGTAGTGTTTGCTTTGATAATTGTCAGTGATGTCTGTTGGGTTTGCTTTAATAATTGTCTGTGACTTTTGGCTGTAGTGTTTGCTTTAATAATTGTCAGTGATGTCTGTTGGGTTTGCTTTAATAATTGTCCGTGACTTTTGGCTTTAATGTATGAGTTATTGTGTTTGAATATGTACCACCCAATTGGAATCTAATCCTTATCTGAGTATTAACTCAATACAATAACTTATTTCAAATCCGTCAATGTCCACCACTTAATGTACTTGTATATAGGGACTCCTAGATACATACATTGAATCACCAATATCCCAAATCTCATTCAATCTACTTCAAAATATCACAAAAAAACTATTAATGGATCCATCAGAATATCCTTTTGATATCGCAGCCTACAAACAAAAATGTGAAATGGAAGAAACTTATATCGCCAACCGATTCAGAGAGCGTCGAAACAAAATATTGGAAGACAGTGCACCTCGTAGTAGAAAATATCTCAATAGAGATCATGCAGCGGCAAACCAAAGACTAATTGACGACTACTTTGCCAATGAGCCTACATATGACGATGCAATGTTTCGTCGTCGGTACCGGATGCAAAAACATGTTTTCCTTCGAATCGTTGGGGACCTTTCAAGTAGTGATAACTACTTCACCCAACGAGTTGATGCAGCCAATAAAGAAGGTATATCACCCTTAGCAAAATGTACCACAACAATGCGAATGTTAGCATATGGTGTGGCAGCAGATGCGGTCGATGAATACATCAAAATAGGAGGTACTACAACATTGGAGTGCTTACGTAGATTCTGTAAAGGAATCATACGATTGTATGAGCAAGAGTACCTGAGAGCACCAACCCAAGATGATCTGCAAAGAATACTACATGTAAGTGAAATGCGGGGGTTCCCAGGGATGATCGGGAGTATTGACTGCATGCACTGGGAGTGGAAAAATTGTCCTAAAGCATGGGAAGGTCAATTTACTAGGGGGATAAGGGAACCACCACAGTTATTCTTGAAGCAGTTGCATCTCATGATCTATGGATTTGGCATGCCTTTTTTGGATGTCCGGGAACGTTGAACGATATAAACGTTCTAGACCGGTCACCAGTGTTTGATGATGTGGAACAAGGAAAGGCTCCAAGTGTGAATTTTTTGTGAACCAACGTCCCTATAACATGGCATACTATCTAGCTGATGGTATCTACCCTTCTTATCCAACTTTCGTCAAATCGATTAGACTTCCTCAAAGTGAACCTGATAAGTTATTTGCAAAAGTTCAGGAGGGATGTCGGAAGGACATCGAACGTGCATTTGGAGTGCTTCAAGCTCGATTTAAAATCATCCGTGAACCAGCTCGCTTGTGGGACATAGCCGATTTGGGTATCATCATGAGGTCATGCATCATATTACATAATATGATTGTTGAGGATGAACGAGATTCATATTCTCAACGTTGGACCGATTTTGAGCAGTCTGAGGAAAGTGGATCTAGTACACCGCAACCATACTCGACCGAGGTGTTACCCGCTTTTGCAAATCATGTGCGTCCTAGATCCGAGTTGCGTGATACAAATGTTCATCACGAATTGCAAGCATATCTAGTGAAGCCCATATGGGCAAAGTTTGGAATGTTTCGCGATTGAAGATGATTTGTATCGTACTAATTAAGTTACTTGTGTGTTGTGTGCTTAGTTTGTTGTATTGCATTTTAAGTTATTTGTGTGCCGCGTGTTTAGTTTATTGTATTAAGAAAATAAAAATAAATTATTTAAATAAATTTTGTTTTTACAAAAACACTAAAAAATAAATTGTTAAGTGTTTATTATTTTAATTTAATTATAATTGATAATTGTAATTTTATGTAATTATAAAAACAAAAATATAATATTAAATAAGAATATGAAATAAAAAGTGGTGGGGTAGAGTGTTGAATGAAAAACCATTGGAGAGGGTATTTGTTGAATGAGTGTTGAATTATTATGTGGAAGAGAGAAAAAATGATGTGGAGTGTTGGAAATTGAAAAAGTGTGTGTTGAATGTGTGCAATGGTGTTGAACCATTGTAAATGGTCTTAGAGACTAGAGTACAAACAAAAAAAGCGCGTGGATTGTTTAATGATATTATGGCTGTAGTGTATGGTGGTGTAAATTATCTAGATAAAGATAAATATAACATTATAAGGCATTTTAATATTATAAACATTTTTTCATTTAAAAAAAAAATATTATAAACATTCTTTTAATTCAACAAGATTGAAATAAAAATAAAATGAGAAACTACAAAGAAACTACACGAGTCATTTAACTTTTTCTGATTTTCATTTCTTATCGTATTTGAGTCATTTTTGTTGATGTGGCCAATTTACTAACAATATGGCATCGTTTATTAGGATTTTTTTGCTAAAATGGACATCCGGTATGATCATATAACTAGGTCACATGTACAAAAGAGACCTCAAAATTAGATGGAGTGGAAAAATTCAAAAAAAAAATGAAAATTGGGACCAAAAAATTGGATTTTAAAATAGAAGACTTAAATTTCATTTTTTTTTTAAAAAAATAGTTTGTCTAAAAGTGCATTTGTGCCAAAGTTTTAGGATCCGACTCCAACTTAAACATATCATTGATCTTCTCCATCATACCCCATCCCATAGTACCATCCTTATCACCACCTCTAACATTGCACAAAAGGACTCTAACATTGCACAAAAGGACTCCAGAGCACACTTACACTGTAACAGATCAGGACCGTCCGATCTAAAACATGTGGCTGATATTGTTTTGAATGATTTTATAAATGCATTAATTTGAACTGTTCCATCTTTAATTAATGGTCGAGATTCAGTACAACGTGAAAATTGTGTGCTTTATTATAGCACGGAAACCCAATCCCCCATCCCCTACCCATGCATGATATTTCATAAACACTCTAGAGCTCAGCTTGGTTTGTCCAAGATTTTTGGCAAAAATTACATATCCAAATATTCCTCTCATCACGTAGGAAACCTCTACAACTAGTCAAACTTCCATTCGACACGTCATTTGTATTAAGACAAAGCCATCCTAGTAGAGGAGCAATCCAACTAATATCAACATACTCCTTTGGACCCCCCACAAATATGAGAATCCACCTCCTCGTGGAGTTAAACGAGTATAGCATGTTTAGCACAAAATCCAAAGGTCTAAAAGAAGCATCTCAGTTGGAATCATGAACTTTCTGCTTCCATCATCTCCACAGCTAACATGTCGTAATCCGAACAACATTCCAATCGAGGTCCATCAATTGATTTATGTGCTGGTTTAAGTTGAGATTAAACCATTTCTCCAAACTGCCAAAGCCAAGGGGCAGTCCCTTAACCCATGCAATGTAGTTTGCTTCTATTGCCCACAATGCCATTCTCACATTAATACGTAATTGATTAGGGAGAGCTTGCCAAATGAAGGCTCGAGAACTCTTTCCAGAGAATCAATAGGCCACACTTGACGCCAAGAAGCATTGAAAACCAGTCCATCTGATCACTAGACCAAAGTTGAACATCACTTCCATTAGGTAAATTGCTCGCAACTTTCACGATTTTACTTTCTCAGAAATATCATGCACCAAATCTCAAATTCTTTTATGATTGTCAATCTATTTGAGCCAAACGACTCGAAACTCTTATCTTTAACAAACCAACCATTATAATACAAACATCATTCATATGATAAATTACGAATGTTCTACTTTATCAGTGTAATTACTACAATATTCTTTCAAATCCATTAACGGCATAACATCATTAGCAAAATTCATAAGATTGGTATATGATTGAATGGAGATTATATCATCAAGTACATCTCTTGTAAAAAAAAATCATCAAGTACATCAATGTGAGATTACTAAGTTGAAGAAAGAGTCTCGTTTTTTTTTTTGTACAAAAGAGGGACTGAGACCTATAAAGGATCTCATGTTACTAACATAAATTAAATCATTAAACACATTCAATTTAAAATTAAAAAAAAAAACACATAATCAAGTTACTTGTATAGTTATTGCCAAATTTTCATCCAAACAATAATTTACATGTCAAATTAACTCATACACACTCGTAGTATGAAGATATTT
The DNA here is from genome assembly GCA_018208015.1 of Medicago ruthenica. NCBI lineage: Eukaryota > Viridiplantae > Streptophyta > Magnoliopsida > Fabales > Fabaceae > Medicago > Medicago ruthenica. The sequence goes on along the minus strand of CM031373.1, from coordinate 100,948,243 downwards.
TAAAATGATAATTAATCATAATCATCAAAAATGTTTGACTTGAATTATAAATACCAAAATTATACTAACAGTGCACTCTTTAATTGGTTCAAATTCATCAGTCTCACTGAATTTATGAGGAACTTGCATGATTTAGTGGAACATATTTGAATTTCATCATATCAGAAAGTAGAAAAAGATCTCCAAAAGCACCTGCACGGTGCAGCACCTATGAGGACCCTTAGATCTAAAAAGAAAATTTACGTTACTATAAAGGATCCCTGTTTTGTGTGTTGAGAAGTACTTCTCTAATTGGTTCTGGTTTATTAACAAAATTAAACTCATTTACGTGTTATAATTTGATTGAAAATCTAGATAATAAAAATTTAAAAAAGAAATTCAGTGTAAATTCTCTCCAAGAGAGTCAAGAAAAATAGCACTGCTCTTATACTCAACAAAGGAATAACCTGAGGATTTGCAGTAAAATACTACTGTATTAACATACGTTGTTCATATATACTTCAGTGGCGGCCTTTGCACCCTTTCCCTTCTTTACATTCTTTCTCCGTTCCCCTTTGTTTTCCCCTATTATACAATTCCCCAGGGGTAGTTCAAAAGAAAGAAGATATTGATGTACCTTTCAAACGGTCTTACATATAGGCAAACTAATAAAAGAATTGCACCCCTAATTGCATGGGATATATTAATTCAATGTGATAGAGCCCTGCAAACATTAAAACAGCAGAAAATTAATACCCATTAATAATTTTACATCATTTGAATAGGTGGCAAAATAAATATTAAGATTACAGCAAAGACCTCTGTTAATAAGGTCAAGATGTAAAAGCAAAAAGTCTATCTGTAATATTTGTGCGACATATAGGACACTCAGAACAAGCTAGTGAACAAGATTTACACACTGCAAGAGCAAACAAAAGGCTGTTAGTATTCTTGAAAAAAAAAATGCCAAGAATCTGAGGGAAATAGTTTCAGACATCTATTGAAAATACTTACAACAAAAATGTCGGCATGGAAGAAGAATAGCAGCAGTTGGAGATTCAAAACATACTTTACAAACATGGGAATTGGCATCACCGTTTCCAAGGTACTTGAGTTCTTTTTCCTTCATCTCTTGCATACGTGCCTGAAATCACAACATTGCAACACAAAAACAGTCTCTCAGCAGACCGTTCTGGCAAAAGTTATAAATTTTGCAGTAAATATCAAAGAAATTATGCGCTTAGTCATTGGACTTAATCATCCAAGTTCAAAAATAAAAGAGTAATTACTGCAGAAACTGAAAGCGGCACCCATGTTATACTCAGGTTATCCAATTGGTAGAATATTAAGAAAATACCTTCAGATATGTTTATTGTTTCTAAATATAATTCAGTGTAGAGAGAACTGTGTTGCTAGTATTCCTTGGGATATTAGTATAACTAGGCACATTAGGTGGGTTAGTATTTTTGATCAAATTAATTTCCTCTTAGCCAGTCTATACAGAAAATCAGTTCAGAATTTTTTTAGGACAAAGAAACACTAAAATAACTGCAGTACGCTGTTACCTTGAGGCGCACAACCAGGGGTTCTTCCTTAGGAATTTCACCATGTGGTTTTGATACATCCAGATGCTGCTCCTTAGAGACAAAATTAGACTCGTGGTCATTATTTTGTTGACCGTTTATGTTTTCAGCCCCGTCAAATTTTTTATCAATGTTTGATTCTGGGACAATTCCGCCTTCTTTTTTTAACTTAGCAACAAGGACCCACATATTAGCTAAATCGTTCTCCAAGGCTTCCTCTCTTTTCTTGGCTTCTTCAGCCTTTTTCCTGAACTCCTCTTCCACAAATTCCTTCTCAGACAATGCAGACTCCAGAGCTGCCTCTCGCTGTTTCCTGGCCTGCAGTTCCAGCCTCAAATCATCAGCATCAAGACTCCATGACTCAAAGTCATCTAGACCAGCTCCTGAAAGGTCATTAGCACGGCTAGAAATCCTCCCCTTCCTCCCAGATCTTGCATCACTGTACTTACGGTTAACACCATTAACCATTTGGACGGAAACACGGGAGTTGGCCAGGTCTCGTACAGTCATCAATTCTTTTTCCAACTTTGCATTTTGCAATGAAAGTTTTGTCACTTCCCCAGCCAAATTCTTCAGTTCTACAGCAGCAGCAGAGGCCAATTCTTTGGCATAAGAAGCTTCCTCAGATAGTTTCTGATTCTGGACACGCAACCCACTATTGTCTTCTGACAAGTGAACTTGCTCTAGCTTAAGTTTTTCATTTTCAATTTCCTGAAAACAAGGAAGAAAAAGTCAGCTCAGTGCAATCAACACAACATTGTATCATCATTCAGAAGCCTTAGGAAATGTTAGAAACTGGTAACAAAATACATTTTAATGGTAGAAACTGTCTTTTATTGATGGCAGAAACGTTTACAAGAAACAATTACGCACACTATAGATAATATAGAATTCACACATAAACTAAGGATAGATATATTATACAGTTACTGTCCAAAAAATTCGAGAGTCTTGGTCTCTCCCTCCAAGAATTCGAGAGCTTGGTCTCTCCCACCCATAACGATTCAGAAATATCCCATAACTTCCCTATTTATAACACAACAACATAACTGCCACACATAACCATAATTGTCCTAATTAAAACAATATATCACTGCCCTCCTAATTAAAATATCATATAGGATAACTGCCTTATTTCAATACTCAGAAGCGTCTAACAGAAAGATTATAAATTACAATCTCAATAAGTGATTTCATAAGTAATAAATGCAGAGGAAGTAGTTTGACAAGCAGGGGAAAAAAACATCATAGTTACGAAAGTGAACAAAAAACAATTGAATGAAATAGAAAACATATAATCCATCAAACTGTGCTGCTTTGATAAAAATATCAGTTACCTGGGATTGTATCTTCTTTTTTAACTCATTAATGTGTTCTCCGGATGCACATTGTTCAGAAGATAATGATGTACCACTAGAACTTGCTGCTAGTTGCTGCTCCAGTTGCTTCAACTTTTCTTGCAACTCTCTGTTTTCAGAACACTGTTGACAAAAGAAAATTTAAAAGTGAGGCTGTCAGATACAAACTTCGTAATTATATGTACAACGAATCAATACAACTTTTAGGATGGAAAACCCAATAAAAGTATTGCATATGGGGCGCAAATTGCAAGTGAAGACACGTACCTTATCATTTAGCTGCTCCTGAAGGACACGGTTGTCTGCAGATCTAATCTGCAGATGTTTTGAAGAGACATATTATGTATGGTTAAAAAATTATCAATGTCGACCAAGGTGTATGCTGAATGAGTACAATTCAATGACCAAATACAAGTGTGTACAAAAATCATTATTTTGGAACTAAATTGATTACTACCCAAGAAACACTCCAAGATTGCTAAAATACTACTCACCTCCAACTCAAAGGCTTTTTCATTACATTGAGTCGTTAATCTTGAGACCATCTGTCATAACAAACCCACAGAGGAAAAAAAAATTGCATGAATGAGTATTATTAAATCATTTACCTAAATATGCAGGCTACAAAACTGTAAGATTGTCTAAATACCTGCTGCATTTCAACTAGTGATGAATTAGCCATAGAAGATTCACCAGTCTCAGTTAATCTTTGTTCTAACAGCCTCATTTGCTTCCTTTTTTCTTGGATTTCACGTTCTAAGTTTTCAATCTGTAATTAGAAAAGTATTTTCTAAGAAGGCATGGTGCACCAAAACTCCATAAACATTTTAGCAAAACTATTTGGCATCAAAAAACTCGATAACACTGTAGGTATGTACATTGGAGTAAATTAGACCAAACAGTATATTAAAAGGTGTTTATTACTCTTTCATGCCAATACAATTAAGTGAAAAGGTGTATGAAAACGAGGCAGAATACCTGACTTTTGGATCCATCAGGGTCATTTACAGACTGCTCGATCAAGCGCTTCAGAGTGCTGGTACTGAAGGCAATATCTCCAGCTAGCATCTTGACTTGCTCAACAAGAAGGTCCATCTGATCAGATATTGTAACCCCACCCTACAATTCAAGAGGCAGTACATGTAACAATTTTGAAAGAGTGTGTAGTAACCGACCACTAAAAGTAAGAAACATCAATGAAATACAATACTCAAGTGAAGGTATGGTAAAAAAATAAAAGGAAAGATATCGGCACATCCACTCAAGCATTTTTCACCATGGTTTTGCTAAGTTGTATCATATATCTGATAGCAGTCCTCTGATACAAATGCCCTAGGATGGTTAAACTACAAACTATATGCTAAACAATCGAAGGTCATTGCTCAGGGTATTGACATAAATAGAAGGCAAATGCAAACTTGACCCTTGATAAAGAGTTAAGTAGTCAATTTAAAAACCAGACTACAGACTGACCCCAATATAAATACAGTTGTCCACTCACCCACTTTGAAAGCTTTATTGTGATTACAATTATTTAAAAAAAAATTGAGACAAGTGATATGAAATTAAGATTGAAAAGTAACAATATTTTTAGAGAGAGAGAGAGAGATTGAATTTACTGATGCCAGTTTTGCTTTGCTTATCAGTTCACCAGCTTGTGTTGATTCAGTAACACTACTGCTAGTAGGGGATAATTCATCATTCCATCTACTTGATGATCTTTTATGTCTACCATCGTGAAACAGGTGTGATGACACTGCAGAAGCGTCTTTTTTACTCTCATTTTCAACCAACATACCATCACGAAAAGCATCAAGTTTCTGGAAAAATAAAAAGGATATAAATATTTTTTAAAATTATGTAATACTTCCATAAAGAAGGACGCATAAAGAAAGTTCATCTGGACAAAAGATATCATTCAGCTATGCAATAATATATTTAAGAAAATAGATAGTTTAGCACTAGAGCAGTCAAAATCCAACTCAATTTAAAAGTTTAAACTGTTAAAAAGTACGCCATAGAATGATTCAATTGAAATCCCCTGCACAGTAGTTTGGGTTGGCACACCGAAGGAGCTCTACGTAGGAGTTCTAGGCACACCGAAGGAGTTCTATGTAGGAGTTCTAGGATTCAATCCCTAATACTAACATTCTCCCCTCTCCCTAACTAATTAATTACTGACTTTCTCTATCAAAAAAAAAAAAACCTCTGGACTTCAAGCATTTCCCCAGCAGAATGGTTTATATCACTGTACTAAATCAGTGAGAGAAGAACAGAAACCGCTGCATAGTAGTCCCTATTAAAACTCAATTGGATCCCAGCAGGTGACAACATGAAATTTATTGGCCATGAAAATTTAGAATATGAAGAGAAACCTAATATGCTAAACTAGTTTTACTGCAAATCAAAGTAAGAAGCAGAGGGCACTAGAACTTCCACGCAATAAAGGTTCTGCATGGAGAGGTTGGCAACCTGATAATGTTAAACTCTGAAGCCAAGGTGAGATACAGGGAAAAGGTCGTACCTAAACCAAATTTATCATAAACAACTTAAACTTGACAGCTCGAACCTTTAACCTCCTAATTACAAGGAGGCAACTTTAACAATTGTGCCAAGTCTCTCCAAAGTACTAGCGCCCCTAAAATGGGGAGGAAGAAACAAATTATAACACAATCTACACTAGTTAATTTAAAGAGTGGCTCACTTCTTCCTCGCCAAAAGAGTGACTTCGCTGGTGGTTGGGAACATCAGTAAGATATCCAGGAATTGTATTCTTTGAGGAAACCAGAATGAGTTTGGTTAGCCTCTGAATCCTACTCATAAGAGCAGCCTTGGCATCTTCCTCTTCTTCCAATCTTGATTGCATTTTCACTTGACCTTCTTCCAACTACTCATATAACAGCACAATATATAACAAAATATGGTTAGACAGTCACAAAAGCCTTGTTAACAATCACAACATGAAATGAACACCAGACGAAGCTAAAAACCTTCTGCTTTAAGGTCATAATCTCCTCATGACTAACACCAACTAGCATTCCCTTCTTTACTTGATCAAGTTCTAGTTTTAGAACAGAAATTTCTCTCTGGTATTTCTTAATTAGAGACTTTTCATCAATAATCTGCAACAAATAAATCCACCGAGAATCAGAAATCTCAAGTATATCCTTATAGGCATGCAATTGTATAGATAATTAATAGTTTGAGTTGACCTTATTTCGCGACGCATATATTTCTACTCTTTTCGCCCTGCTGGCAAACTTCAAAGTATTATGAGTTTCCTCCATGTTGCTGGACGCTGGAGTTATAGTGCATATAAGCTGAAATTTTCATGTTACAGCAAATGTTAATAAGAAACTCATGTGCAGACAGCCTAACACATTCTGTTCCAATAAATCCATACATGAGAAACTGAATAGCTATAGTAATGCCTTAAGTAGCATATTAAAATAGAATCACAATCTAGAATAATACATGGTTAAAAGAGACAGCAAAAGTTACTGTTAAGCAATCAAATTATTGAAAATGCTATGGAATTTCAAACTTACTGAAACATGGCCATGCCCACTAAGAGAAGATTGCAAGAGGCGGGTTAGCTTTGAATCTCGATACGGAACATGAGATGCCTTTCCCTCACTCAACTTTCCTATAACCTTCATTGAAATCACAAAATCAAGACATTAATGTGTGCCCTCCCTGAGAGGGAAAACAAAAAATAAATCAACATGCAATTCGATCAGCTCCCACACACATAAAAAAGACTGTTATTTGAAAGATAGTCCAGCATGATAGATAAATGTTTCCTCAACATTTAACAGAACTAAATATGAGATACGGTTATTTCTGCCTGCTTGCTTACCCAAAAAAAAATGATATGACATGCATTATTTTCAGACAGTTATAAATATCTTTCTACCCAAAAAATATTGCATGCTCTGAAACTACCGTGTCATATACAAAGAAAATGTCATAGTAATACTTTTCACTAGATAAAAATATAGAAATTAAAAATGGTGGTCTCAGGTGCAATAGAAAGATATGACAAATCTTCTCCGTAGCAAAAATATAGACATTGTATGACACCTACTGTTCCAAGTGTCAGAAGACTTTTGTTGATGTAAGATCCTTCTTTTCTTCTTAATCCAGTTGTTTCAGTTTTCGAACTTTCAGATCCAGCCAAATCAATCAAGTTCTGAACGAAGACATAAGCAAACACAAAAAATCAATCCAACTCATATAAATATGGAAATTTCGGTGAAGTCATAAGTAATGATTTTTACATACAAGCTGGGAGAAGATCACTCCATCATACTCATCACCATGGGCACTGCTTTCAATCATCTGTAAATGTATTAGATGACTACAGAGCTTAGATTTTCATATTAAAACAAAATAAATTAGAAATATATTTTGATGCATTGATGAGGCTTGATTCATGACAGAAAGCCAAAATACATTAATTGAGAAATGAGTAAACACTTTGGCCTTTCAATCATGAATCAGCTCCAACAAACATAGGTGTATAAAAGTGCAGTAATCTGCTTAGACATTTGAAAACCTACTGCCTTGGGATGTAATAGATAATTTTCGTTATACAATTAAAAATGAAGGGGATCTGTTGGATAACAATTTTAACAGTGTCATATCGAGCATGTTTACCAGTGTGAATATTGTGTGACTCCTGCTGCTAAAAAGATTAAAATTATTTGATCCAACATGGCGATGCTCTGCACAAAAAAGAAACAAGCTTACTTGAAAATATTTCGCAGACAATCATTATCCATGAATAATATTTTGTAAACAATCATTAATGTGTGACTATCATTATCAATGCAAGTACCTTCTCCAGCAGCAATAAAAGAAAGGGCGTGTCCAGGAGATAGAACAACTTCTTCCTTTATACCCTCAACATAAGTTCCCTTAACAATAATTGAATATAACCACAATTAGACATAACTAAATAATAGTGTTCCCAACTTCTAAATCAACACTAATTTTCAAGATACTCTTCAAATTCTAACTCGTTATTTTAACAAGAAACTGAGTATTTTTATGAAAGCAGTGGAGTGTGATAAATTAAAAGATCAATTTTCAGACAATGAACACTGTCACTGATCATGCAAAAGTGCATATACTCTATTACAATGAAAACAGAGTAATAGACCCAAGATCACAAGATAAAAAAATAGATGGAAAAACAACAGTAATAAGGTATTAATCAAGACAAGAGTATATAGAGAAACCTGTGAATCTTCTCTGACTCGTAAATTTTGACCAGTTGGGTCAAGCAAATCATTTATCACCTGAAACCAAGCAGAACCAACCACCACATACCCATTAAATCAAATATTTTGGAAATATGTGCACACACAAAACACAATATGCATGCAGCAATGCAACAATCCGTGTCAAATAATGGTCATCAAAGGGAAAAATAGACTAGAGCATGTTCATTGTAAACATCATTTGGCAAACAATGTTCAGTCATTACCTCGTTGTATATTTCTAGATATGACACTCGGAGTAAGAATTCTCTTCCTGGAGTCTGCAGCAAAAGTTCAATTAGAAATAGCTGGGATATGATGCTTCTAATCATGCCAAGTTGAAGCAAAAATAAATAAATACCAATGAGGACATAGAGCTCAAGTATCCTTGTAATAAATAAGTAATAACAAAAACGAGCAAAAGAAGGCCAAACAAACGGGAAAGGGAGAGTGATGCACACACTTAACACACACAGAAAGAGAGAGATGGCAATTGTGACAAAAGGTTACAGAGACATCCCGTGTACTTCATTGAACATGATATAATAAACAACGGTAGCACCTATGTAATTTAAAAAATCAATAATTACTAAATTTGCAAGAAAGCTTACATCTTGGATCATGCTGAAAACATCCTTTATAGCTAATGGTATTATACCAGGAGAATTTTGATCACCCTGCATATATTATTATTGAAAACAAAATTAAAAACACAAGTCAAAAGATCGCAACTACGTATAAAAGTATACCAATAAGATACTGCAGATCACACACAGAAAGACATGTGAAACAGAAGCAAACTATATGAGAGCTAACATTTGTAAGAACTACAAGTGGACCAAGCATATCACATTAGAGCATTTATGAGAGCTATTATTGTTGTTGCATACACACAAAGACCAGTGCCATTTACACAATAATATTTCTAGTCATCCATGATTTTGCAATTGGAGACTAGATTTCTTATCATTTTTATTTGCAATTGCAAATTTAACACATTACAACATGGTAACAGGACATCCTAAATACGAAGTCAGTTTATAACATCACACTTCATATGATTCAACCACGGGGAGTGAAAATAGCAATATAGGAGCAAGGGAATTTTTTATTTTTAACAGGTAACAAGAATGGGTCATCAAAACTACGTGTATTGGACAGAAATATGAAATTTCAAGCATTGGTTTTAAAATACATCTACTGCAAAGCATGCATACTCTAGCAACTAAGACTCCAATATCAAATTAAATGGTTAGTATAATCATTGCAACACCCTTTTCCATAGCTGAATGGCATTAAAATACAAAACTTTCTCCAATTTCCAATGTATCGTGCATCCTTCTTCTGTATATATTCTTCTTTAAATCCTTTTAACCATCACTGTCTTTTTTCAGTTTCCACCAAGAATGATCTTAATCCTCCAAGGTGCCTTGGGCGTGATTGATTGTTAATTGCTAGTATAGTCTTAATTGGTAATTTACCAGACTGTGTAATATCTCACAAAAAAAAAATGTATCAACTGTAAGTGAATCAAAACCCTTTATACCCAAAAACTAATCTTATGAAACGTGATCTTTGGCTACTAAAACATAAAGCAACAGCTAGAATATTACTACAACCTACATTCCTCACAAAAAAATGTACAAAAAGTCAACACTAACAAGAAGTAGCCGCCATGTGGCATAAGCACTGCCTTGTTCAAAACTTGAAACCAGCACAAGATTACTAACTGACACAGACCTTTTTTTTACAACATCCAACATTACCCGAGTAAACACTGTAATCTAAATAACAAACTAAAGAATTGCAATATGATGATTGATGAAAGGCGACACAGAACTCTCTCGCTTTGAACATAAAACATCAAATGAAAGCATAAAAAGAAAATATGTTAGCCAGAGAAAGACACTTACATGCATAGTATGTGTCTTTCCACTACTCGTCACACCATAGGCAAATACAGTTCCTGCAATGTTTTGAATTAAAGTTACTCTCCATTTCCATTAACCGGAACAACTTTATAAAAGGAAAAAAGTGATCCTCAAAACTCAGTTGACTCATTAGCCACTCTAACACTAAACAGTATAAACTAATCTGTCAACCTGTTTATTCTAGTAAAGATAAAGATATCATATGAAACTAAAACAGCATTGATCAATCCATGAAAATGGCTTGGTACTTGATAGTACAAAATCAAACTCTACTCATACAACACATTCTAAATTAGCCTCAATTCCAGAATTAGCATTTCATACCATTGACACCTTCCATGGCAGCCTTCACCACAGGTTTGGCAGCTACTTCATACACCTCATCAGATACGGTATGTGGTCCAAATACTCTATCTGTTAAAAATTAACATCCACAATTTATCATTACTGCACTAAACTCAAAACCATAATCAATTTCCAACTAAATAAAATCCAAGAAAATGAATGAATCAAAACTATACCAAATGCATAAGCAGTAGCTGGATTATACTCATTTCTAACAATCTTATCACCATCAGCATACCACGCGATTTCATCGCCTTTATTATATTCCCTTTCACTGCAACAAAATCATTCAGTAACACACAATGGATCTGAAATCAAAACACAGATCTAAACCCTTACCTCAACGGACGAAACCGAATCGTAACAGAAATGCTATCCGCTGACGTGGACGTCTCAACAGGATCCACACTCAGCTCCTCGCCACCAAACGCAACCGGAGAACGATCTCTATAACCACCGCGCGAACCTCCGTAACACGTTGACTCGCTCCGACCGCGATTCGGAGTGGTGGATCGAGCGTTGAAAAACGACGACGTAGTGGAAGATGAAGAACGAGGTATTATTCTTCCGTTAGTGAGAGAAGAGGAGGATGAAGTTGAAGAATAAGGTGTCGAGGGTTTCCGGTGAGAAAACGGTGAGCTACTTCGTGCTCGAGAAGAAGACGCCATTGAAGAACGAGTTAACTCACTCGCTCACCGAGTTGGTGACTCAGTATAAATTAAGTAAGAAAGCGAAGTATAAATCTAATCTAAGAAGAGAATGTGTCAGAAATTTCACATGGAGTGAAATTTGGTTGTCATGTGCTTTTTGATATAAATATTCTAACGGTGAAATTGTTGCGTCTTGTTGAAGGAAGATGAAAATGAAGTTGTTGTTGTTGTTGTTGTTGTTGCAGTGATGAAGAATGATGAATGTGAAGGAGAGAACGAAGAAGAAGAAGAAGAAGAAGAAGATGGTTGTTTGATTTCAAATTTTTTAATTTATTTCTTATTTTGAAAAATAGGAATTAATGGAGGATTTTGTTTGTTAGATTTGTTTTTACGGAGTGATGAGGTGGCAGATGAAAGGGTAGTTTGAATTACATTATAGTGTTGTTTGGAAGTAGCACCCTTATAAGGAAAATTAATTAATGGAGAAGCGGCGATAGTGTCTATTCGAAAATGGAGTAGTGTGAATATGAGCGGGAATAACTGCGAACGCCCATTACGAAGACAAATTTTACATTTTTGTAATACTCCCTCCGTCCCAAATTGTATGTCGCTTTGGAAAAAAAAATTTGTTTCAAATTATATGTCGTTTTACAATATCAATGAAAATTTAATGTTACTTTTCCTTTTGTATCCCTAACTATTTATTACTCTCTCTTCTTTCAATTCTTTAATTTATCTTTCTCATACCATTTATTAAGGACAATTTTGTAAAACAACTCATAATATCTCTTTCCCACACAAAATTAATTATATTTCTTAATACGCGTGAAATGCCCAAAACGTCATACAATTTGGGACGGAGGGAGTAAGTGTTATGAATACATAAATCAGTGGATGTCCGTCCATTAACCTTCCACATACATGTAACTTCCACTAGTAAGTGGATTGAAATGTGATTATTCATTTACCTATTTGTGTCCTATAAATAGGACTTATGTTGCAATGTAAAGAGCCACTTGTGAAGTAATACAATATACTCTCATGTTCTCTTTTTATTCTTTTCTCTTTATTCTTCTATATTTTACATTATCTTGCAATACTTTTGATCAATTTCATAACACGTTATCAGCACGAGACTCTACCAAAGCAATGACTTAATTATCTTAAATGCTATATTTTAAGAATTTTTCTTCTTCTCATTTCTTTGCATCGATTAGTTTAATTTGATCATGATATCATGTTTTTTTTCATTGTTTTTATTTTTATATTTGTTTGATTCAATCACATAGATTGAGTGTGATAATGAGTATGATCTAGTCATAGACAGGAGCAGGAGATTAATCACGATTGTTATAGTGAAAAGTGTTGAAGAAGCTAAATAAGAAATTTGAATGTTTGATGGTTCTAGACATGATTCAGGTTTGCTAATGGTTCATTACATCTCTATGTTTTTAATTTCTCATTTTGTTTTGAATTTGTTTGAGTGAATTATCTACAACTTTTCAATTTCTCACTGTACAGACTATGATAATTAGGAAAGGGATAGTTTTAACTTCGCACTCATGAAGCTTAAAAATATAGAACATGTTTCATGTCAATTATTTATTTTATTTTATTTTGCACATGAATTTTGCTGAAAAATTCTTTGAATTATCATATTTTTATTTGTTATTCTAGTTAAATTTTGGAAGAATTTAACATTGAAGCATCCTTGAAGGATTGCTCAACAATGAATATATTTTAAGATATAGTTCTTGAAGAACTATTTTTTCTTTTTAATATTAAAGCATCTCTGAAGTATTGTTCAAAGAACGAATATATATTTTTTTTCATTGATTTGAGATATAGTTCTAAAAGAATGAATAATTTCATATCAGGCACTCGTAAAAGATTACAAAATAAAAAAATTGTTATTTTCCTTTGTTATTCTCGATAGAGGTTTGTGGTGAGTTCTTGAAGAACTAGATCTTTGTTAACATCTACTGAATTTATATTTTTATCATGCTAATCTTTTTAATATATTTTTTTATTGAATCTTATTTAGTTAACACATTAGCATGTTTGATATTTTTAATAAATTTTTTTTTGAATAATTTAACATCGAGTATCCCTGAAGGATTGCGCAAAAGAATTGTTCTCGATCATTATGAAGATCATAATATAATTCCTGAAGAAGTAAAAAAAATTAAGATTAAAGCATCCCTAAAGGATTGCAAACAATCAATTTTTTATCATTGTTTATGAAGGTTTGAGATATATATAGTTCTTGAAGAACTAAATATTTAATAACAAGCATCCTCGAAGGATGACAAAAATCATGACCTTCTTTGGTTTTGATAGATTTATGGTTGAAAATAAGATCTATTTTATTTTTGTATTATTTAAAAAAAAGGTTTAAAGAGTTACACATTGAGAAAGTAATGTAGTTCTCGAAGAATTTTTTTTTAGGATCCCTGAAGGATCGCTCAAATAAAGAATTTTCTTATTTATTGTTTATAAAGATTTGAAATATAGCTCCTGAAGAACTAAAATTTAATATTAAATCATCCTTGAAGGATTGCAAAATTGTGATTTTATTTGCTTATTGTTCATAGAGGTTTGTGGAGTTCTTGACCACAATTCAAATATATAAGATGATCTATTTGATCGTAGTATAAATTCTATGAAAGAATTAAAGAAAATAAATAAATTATTTATGCCTCTTGAATGTGCTCCTGAAGTATCAAAATTGAGAAAATAATATCTAAAAAACTTTGTAAGATAAATCACATTTGTGATTGAACATAAGAGTAGTCATTGATTGAAAAGATGAAGTCTCACATGATAAATTAAACTTTATTTCTAGATTGAATCATCCATATTAGTTGTTTCGTATAATTTGTGCTCTGCATATTTATTTATTGGGTAGAATGCTCCACATAATTGTTTTTCTAATGAAATTGTAGGTATTGTGTTTATGAATTTGATAGTATTGCTACTTTTGAAACGATTAAGACTTACGAACTATATTGTTTCGAAATGAGAATCTTGTTAGTTTATAGAATAACTATAAATCGTATTTGTATTATTGATTTCTTTTAAAAACTATGTTTATACTATTTTGAGATTTCATGCAAGTATTGCTCCTAGAACTTGGACTCACTAAGGATTACAATAATTTTATGTATATTTTGTTGGATATTGTTTGTAAATGAATGATTTCTTATGTAAAAGACTATAAAAAATTGGATGAGTGGCAGAAAGAAACTAATTTTATTATTATATTTGGCACTGCAAAAATTATTAAAGGCTCCAGAAGAGTCGATATATTGTTATATGAAGGAATAGAATTACACATTGAGAATGCATTATATTCCTCTAGGTCTCATAGAAATTTATTATCATTCTAAATGGATATTATATTGAAATAAGAAATAAAGGAGATGTTGAATATCTCTATATTACGAGACATTGTTTTGGATAGAAATAAGTGTAGATAAAAAATTGCATGTCTTCATATGTATTGACTACACTTATATTAGTGCAATTGAAGCACACATTATTGTAAAATTGAAATTTACATATCATATTAAATTTATTGTTGGCAAGACCGGTTGGGTTATCCCGGATCTATTATGATGCGAAAATAGTTAAAAATTTATATGGACATGTATTGAAGAACCAGAAGATTCTTCAAACCATTAATGTTTGTGTGTTATTACTTTCCAAAAGTAAGTTGACAATCTGAGAAAATAAGTCTCTTATATATATTAGGTGATATTTGTGGATGAATACACCGATGATGTGAATCATTTTGATACCTTATAAATTGATTTAATACATCAACTAAATGATCACGTATATGTTTATTGTCAACTCACAACCAGAAGTTTGTGAGATTGTTCTCTCAACAAATTTGACTAAGAGCTCAATTTTTTGGAGTTTTCAGAAAGTATCGTTTCTCAATTTAAATTGATATTGAACATCGTGTAGTATATGTTCATAAAAAAATGGTCTTGAAGGTCAATTCTTTAGACGTCTAAAGTTAATTGTATGAATGATACTTATGAGAACATAACTTCTAAATTCTACTTTGGGAACATGTAATCTAGTATGTTGAGATATTGATTCGCATCAAGCCAACACATTATTATGTGTAAGTCCTCCCCTTAATTTATAATTTAATTTAGGTTAACAACCAAATATTTTTCATCTAAGTGAATTTTTGGATGTGTTGTGTATATCACAATTGCTCCAAAATATTGCACTAAGATAAATATTGAAAGAATATTGGGAAAATATATTTGATATGAATCCCCTACTATTATAAATTGTTGAGCCAACTTCAGTAGGCCGATTATCGATTGATGGATTAGTTTTCCCAATATTAGGGGGAGAGAATAAGCAGCTGAAAATGTGAGCCCGAAGTTCAATTGAATGAAAATGTGAACCCGAAGTTCAATTGAATTATTTGAAAGAAAATATTATTATCTCATCTTGATCCTCGAAATATCACCCATTTGCGAAGTTAAACAAATAAAATAGCAGCTGCTAATGCTCAACGAAATAGATGTCCCTGTAGGATAATCTTATATTGTAAATAAGTCTCAATCATGCATCAAGCATGGTAAACCAATCGGTTCCAAATATAAAAATCCTCAAATAAGAAAATGAGCCAAAATGAAAGATAACCCAAATGAGGATATAGAAACTCTAAAAGAGTCGTCTAACATAATGGATTTTTCAGTTCTAGAAGAACTTATCAGGTACCTGGAAATTATGAAATATTGATAAATTATGTCATGAGTGAAAGATCTCAATGAAATGAGATGGAACCGAAAAATAAAAGTCAACGTTGACGATGTTTTTACATAAAATATAGCGCTATATTTAAAAATGATAACGAAGATCATGAATCAAAGTCTATTAAGGATTATAGACAATAAAATTATTGACGAAATGGAAAGACGTTTTTGAGGCGATATTAAACTAGCTTTGCAAAGAGAATGATTTTTGGAACAGTAGTCCATACATCTGAAGATGTGAAAAGAAAAAGAGAATCATGAAATACTGATATATGAAGTTTGCTTTATTTTCAAGAGTATTGGTGAAAACCTACCATTAATTTTGAAGAGGCTTATTCACCTGAAGTGAATTCAAGTACATTATCATGTTTGATTAAGTCTAGCACCACTTGAAATGCTCAATCTATCGATATATGAATTACATGTTACAATATATTTATATGAGTCACTTGATATTTTTATATGAATTCCCCGACGGAATTATTTTATCGAGACATACAATTCATATTTTTGAAGAGATTAATTAATCAACTTGAAATATAGAAACATGTATAATATTCTTAGTGAATATTTTCTAAGAGAGAGATATAAACCTGATATCATTTGTCCATTTTGAAATAAACCTAAGAACTCTTGAAGAGTTTTTTGAAAGTTGAAATATGTAGAAATGGTAAATATTTATTTGAGATTACAAGTTGAGTATTTGAAAAATAACACTTTTGTGAATCATGAAAGAAATGTGTTAAAATGGTTATAGATGGACAAATCACATTTGTTAGCACTCAGATGATTGTAAAGTCACTAGACGTAGACAAAAAATTGTTTGAGAATTTGAGTAAATAATGAAGAACTAATTGGTCCTGAAGTACCATATTTTAGTTCAATTGAGACACAATAATGTACCTTGATAACTATTCATGTTAGATATATTATTTGTTACTTTGTTATATTAGAAATGCAGGTTATTTGTGTGATGCTCATATGAAATTTTAGCACTACATAAAGAAAGTCGAGAATGTGTTTGGTTGAGGTCTATGATTGAACACATAGAGAAACTTGCAATTTGTCTTCCGAAAGAGTGAATGAAACAATCTTTTATGAATATGATACCATGTGCATTGCTCAGTTGAAAGAAGACGATCTTCAGAAGAATGATGATATAAGCCGTCAACAAATTTGTTCATGTGATAATCTTGCAAACCTTTTCACAAAGTCACTTCCAAGCATAATTTTTGAACAACTGATACAAAATATTGATCTTGATCGTCTCAGAGATGATTGTTTGATTGAGGGGGAGATATAAATATATTTTGCACTCTTTTTCCCTTCACCATGGTTTTGTCCCATTGGGTTTTCCTGGTAAGGTTTTTAATGAGGCAGATATACCAGATATTGTACTTTTTTTCCTTCACTAAGATTTTTTTCCATTGGGTTTTTTCTTAGTAAGGTTTTAATGAGGCATATCCTCGATGGACATCTAAGGGGGAGTATTATGAATATATAAATTAGTGGATGTCCATCCATTAACCTTTCACATACATGTAACTCTCACTAGTAAGTGGATTGAAATGTGATTATTCATTTACCTATCTGTGTTCTATAAATAGGACTTATGTTGCAATGTAAAAAGGCACTTGTGAAGTAATACAATATACTCTCATGTTCTCTCTTTATTCTTCTATACTTTACATTATCTTGCAATACTTTTGATCAGTTTCATAACTATAAGATCAAATTTTACATTTCAAATGTTACGGATTATTTTGACTATGAAGTGTATAGTTAGAGACTATTTTACAATTTTTGTACATTAAAAATTTATTATTACTATTTGTTAGACATTCAGGAACAAAATGACAATTACTTTTTTTTAATAACAATATTTGCTAGAATATTTTTTTTCTTATTTGTTCGGATTTGAATCCAAGACTTTCAACTCATATCTTTTAGTTCAAACCATCATGAGGGAGAGACTTGTCATTCTTTACGATCTTAATCATGATAAAAGTTTAATCTTTAAAATTGCATGCAGAGATACCGATTTAAACCAAAATAATAAAGTTTAATCATGGTTAATAATTAAATAATCATTTGATGTTAATATTTTTCTTAGAAAAAATAAAATAAATTTGGTCATGTTATTCATTTTAGACTTTATTACTCTTTTGTATCTTAAATATTGCAATCTTGGCCCTCCACTTTCTCTGTGGCCAATTTGTATATCTTATGTTTTCCATTAATGTTGTTGGAGCATAAGTTTGGAAACAGACACCTTACAATCTTTTTTTGACGTGGAAATAAATTTATCAAGCAATGTTCGGCATAAAATCAACGGGCAAAAGTTACTTCTTTCAAATCCTTAAATTATATTAGGGCATTGTTAACATTTTCTTTAAAAATACTCAAAAATCAAAATACATTGTATTTTAAATCAAAACTCGAAGGATTTTGTTAACTTATAATTTGATGGCACATGTTTAGAAATTCAAAACTAGTAATTTTGCACTGATAACAATAATATTTTGACTTTTTGAAAGTTGAATGAACGACTTTAGAGGTGAATACTTGTAAATTAAGTTAATTAACATGTCTCCCTAGAGAACATGTTAGCATTTGCCAAACTTTAATATTCTGTTGTCGAATTTGAAAGATAACTAAGTGATCAGCTAATAACTCTCAATTGTATTTTTTTTGCGCTTCAATTTTTGTTAGCTACTAAACTTAATAAATGCACAAGTAAATGAAAAAGCAAAATGATACGGATAGTTTTGCAAAAATTAGCTTGTTTGATTGTGTTAAATGAAATGCATAAGTGTGGTATTTATTGACACAACTAGTTTTAATGACCAAAATATCGTGGTCTACAAAATCCAATATTGTTCGACTGTTTTTGTGGGTAGTGTGTGATTCTTCTTGTTGGTGAGAGTATGTGCCTATGTGGTGTCCCACGTATGGTTTACTTGTCTCTTTTGTGGCATTCTCTATTTCTTTCATCTTGTGCATCCATCTCTTGGAACGTACCTATGTGCGAATAATTGTTTTGTTTAGTGGCGCTGAGAACGTGGAACACGAGTAAAACATTGACCTGTCAAGTTCTACTCACCTTAGATTGGTTTTAACACTCCTATAGTCCTATGACCTACATGAACATATATGGGCGTACAAAAGACTTGCATATCTCATGTTCGACCATTATAGATTCGACTGTCTGTATAAAATTCAACTGATTCTAAATTCACCGTTTGCCGTTCTTGGCTAATAACATAATTATTTTTAGATGTAAACATGTCGTTTTTAACACCATAGACGAAAACATGTCTAGACCTAGTTATTGTTAAATGGTCTTTTAATATAGCTACTCAATCTGATGTAATCTTTGTCAATAAAACGGAGAAATGTTAAAAAGGAGTGAAAAAGATGGGTCTCTATCACATCTCTCTTAATATAAGAAAGGAATATGCTGTGGAAAACACACATTTAACCTTGTCTCTTAAAATGACACATAATTAAATTAAGGGTAAATAATGTCCAAAATTTACTTTTTCCAACTAAATCACCTATTAACTAGTATATTGTTACATGATGGTTGTTCATAGTTACACGTTTTACACCTACTTTTTTGTACTCAATATTACAATCCAACTAGAGTTGTTGTATTTAGTCATTATCCCAATTTTTACATTTCTCAATGTGTCATACATATCAACTTGAATGAGACATCTCACTCATATCCAAGTCTTTTTTCCCACCAAACAACATTTTGAAATTTGAATCTTCTAATTTTTTTCTTTATAACCTTATCTTTCTCTCAACTTTATCATTCATCTCCTTCTCAACTTTAATCTCAGATCTCATTCTGCATTCTATCTCATTCTCCATTCATCTTCTCTCTCATTTTCTTTACCCAATATGTTTTTTTCACCATTTACGATGATTGTGTATCTAACAATACTTGCTTGCTTCTTTTTTGTTTGCAGATTTGTTGTTTGAACTGTAGCAAAAAGAAATATGGTAATAGAAACAAATATGATCACAACTGATGTAAGTAAAACATCTTTCATTTCATCTCATATTTTTTTCAATCTTACACAAATATATCACGGCAGGCAAATAAAATGAAATATTGTTAATCATTTTCTCATGATTTTAACTTTGTTTAAGAATGTTTAACTCATGAAGCATGACATTTCGAATATCATTTTTAGCTTGCTTTGTGTTTTTGTTAAATTCATAACATAATTTTATACATTTTAAAATCATAATAATCATGATAAAAAATATTCTTATCATTAACACAAAAGTCTGATTGTTTTTGCAGGTGATGAAGAAAAGAAAAAACCAAAAGGAAGAAAATTAAGTTGTGATAACAGAATCAATGACATAAACAATTTTTTTTTTAGTGTCTTTGTTCTTTGTTTGGGGTGAACAACAAACCTCTTTACATTCATAATGGTCATGTAGAGGAAGAAGATGAGTATTTTAGGACAAGAAAGAAAGAAACTTATGATTTATTCAAGAAAAATAAATACAACTTGATTAAAAAATCGTTAAGGTCATACCACATGGTCACAACAGCAGAGAAATTACCAAAAAGTATTGAGCAGTATACTAAGCTATTGTAGTTCATTATTGTTTTTCTTTTAAATATCAATTATCTTTTAAATGTTTAGCATTAAAAAAAAATCTTCATACTAGCGTACTAAGCAAGCCCGCATCTTGTACGAGGATTTTTGTTGGTTTAGAGGAGGAATTTTGTAGGATTTTATTACTAAACTAAAAATTAATACTTATACTCTCGATGGTATTATTTGGCCTCAACAAAGACTAATTTTCACACATAAATTCAACAAAAATGTAGAGAAGCACGTGAGAAAAGACAGATTTGAAAAAAAATCATACTCAAAAAAAGGAAAAAAAAATGGACAAAAAAAATTCAAACCACATAAAATACACTTTTATTTAGAAAAAAATAAGAAACTTAACCTAATCTAAAGATAAATACAAAAGAATATGAATAAATTGACAAACTAAATCCATCCAAATAAATATAAAAAAAATTGTAAACTACAAAAAATAAATCAATAATCATTTTTTCATTTTCCTCCATAAAAAAACTGAGTTTTTACCAATTATTTGTTTCTTCCATCTCGATTCTCGGTACCGTTGCATGTACCATCTCAAAATCTAGGTTTTTACTAATAGAGTCAGTTGACTTGTCGGCGCGGCGGTGACAATTTTCGGTACGGTGGTCGTCGGAAAAAGTTGTCCGATGATGATTTTTTTGGGGGGTTTTGTAGAATATATAAAGGGGACTATTTTTAAGGTGATTGTTTTTTAAAAGATACAATCAATGATGGAGTCGAAATCTGATCGAAAAGGGGCGAATCTCCGACATAGAAATTATGGGTTGACAATCTATTAAGTCAGTGAGGTAGATCTTGATTAGAAAAAAGCAATGGTGGTGATGGCGTTGAAAATAAAGGTAGAACGGTTGGCATGCAAAGCTACCATAGTGACGGTGGGAGAGAGAAGAGAGCTTCTGGTTTGTTGTGTGAAGGGAAGAGAGATAAAGAAAATTATAAATGAAAATAAGTGTTTGGAGGAAGTAAGAAGAGAAGGAATGAGGAATCTGTAAAAGTGAATCACGTGACAATTGAAAGAAAAGAGGAATGCGTGTGGCTACTAATTTTTTTTGAATAAAACAAATCAAAACTTTAATTCTTAAATTATTTAACCTTCTCAAAATAATACACCGTGGGTTATTATTATAAACAAAAATTGATATATTAGTTTCATTTAATCAATGATATATATGATTTCTATTATAAAAAACATACATTATTTAATGAATGAATATAAAATGTTGATTTTTGTTTATAATAGTGATCGGAGGGTGTAGTCGTTTAATGTTTATGCACGATTTTTAAGAAAATGATTAATTGTGTTGAATTCAACGATAAAATTAGTACTACATTTACTAAAATATTCTTATTAATTGTAGTTAGTGGAGTAGTTAAGTTTGATGAAGTTCAATAAATAAAGGTATAATAGTGAGACAAAAATAAATGTTGCATTGGTATTCTAAAGTAACAATTATTTTGAGACAAAGAAATGTTGCATTAGTATTATTCATTATAACTTTTTTATATATAAATTAACGGAAAGATGGACACTCACGTCTGTAAATTATAATCGATGTTTTTTTTTATAAAATTTGATTTTGATTAAAAATGTAAATATAAATGTTTGTGACATTCAAATTATAACAAACCCAACAAACCATGTTTATTTATTTCAATGACACCAACGATATAACAAATATAATATAAATTCTTATCTTTTTTAATAACACCAACAATAAACTTTATTGCATAAAAATTTGTTTATGAGTATAATTGAGATAGTGAAAAAGTCAACCAAAAATCCCCTATCCGCTTTATATAAAGTATAGTAATAGATTTTGATTATATATATATATATATATATATATATATATATATATATTGCACTTTTATATTGTAACAAATTATACTTATAGCAAATATAATATAATTTTTATCATTTTGAATAACATCAATAATATAACATTTTTATGGGCAAATTTGTTTAAAGATATAACTGAGAATGAAAAATTCATCCAAAATTCATGCATTCTCTTTATATATAGTATAGATAAATTAGTATAGATAAAAAACACGGAGCCAATATATGTGAATTATTAATATAAAAAATACGAGACCAAAATTTGTGAACGATACATATAAAAAACACGAGACCAAGATTTGTAAATGATAAGTAAAAAAACACAGGACCAAAATTTATGAATGAGAAATATAAAAAACAGGGTTCCAAGATTTGCGAATGATAAATATAAAAAATTACGAGAAGGAAATCCGTGACTGATACTTTTTTTAAAAAAAACACTGGACCAAGATTTGTGAATGATAAATATAAAAAAAAACACGGGACCATGATCTGTGAATGATATATATATATATATATATATATATATATATATATATATATATATGTATATATAACATGGGACCAAAATCTATGAATAATAAATATAAAAAAAACACGGGAATAAAATTTACTGATAAATTTAAAAAAGCACGGGACCAAGATTTCTGAATGATAAATATAAAAATTCACGGGAAGATTTGTGAATGATAAATGTAAAAAACACAAGACCAAAATTTGTGATTTATAATTTAAAAAAAAAAAACCACGTGACCAAGATTTGTGAATGATAAACATAAAAAAAACACGGGACTATGACCTGTGAATGATAAATATAAAAAAAAAAAACATGGGACCAAAATCTATGAATGATAAATATAAAAAACACGCGAATAAAATTTGCGACTGATAAATTTAAAAAAGCACGGGACCAAGATTTGTGATGATAAATATAAAATTTCACGAGAAGATTTGTGAATGATAAATGTAAAAAACACGAGACCAAAATTTGTGATTGATAAATTTTTTTTAAAAAAAACACGGGACCAAGATTTGTGAATGATAAACATAAAAAACACGGGACCAAGATTTGTAAATGATGAACATAAAAAACACGGGATCAAGATTTGTGAATGAAAAAACATTGACAAAAATTTGTGACTGATAAGTTTTAAAAACACGGGACCAAAATTTGTGAATGATAAACATAAAAAACACGGGACCAAGATTTGTAAATGATAAACATAAAAAACACGGGATCAAGATTTGTGAATGAAAAAACATTGACCAAAATTTGTGACTGATAAATTTTAAAAACACGGGACCAAAATTTGTGAATGATAAATATAAAAACATTGGACCAAAATTTGTGAATGATAAATATAAAAAAAACATGGGACTAAAATTTGTGACCAATAAATTTAAGAAAACACACGACCATGATTTATGAATGATAAATATAAAAAGTACGGGACCATGATTTGTAAATGATAAATATAAAAAATACGAGACCAAAATTTGTAAATGATAAATATAAAAACAAACCAAAACCAAGATTTGTGATAGATAAATTTAAAATACTAACACCAGACCAAAAGTAATAACTATTTTAAATATTTTATGTATGAAACATATTTATAATTTATATAAGTTTGATGTTATTAGTTTGTAAAATCACACATGAAAATATAAAAAAAAAATCACATATGAAAATATAAATTTGATGTTATAGACTTCTTTAATTGTAATATCAAATAATTTAAATATATATTACGATTAAAACATTTTTTGACAATTCAATTTATCTAAAATATATTAAAATAAAATATTTATATAAAAATATCATATATTCAAGTTTTTACTGTATAAATCATCCATCTAAAGGGTACCCGTGCGTAACGCACGGGTATCTTACTAGTTGACAAAACAAAGAAAAAACTAACGAAATTAAACGATCTTGACGTAACGATTGTCACTAACAAAAGAAGCCTCCTTAGAAAAGCTTTGTTGTCTCTATGTGGGTGGGAATTTGAAAGCAAGAGAACGAAAAGGAAAAATACTAATAAAACAAAATTGATGTGAGAAGCGAGCTTAGTTTCACCGATCATGGATCTATTCAACTATATGCTACATTATTCAAGCACACTCACACCATATCATATCCAATATACATTGATTACAAGATGAATATAGTAGGATCCGTCAAGAGATATATCATATTCAATTCAACCTATTAAAAAATATTAATTAAACAAATAATTGAGGATAACATTCAGTTTAAGACAAGTTTTTGTTTTGTTTATAATCAATATGAGAGCTAGGGAGTAATTGATTTTGAGATTGACAAAGGTGTTGTTGGAATACTAGCTTTACGGCACATGCACGGGACATCGATTTTTAATTTGTAGTGGTCCTTTATTCATTCATCATATCATATGGTGATTGATGCTTGCTATGGTAGTGTTGTGTCTGTCGAGATGGAATAGAAGCCAGCTACTACTACTTTTGGATCACCGCTCACGTGCTACTGGGGACATTTGGGACATTTTTTTTTGTGCTCTAAGTCCCATATGTGGACATGGATACTCAATACACTAGCCCTACTTCCCTCATTTCTTTCCTTTTCTTAATTTATCATTAAAATTTAGATTATGACATACCCAACACATGGATGCAAATCAATAAAAATTTCGGCTTTAAAGCCAATTCACCTTTTGTTAATACTAAAAAAACTACAAAAGGTCGCAAGCATGTGTCAGTTCTTCTCCTCTTGATCCCTAATCTCTTCACTACCTCTCAGTACCATAGGCGATGGCTGGCTCTCACTTTAGACTAGTTTGGAATTCAGTCACAATTAGAGAAAAAAAGTTGAATTATGGGGGAAAAAAATAAAATGTCTTTACTTTTATTGCTAAATGTTATAGAAAAAGATTGAAGATCATTTTTTTAGGAAATATCTAATTTTTGTTCGTAATTCAACTTTTTCTTTTAAAATGTGTAACCTTCGGTTATAGAAGGTTTTAAAGAAAACAAAGGAACAATTCCTACACACAACTGTGGAGTATGTTTCACAATAACAAATAGATTCTACATAAATTCATTTGTCACAATAGAAATGTACTGAAAAAAAAAAGGTTTAAAGAATTTAAAGTTGATATTTTAGTGCAGTAGAGCTTATTGTGCTGTGTGGCTGGAGACTTGGTTATAGAAAAATGCTGGTAAAGAGGCTATATTATGATACATCCTTTTAGGTAGGACTTGATGGGATAGGTTGATCTAAGATTTTTCACGGTTATGATACTGAAAGTTTGGCTCCAGATAATCCTTCCTTTCAATGGAAGTTACTCCTCTCACTTTTAAAATTGCTCAAAAACTATCTCAATGGCAGTTAATTGTCGTTCGACTTTGGCTGCGGCAGTTAAGGGACATTGGATACCTTTTAGAGCGGTTCAATCACTTTTTAAGTTGGTTTAACCGATCTTAAAAGTATCCGTTGGGGTAGTTTTTAAACAATTTCAAAAGTGAGAAGAGTAACTACCCTTTCGATTCAATATGGGTCTGTTTCTTCAGGCAGTGTTAGGAACCAATTTGTAACTCAAGCAGAATGTAATAAAAACAACAGAAAGACATAGTAAGAGAGCTTTATTGATGGAAATAATGGAGATTTACAGATTAAGGGGAATGTAGGGGGAACCCTAAATCTGACCAGAGCACAGTTCCGATAGGCCAGCTCACTGCAGCATATTCATTCTAACAAACTCAGAAATATCCAAAGGTACCTACTCTCAACCCCACCCCACTCCTTAAGTAATGGTAATGATTGGTAGCTCTCCTCTCTCTCTCCACGTCACCCAGGTCTAACTAACTCTTAGCAGTCTTATTCTTACACCTTCTAGAATAAACTTGCCAGACCTTGGGCCCCGCAGTAGTGTGATGGACCAATGACTCATTAGGGCCTTTCTCTTGTGTGCGAGTCCTGACAGGCAGCATGATAGTAGTATGGACTTGTGGCTTGTGGCAAGCATTACTTGAAATTTTCAGCTTTAACGGTTTGGAATTACAGAAAACAAACATTCTTCGAAATTATCTTGAAGACTAAAAAAAAAAAAATTAAAGCATCTTGACGACATCAATGAAAGTAAATATTTTAACAAACTTGAGGGTTGGCTACTCTGCTCTATATCTGTTTATTAGCTAATACACAGACTCCTTTGGATTCAAATTGCCACATACGCAAAATCCTCTTTCATTGAGAAAATAATTGTAGCAATTGAAATGTAGCTAGTCCTCTATACAACAATGATCCCAATGCAACAAAAACATTGAGCAGGTTGGAGGGTATACAGAAAACTTGAAGGGGATCTTACAGCAAGAGGAACACATGAAAACAATGTAAAGTACGGTAAGTATCGTTTGAAGTTTGAACGGATATTTCAAATATTACTTTCAGGAGATGAAAAAAATAACAATTTACCAAAGCTAATTTTGTCAATTATCTCAAAATAAGTCAATACACTGCAATAGCACCATATAATTACTGGAGGAATAGATTCTTGGCATAGTCTTAAAAAAATGCTTAATAACCTAAGAACACAAGGTGCGAAAGATAAAGTAATGAACACCTCCAATGCAATGGAAGAGTTATGAACAAAAATGCAATTTTCTATCGATCGATAATCACATGGAAAAAGTTGTCTCCTAAATCACAAAAGAATTTTCTGTATGCTAAGAACACGTTATCTATTGCTAATCACAAATCAAAACACGAACACATACACAATCCCTATGGCAAGAAACCAACTGGAAACTTCAAAACACTTCCGCCACCTTGCTTGCAAGGACTTGGTCCCTTCTTTCAACATAACCAAATGGAAACCAACCTGCTTTCCCTTTGCATTCACCCTCAGCCCATCCATTGTTTGACACCTGTCAAAATCACAATCATATTTGTTAGGAACAATCTTTCACCCAAAAAAATAAATTACGAACAGTTTGAAATATCATAATGCTGTTATACATGCAATAGCAAGTAAAAAATAGAAAAGAGGGAGAGGGATAATTCTTCAAATAAAATGAAGCAAAATACGCAATCTGCAGCAAAAAAATATATAATGATAAAATCCGTAAATCATCACAAACCTTTCGAATGACAATATAATCCCCAACTGATAAATTCAGTTCAACTTCAGACTCAGCATGATAGGGAAACAAAACCTGCACGAGTAAAATGCACACCAGAAAATAAAGTAAGCTAAACAGTCAATTATTTTTCAACACATTATTTGTAACCTTACAAGAAATGGTCTAACCTCTCCTAAGAAGTAACCCATACTGTCTGTTATGCCATTGTGTTCCTGAGAAGCATATACACCATTCACTTCTTCATATGGTGGAGGTGGCGGCATGCTGTTATCCACACTAGGTGTAGGTGGGGCCTCAATACGCTGCCGTTCTGATATCATCTATCATTACATAAAAACATAACACAATCATATCTTGATATCAAAAGATAATTCTGAAACAGTCAGATGACATCACATGTACATCACTTGCCTCTCCCTCAAGATGATCAAGTATTTGGAGCACTCTTTGATGATAGGCACGCTCTGCTTCAACCTTCATAATCAGAAATAGATTGCTATTTTTAAGTGGGAGGAATAATATTTTATACTTAATACATGATTTCGCAAGAACTGAATACTGCAGCACCATATGGTGAAACTGTAATACCATAGCTATAAGACGCTGGAGTGTTAACCTCTGTTGCTGTGCTTCCACAGCCGTCATTGCTGCAGCTGCTTCCTTCCCCAATATGGCCATGTTTGACTTCAGGTCTTGGAGCTTTGTTTCAGCTGCTTCCAGTTTCATAGTATTTTCAGCATTGCCTGGTGTTTCCCTTACTTTTGCCTGGCGTTTAGAAACTTCAATAGCCTGTATAGGTTTCAAAGACACAGTAATTACAAAGTTCATAGAAACAAAAAATTATTTATGAACTATTTACTTGTTCAGACAGTTACCAAAAAGAAAAAGAAAAAAAAAACTGGTGAATACTGAAAATGAAAATCAAGATACCTGGGCTTCAGCATCCTGTCGCATTCTGTCATAACGTTGAGCAAGATGCCTAGCATCCTCCAAAGGAGCACCCATCACCATTGCTCTTAAGGGCTCTGCAACCTACATATCAGCCAATGCTTCAATGTTCAAATAAAGACAACAAGCAACCATACACAGGATATGTTGGCATATAAATAAATACTGTGAGAAAGACGAACTCAATGAATGTATATAGATATGAAATAATTACTCAGTTAGATTTAATATTGGACTTGGACCTGGCGTCAATATTTACTCACAGTCAGGTTCATTAAAATTGAAACAATTCAACAAGGGGGAGAAACCAAACATAACTCAAATAAATCCGGAATGAAATATCTATAGTTATGTATATCCAACTCAGGAAAAAATCCAAGAATCACATATATGAAGCAATATTTGAACCCTGAAATCACACAATTACAAGTGGTGGCTGTACGATGGCTCACGTATAGCACTAAGGAAAAGTCTTGACCAATGTAGTATAGTCAAATCCCAGATCATTTTAAAATAGAAACCAACCCTACCTGTATCAAAAAGAAAACAATATTGGGTACCCACATTTGAAACCTCTTAGGCAATCACAAAAATCCCACGGCCGCTGCATGGTGTGGTTAACTAATCCGCATTAGTTTTTTTAAAACAGATTATCAAACCAAACCAGATTGCTTTTTTGAAACCGGTTTATTTTTCGTAAACCAATTCAGAACCGGTTTTTGTTTTTAAAATCAGCCTGAGGTTTTTAAACAAATATAAAAAAACCAAAAGATATACACCAATAAACAACATAAGACCAAAAGACAAGTGTAAAAATAAACATGAGCCAGAGAACAGGCTTTGAAATTTTCTTTGATGCCTTGAAACCAGTCTTCTCAGCACCATTAGAACGTTTTGGATGTGCATGCTTGACTTTTATTTTTCATAAAACTATGAATTAAATCAACAATGCAATGGTTATTGGCTAAACAATATAATCAGAAGCATTTCCTCTGTGTAATTAACTATTATACTGCACCTGTATAGGCTAAAGATTATGAGTTTTCCCAAGGTTATGTGCAGATTGTTTTTGCCGGCCATGTGTAATTTTAGTGTTAACTTTAACTAGCTAAATCTCTTCTGTCACTAACCGTTCCATGCTTTGATAACCTCAATGCTTTGAATTCCATCAAATTATGATCGCTTTGAATTAGTGTAACAATGCAAGTTGGGACGCCTTTAGGGATAGAGATACAAGCTATGCTGAACAAGAGTTTACCCCTTCTGAGAGTTATAAAAGCATTGAGCACGTTGTAATTTAAGAATATTGATACTTATATCCTTTGTAGGACAGCTAAAAATAGGCATTGCAAATGTCCATAGTGCTGGCCTTTTTGTCAATGTGTGGGGACTTTTGCTTTATTTTCCTACATTTTTGGGAAATAGTAGCTTTTTTTATTGTGATATTGATAAAATATTGGATTCTAATAATTGTATTGAAACAATTATACTAGTTTTAAACAAGTTCAGGAAAATTGGTTTTAAAATCTTTTTTGAAAATTATACCAGTTTTAAATCAGATTTGGAAAAAACAGTTTTAATATCTGGTTTGCGAAAAAAAAAAAATTTACGTAAAAACTAGTAATCACAAACCGGTTTTAAAAACCAAACCATTTCTAAACAAACATAGAACCAGTTTACAAAAAATAAATCGGTTTCAAAAACCACACCATGCACAGGCCTATGCAACACCATATTTATAGGGTGGATTTTAGGCGGGCTGACATAATCCTCCATACACCATCAACGTCACAATTTTCTATCACTTCTCCCTTTCAGATGATAAATAGTATATTTATTAAGTGTATAATATGTAATAGAAGCCAAATCGAATAGATACCAATACTTAAATTTCGACTTTCAAGTGAACAGACTACTGTAGAAGATTCCGGAACTGCCAAAAACAAAAATAGAAAACAAAAGAAAGCATACTCGTGATTATAATCTAGCATGGTGAAGCTTGGATTAAAAATAAGCCACAAGCTAAAGAGGAACATAAGCAGCATCCATCCAAGCAATGATAATTTAACATTACAGTGGTCAGTGGAAATCTACATTATTTCGGTGCAAAATCGTAAGTATTGATGTCAAACTTGGCCAAATAACCCTATGATGTGGGTGTGCACGCGCATATGTTTGGGTGTAGATACCTGTGTGCCAAGAGCTTTTAGTAAGTTCCCACGTTCCTTCTCCATTTGTGCACGGGCATGTGCATAATTTAGCGCAGCTCTTGATAATGTGCTACCACTGGTACAAGTATTTTCTGAACCATATTTCCTGCTATCTTCTGACAACTTTGTTCCTATTAAATAACATGTATAGAATTAGAAATTCAATGACAATATGATAGGAACTGGTATTGATACTGCTGGAAATATCCTTTACAACGAAAAAGTACTGCTTAAAAATGGAAATACGAATAATGGAATAGAATAAATGCATAAATATAAGATATTAAAAATAGAGAGGATATGTCAACTCTACACTCCCTAGCTTGCCAGAGGTTCATCGTGTACTAAGTTCTATAAACGAACTGCAAAGAAAATTTTACGAGAGCTTCATCAACCAATATTACTAACCTATTTCAACTTGCTTTGATCCAGTAACAATATAACCTTCTACTCCACGGACAATATCCCTTTGATAATGCTGAAAGAAATCAATAAATGTTATTATCGGTAATGAAGGAAGGGTATAGGTTAAAGTGAAACACAACAAAATTAGAGGATTGGTACAAAAGAACTAAGTAACCTTTCCTGCACGTGTGGATATGTAAAGCTTCTCAAGCTTCTGATGTTGTTGAAGCTCTACCTCATCAGTAACCATATTATCCGAACCTCCATATCCCCCAGCCCCGAACTGTTTCAGCACAGCCTAAACCACAACAATCGTGATTAATTATTAACACCTCACTAGAGGAAGCTAGCAAAAGTAAGAAACAATTGATAAGTAGAGCAAGAAATGAATTGAATATTGTCATCAAAATTAACATAAGTAACTTCATTTGAGAAATGAGGGAATAAGTACAGGCTGCACGGCTTAGGATGCAAAAAATTGCATCTTTGTGGTAAGCTTTTGTTAGATGAATCTATGCTTAGGATACTAAAGCAGACTAATCTAGGGACCAATTTCACCGTCCACTAGCGGGGGGATCAAAGAAGCAATAATAAGGGCAAAATGAAATGGTAGGAATGGAATCGAAGGCGAAGAAGAAACCTGTTGTTGGCGAGCGACTTGTTCTCTGAGCTTGGAGGCTTGTTTTCTGATAGCTTCCATTCAATTCAAAAGAGAGAACTGAACACAATACAAAACCAATCGAATCGATTTATTGAATCTCACGTACACTTTTTGATTTCAGACCAAGACTCCACCACCAACACGGTTTCTAGTTGTACCAAAGACAAACAGAGGGTTTTCAAAATTAATTAATTAAATATTGAAAATACTATATTCCGTCTCTTTTCATATTACCAATTTACAAAATCATAGTTTTAAAAATCGGACTAGTGATCAACCCGGTAAAACTACTGAGTCATTGATTTAATGGTTGAATCACTGGGTCACTGGTCAAATTGTACGACTGAATTAGATTGAATCGAATAACTCAGTCATATGACTCGGTCTATCATAATTATTTTTTACATAAATAAAAACACATTTTTTACAATATAAATAGAAACATCTTGATAGATACCCTTAAATTTAGCTGCATGTATTCTTTATGAGATATCGTACATATTTAAATAAATATTAAAAATTATTTCACATTGCATCTACAACATAAATAAAAACAAATGTGCTAAAAAATAGTTGTAATCAAGTTAAATGTTTATAACAATATTTTGTATCTTTTAAAAAAACATTTTTTTATTGTATAGTTATTTTTTTATGGTATTGTTCTTTTTAATGACAAATTATTTTTGAACTTACAAGCTTGACCAAAAAATATATATAATTGAGTATATATATGATGACATGCGATGGTGATATTGTCATCTCAATCCATTCCTTCAAAAAAAAAATTGTCATCTCAATCCAAAATGTGAGTATTATATATAAATAAGTAGAAGCATTAAATTTCAAAAGAAAATCTTGATGCAAATGACAAAGGGAGTGGCACACCGGTTATTAAAACTCCTAACTTGCCATTTTTTGATAAAACTCATTTATTAAATTTCTACTTCACCATCAAACTTGGTGAGCTAGTCACACCGGTTCACGCTAAAAGATCTTTGAATCATAAATTATAAATTTGTCATCTTATATCTATTAAATCCCTCACCCGTGTACCATTACTAATAACCGTTAGATCAATTAGATCTTATGATAGAGCCTTCACACCAAACAACATTTTCTTCTCTCTCTCTCTCTCTCTCTCTCTCTCTCTCTCTCTCTCTCTCTCTCTCTCTCTCTCTCTCTCTCTCTCTCTCTCTCTGTTGTCATAACCATCAATGGAGATGAAGCCAAAGTCCGTAAGTGAGTTACATGGAGGAAGCCAACTATTGGTTTAGATTATTAACCATTGAAAGGAAAACAAACAATGAAAAACAAAGTACCCATATATCATACATGGAACCCCAAGCTTCGACAAATTATGACCCGTCAGAAATAAAAAACAAAGTATCCTTCTATGTCGTAATTGGGCTCTTAACTTGAAGCTAATATCATTAATAGGTTTTTTAACAAAGAAATAAGATGCAATTTTGCAAGGTTTAGTCAAATATTTATGTGCTTTTTGATTGAATTAAACAACGTTTCACTTCCAATTTTTCACAGGTATGTTACTTTTGAAATTTGCAGTGATTTGAGAAATGGTTGATTGGGAGAGGAAAGAAAAAAAGAATGAAAGAAGCGAGGGAGAAGAAAAATTAGAGTTGTAATATAGCGTATGTGGTACATAATATGATATGTGGACTTAGATTAATCTAATGGATCAAAATTGTTGTTTATGTGGTCCACCGGTGAGGGACTTGTTAGAGCCCTCACCCTAGAATTCACCCTATAAGCAATTCATTTTTAAATTATAAATTTTTAAG
Organism: Medicago ruthenica; assembly: GCA_018208015.1. Lineage (NCBI taxonomy): Eukaryota > Viridiplantae > Streptophyta > Magnoliopsida > Fabales > Fabaceae > Medicago > Medicago ruthenica. The sequence continues at coordinate 100,914,722 of CM031373.1, read as the reverse complement.
GACGTAAAAAGTAACAATTTTATTAAAAAAAAACAGTTTAAAAAAATTGAATATACCACTTTTCATAACTTTTTAATGGATCTAGATTGTTGACAACTGATTTTTTATGACGTAATTTACACCACAACATAGAAAAAAGACAAACATAAGAAACTTTATATTTCTTCATTTAAAATCTAGGTCATTTAATTCATCAGAGGGTTGTGATTGATATAATATGAACTGAATTAGACGACTTAGTTGTTGAGGATTGAATCACCGTGACCATTCGGTAACAAAAAATTCAATATATCATTGTGTAACTATCCATTATTGTTAATTTGTTAATAATACATTTAATAATAAAACCTTCGAGCAACTGTCGTTGCTACGTTTATTTGTTTTATATGTGTTATGAAGTGGAGGGCTGGATAGTTCACTCTGTTTGAGTTAAGGGATAAAGAGTTAAAGATCCTGGTTGGAACTTGGATAAATAAGAAAAAATAATTTAACTACTAACATTTGACATTAAAAAAATTGTTTAATAAAATATAAACACTCAAATGAAATAAATATAAAAAACCGCTTGTGCATGTCATCACTTGTATTTGACCTAACTTTAGCTTAGTGGCTCTTAACGTAGATGGTAGCATGTTCTTCGAATCTAATTTAGATGGTTTTGGGCTCTTATCCGTGATCATACATGGTTTTGTCTGCATGGTTTTCTTGGCAACATTAGTAGACCATGCCCTTTGCATGTTGTGATCTTGGGCTTGTACCATGGTATGAAGCTGTGTTGGGATTCTGGATATAGGCGAGTGTCATGTCTCTCGTACTCATGTATTATGGTTGACATTGTTCAAAAATATTTGAATGTGTTTCACAAACATGGAAATTTGATATGGACTATCAAGTAGTTTTTGTTTAGAGATTGGATGATTAATTTGCAACACACTTTTATGAGGGTAATATGCATATATTTTGTTTAGAGATTGGATGATTAATTTGCAACACACTTTTATGAGGGTAATATGCATATGATTTTTAGTTAAGAATGGTGCTCTGAGTGACAAACAATGTATCTGTTGTCTTCCATGAAATCCACTGACATGTCATCTATTCTCTCAACGTATGCCAAGGACGTTGAGTTCGTTCGACTCTAGTCTGGGTCTCTTTTTTTTTTTTTTCCTTTTTGTTACCAAAAAATATAGACAATAAATCTTAGTGAATAAACATTAATTTAAAAATAAAGGTATCTAAATATCATCTTGAAAAATAAAAAAATTAAAAACCTTACAAACACTGAAACACAATAGCGATCTTCTTTCCCTGTCATCTTTTACGAAGACCCCAAATTTTAACGAAGAAACAGAAAAATTTAAAATTGCGCCGCCGTTCAATCAGCTTCGCGTCACAACAATTTACGCCGTGCGTTTCTCACTCCTCGCCGCGGCAAATCGCGTTACAGTTCCTAGCCTCAAATCGCGTTTTTGCAGCCGCCCAATCATCTCCGTTTTCAATCTCTGGGTTCATTTCACCGTTAATCCGTCCCTCAACGTTGTTATCTGCAGTTCTGCACCGCTGCTCAGGTCCCTGCCTATCCATCCATAGAAACTTCGCTAATTAGTGGTATGTATGTATGTATGTATGTATGTGGCCGTGTTCAATTTCCCCTTCCCTTCAAATCCAACCCCTAATTTTTTTTATTCTTTTATGCACATGTTTTGCTTGTTAACTTAATGGTTACTGTTATTGTGCAAACAAATAACAGAGATGTCTGAGAAATTCTCACCGGCACTTCGAATTGGAGATCTCAACGATTTCATTGCACCTTCACAGGCATGTATAGTCTCCCTCAAGGGATTCAATAAGACCGATAACAAAAAGCCCGATAAAGTTGAGGTATATATCACACTCATTTCTTCCTCTGGAAATTTCTAAATGAAAATTTTCAATTTTTTTTATTTTACTTTTTTTTTTAACTATAGGTGTCCATCGCTGACAGACAAGTGAAGTCAGAACCTGTTAAAATTTCGCTTAAGGATTGTTTGGCATGCAGGTTATCTCTCTTTCCAATTTTTGTCTCTCTTGTATTGGTGTAGTTAGAATTGGCCGGTGTTATTGTTTCTCTATTATGTCACAAAGTGAGAAATACCTACTCTCTTAATCTTAGAGAGATTTAGAGATGAGAACATTACTCTGGGAATTTATATGAATCTGAGAGTAGTTAAGCTGTCAGAAAAGTAAATACGAGATAGAGCTTCTAGCAATCAAAAGCAAAGTAAATAGAGAGAACACCAGCGTATCATACTGATCAACTTCCCTGTCGTGAAGGGTGTAAGTGTACGAAGGAGGTTATTGTTTGTGTTGACTGATGACTTTGAACGGGGTTTTCACAGACTTGAGTTAGTTTTGGAGCCACAGTGGTTCTAAATTGTTGGTTTCAGGCAAGAGCAATGAGATTCACGGTGAAGGATGTGTTGGTTGCGGGTGGTTCTGTTCACATGTGATTGGCTTGCTGATACGTACCTTATATGTACTTGTAGGCCTAATAATCCAAAAGCCCAATTAGAGAAGGAATGAGAGTTAGTGAGGGAGGTGTTCCTATTTTCCGGGGATTCGAGTATATGAGGGAGAGAGGCTAGGTCGTGAGGGTCATTCATGCAATTTACAGTAAGGTCTGTTATTTTTTATTTTTTTGAAACAACCATTGTTAGTAGTTAGTTGTTAGATTAATATTTTTCTCCTTCACCCGGGACCTCCAACTCTTTTAACCCTTAGCTCAAACTAGTTGAGCTACCCAAACCCCCTCGGTAGTAAGGTCTGTTGGAAGATAACATCTCTCTGGCAGGAGTCTCTGACACTGGAACTTTCCATTTTCTGTTTCTAAGCCTTTGAGCCCATATTTTCATTGAATAATATACATTTTTCTTGATTACAGTTTTCAGAGTTCTAACACTTGCTGTGAAAGTATTGGCTATGATTTTTTTTTTTGTCAAGAGTCGATTTTACTGGTCAAGAGAGGCTGTGGATTCATGTGAATGGATTGTTTTGGGGGACCACGTCTTTCTTCTACTTTCACCCCCGGACAATTCAGAAAACTTTCACGTGGGAACCAACGAAATCACAGTTTTTTGTGATGCATTCGACCCTATGATGTTCTGGTTCAGTGGAATTATTTTTTCAGTTTACAAATAAGTATGTCTGAGTGAGGTCAATAGGTATCTGAGACAATCAAGTGCTCGAGTTGATTCTTTACAATTTGCAAACATTTGAAAAGAGCGCATAAAGAAATGAAGCTTGCTTTAAGCTTTAGACGTAGTTATAAGTTTCATCCCGTATTTTCTCCCTATAAGGTTCATTAAAAGTTTGACGTTGTCTGTGCTTTAAGTCTATGACATGGTTGATAATGTCAAAGCATAAGTTACTGTCTTATATGGGATTATAATTTGTTTGTTTGGTAATACAGTGGATGTGTCACATCAGCGGAGACGGTTATGCTGGAGAAGCAAGGTTTGGATGAGTTTCTGTCCAATATTAATAAAGGAAAGGCAGTGATTGTGTCTGTTTCTCCACAATCAAGGACTTCTATTGCAGCGCATTTTGGCATTTCTCCTGTCCAGGTGGCACTTTGCTCTTGCTCATTATTTCTTTCAGTTTTTCGTAAAAAGGTTCATCTTTGAAATAATTATAGGATGCAAAATGGCGAACTCTTGATCTCCCTGGGTTAAGTACTTAAGTGTAAAACTTCTGATATTTCAGGCTTTCAAAAAACTGACAAGATTTTTCAAATCCTTGGGAGTGAGGGCTATTTTTGATACAAGTTGCAGTAGAGACTTGACCCTGGTCGAATCTTGTGTGGAATTCATCACAAGGTATAGACAGAATCAATTGGTAGATGACGAGAGGAGTAAGTCGAGCCTACCCATGATTGCATCAGCATGCCCAGGTATGGAAATTCAACTTATCTTAGTTTTGGCAATTGTGTCTGTGAAGCATATATATTGGATGCCAGATATGACTTGGTGTTAAGATTGTTTAAACTAGACATGGATTCTCATAGATTCTCTTTTATGCTATGTTTGGATGAGAAAAGAAAGTTAAAGGAAAGAATGTTAAAGAAAAGAAAGTGGATAGAAAATGAGTAGGAAGTGAGATGATTTTTTGGTTGTTTGGTTTGAGTGAAGGTGAAAAGAAAGCGAAGGGAAAGAAAGAGGTGTATTTAGTAAATGACATAGATACCCTTATATTAAAATGAGATATATTATTTATTTCTTTGTAGGTATAATGCATTTATATAATATACTGTAAACATACTGAACGAAAAAATTTTATTAAATATATGTAAACTTTTCATATAATATTTAATTAATAATTGTTGATTTTATAAAGATAAAAACAAAAGGAACACATGAAGAATATTATATGTGAATCATCAAAAGCAAGGGCACAATTGCCCTTTCATGGATTTATATCAGCCTTGAATACTTTCTTCCCAGTTTTGGGCGGAATGCTTTATGTGCATGGGGCCCACCAAAACTAGCTGTTCCTTCCTTTCTGACATTGAATCCAAACAGTGGAAGGATGTTGGTTTCCATGCTTTCTCTCCTTCCACAATCAATCCTTCCTACTATCTCTTGAACCAAACACACAGTTAGAGTTAGTTAGGAATCTCTTTCTTATAGAATGATTGGTGAATTGATTATAATCCCTAGAATGTATATATAAACATTCAACTAGACCTGTAGTAGCAGGTTGCTACTACAGTCAGTCAGACGGTCACAGTTCTCTAATTGTTAGCAGTTAGTTACAGGCAGAAGATAGGATAGGGAAGACCTATGGCAAGCTCTAATGAGCTTGCTCAGCTATGTTATTCCTTCAGTACTTTGCACATGGATAATGACACAGTATTAACCAAAATCTAAGAAAAAAACACAGTGCAGTGTATTAAAATTATGCAAGGTATTAACTTATCAGTAAATATATTTCGAGGGGTTATAGATGAATTGTCTTTGAACTTGGGCAGAAGGTGTGAAGATATGTTGGATAATATGCTTTTTTTTATTCTGGATTTAGAATTAGGAAATTGAACTGGAATTTCAGGACGTTGTATTTACTGTGATCTATGCGTTTTACAGACATGGCTCCCCATTTATGTTATGATTTATCGGTACAATTTCTTCCATTTTGAGTTGGAAATATGGCACGGAGTATAATTACTTTTTAATGTGCAGAGTAGGCTTTAGTGATGTGTCCTGGGTTGAGGAGGAAATATACTTACCTATTGGTTATTGGTGTGAACATATGCAGGTTGGATATGCTATGCTGAAAAGCAACTTGGATCCTTTGTTCTACCTTACATTTCATCAGTGAAGAGTCCCCAACAAACAATTGGAACTATCATAAAGCGTTATGTATGCCAAGATATGGAACTCAGGTTGTGATTTAACTCCAAATAATAATTTGAGAAAGGAAAACACATTCATTTACCCTGAAATTGTGGGGTCATCTAATCTTTTGATGATATCTTACAACCTATGTTATGTTCGGCATGCCGCAATTCCTAGATTGATATGCTTAGTGAAATGCTTGAGTATTTTTTCAACAGGCCAGAAGAAGTATACCATGTCACCGTGATGCCTTGTTATGATAAGAAGCTAGAGGCTTCTAGGGACGACTTTGTTTTCCAATCAGACCCCCATGCTGAAGGGCATGAAGGTGAAGTTAATATGATTTCGGAGGTAGATTCGGTATTGACAACTGGAGAGATTTTGGAATTGATTCAGGTTAAATTTTTATGCATACCATCTTTTTTTGTGAATTCTTTCACTTATTAACGTGTATATTAAGTCATGTTTGGGGTTCAATCTTTCAGTCAAAAGAAGTTGATTTTAAAAGCTTAGAAGAGGCTCCTCTGGATAAATTGTAAGAAACTTACAATTATTTCCTTTGCTTAAGTACTCATGATTGTCAAACAACGATGTTCTGACAGTGTGGTGCTTGCAGGCTAACAAATGTTAATGAAGAAGGAGACCTTTATGGGGTCCGTGGAAGCTCTGGAGGTTATGCAGAAACAATATTCCGATATGCTGCTAAAACACTTTTTGGAAGACATATTGATGGCCCTTTGAACTTTAGAAACATTAGAAATTCAGATTTTCAAGAAGTTACTTTGGAGGCAAGTTCTTACAAACTTTTTTATATATAAAAGTTCTTTTGAGGAATATTGTTATCAGATCCTAGGACTTTTTAATATCTAACTATATAAAGAGTCGGCATTTATGCATGCATAAATAACAAACTGAAGTGCCATTTGAGGAACCTTGTATGTTATGATGGTTGTTATCCACCTTAGGATAGGTTTTACTTATTGTATTTGACTATAAACAAGGTTGTTTATCATCTACCTATGAAGAACCATTTCGTAATGACAAATTTTTCGCACATTTTACACGGCAATATGCTTTAAAACTCACCTCACTATTTCTTGTGAGTTATTATTATTCTGACATGAATACAAGTCCATGATTATTCCTCTCACCCTAACTTTCTGCTTGTTGTTATGAAGACAAAATTTAAGGGCTCGCTGTCCGGTATAGCTAGAGTTTGTTTCTCTAGACCCTCAATCTCTGCTTGTTGTTTTGAAGATAAAATTTAGGGGCTTCATTTTGTTATATATATATTGTTGTTAAAATTGGGCCCTTAGGTTTTGTTACTTTATTTAGGGCCTATTTGGGAGTTTAGGAGGGGAGGGCTTTGAAAAAAAGGAAAGATGAAGTGGAAGGAATGGAGGGCTTTTGGAGGGAGAACTTTGGGGGTTTTATTTTTCTTCGTAATACAAAATCCTCCTAATTTGGGGAACTCAAATTGTATTGGAAGAGGATTTTGGAGGTTTTTGGGGGCTTGGATAAATTTTCAAAATGCAATGTATGTTCTTATAATAATACTCTATTAAAAATATATTAATCATAAGCATTCATTAATCATTTTCTACAAAAACACTAAAAAATGTGAAAGATTTCTCTATTCTTTTCTCTACTCCCCTTGCCCCAAAGCCCTCCCCTCCCTCCCCTCCAAAGTCCCAAACAAAGTCTAGGGTTTCGATTCCAAAATCAGATTTTGTAAACCGGGGTTAGTTCTTATTACTCCCTCCGTTTCAAAATGAGTGTCGTTTTAGCCAAAAAATTTGTTTCAAAATGAAAGTCACTTGCACTTTTCAATGTAGAATTATTATTTTACTTCCAATTGTACCCTCTAATTAATTGAGTGTACACTACTTCCAAAACATTACACCAATTGTAAATAAAGCTAGTTTAGTAAAATTGTCATGTCTTTTGACATCATTATTACATTTCTTAATTTATGTGTAAAAACCTTAAACGACACTCATTTTGAAACGGAGGGAGTATTTGTTATTTAGAGATTTCATTCAATTTTGGATTATCCTATTCCAGCTTAGAATATGATACCTTATTTGGTTGTTTGGCAATGTCAGGTCCATAATAAACAGTTGAGACACCTCTTTTATATAATAATATCAATAATAGATAGACTAATATATATATATATATATATATATATTCAAAGAGTGTTTGCATCCTATTTTGGGATGTCGAATAATCCTCCTGGTTACTGTTCTAAATCACGTTGTCCATGCAGGTTGAGGGAGAAACAGTGTTGAAATTTGCTCTCTGTTATGGTTTCCGGAACTTGCAAAACACTGTACGAAAACTTAAAACAGGGAAATATGATTATCATTTCCTAGAAATCATGGCGTGCCCTTCAGGTACTATATTTCTCAATTCTCTTCTCTGGAATTGCATTAATTGTTGGTTTTATAGTGTTTTCCATATCAACTTTTTTCACAAGGATCAGAAATTGATCAAGTTTTTTTTTTTAAATAATGCTCATTCACGCAGGTTGCTTAAATGGGGGAGGTCAAATCAAACCAGTTTCGGGACAATCTGCTAAAGAACTGAGTCATTTATTAGAATCAGTTTACATGGAAAATGTGAGTATTATCTTAGATCACTAGTTTTTCAAGTTGTTCTTCTGTTCTTTAAAAGTCTGACTTGCATAAAGATGCGTCAGTGTTTGGCTGTATTTGTATTAATGAGAACATCACAAATCTAAACATAGCTTAGTACATGGTTGATTTGAGAAAATATTTTCGGAGTTCATTTTTTCACATAACTATCCCTTAGTTTCTGTTTTCGAGCATTTGTATTAAGTTTTCATTATTTCTTGTACAAATCTTTAAAAACATGAAAGGGACTGAAAGCAAGTGAGAATTTTGCAATTAAAAGTGAAAACAGAAAATAAAAAGAAAAATGTTTTCTTTAACTAAACATGCCTATCTTTCCATTTTCAGATCTGTCACTCTAATTTTATATCACAAAGTTGCCATGTCGCATTCACTTTGTTTCCTATTGTAAAACAGTAAAAATGGCTTTTTTGTTATTGTGTTACACAAATATTTGAGAACAGAAAATACTTTCTTTAAGACAAACGATACTTGTGCCCTACAAAATTTGTTTTTGTTGTGTACTACCATTTGTCTGTGATTTTACCCTATTCTTTTCAAAACTTATTTTCCTGGTTATTACCTGTAAAAGTAATTTTATTGATTCTTGCTTCAAACCGGTCAGTTAGTAAGTAACTTCGCTGGGGATTATTTTTCTCTTGTTGGAGATTTATAATTTTAAACCGGGAATGATTTTGTTTCTCCATGTGATAGGTTTTGCCCGCAGAACCATTCGACAATCCCATTATTAAAGGTTTATATGACAACTGGCTTGAGCAGCCTGGTTCTGAGAAAGCAAGGAGATTCATGCATACACAATATCATGCTGTGGAGAAAAGCATCACTTCTCAGTTGCATAATTGGTGAGGTGTTGAAACTCAACATTTTGTAGTTTCTTCTCAAGGTAATTTTATGATATTAGGCGGAAGATTTCGTCAATATCTGTTTCTCAGACTCCCTGTGAATATGTTGGCTTATTGGAGTGGAGTCATCCAATTTTGTCTGTAATAATTATAATGTATATATACCCCCTGATCTACACATTTATTTAGATAGGAAAAAGAACCAGAGACATTTGTAATGGACCCTCGTGGACCTTTCCTCAGATGTTCATGTGGGTCTGTTATTAAGTTTAGGATACAGGTTCTCAATAAAAGATTCCCCAACTACATGTGTCCTTCCGAGTGATCAGGTGAGAGGATTAGAGTGACAGTGCCCGGTTGTTGGAGTAGAAATTTTACGCTTTGTTTTTATCAAATCATAAAATCTATTGAAGCATATTTTTCGGTCATATTATTTTGATTATTCCATCGATATTGTTTTCAGTTTATAGATGTAATGATCTTGAATTTTTTTGTTATCTCCATAGAAGAATGACTCGCCACACTTCAGAACCAAACACATTCCAGTTAACTGGAATGATGTGATGATAAATCTCAATAGGGAACCAAACACATTCCATAGGCTGTTTGGTGTCTATTTAAAAGAAAGCTGAGCCTGATATACTAAAAAAAACATAGTATGTTATATATAGTTTTGTTAATGTGGAACTAAAGAGTACTGTGTGCTGTTCTTGTGCCAAACTTCTGTCTTGGATAATTGCGATGTTCAGTTTCCAACAAGATGTTGAACGAAAATTCAGTTTTGGATTCCATCATGAGATATCGAAATTTAGCTGTTGGATCTGCTGCTGCACATGTAAAAACATCAACAACTCATTAATCTCTAAATTTTTTATAATAGTTTCTTTTATATTTTTTTAATCTTCCTCTACCTTTTTTTATCTGATTATCCTTCCTCTGATATACTCTTCGTACTGCAGCATCTACACGTCTTCTCTACATGTCAAAATCATCTAAGTCTATTTTCTACCATCTTTTCAACTATAGGTGTTATCCAAACTCTACAATGATGTCATTTCTATTCTTATCTCGCCTAGTCTTATCAAACATTCAATGCAATATCCTCATATCCGCTACGCTTATTTTATTTTCATGTTGGTTCTTAACCGCTCGACATTTTGTACCATACAACATGGCTGGTCTGACAGTTGTCCGATAAATTTTTTTTTTCTTATCAGAGGCTTTTCTCTATTTGAACTACACAACTTGAATATGATTTACATATGCTTCTATTTATTCATCATTTTGTATTATGGACCCAAGATATTTAAACCATGTAACTGTGTTAAGCCTCGACAACCATCGTAAAACTTTGTTGAATAATTTATAGTGGATTTTTTTTTGAAAGAAAAGATGCTTATATCATTTTATTAATAATTATATCAGTAATACAATGAGGAATATGAAAATAAATAGTCTCGTATTTGCTTGTCGCCTGTTGAACTCCACCCGAGAGTTTGTGAACTGTGAATAAAAGAGTCTCTGACACCCTGGTATGATATGATCAAATTCCGAAACATCAGGTCTGTTGGAGTGAAAAGCGTCATTGGTTGTTTTAAAATTCACCACAAAATCGACATTGTTCATCTGCATGTCACTTGAGCATTCTATAGACTTGAAGCTTCACCAACAAGAACATTACATAAAAGAGGGAAACTCATGATTTTGGCTAGAACAAAAGCTCCATTATCGGTGCACACATATACCAATACTTATACGACTCATAGACTGTGAAAAGGAAGCATCAATAATGCACTTGAGACGACCAGGGGCTGACCTTTGCCAATGTACATCACGGCCTGCAATTGACAATATGGGAAGCCTCGTGTATGATGCTTGAGTAGTTTGCTTGAAAAAGTATATTATACATTAACGTGAGATATCTTGAAAAATATCTTATGTTTTTTAAATAAATTATTTTTATAGCAACATTTGAATGGATGAAGTCTTACATAAGAAAGTTCTGATTAGTGGTGGAATACTGGACCATACACGTATCAGTGCTGTTACCCCCGTTTGCTTTTGTAGCCAATCCATATTTCGGCATTGTCGTCATGCGTCACTTCAGCTTACTCTTCTCTGTAAACAGCTCCTTGCAATTTTTGCTGTATGCATTATAAGAAAATTAATTTTTATTTCATAACAACAAAATATGAAAAATATTAACAACATTCTCTTTTATACGAACTATCTTATTGGATAAAATTCATGTAGATCTAACTAAACACATTATGTACGATTCATTTTTGAAGTTTGAGATTGACATAAATATCATCTAATAAAAAAAGTGAGTGTTAGAAAAAAAAATGTCATAACACTCTTTATAAAATAATTGATACATATTATATTAGGACCGTAAAACTCAAGTAATTATCTCACATAGAAAACAATAATTTTAAACAAACTTTTTGGAGGAGTAAAACAACTCAAAATTGAGGGACATGGTTCATTCTTAGGCGTAATTGTTAAAAGAAAAAAAGAAAAATTATTGTTAAGAGTTATTAGCTGAATTCTCAGTTAACTTTTTTAAGTTTGAAAACGGTGTCTAAATGGAAGGTTAATATTAAAGTAGAGGGAGAGCTGATAGCCATTTAAGAATAATTAATCCCAGAATAAATGATGCACTAACGTAGGAATTGTGTTTAGATATATCACTTCGATTCAAAAAGAAGAAAATTTCACTTAATTTCATGAGTAAGAATCTCTCCATTTTCAAAAGAAATAGGAAGAACAAATGGGACACGAGAATGAAACATTAACTCTTAATTTTTTTATCCACTTCTCAATTTTGTGTTTAGATATATCACTTCTCAATTTTTTATCCACTTTTATGTCTCATTCTCCCCCCTTAAGTGTCCATTCATTCTTCTAGGTATGCTCTCTATCAAGCATAAATTTTTTCACTTATTTTTCATCCACATACACTTGCACGGCCATTGTCCTTGCATCGACAGAAGACTTTCGACATAAGAAGTTGGTCCCTTTAATAACCATTGGTTCGTATATTATAGTTTGGAAATGAGGAGAGTTCGATAAAACATCACATCTTAAGACATTAACTATATAGGTCCTCTAAGCACTACTGTTGTTGATGCATCAACGGGACACAACGCTTGACCATCATTGTTAAGAAGACATTCAACACAAAGAATTTGTCGCTTTAGTGATCATCGACTTTAATACCATTTTTGGATCACAAGGAGAGTCCGATGGATCATTTCTTTTTTTTTTTTCTTTCAAAATCTTAAGTCATTAGATATATAGATCATTTCAATTATAGATTGCTCAATGCTCATTTTTTCATCAATTGTTAGACTTCTAACTCACACTTACCACAACATAATTATATGAAATCCAAAATCACATGTAACATACAAAATTAATATTTAATTATTAAGAAACATCTACAACTCTTATCGGAGATGATTTAACGATAAGGTAAATATAACAACTATTTTTTGAGTAATGATAACTTGATACAAAATATTTGACACAAATACAACATCAATGGTAATTTTGTAATTACAATTAAAATGTAAGGGTAAAATTGTCTCGCGCTGAGGCCCCTTTTACCTCAACGTTGTCAAGCTCACAACGCCTTCAAACTCCCTGAAAACGAGCTTGAACATGCTATTGAATCAAAAATGATGATGATGGTCGAAAAAGAAGGCATTTTGCAGAAAGATATCAACACAGGTGACGACAACAGAGACTGGACGAGCGAGCATTGGTGGCGCGGCGGATGCAGGTGGAGGGTGGCGAGAGAGGATTCGGTCGAGAACTCAAGGACGAGAGAGAGAGAGAGAGAGAGAGAGAGGGGGGGGGGATGACAAGATAAGAGCAAAAATAAGAGGATGAAAGAAAATATGTGAGGAAGGTGATGGCGGTGTGTGATTTGGTATGTGATGGTCGTGGGTAATTTCGTCGGAGAAGAAAGATGAGGTGGTGGTATGGCGACGGTGATCGGAAGCTGAGTTGAAGTGGAAAGGGAAGCAAAAAATAAAATAAAAATCCAGTATTTATGAACAGTTGTATACGGTGTATGTATTGTGTCAACAATTATGTGTTGAGTTATCATTACTCGATTTTTTTAGGAAATAGAACAACTTTTTTGTATACATAATTTGAAACAGCAATAATAACCAAATTTTATCAAATTAAGTGGGGTCGGCTACATGAATTAAACGATCCATAGTGTTTTATCGAAAATCATGTCTTTCTCCAACTTATTCATCGCTAGATCTTTCCTAATAGTTTCTTTTATAGTTTTTTCTAGGTCTACCCTACCTCTAATGATATGACTCCTCTCCAAACTGTAGAATCCACAAGTTTTTTCTCTACATGCCCGAACCACTTAGAGCATCCACAATAAAGACGTCCATTTTATGGTACTTAAATGAGTCTCACGTGTACACATCACTCATTTATAATTTTTTAACAGTAGTACCTAATAAACACTCAATCCCTCCAACCTAACATCTCACACAAATTTTTTAAATAAGACCCACTAATCAATTATCAATAATTTTATGTCATTATATTTCAATTTTTTAATATTAAAAAATTATGTGTCCCACTTATTATTAAAAATGTGTGTGCAAGAATGATTAATTTAATAAAAAATATTGCGGATCCCACTTAAGAATGAGATGCTTGCTTGAGACCTTGAGTCCTATAAGACCCCCAAAAAATTTATCCACAACAGAGGTATATAATAGACACCGAGTCTTAAATGTTTGAGATCCTTCCATTATGGATGTTCTTAGGTATAGATTCTACCATCTTTTTCTATCATAGGTGCTACCCCAACTTTATTTTAAAGTCGTCATTTCTAATTCTATTCCACCTAATCTTACTAGACACTCAACGCAACATCCTCATTTAAAATTTGGTCTTCAATTTAAACGATATTTTCACATCTTATAAAACATTTAAGAAAATATAAGAAAATTATAGCACAACTACGAAAAGTAGTAAAATGGTAAACAATGAAATATTTGGCTTAAAGGAAAAGAAATGATAATTTTGTATGTTTGGGAAGACAGCTAAGAATCCACAAAGCTGGCATAAAAGGAACGCGCCAAAGATAAGTTGAAACCAAACGTGATAAGTTGAGTTGAGTTGAAGCCACGAATCTCACTCACATGATGCATTTTTAAAAGTCAATTACTTCACGCGCCAAACAGTCATCAGTATCTGACGTTCATCCCCACCATCTCTTCTCTTCTGGTTTCACCTCACAATCACACACAAAAGTCATAAATAAACAAAATTAAAAAAAATACGAAAATGAATTTATCAAAACAATTAACCACGTCATAATGAAAGATCAACGCAACGAAGCAATCCTTTCATTGATTCTTTCCCATTTTCCCAAATATCCAAAATATTGGGCCCATTTTTATCATCATAGGCGGTTTCCTAGTTAGTAACAAATTCGTTGCGTTGTGGAATCTGTTTTTTCAAAACTGATACCGCCAAATTATAATTATACTATTCACACAAACGTTAATCTGAGCCGTTGATCAATGGAAAATTCCATTCACGGTGGCTGTAGGTGATTGTAACAGTCAAAACCGGCGTGTGATTTTAACGTTTTTTTTGTTTTGTGCCGGCTCGTACACACTTGCATTGGACCGGGCCAGCTTTTTTTATTTTCAATTTTTGGTTTGGTCAAAAAATAAGAATCATCGATTGCAGAAATTTTGAACTACATATAGCCATCAACGATTCATTCTATTATAATTACTTGTATATATTCAAAAAATAAATAAATAAAGAAAACCATAACGAATTGTCAAAAAATAAATAAACAAAAGAGAAATGATAACTTGTGCACATATTAGGAATTCCACTAATAGAAATTATATATTAAAAATTGTGTTAATTTATTGCTTAAAATGTTGAATATTAATTTTTTTTCAATAAATTTTTACTATTAGGGGAATGATTAACATATACTCTAAGGACACAAGTTAAAATGACCCATCAATAAATCATTCCATGCCAATAACAGTGAAGGCCCACCACGTGACCAAATGTCACACGCATGCTGGATCACCCTTTTTACAAAGCAAGATATGCTAGCTTAAGCTACTGTATACAGTATATTTTATTTTATTTTAGATTTCTATTCAAAAAATCAACAAGTAGAAATTAATAAGAGCGAAGAGAAGAAAGAAAACTTCCAACTTCACTGCCGTTTCTCCTTCAATTCTTCTTCTTCTTCTTCACAGGTAATTAAATTTAATAATTAAATTAAATAAACCATAAAACTTCTACGTCGATTAATTTCCCTTTACTATAAAAAGTGAAGTGAATTTATACTTTGGTTGAAATTATTTGCAGAAAAAATGGAGTTTGCAGTAGCAAAAGCTTTGAAACCGAGTTTAAGAAGCGAGTTTGTTTTTCAACAAACTCTCGGCGAGGAACTTTTTAGCTTCACCGCGAACACGGTGGTTGCCGGTGAAGATTTCTCCGTTGACGACCTCCTTGACTTCTCTAACGGCGGCGATATTCTTCACCACGACGGAGATGAAGAAGAGAAAGATAGTAGTTTATCTCTTTCTTCTCAATCACTCTCAGAAGACAACAATTCAAATTCCACCGACGCTTCCTTTGATTCTTCCATTTTCTCAACTGAATTACTCGTTCCCGTGAGTTTCTCTCTCTTGTTTTTCAACGTTTTGTAGTAATTGAAATTGAAGTTAAAATTGGGGGGTTCAATTTACAGGATGATGACGTGGCAGACCTAGAGTGGGTTTCGCACTTTGTAGATGATTCTCTCCCAGAACTATCTCTTCTCTACCCGGTTCAAATTCAAACCAACACGTGTCCTCAACAACATGAAACTCAGCATGGAAAAACTTTTCGTTTTTCAACTGAAAAAATGAAAATTACCACAAAGACCAGAACGGTGAAGAATAGAAAACCCAACCCTCGCGTTTGGGCTCAGCGCCCGTTTTTTCCGTCACCGTCTGTTGTTTTTGGTGCACCACCAGCGAAGAAACAGAAGAAAAAGCCCGAGGCTCAAGTTGTTGGGCTTGAGGCCCAAGAAGAGGGCCAGTTACAACGACGGTGTAGTCATTGCCAGGTGCAGAAGACGCCGCAGTGGAGAACCGGTCCGATGGGTGCTAAAACCCTTTGTAACGCGTGTGGGGTTCGGTATAAATCCGGTCGACTTTTTTCGGAGTATAGACCGGCTTGTAGCCCAACTTTTAGCAGTGAAATTCATTCCAATAGCCACCGTAAAGTGTTGGAGATGAGGAAGAGGAAAGGAATGGTTGGACCGGAACCCGGTTTAACGGCTCAGACCCAAATGGTAACCACTTGCTGAGTCATTAGATTAGGAGATACTCCACCAACCCGGTTTGAACCGGGATACTTTTTTTGTAAAATATTTAGTGGTTGTAGTCAGCTAGCTAGGCAGCAGGTAACGGATCTCGGATATTATTAGGAAGGATTTTATTGTTTGTATCCAATTTTCCTACTTTCTTCTTTTTAATTAATTCTACTAATTATTTTCCAACAACAACAGTGTTAAGTTAATTGGAGGAATAGTGGTTTAGGTGTGATATTTCCTCGAAAAAGCAATTTAGGTGTGGAGTTGGCCATTTATTCAAGTAAGTAGAGTTAGATTTTTCCGTTGCTTCTTTGTCAAACAACTGTAGCACTAGATTCAACTAAAGTCAAGTCAATGTTGTGTTTTTCGATTTCGTGTGACGCGGGAGAGGTGTTTTTCGGTTTAATTTTTCGAAGACAACAAAAAATTAAATCAATTCAAGTTTTTTTTCGACAGAATCAATTAAACTTAATTACTTCGGTTTATTTGGAATTGCTTTTTCAAACAAAACAAAAACTTTAGTTTGCATTAGAAACTTGTTTTCCATCAGACAAATTAAATAAATAAAATGGTGACTTTTATTTCAATAACTTTTGAACACCACCTTCTTAAACTTCAACTCCCTCATTCACATTATAGCTGCAAGCAAGCCCATAGCCTCACCAATTTCTTGATATACATAGTCTAATTCAGATATTGTCTAATTTTATTGGAATAAACCATCAATAGGAGTAATTTATAAACTATCATCCTATATTTATTTTAATCTCTAAACTGTTAAAATACAAAGGAGTCCTTAAACTAAATCAAATCCGTAATTTTAGTTTTTAAAGTATAGTAATGTTTATCAATTTAGTCTGCAACATCTTAATTTTATGGATTAAATTGATGAATTTCATATTCTTTAAAGACTAGTTAGTATATTTAATATTTATATAGGTTAGAGACAAAATTAAAGAGAGCGATAATATAGTGGTTAAATTGATGATTTATTTTATTTTTTTAGGCAAGGAGTAATCAATTTTACAGAAATTGTGAATTCCAAAATCCAACTAATTGAGTGAATTTGATCTGGACTTACATATGTGAAAAAAATCTGAATTAAGTAAGCCAATTTAAATCGTGGAATCTTTAAAAACCAAGTCCAGGACACAAGCTTGGAGTGTGACTGAAGCAATTAAAACTATTCAAACAATTAGGTAGCACCCATTTGAGTGAGACCCCCCGAAAATTTAGCAGTACCACATGATGGGGTCGAGTGGGTCAAGGTGGATTGATTGATATTTTACCTTTTTTTTAAGGGGTTTAGCTTTTTTTTTAGTGAATGATATAAATCATTCTCCATCCGGTCACATTTATAAGCAAAAAAATAATTTGTAGATTTATTGAATAACTAATGTATATATTCTATAAATGTGATCAGATATATTAGTTATTTAATAAATCTAAAAAATTGTTTTTTTCTTATAAATATGACCGAAGAGTGGACAATATATACGTTGCTTTATAAAAAGTCGAATTATATTTTATCAAAAAAGAGAAGTTGAATTTCTTTTTTTTCTAAAAAAAGAAGTCTTTGTAGGGTAAACAAGTCTATGTATGTATAACACAAGTAGTTAAGAGATGATATTTGAAATTATCTATAAAAATTTAGTAGTTATATTGGGATTATATATGCATTTGTTTAGGGGTTAGTAGAATTTGCCCAAAATAACAAGCCTCAATAAAAATAAAATTTCGCAATCATAAAAAATGTAGATTAGAGAAGAAACATTTTCATGCAAGGTTATAGTGAATCATCAATCTCATTGATCATTTATAATAGAATTTAGACAAAATTACACTTGTCGTCTTTTAACTTAATTTTAAATAACAATTTTGTTGTTTATTTTTTTTTTCACGTCATTTTTGTCCTTTTGGTCCGTTTACAAATGAATTTCCAAGGATCGAATCGATAATTCTTATGAAAATATGAGTAAAGGACTTTAGTTTGAATGCTAAGAACTCATATCAAAAGAAAACGATAAATATGAATCATAAAAGTCCATATACAAATCGATTAAATAGACAAAAATGACGTGAAAAAAGATAAATGACGATAAATATGAATCTTGACGAGTAATTTTGCATAGAATTTACATATAACCTATAAATTGTGAAATTTTGAACTTTGAGTTCAAATCACTGCAGATGAACGCGATCAACCATTTATGCCAACCATAATGGCAAAAAACTAAAATGGTTGTGCGTTCTCTAGATAATTGATCTTTTTGTTTATTATGAGTGTGATTTTTTTCTTCTGACAAAGTACCTCAGAGATTAAAAAGGCATGTTTATATATTGTATTTTATTTTTTTGAGAAAATATTTATATGTTGTATATAAATGCAAGATCAAATAACTTACATTTATTCCATGACTTCAATTTTTGTTTTTTAATTAGCATTCCAAAAATTTGTTTATCTTTATTTTCTTGTATTTTTTTTTCTTTTGAATTGCAATAATAAAAGGTTATTTGTCTTTTATAAAAGGGTGATGATGTATAGTTTACCCAAAACAAGGGTGATGATGTACAGACCCTCAAAAAGGGGTTGTGGAATGACTTTGTTAAATTATTGAGTATAGACAACAACAACAACAAGTACTATTTACTATTACAAGATATAAACTACATGGAATAGATAAACTTATTTATGAAGCACATATTTTGATCAAATAAGTTTATTGAACAGTCAAATATGTTAGAATATGTGTTGGGGGTCTGCTGCAATAATTTGACCAAGAAGATGATGAAGAGGAACATGACGAGAAATGCACATAAATTCCAAAGCGTGTGTGAGACACACCAACCTTTAGGTTCGATTTACCCCCACCAGTTATGTCAACCGGATGCAAAAGGGTTATACCGGTGAATCCCCTTCAGGATACGATTGAATCCTTGACGTGACTTGCACATTCACACCAAACGTATCGACAATGGTAGTTTACAAAATAAAGTTCTGTCAAATTCTCTCGTGCACTAGAGAAAATAAAGAATGATTTAATATAATTTTTGGCAGAATTTAGACTCACAATTAGGTGATTTTCTATCTATATTTCTCTATATTTTTCTGCCTCCAGAGTGTCTTTATTTATAGAGAAATTTTTGTTCTTTGGTGAAGAGAAACAACCCTTTAGAAGAGTTTGTTCATGAATGATTACATTGCTTCAATTGTCAAGCATTACACATTTTTTTAAAAGGTCTTGACGCAGTCAGAAGCGTAGGCTAGCAAGCGCTAAACCTAGGTTGAAAAGAATCAAGTTTGCAAGCGACAAACTTGTGAAAATAGGGTTCCGGAATCCACCAGAAATTGAGAAAAACTCTCTACAATTTTATTGATTGAATAAAAGTTGCCTCTTAGGCTACAACTGTTAAGCTTAAATAGGGAAATAACAAACCCCTAATGGGCCTAAAAGTAACAAATTGAAATAAAACAAAAAATAACAAACTAAAATAAAACAAAAATATAACAAACTGAAATATTAAACATACTATGAAAATCCTCCTACATCAGACTCTACCACTTCTGAAGAACTCGATCCCGAGTTCTCATTCTAATAAACAAGATTCTCATGCATGTTGACTTCTCCAATGAACAAGAGACCATCCTCCTGGGTCCCACTGAGTGAAAGGCAAAGAAGAAGTTATGTGCTTCATTTCTTCCACTTCTTTTTCATCCTTCATTTTCTCCTTCTTACCGTCTTCACCTTCATCACCTTTTCCTTTTTTATCCTCAGAGATTACTGCTCCATCCTTGACTTTATTTTCCTTACTTTTCAACTTTTTTTTCTTCTCCATTTTCTTGCCGCCGTCTTTCTCTTTTTGCTTCTTTGTGCCACTTTTGTAGTCCTTTTCTTTCTTTTCCTGCTTTTTCTTGTCCTTTTCTTCCTTGTCACCATGTTTCTCCTCACCACTATGTGGACTAGAATTTGTATTATCAGAAGATTCAAAATTGCAAGGCAAATTACTTGCAATAAGTTCTTGTTTGTAAGATTCCATAACATCTTCTACTGCACCAATCACTATGTTGTTATCAACAGCTCCTTATGCTTCAACATCCCCAAATTCAATCCCCTCACCAGTCACACAGCTATCTTGCACAATTTTATTCCACTGAGTTTCTTCTTTCTTCTCCACCTTTGAAGAACTCGAATCCTTAATAATCTGATTGTTTCCACCATGTGGAAACCTAATTGGTCCACCTCTCCTATTCAGATTGTTTTTGTTGTTGTTGTTGGTAATGCCATCGACTCTAGTTGTTAAAACTGCCATCTGATCTGATAACGCCTTGACCGTCGGGGCTAAATCGTTGACTGTCGCAGCTAAAACGTTGAAGTCTGCTTTCGTAACAAATTGATCTCCCATGGCTGATCACGTTAGGAAAAGAACAGGAGAAACTTGCTCTGATACCAAATGACGCAGTCGGAAACGTAGGCTAGCAAGCGCTGAACCTAGGTTGAAAAGAAACAAGTTTGCAAGCGACAAACTTGTGAAAATAGGGTTCCGGAATCCACCAGAAATTGAGAAAAAACTCTCTAAAATATTATTGATTGAATAAAAGTTGCAACTTAGGCTACAACTGTTAAGCTTAAATAGGGAAATAACAAACTCCTAATGGGCCTAAAAGTAACAAATTGAAATAAAACAAAAAATAACAAACTAAAATAAAACAAAAATATAACAAACTGAAATATTAAAAATACTATGAAAATCCTTTTACATCAGGTCTCTATTCAACCATTACAACTTTCCAAGTATATTTTGGAAATTTCTATCACAAAATAAACAACAACCATAACAATAAGATGTTGAAATGTATTGCTAATTAAAGGCCCTAAAGCAACTAATTTAAACATTTATCTCGTATTTCATTTTGATTTTAATCATTGTGAATATTGTCTCCTTTCTTACCTATTTAATTTAACTAATCATATATATCAAACATAGCTACTCACCCAAAAAATAAAAATAGATGTAGACTTCACTGGGCGTTGACAACTTCAAGTAGTGAGTCAGTATAATGCTTGAAAACGTGGGCTCCTCGTCTTAATCCTTACTTATAAATTTTGTATTTTGCTAGTGTAATGTGATTAGTGTTTTTTAGTGTCCGTCCATTACAATCTTAAGTCGTGACTGCATGTGGGTGAATAGTTGGTGGGGCATGACACATTGACATTATTTATAAGGGGAATGTTATTTGAAGAACTATTTGTTGAGACAACTTGTTGGACAATCAAAATATTCAAAGAAATTTAGATATTGACACAAAAACCAAAGCAAAAGAGAAATAAAGTAAAAACACAATATGAGTATGAGAGATAATTTATCACAAAAATTGTTAAAAAATAGTTGGTTTCTAATTGCAGGACAAGATAATCAATCAACAATGACGATATAAGGTAGTAGCAGCCATTGAATGAACAACGTGCATTGGGTGGATGAGGATGGAGGACTGATTATTCATGTATTGAATCTTTGGACTAGTGAAAGTTGAAACATTCTCAATTAAAAAAGCTTAAGGTCCATGCTATTGGACATGACTTGCCCACCACTTGGAGGGATCACTCCATGTGAAGATGATATAATGATAATGGTTTAATAACTAACTCAAGTAAAAACGTTAAGAGCTAAGAAACAAATATAAGGAAGTAGGAAAATAGATAAAAGCTACTATATACGTTTAGTTTATTTCATATTTCAATTAATATATGTTTTTAATTATAATTATAAAATTACTACTATTTGCTACCAAAAAAAAAGAATATTTACAATAAAATAAGATGTCTTTTTATCGTTATTAATAAAAATATATAATCTGAATGGAAATGAAATTTAGTGCTTACAATACACTCAATTTATCATTTTAGTCATTTTAAGATTTCTTTTTTGTTTGTATTTCTATCTCTCTATAATATTTTTCATTAGATTTCGATCCGTTGAACCCAAAGAATAAATAAGTTTGATCCCTCAATTTTAATGGTAATTTATTTTATTTTATGATAAAAAGCACCGTTCAAATTATACAAGACTTGTTAGAGTATCTGTTGTATGGACACCTCTACTTTGTTACACTTCAGGTGTTTAATCCTAGATGTTACTGTGTGTTAAAAATCTCATATTGAATGAGATATAGTATATAAATGTTTTTACACCCAAATTTTAAGAATGAGTGCACAATATACTTTCCCACGTGGGTGGCATTTAACCTACACAAGTGAATGAATTTGTGTATCATACAAGTTGAAATGAAATGGTATGTTGCGTGTGGGGCTCATATATATAATATACTTTACCAAATTTTAACCTCCCCTGTACAAATGAGCAAAATTAAAGACACAGTCTTGGTCTAATTAGCTCCAACAAACAGCAAGACTTTTACTTTCCCAGCTCGAGACTTTGATCTTGAATTGAATGAAACACACAACATTTATCTTAAAATGGTAACCGTTGGATCTATTTGGGAGTTGGAATGGACTATATAGGGCTTTCCAGTTCCACTCCACCATTTTGATTTTCGACATTATTACGTACACGTCATGGCAACTAAACTTTCACATATGCCCAACCCAACAACTAGAGGATCTATACACTACAAAAAACGCGTTGGATTGCGGAGGTTTTTTTGGGGAGGTTTTAAAAAACCCCCGCAAATTAGTTGAAATAGTGACGCGTCCCTTTCAGTTGCAACAAATGCTTGTCAATATGTGGAGGTTTAAAACCCCCGCAAAATTAAAGCAATTTTTCCTAATTTTTCACCTATTCCTCCCCTTTCACGTGTGGCGCAATTTTAATTTGGTTTCCCTCTCCTTTATTTCATTTTAGTGAAAACCTCCAAAACCTCACTCCATCTCCAGAACAAAAGCTCTTTCACGTTCCAAAAGCTCTTTCACTCCATCTCCAGAACAAAAGCTCCAGGGCGATTCAGAAGCTTCGCTCTTTTAGTTAACGGCGTGCTAGCGACTTTTCTCCATAATCCATGTCCCATTCGGAAGTTTCGTCTCGACTGCGCTCATTCCCTTTTGGACGACAAGTTCCGTACCAATTCAGTTGAAACGTGGGTTCGCGCCGCCATTGGGCTCCACCTCGAGGAACTTAACCTCAATCTCTTCTCCTACGACAACGATCTCAAATACAAGCTCCCTCTATCCATCTTCACTTCCACTAACCTCGTTTCGCTCAGGTAAATAAATCACTTCTCTTTTATTTATTGCCTTTAATCTCTTTTTATTTTACAGCAAATACACTACATATTGCCTCCCTCACAAAGGTATTTTTACTCTATTTTCCATAAATCAATTTGTTATTTGGGAATTAGGGTTTGATGAAATTGTTCTGCATTTGGATTGTTTTAATTAAATTGATAATTATAGGGTCTGATGCTTTTGATTTTGATGAAAAGCTTGTTTGAATCAAAGGAAGCTATAGAAGAAGCTCAAAACACACCAGCGAAAACAGTTTCACCTGTTGAAACTTCAGATGTTTCAGAAGCTACGGAGGAACAACAGATACCCAAAGTGACTTCCAGAGCAAATTATTGCTATTAAGGTACAATTACAAGTGCCATACACATTGTGTTCAATTCAGAATGAACAAATAATCTGTGTATTTTCCTTTTTTATGCATTTTTGTTTGTAGCTTAAGAATTGTAGACTTGTTGAAATAAAAATTTATTATGTTAATGCTTGATTCTAGACCTGTATCAAGGTGATAATAGGATCTGAATATGGAAAAAGGACAGAAGAAATAGAATGCGGAGAAAAGAACAATCCCAAGCTGTTACAGAGTGTGCCTAGTCTCTTGCAAATGTTCTAGGTGATTCCCACCCTGTTTTGCACTAACCCCACTATCAGGTCATATAAGAGCCTAACCTGCTGTCATATGATATATCTCAACATGAGCTATATGAAGGAAAATGAATTTCACCGTGTTTTGTAAATGTGCGTAATATCTGTGGGTATATAAATGTTTGGCTACACTGTTAAACTGTTAATTGCCTTTCTTCTACTCATTGCGGAAGTAAACTAAACCGAATAACATTGTTGTTTTTTCTATATTTGCTATTCTTTTACTCCTTTGTTCTGTTTGCTTGTCTGCAATCAATTATTTTCCATTGTGTTACCACGTCAACCAGAAAAGGCCGCTTTCTCTTAGTTAAAACTATACATTCAACAAGCTCTGTCTGTTTAAGAAATAAAAATGAGACTTGTCGGTTCATTTGTTTCAGTGGCTCAATTGAAATTGCTGGGAGTTTGGACGATTGTATTTTTAGTTTTGTTGGTAATTAAGAAAAACGTTTCCATCTAGTGATGGATTTGTTATGGAATTACTCTCTCTATTTCTCAAGCACTCAAGTTAGCTTTTGTAGTTTAAACTTGTGTATCAAATTTTTGTTTCAGTCACTGTCAGTGAAGTTGAAGCATTATTCGAGCTTTTTAAGAGCATCAGCAGTTCTGTTGTTGATGATGGGCTAATAAGCAAGGTACTGCATTGTGAATAGGAAGTTGACTTGTTCTTATTATATTATTAGTTTGTTCCTAGAAATAAGGACACAAATCAGAAATTGATTTGTTCTCATTAATTGTAATTATTTACTTGTAATTACCTGTATAGCCTTGTAACCTCTATATATACACAAGGAATAACAATGAGCAAGGCATCAAGCCAATATTTGTGACATGGTATCATATCAACTCATTTTCAGAGTTTATGACAATAAGCTGAAAATAATTTATGGATATATCATAAGCTATTGTCATAAGCTCTTACAAGCACTTGCTAATGTCATGAGATAATCCCAAATAAGCTCTTCCAAAAGCCTCCTAATCCAGATAACATTTTTTGTTCATTTTGGATATTTGCTGCTCATATTGAACTTCTAGCCTATAATGTAATTATGGGTATTCTTTCTTTGCAGGAAGAATTTCAATTGGCAATCTTCAAGAATAAGAAAAAAGAAAACATCTTTGCAAATCGGGTACTTTATATCATACTTTTACTTTCTTAATAACTAACTATGCCATAATTTTTTGTTCTCTGCAAGCATGTCAACTGGCTATGGCTCCAGTATTTGTCAACTTCATAGTTTATACACGTAGACTTTATTTTTCTCATCTCCCGGTTTCTTTGAAGATAGAAATAAATGTTTGATAAGCCTTGCAACTTTCTTATTTATTTCTTGGTCAGCATTATATGCCATTCTTGTGAAATAACTTTTTCAATTGACTGGATATCCATTGATACGATGTTAGAAATTTATACGTGCAGATCTTTGATCTATTTGATGTCAAGAAGAAGGGCATTATTGATTTTGATGACTTCGTTAGATCTCTCAATGTCTTCCACCCAAACGCAGCGCTAGAAGACAAGATAGAATGTGAGTTAAAAATTGAATCCTCCACTTATTGTTGTTTACCTTAAATTCCTCACTTTGATCTGTCTGTCCTGATATATTATGTTTGGGATTTTCCTGCAGTCTCATTTAGGCTCTATGATTTGCACAATACTGGCTTTATAGAGCGTCAAGAGGTGAGATGATTATTTGTTAATCCACTGAATTTTTATGTTTTTATTCCTAAGTGAAAACTTTCGTTCTGGTCTTGGTTTTTGACATTATTCTTTGTTGCTATGGCATTTATCCTATTTTCATTGATATATTAATTTGACTTTGCCAATCTTTCCCTTATTTGGTGTTGTTTAACAGGTCAAGCAAATGTTAATTGCACTTCTTTTTGAGTCTGAAATGAAGTTGGCGGACGATGTGATAGAAACAATTCTAGACAAGGTATGTTAGCAAAATTCACAGTTAACATAGAATATTAGATATATGTTAGCAAAATTCGTAGATACCATAGAATATTAGATATGAAATGAAAGTCCACCTGCAGAAGAAATATTGTTACTGATAGAAGTTGCCAAGCTGTGTTTGACCTCTTTTTCATCTTCTATAAATGGTTGCAATTTTTATAAAAACCTCAGTTAGACATTGCTTTTTTCTGGACAGACTTTCTTGGATGCTGACCTGAACCAAGATGGAAAAATAGACATTGTTGAGTGGCGAAAATTTGTTTCTGAAAATCCTTCATTGCTCAAAATCATGATACTTCCCTACCAAAGGTATGTGCTGGACTATTTTCATAGTATACACGAATCTACTTTTATCCATATTATGATGTTCAAACTATAGTGTAATTTGTTATTTTTGTCATTGATGCAGGGACATAACCACTTCTTTCCCAAGTTTTGTATTTAATTCTAACGTGGATGAAATTGTTGCTTGAGAGCAAACACAACTTTAGGTTCTCAAATTATTAAGAGAATTGGATGTGTTTGTAAAAGCTCAAACAGAAATGAATAGATGCCATGCTTGTTATTATATTTAAGCCTTTCTCAGTGATTTCTATCTTCAAAGAAACCGGGAGATGAGAAAAATATATTTATTTTTGAATTGAGTCATGTATTGATAAAATTTAAATCTTACAATACCATTAAATTGCAATTAAAAACAAGTGTAGCTTAGATAAAGAAAAAAAAAAATTATATCATTTTATTAGAGGAGGTTAAAAACTCCCAGAAAACAAACAAAAAGGAAATTTAAAAAAAAAAAAACAATGTATCTAAGGAGGTTAAAAACTCCCACAAATAAAACACTCATATTGCGGAGGTTTTTGGTATGAATACCAGGGGTCGCAAAAAACCCCGCAGATAATTTGTGGGATTAGTATAAGCGGGAATTTTTAAAACTCCCGCAAAACATTCTGCGGAGGTTAAAAACCGCCGCAATATAGCAAAAAAACCGCCGCAATCCATGCGCGTTTTTTGTAGTGATATATAGTACTTACTATTATTACATTGCTTCCAAATACTCTTTCCTATGTTACATCTGTTTACAAATACCAATAGGGCAAGAGAGTCCTATCCAATAAACTTTTTATTTTTTTGGTGCTGGTCAGAAGAATTCCACCTGCACAAGGTGGAACAGATCTTCGAAATTATATGTTTGGTATTGAATGAAATATTATCATCGCATAATTAATTATGTGTATTCTTGAGTCAAACAAAACTCATAAAAACTAGTTCTAACTTAGTTGTTAACTAATTAGTAAAATACAAGCTTAGTTATTTTCATGTAGTGCATCTTAAAAATAAATAATATAAGCTTTTCATAGAAAAATATGGTAAAAATTGATTCCATGTAGAGAGCCAAGGAAAATACAATAAGTTTGTTTAGCAAGAAGTTAATTTGGACATGAGAAAAGCTTGAATTTTCTTAGAGCCAGATACGAGCATACATGATGACGCATGAGCCATAATTAACAGAGGCAGAAAACGTGCAGAAGAAAAGGAGGAAAATGAATGATAAGAAGACAAATGTTTAAAGCAGGGGGAAAAGAAAAGTAGCTACTTCTTTTCCGGTAAAAAAAAAAAGTTCACTTTCATGGAGGATGGCCAAAGACAAAGGCATTTAAAGCAGCAGAAAGAAGCCACTTCTTATCTGAATCTTTTCTTCTAGAGGGGAACAGAGGTCCTTTTCATGGAGAACCCACTTGACTTGACAATTGCAAATAATTGTTTTTCATTTTTTTGGCTCATTATTAGAAATTAAAAATGATATAACTTCGTCAAAATTCAAGTCCATTTTGTAATTTGCATATATACGAGGGTGCATGCATACTCCTCCAAAATAAAATGAGGGTGTAATGTATAGTGGGGGATTTTACAAAAGAGATGTGTTGGACTGTTGGCCAACGCAATGTAGAATAAGAATCTGGAAAGTAAATAATGAAAGATGCCACAGTGACTGTTTAATTTATTTTCTTGGCAGAGACCACTAAGTAGTTTCACAATCACAACCCTTGTATCCCCCATGTCCAAAATCTACTCGAATAAGCTCACTTGTGGCTTGATTGTATTAGCTCACTTGTAGTAACTTAATAAAGTAATATTAAGTACTTCAATGAATTTAATAACTATGCAATGCAAACAAATTTCATACCAACTTTAAATCATATTGCATATTAAGTTAACCTGGGAAACCAGGTTTGCTTCCCAGCATGGGAAAGTTCAACCAGCACCCACAGGTGGCAGTCCAAACCTGTAAATCCAAAAAAAAAAAAAAGCACGGTCGTGTATTAAAAAGCACGGACCGTGCTTTTTTTTTCTTTCTAGATTTTAATAAAAAACCGTGCATTAAAAGCACGGACTGTGCAAAAAAGCACGGACCGTGCTTTTTTTGTTGTTTTGTAAACGCACGGTCCGTGCTTTTCCTCTTATTTAAAATTTAATATATAATTATATTTAAAATTTACCATAATTATATTTATAATTATATTTTTAACAATTACTACTCATCTTATTTATAGAATTTTAACTCTTTATGGGACCATTATTATAGGTAACAAAATTTTGTTTAAATTTGAAGATGACAAGAAACAAATTTTGCTTTTTTTTAAAAAAAGAAAACAAACTTTGTTAAAAAAAACACAAACTTTAGTTTTCAATTTGAAGAGCACGGTCCAAACTTTGTTAAAATTTGAAGAGCACGGTCCGTGCGTTTACAAAACTACAATAAAGCACGGTCCGTGCTTTTTTTGCACGGTCCGTTTTTTTATTGCAAGGTCCGTGCTTTTAATGCATGGTTTTTTCAATTAAAATCTAGAATAAAAATTAACGCACGGTCCGTGCTTTGTAATACACGACCGTGCGTTTTAATGTTCCTGGTTTTAAACTGAAAAGTGCACGTTCAGTTCTTCAAACCGTGCGTTTTTTTCTATCAATTTTTTTAGTATCGGTTTATTTTTCTTTGGTGACGGTCGTCACCAAATAAATCTGGCCAACCCGTCACAACCGGAAAAAAAGTTAAAGCAAGTAGCAGGTGATGAATCTACACCGTCTGAATATACAATTAGAGGTTGAATTTTTTCACGATTTTTTGCAGGCATGTTTAGGACATAAAAACAACATCGCCCACAAAAAACGAGAATTTTCCGACAAGAGACGGATTAAATATGAATTTTTTACGCGCCAAAAACTCAAGAACGCGAAACAACAAAACATGCACCTAGAAAACGAATTTTGAGCTGGTTTTTTGCAGACACCTCTATAAAAATACATATAGAGGATCTGCAAAAAACCAGCTCAAAATTCATTTTCTAGGTGCATGTTTTGTTGTTTCGCGTTCTTGAGTTTTTGGCGCATAAAAAATTCATATTTAATCCGTCTCTTGTTGGAAAATTCTCGTTTTTTGTGGGCGATGTTGTTTTTATGTCCTAAACATGCCTGCAAAAAATCGTGAAAAAATTCAACTTCTAAGTCACTCTTATAATACGAAATATGAATTTTTTACGCGCCAAAAACTTAAGAACGCGAAACAACAAAACATGCACCTAGAAAACGAATTTTGAGCTGGTTTTTTGCAGATCCTCTATATGTATTTTTATAGAGGTGTCTGCAAAAAACCAGCTCAAAATTCGTTTTCTAGATGCATGTTTTGTTGTTTCGCGTTCTTGAGTTTTTGGCGCGTAAAAAATTCATATTTAATCCGTCTCTTGTCGGAAAATTCTCGTTTTTTGTGGGCGATGTTGTTTTTATGTCCTAAACATGCCTGCAAAAAATCGTGAAAAAATTCAACCTTTAAGTCACTCTTATAATACGGGCGCGCGCGCGCTCGCTGACACGCGCGAGCGAGGAAATCCGACCAATTGTTTCCGGATCAAGAAAAGAAAAAAATTTCAGATCTAAACAAAAATATAAGAGTGTAAAAGAGAAATGAAAAAAATATGGTGTAGACAGTCTATGATAAAAATCGTGTATTCCAGATCTAAACAAAAATGTTGATAAAAAATTACTGACGGTCTAGCCGTCACCAGGTGTGACGCCCGTCACCAATTAAAAATAGACGGACAAGCAGACCGTCAGTGTTGGTGACGACCGTCAAGAAATTATAAAAAATAACAAAAAAATTGCTTCGATTATTTTTATTTATAAAAAAAAGGCTTTAGGCTGAAAGTGGATAAGAGTGTAAAAGAAAAGCACGGACCGTGCAAAAAAAGCACGGACCGTGCAAAAAAAGCACGGACCGTGCAAAAAAAGCACGGACCGTGCTTTATTGTTAGATGTGGTCCGTGCGTTTACAAAACTACAATAAAGCACGGATAAAAAAAGTTAAAGCAAGTAGCAGGTCATCAATCTGAACCGTCTGAATATACAATTATTATATCTAGGGTGCTGGTTGAACTTTCCCATGCTGGGAAGCAATCCTGGTTTCCCAGGTTAAACTCAGCCTTAAATGTACATGTAAAATATATGCATGCGGTTAACACTTAACTCATTTCAATTAGAAGTCAAAGTTCAAATATTCAATAGAAATATAACTTAAAAAACCAAATCACCAAAACATAGGTAACAAAAGCTAATGCACAACTTACATTAGTTTGATTAAAATCAGTATAAATAAATACTACCTTTATTTTTAGTAACACAACCAATATTTCCTTGTGATTTTGTAAATATTTTATCTCTTCAACACATACCAAGACTTATTTTTAATATAAAATATAAAATTCAATCATACAATGAAAGAGAACATGAGATGTAAAAACTAATTATGCCTTCTCCAACAATCAGATTAGAGAACATGTATCATTCGCTATTATTTCCCATCTTCTGATTGGGTTTTAGTTGATTTAGTTGTTCGCTTTGAAGACTATGTTAGCCCCACAGACACAACGGATAACTTGGATGACACACAACTCCCTGCCAAATCCCAAGCCATTTTGTTAACAGGGCTTGCAAATAGTCAGAAGGCCAACCCAAAAATTCAAGGAGGCTACTTTCCCCCCACCCCCAACATCAGGTCGGAAGTATGCATCCAAACAACTACCAAATTTTGCGAGGCTGAATGCATACTTCTGAACACTTTATGCTGCCTGGATACACACTTTCAGAAACATGGATATCATTTTAATAGCGAGTAGTAAAGTAGTACCCAAAACTCAGAGGGTACACAGCCCTTTAAGTCCCAAGCTGCCAGGCATCTAGGGATTGCAAATAGCTCAAAGGTCGACCTAGATAATTTAATAAGTAAACTATGTAAAAAAATGCTTTCAACAAGTAATTCATCCTAACATTCCATTGATAACAATGATGTTTCAATTTATTCCATTAATCTTCTAATCCGTAAATAATAATTCTATCTGCTTTTTTTTTTTTTTCTTTCTGAAAACTAATTCTATCTACTTTCTGATTGGTACAATTCAATCCCAACAAATACAATCAATTTTAACATGTTAATGAGGGCCGGGGATACTACACATGAAGTTGAGGGTGATTCTGTGAAATTTACTAAAAAATGTTACAAATGAAACTGCAGGTCTTGTACCAAAGGAAAACAATGGCGCTCCTTTGATTTCCGAAATGCCAAAAAAAATTGTAAATTGAGATCAAACACAATTCACTTTTGATTTCATGGGAGACTATAATATGATGCGGATCACGGCGAGACCCACTGCAGATATGGAGACAAGGGTACCTATGCAGTATTTGATCACATCATACTTTGCAGCTTCTAACTGGGCTCTCAATGCATGGATTTCCTAAAAGCAATATAGACTTCAATCCAAACTGAACGTTTTCCACTTCAATAACAACTAATATATACACACAATCATAAACTTACCCGATCAAGTTTGTTTGTCAGATTGGTGGTTTCAGTATTTTGATTAGCAAGCTCATCCTGGATGCGTCTGTGATTAGATTTGAAAATAAATAAATGCGATGATAACTTAAGGTTAAACCATAAAAAGGTTACTGCGTCAAGAGCGCCACAAAAATAGAACCACGTTTGCAGTTTTTCAATTACCTTCTTTCAAGATTCAAGTCCAATCGTTGCCCAGCAGTGACTTTGTCAATCTCATACCTGTCACAGACAATCAATAAATAATTAAATATACAATATAGTACAATCTTAGGGAGTGAAAATCAAATTTGCTTCAGGTGGAAAAATATTTGAGTATAAACTTCCAAGGTACAGACCTCAATTCAGTCCTCATCTTATCTATGTCATTACGAAGCTTTTCAGTCTCGCGTTGCAACAAAGAAAAATGATGCTCCTGCATCACCAATCATCAAAAGGACGACTTAAACATTTGATGGAACTATGAAATTTAACAATTACAATGTCCTGTCCTGTCTTCTCAAAAGTATAACATAGAAAAAACCACAGAAAAGTGCATAGTTGCCTATAGAATATGCCTAGCTATCTGTTGAGATGTTGTGGTAACGCATTGACCAACGAGCATCCAAATACACAAAAGACTTCAAATATATCAATACCAAATCCAAACTCCAAATATTGCATCTTTATTTATAAATCCGGGGGTGATATTTGAAACAAGAAACAGAGCATTTGATTTCCAACAGCAGAAGCAGTTGAAGATTTGGAAGTTGAAACTACTGAAAGATATGCTTCTGCAGCTGTTAACCTCAGCCAAACACCAATCACTTTCCCCTAATTTCTTATTGCATCTAAGTTTTTCCTCTTTTAGTAAAATACATCTAAATTTAATGCCTTGTTTAGGAATAAAGTTACAGTGAGGTCTACCGTCTACACATAAAGCGTGTAATAGGGCCAGTGCACTGATAGAAACTGGTATCTATATCATTTGCTTAGAAGAGAAACAACAAGTTTATTATATATGAGTAAACACTGGATTCTGTTTCAACAACAGAGGGATGGCAATATTACATTAATTCACACCAGAAACTGAGACACAAATTGAAATAGAAATAGGATAATCTACAGTTACAAATGGTTCCCTTCCAAGAAATTCGAGAGTCTTGGTCTCTCCCTTCTAAGAATTAGAGATCTTGGCCTCTCATTCCCATAAACTTTCAATAAACTATCCAATAAACACTTTCCCCTTTCTTTTCTCTATTTATTCCTATAAATAAATAACATAACTGACAAATCAGAAAAAGATAACTGCCGTAAAAAGAAGCCTAACATGCACCTTCCTACATAATTAGAATCATGCAATGTTGTTGTCTAGTCAGAGTGATATTGATTGACTCCAATCACCTACATGTATACATAGATTCCCCAAACCCCATGCCAAGAACAAAATGAAAGCCAGAGTTCGTATTAACATCGTATTAGACAGCAAAGTCTAAAGTATAAATCAAAATTTACTTGCTCTTTATGATAGTAATAAACTGATAACTTCTTTTAGAGCCTTGTTTTGTTGACACAATTAAAAATCGTAAGAGTCGAAGTGATTTTACTGGGAACTGACTACAGGGACGAACAAAAAGCTGAAAGGAGTTCATCAGATCATGAACTTCCAATAATTGTCATTTAGGACTTCACTAAAACAAGTTTTTTTTTTTTTTTAAGAAGCTAAACTAACTTTATTAAAACAAGTTATTTGCAGAACTTCAGGAGAGATTTCCAAGGTTCACAAAATGCAAACTAAACTGAAAGGTAGAAAAAACAAATGTGTCCTATTTCCATATAGGTG
Source organism: Medicago ruthenica (assembly GCA_018208015.1). Classification (NCBI taxonomy): domain Eukaryota; kingdom Viridiplantae; phylum Streptophyta; class Magnoliopsida; order Fabales; family Fabaceae; genus Medicago; species Medicago ruthenica. Next base: position 100,880,924 of record CM031373.1, on the reverse strand, counting down.
ATATTGTGATGAAAAAGGTGCTGGCCATTACTATATAGTTTAGTCGGTTAACATATTTAAATTTTATCCCGAAAAAAAGAAGAAGTGAAAGAGAGGTCCATGCATATATAATGCAGCAATAGCAGTTAGCCTTTGCCGTTTACTAAGTTCTTTTTAACAAACCATGCATTATGGCAATATGGCCTACAAGTCTAGGACTCTACCCATTTCTTTTTCAACGTCTTATAAACAGAAAGTATAAAAATAACCTCACGAGAATGCTTGGTTAATCTTCCGACACTTTGAGATTTTTAGTAGTCTACACTCTATATGACATCTCAAAACTCGGCGTCCTGTCCCTGATGCTAAACCTTCTCTTTGATAGATACGGTAAAAACAAACTCCAAAAATATATCATCATCACTCCTATAATCTTATTACAAAATCTGTGAATGTTCAGGAAAAGTAAATTAAAATTTATTGGTCTTTTTAAAGGATCTTTCACAAAGACCAGAAAGAGTGTGAACCACAGGAATTACTGGCAAACTATACAATTTTTTCACCATGTTTTAGGATCTTTATTGCGAATAACAACCTAACCTAAAAAGATATTTTGCACATTTGTTATTTGATGTTTGAAAAAATGCAACAAATGCTTATGGTATTGTTAAATATATTAACAAAATGAAAGGAAAAGCTTGTTGACCCAATTGTATGAACTTTAGAGCAACCCAATAATGCCCTTTGTTTCCTTAAGGCTCCGTTTGGGAGTTTGGAGAGGAGATAATAGGAGAGCTTTGGGGGGAGAGGAAGAAAAAGAAATTTTATACATTTTTTGGGAGTGTTTTTGAAGAGAATGGGGAGAGAATATTTATGATTAATATATTTTTTATCTTGAGATTATTATAAAAAGATGAAACGGATTTGAAGAATTTGTCCAAGCCTTCCAAAATCCCCTTCCTATGTGTTTATTTTAGCTTCCCCAGTTAGAAAAATTGTGTTATGAAGAAAACCAAACCCCTCAATCAAGTTGGGGGAGTATTCTTACTTCGCTTTCCCTTTCCTCTTTCCCTCGGTGCCGGGTCTCGAACCGAGTTTCTCAAGGTTGGAGAGATAACTCTCAACCAAGTGACCACTTTCCCTTTTCTCTTTCATTTTTCCCAAAGCTCTCCCCTCCCCCTCCAGTCTAAGGCTTTGTTTGCGAGTTTGGAGGGGAGGGCTTTGTAAAAAAGGAATGAACGAGTGAAAGAAATAGAGGAGTTTGAGAGGGGAGGGCTTTGGAGGGTTAATTTTTCTAAAAAAATATCATTCTCTAAAAAAATATGAAAGATTTCTCAATTTTTCCCTGTATTTCCCACCCCCCAAAGTCCTCCCCTCCAAACTCGCAAACAAAGGCTAAGGGCATGTTTGGGAGATCAGAGGGGAGGGCCTAGTAAAAAAAGAATGAGGAAGTGGAAAAATAGAAGACTTTGGGAGGGGAGGACTTTGGGGGGTTTCATTTTTCTTCATAATACAAAATCCTCTTAATTTGGGGGAAGTAAAAATGTATTGGAGGAGGCTTTTTTTGGTTTAGGTAAACTCTTCAAATCCAATCTCTGTTGTTATAATGCTGTCTAAATTAAAAACATATTATCGATAAACATTCATTTATCGTTCTCTACAAAAACATCCTCTAAAAAAATGTTGAAGATTTCTCTATTTTTCCCTCTAATCTCGTGCTCCCAAATCCCTCCCTTCCTCTCCCCTTCAAACCCGCAAACATAGCCTAAGTGTATTCTTGAGAGTTGGATTTTAGAGGTGTTTTTTTAGTGTCCTTAATTTAAGGTGCCCCGGGGAATTCATTTGCATAACCTATAAAGTTTTAATAGTTCCAACATTCAAGAACAACATAAAGGTTAAAACTCTACCTAGCAAACTTGTACAGTCTCTAGCAATTCCCATCCTATGATCTTAAACATCTATTTAGCTATTCTCATTGAATTCTCTATGAGAGGAAAGTTTAAGGTAATTGTTATAACAAAAGATGAAACAGTTTTAAACATAATTCCACACTCAATTCATATAAAAAGTATATATACCTGAGAAGTTTTGACTTCAGATTTGAATTTAGAGAGATTAGATTCTTGCATCATCTCAGATTTTTGCATATCGGATTTAGTAACGAAAGATTGAGCAACATTTTCCAAACTATCATTTAGAACTTCAGTGATTGCCCAAGTTATCGCCTCCGCTTGTTTTGGAGGAAGCCCGTTCGACTCTAAATTCCGTACCTAGGTAGGTACCCAAATTAAATTATTATGACAGCATCAAAATAATAATAATAAGATGAAATTAAAGAGGAATAACTTAACTTACGAGTGCAAGTGTATCGACGAGGAATGCGCGTTTAACGTTGGAATCGACGGCCTGTGAAACATGCCTGGTGCTAGTAGAAGAAGGGAATAAAGAAGCGATGGTGAAGCGAGATTTTGAACCCAAACCAAAAGCACGTTTGTACAACGCCATCTAATCCAAAACCGATTCTCCAGAGACAAGCTTTCTTAACTACTACTACTACTCATGCTAAGCCGCTGCCAGGTGCTACACTATTTCTTCCTTCTTTCTTATCCCAGCAAATATTCAAAATTTAGTTTTTCATTTTAATTATTTTTATTTTAGTAATGAGTTTAATTGATATAAAAAAGTTTTACACATACATTGCCACTTCATTTAACGAGTTGAAAATCTCATTATCAAATTAAAATCTCAATTCTTTAAATTGTAGCGGCTCAAGATCAAAATCTAAAAGTTGTCAAAATAATAATAAGAGTAAAATTACATTTCATCTTTTAATAGAAGCTTGAATTGCACCCCTTTTATATGTTATAATATACATTGCATGCCTTAAAAGTAAAAATCTAAAATAAATTGTATTCCCCTCCCTTAAAAAATGCTTAAATTACAATCCCTTCTCTTAAGAATTATTTATGTACGGCACTTTAATCTGCTTTAACATAATTAAATATTTTCATAATATTTACAAATTTTGATCCACAGTTCAAAAAAAATAATTCATTTATTTTTAATTTCAATGTTTATAATAAATAAATTCGATTATTTGATTATTAAAATTCTGTCAAAAAAAAACTTAATTATTTAGAATATAAAATACATTTTTGAATGCCCATATTTTTTTGATTTTAAAAATTAAAAGGTTTAAAACTCTAACAAAAAATAAATTTAAATACCCATAATTTAAAATATAAAACATTTTTAAAATACTCATAATTTCAATGCTTAAATTAGTAATTTTTTAAATATTATTTTTATTTTGAATTCTGTATTATTTCATATTTTATAATAAATTTTAAAACTATATGTTAATGATATTGTGAATAAAAAATATAGAAAAATTTAAATTTAATAAAATGGACCCGCGTCCTTTTTCATAGTCCTTTGTGTAATAGATTTTCGTTGTTATCCTATTAAAAATTTTAAAAATATATACTAAGGGATGGAAGTTTAAATTTTAACATAAAAGGGAGGAGAATGTAATTCAAAATTATCTCATAGGTGGAAAGTATAACTTTTTTCTAATATGTTTTGCATAAAAAGAGAGAAGAATGTATATTTCGACATAAGAGGAGAAGAAAGTGTAATTTAAGCATCTCGAGAGAGAGAAGTGTGTAATTTACTCTTATAATAATAATCAAACCCAAATAACATCATCCCTAATATAATCTCCAAAGGGAGTTTCTGATTTGAATGATTATTGAGCCAAAGAACAAAACCCCCAAAATCTTTGATATTTGTTGTTTATCTTTGCTATCTATGCAGCCGAAGTACAAAGCCCCAAAGTCTTCAATCTGTTAAATGAACCTTCATCCTATTTAAATGAACCTTCAATTTTTAGGATTTGTGTTTTCTAGGTGTTAATTTGAGTCACTACAATTTGAAGATTTTGGGTTTTGTTTTGAGATTCATAGGTTTGAGAAGAAGATATTGTTGAGGCAAAATCCCTAATTAATTTTAAAGATAACAAACCCCAAATGATTAAAGGATTAATGGACTTTGATTAGTTCCTTGGTATTTAACTTGTGTTCTTGAGTGCTTAATTAAGACAGGAACAAGATATGAACCATACCAAGATACAAGGAATCAAAGAAAGAACTTTGTCACAGTTCAGAATGTTGGACTCAGTTCAGAAGCTGAACACAGTTCAGAATGTTGGACTCAGTTCAGAATGTTGGACACAGTTCAGAAGCTAAAATGAAGTTCAGAAGCTGAACATAGTTCAGAAGCTAAAATGAAGATCAGAAGCTGAAACACAGTTCAGAAGGTGAAATCCTGTCCAGATGCAGCAATGTTGATCAGAAGCTGAACATAGTTCAGAAGCTGATATGCAGTTCAGAAGGTTGTTTACAAGTTCTGAAACCTTGCAATAAAGCTGCTCATACACCAACCCAGAAATTCAAGAACATGCATACCACACGTGACATAAATAAATGTCCAAGAAAAACAAAATTGCATGGATCTATCAAGCAATAAAGGCATATACAAGTTGAATGTCAAAAAGCACATTCAATGTTCATATTAAGACTATGAACATTGAATTAACAGGAATATTCCAAAAGGGAATATCATCCTAGATAATCAAACTACCTCACTTCATTCATGTTTCACTATTAGGATTTGATTACATCAAATGGAAGTCTTACAAGTCATCCTAAGTGAAACAAAAAGGATATTCTGAAGTTCAGAATGTTCAATACAGCACATGCTTCAATTCTGACAAAGCTACAGTAAAGCAGTTGGAAAGGTAATGCAAAAGCCAAATCACAATCTCAAAAGTCAGAATCCATGAGATCTTGACACCTAAGGGGTTGGTACTATTACAGACCAGCAAAATCCCCTAAAGCATGGGCATGAAGTGATGGTTCCACTTTCCTCTCTCCTGCACACAATCCAAGACTGATTTGCAAAGCTCTTGGCACAGCAACATTCTGATGTAACTGCACGCATAAAACAAGAGTCTATCAGCAATCCAGAAATTCATATGTTCATTCATACATGATGAACCCAGATAAATGTCATCAAGAATGCAACAACATTCTGAAGTATTCTCAAGAACAGAACAACATTCTGAAAGTCAGAATGTTCACCCAGATTTTCAAGTAAAAGTCAGTGGGGCCCAGGACACATGGCACAAGACCATTGGTCACCCTCCAACGGTTACAAGAGACCAAGAACTCTATAAATAGAAGTGAAGGGCTCAGCATTATACACACAATTGCAAAGCATACAAGAAAACATTTACAAAGTGTTTGAAGCTTTAGCATCTCAAATTGATCATCACTCTAAGTGTAAATCAATTCTTTTTATCTTGTCAAAGATAAACTCTCCCCCTCCTCTTCTGAAAGTTCTCTTCCTAACCTCACTTCTTAAATTCTCCAATCAATTGTAAAGAGCAAATCTCATCTAGTTTTAAGGGTATTAAAGTCTAGGTTGAGTAATATAGTACAAAGTCTGGTGTGACTTAGTACAGAAGGTTGAGAGCCTGCTGAGGCTTAGAGAATACAGGTTGTAACCGTTCCAAGTGGACAAGATTGTAAGGTGCAGGATTTGAGAGGGTATCTCAAGCATCATAGTGGAAAACTCTCACAAGATTGTGAGGAGTGGACTAACCCACATTGGGTGAACCACTATAAAATTCTGTGTGTTCTTCTTCTCTCCCTATACTCTTTATATTACTGCATACACATTACACACATCACACTGAATTTAAATATCTTATTCTGCAACTGACACTTCAGAACGTTCTGAAGTCTGTTTAACTTTGTTCTTCCAAGAAACAACTTGAGAAGTAATTTTTTAAGTACAGGATTAAATTTTAAAAAGGGTCACAATTCAAACCCCCCCTTTCTTGTGACTATATTATCTACTTCAATTGGCATCAGAGCGTTGGCTCTAAGGGTTTGAACACTTACACAAGTGTTAGAGAAAAGATCCAGGAAGAAGTATGTCAAAGGCTAAGTATATTACAGAAGGAGGATCAGCAAACAGACCTCCATTGTTTGATGGCACAAACTACTACTTCTGGAAAGGCAAGATGGAACTTTTTCTTAGATCTCAAGATACGGACATGTGGGCTGTAATCTCTGAAGGAGATCATGTTCCAATGAACAGAGATGGAGGTATAAAAGAAAAAAGTGCATGGACACCAGATGATAAAGCCAAGGTATTACTAAACTCTAAAGCTAGATTATTTTTATCATGCGCACTAACCATGGAAGAAAGTGAAAGAGTTGATGAATGCCAAAATGCTAAAGAGGTATGGGACACTTTAAAAATACACCATGAAGGAACATCTCATGTCAAAGAAACTAGAATTGACATTGGAGTCAGAAAGTTTGAAATCTTTGAAATGAGTGAAAATGAAACTATTGATGAAATGTATGCTAGATTCACAACAATAGTAAATGAAATGAGATCTCTTGGAAAGATATATTCCACTCATGATAGAATCAGGAAAATATTAAGATGTCTTCCAAGCACATGGAGACCTATGGTCACAGCTATTACCCAGGCCAAAGATCTAAACTCTCTGACCTTGGAGGAACTTATTGGTTCACTGAGAGCTCATGAAGGCATACTTCAAGAAGACAAACCAGTGAAAAAGGTAAAAACTCTTGCCTTGAAGGCCTCCCAAGAAACATCATCAGCAACTCAAGATGATGTGGAAGAACTGGATGAAATAGAAGAAGTCCAGGAAGAAGAAGCTGAAGATGAACTTGCACTCATCTCCAAGAAAATTCAAAGAATGATGATGAGAAGAAATCAGCTCAGAAAGAAGTTTCCCAACACTAACACTAGCAAAACTGAGACTGACAAAAGTCAAGTCACCTGTTTTGGATGCAACAAGCTTGGACACTACAAGAATGAGTGTCCTGATCTCAAGAAACAACAAAGGAGACCTCCTTTCAAAAAGAAAGCCATGATCACCTGGGATGATCTAGAAGAAGCAGAACCTGAAGATGAGGAAGCCAACCTGAGTTTGATGGCTAAATCAGAAGATGAGGAAGAGGTAATTATCTATGAACCTAACTCTTTGCAAAAAGAACTTGAAAGAAAAATTGACAGTCTTATATATGATTCAAATTTTCTATCTAACAAATGTCAATCATTGATAAAAGAACTTTCTGAACTAAAAGCTGAAAAAGATAAACTTCAAATTAAATATGATGAATCCAGAAAAACCATACAAACTTTGCAAGACTCTCATTTTAAAATGTCTGAACAACAAAGAGAGCTAAATAAAAAGCAAAAAGGAATTTTGTCTAAACCTTCTGAAGTACAAAAAGAAAACATTCTTTTGAAAACAGAAGTTGAAGGACTAAAAAATGATCTCTCACGTTTTATAAAATCCACAGAAACATTTCAAAACATTCTGGGATCACAAGCTGGAACAAATGAAAAGTCTGGATTAGGATTCAAAGATCCAAACAAAAATCTTCTTAAAACTATTTTTATGCCAAAGGAAACTGAAATAAAAATGAAGATAAAATGCTCATACTGTAACAAGCTAGGGCATCTTGACTCAGCATGTTTTCATAAAAAACATTTTGAAAAAAATAGATTAAATAATCTTAGTTCAGAACGTTCTCATCTCAATAGATCAGAAAGTTCACAAAAGGCTGAAAAGGCTAAGAAGATATGCTCTTACTGTAACAAATCTGGTCATACAATAACAGAATGTTACAATAAGAAAAGATCTCTTAGAAAGACTAACCCTCAAGGACCCAACATTACATGGGTACCTAAGATTTTGTTCATGTCAAGTGTAGGTCTCCTCTCAAAATGCAAAGACAAAGCCATGGTACTTGGACAGTGGCTGTTCAAGACACATGACTGGAGATAGGAATTGCTTTCTAACCTTTGAAAGTAGAGATGGAGGACTAGTCACATTTGGAAACAATGACAAAGGCAAAATCAGAGGTAAAGGAACAATAGGTAAAACTAACTCTGCCAAGATAGAAAACGTTCAGTTTGTAGAAGGGTTGAAACACAATCTACTTAGCATAAGTCAATTATGTGATAGTGGTTTTGAAGTTATTTTTAAACCCAACATATGTGAAATAAGACAAGCCTCCTCTAAGAAATTAATTTTCTCTGGATCAAGGAAAAAGAACTTGTATGTTTTGGACTTAAATGAAATTCCAGCTGAATCATGTTTTATGTCTCTTGAAAAAGATAAGTGGATTTGGCACAAAAGAGCTGGTCACATTAGTATGAAAACTATTGCTAAACTTTCTCAACTTGATCTAGTTAGAGGTTTGCCAAAGATTAACTTTGAAAAGGACAAGATCTGTGAAGCTTGTATTAAAGAAAAACAAGTTAAAAGCAGTTTTAAAACAATTGAACATATTTCAACTCAAAAACCTTTAGAGCTTCTTCACATTGATCTTTTTGGTCCTGTTCAAACTGCAAGTCTTAGTGGCAAAAGATATGGATTTGTTATTGTTGATGATTTCTCAAGATTTACATGGGTGTTATTTTTAAAACATAAAGATGAATCATTTGAAGCATTTCAAAACTTTTGCAAAAAGATTCAAAATGAAAAAGGTTCTAATATCATATCTGTGAGGAGTGATCATGGAGGAGAATTTGAAAATGCTTCCTTCAAGACATTCTTTGATGAATGTGGTATTACACATAATTTTTCTTGTGCAAGAACTCCACAGCAAAATGGAGTTGTTGAGAGGAAAAATAGAACCTTGCAAGAAATGGCTAGGACTATGTTAAATGAATCAAATGTTGAAGATTATTTTTGGGCAGAAGCCATCAATACATCTTGTTACATTTTGAATAGAGTTTCAATAAGAAACATTCTAAATAAAACCCCATATGAATTATGGAAAAACATCAAACCTAGCATATCTTATTTTCACATATTTGGTTGCTACTGTTACATTCTGAACACAAAAGAAAAATTGGGTAAGTTTGATCCTAAATCAGATAAAGCTATCTTTTTGGGATACTCTACAACATCTAAAGGTTATAGAGTGTACAACTTAAAAACCCAAACAGTTGAAGTCAGTATGCATGTCATATTTGATGAATATGATGAACCTTCTCAACTCCAAGACAAGGAAGATACTGAAGATCAGACACTTCAGAATGTTAACAATCAGAATAATGTAAGTTCTGTAGAAAAAGAAGATGATCAGAATGTTCAGGACTCATCTCTACAAAGCCCTCCTAGAAGTTGGAGAATGGTAGGAGATCATCCTGTAGATCAGATCATTGGAAGCACAACTGATGGTGTAAGAACCAGAATGTCCTTTCAAGGGAACAATATGGCTATGATCTCTCAAATGGAACCCAAGTCAATAAATGAAGCCATAATAGATGATTCATGGATTGAGGCCATGGAAGATGAACTATCTCAGTTTGAAAGGAACAAAGTATGGAACTTGGTTCCAGATGATCAAGGAAAGACAATCATTGGAACAAGATGGGTGTTTAGAAATAAACTTGATGAAGATGGCAAAGTTGTCAGAAATAAAGCAAGGTTGGTTGCTCAAGGATACAACCAACAAGAAGGTATTGACTATGATGAGACTTTTGCACCAGTGGCAAGGTTAGAAGCTATTAGAATCCTTCTTGCATATGCTGCACATAAAAGCATCAAACTTTTTCAAATGGATGTTAAAAGTGCCTTTTTAAATGGTTTTTTAAATGAAGAGGTTTATGTAAGTCAACCTCCTGGCTTCATAAATAAAGAAAAACCTAATCATGTTTTCAAACTCACTAAAGCACTTTATGGTCTTAAGCAAGCTCCTAGAGCTTGGTATGAAAGACTTAGCACATTTCTCATTAACAATGGATTTTCTAGAGGAAAAATTGATACCACACTTTTTAGAAAAACTCAGAACACAGATTTGCTAATAGTTCAAGTCTATGTAGATGATATTATTTTTGGTTCAACCAAAGAGAAAATGTGTGAAGACTTTTCAAAACTCATGCAAAGTGAATTTGAAATGAGCATGATGGGTGAACTTGGTTTCTTTCTTGGTTTGCAAATCAAACAATTTCCAAATGGCATTTTCATAAATCAAGAAAAATATGTCAAAGATATTCTTAAAAAATATAAAATGAATGAAGCAAAGATAATGGCCACTCCCATGCATCCATCATCCAGCTTGGATAAAGATGAAAATGGAAAATCAGTCTCTGAAAAAGAATATAGAGGCATGATAGGATCATTGCTTTATTTAACTGCTAGCAGACCTGACATAATGTATGCAGTAGGCTTATGTGCTAGATTTCAAACATGTGCAAAAGAATCTCATCTAACTGCTGTAAAAAGGATCTTAAGATACCTAGTAGGTACTACTGATCTTGGTCTTTGGTATAGAAAAGGCTGTAGTTTTGATCTTGTAGCTTATTGTGATGCTGATTATGCTGGAGACAAAGTTGAGAGAAAGAGTACAAGTGGATCTTGTCAATTCCTAGGACAAGCCCTGATTGGATGGTCCTGTAGAAAACAAAATACCATTGCACTCTCTACAACAGAAGCTGAGTACGTATCTGCAGCTAGTTGTTGCTCTCAAGTTTTGTGGATCAGAAATCAGTTGGAAGATTACTCACTAAGGTACTTAAATGTTCCAATTTTCTGTGACAACACAAGTGCAATTAATTTGTCAAAAAATCCTATTCAACATTCTAGGTCTAAGCATATTGAAATTAAGCATCATTTCATACGTGATCATGTTCAGAAAAAGGACATTGAATTGAAATTCATTGATACAGAAAATCAATTAGCTGATATTTTCACAAAACCATTAGTTGAGGATAGATTCAATTTTATCAAAGAAAAATTGCTAATTATGAAAAATCCCAATAAAGATTGATTAACTGAATCACTAAGGGCCTAGGACAAACCCCCTTGAGTCATTCTGAATCACTTCAGAATGTTCAACAAAGCTCAGAATGTTCAAACAATGTTCAGAATGTTCCTCAGGATCTGGACGTACATCCTGTTCAGCATGGCTCTCTGAACTTAGAATATTCAGAAATTTTTTTCTGAAGTTAGTAAGTCACTCTCATAAAGTGATCTTTCTTCAAAAATCCCTCCATATCTCAGCATTAAATGCTTGTATTAGAGTTAATGTGTTAAAACCATTAACCTCCATACAAAAAGGGAACTATCAAATCAGCCACTCTCCTTTCTTTTTTCAAAACGGCTACTTTCTCTTTCCTGTACAACCACTTTTCAGTTTTATCTTTTCCCATAAAACCACCATCATCAGTTTCTCTCTCTCTTCTCCTACACGTTTTTGTCTTTATAAACAAACCACCACTCCACTCAAACACATTCATCTCCACACCTCTGAACCGAAAAATTTCATCTGTCCCTTCGCACAAAAAACTGCCATGGCCAGAACAAAAACAACCTCTCGCATCAATGAACAAGAACAAACCCCTGTTCCTCGTTCTGCTCCACAACAATTCCCAGAAGAACCTCAACCTCTGCGCACCATTCTCCCTGATGTCATCATCTCCACCACTGAACCTTCTAAACCTAGAAAACCTGTGACTAAACCTAAGAAATCTGCTTCAACTTCTCAACATCCCAGAAGGTCTCAGAGAATCATCTCTGGAACTGGAAAAGCCAAGAAATTTTCTGCCTCCACGATCCTTCTCTCAGACTCAGAGGAAGATTCTGAACCAACCATCTCTCAATACATGAGGAAAGTTAAGACTACACCCAAACAAACCTCTGAACCAGAAAAAGAGAATTCTGTCTCTGAAGAAGAATCTCAATCAAAATCTCAATCTGAAGAAGAAGTACCTTCTGATGATCAGGAAGAAGCATCTCCTCCCAAAAGGCATGGAAAAGGAAAAGACATTGGGAAGATAGCTTCCATTCTAAAGGCCAAAAAGGAAAAAGCACCTAGACCCATAAGCAGGGCTAAGTACTTTGATTTTGCTGACCTAAAGAAGAAAGGATGGAACCTGTGTGAATACGCTGATGCACAAGGATGGACAAGCTTTGTGTCACTTCAGGAACTCACCTACCCAGACTTGGTAAGGGAATTCTACAGCTCAATGGAAATCAAAACCAAAGATAGGAAGAAGACCCTCATTACCACTGTCAAAGGAGTGAAGATCAAACTCACTCAAACTTCCCTCTCAAAGGCTCTAAGAATCCCAAATGAAGGTAATGAACTCTTCTTCCCTTCCTGGTTTTCTGAAGCTAGAACAAACCGTGCCAATCTCATACTTGAATACACCAAACCAAACCTTCCTTTTAACTCCACAAATCTTGCTGACCTACCCAAAATCTTTCACAATATGGTACGCCATACCCTGCTTCCTAGGTCAGGAACCTATGAAGCTGTGACTGATACTGATCTCTGCATCATATTTCATCTCATTAACAAGAAAAAGTTGAACCTTTGCTTCATTATCCTTCAACACATGATTGATTCATGTATGAATCCCAAACAAACCAGTGCCCTAGTCTATGGAATGCCAATCACCCTTATCCTTAAGGACAACAAAGTACCTCTTGAAGATGAACAATGTGATTACACCTTTATGAGATTCACTGCAAAAACCATGGCTCAGTTGCACATTACTCCATCCAACCTTCCCACTCCTCCAGCATCTGAAACATCTGGTTCTGTTAAAAGACATCAAGACCAGAAAGTTAGAAAAACAAAGAAGAAAAGGAAGATTGAGAAAGTCCAAAACCCTCCTCTAGAGGAAGAGGTAGAAGCTGTTAACAATGTGGTTCAAGAGGAGCCAATGGATGAAAATCCTACAGAACATCAAAAGGAAGATGAATCTCCTGCTGAAGAGACATTCCAAGAGAGTGCTGATCCTGCCAAAGAAGCAACTCAGGAAGATGCAGAAGATCAGAATGTTGAAGAAGATCAGAATGTTGCTGAAGATCAGCATATTGAAGAATCTCAAGAAATGGCTGAGGAGGAAAGTCAGCAGGATAATGAATCACTTCTCAAAAAGAATGCTGAGCCAGCCACAGTTGCTGAAGAACAATTTCAGCAAGACATTGAAGAAAAGGCTGAAGAAGGAGGTCAGCTGGAAGAAGAAGCACAAAAGACTGCTGAGGATCAGGACCTGAATGATGTAGCTGAAATCCTTGTCACCCACATGTTTAGTGACAATGCTGACCAGCTAGAAACTGGTATTGAACAATCAGATGGAAATCAAGCTGGCTTTGATCTCAATATGGAAGGGATCAACTCAGAAGATGGTGTTTTTGAGGACTCTCAGAAAGAAAATCCTGAAACAATGCCTGAAACTGAAGTACAGAATGTTGAAGGAAACATTCTCCCTGATCATACCACTCCCTCCATCTGCGAAGTCTCTGCAGATCCTGCTCCTATAGCTTCAGGATCTCTGCCTATTGAACAAATCCAACCTCTGGCTAACCAACCACCACCACCACTCCTAAATCAGTCTACTTCCACCATGGAGTCAGAAGCCATTTGCAGCAAATTTCTGATATCCCCTCTTCACACTTCGCAAAATATCTCTCCTACTCCAGCCACACTTAAAACAACCACTCAACTACCTGATATTCCTACTCTGTTTGCTTCACTTGAAACCTTTGTCTCAAAAGAAGGTCACTCAAAAACAAACATGGATGCCCCCACTTCTGCTCCCACATCACAAATATCCAAAGCTGAAAAAATTGCTAGACGCTCTCTTAGGGTTGCAACTAAAACCCATAAGATTGCATGTGTCCTAGCAAAATGGACTTCTGAAGTTGCTGCTCCTGGATTGGCTATGACTCCTCCAGTATTTGAAGATCCATCTGTCTTTGATTCTGAGCCTTCCTCAGATTCTGGAGACTCAACTCCCTGAGTGTCCTCCACTTATCCCTCCCTACCTTTCTTGCTGTTGACAAAAGGGGGAGAAGCTTTAGGGTTTCAATCTTTAAGTTTTTATGTTTTAGGCCCAAGTAGGTCAGTGATCAATAGTTATTGGAGTTCTTAAAACTTCAACTTTTGCTTGATCACCTTTGTTTGTTAAGCTTTTGCTTTTGAACCATATATGATGTAATGAGCATGATTGATTAATGAAAAAATGCATTTGGTTCAAAAATCTGCATCTCTTAATAATGCCATGAATTATAAAAATAAGGGGGAGCTTTTAAAAATTGTTAAAAACTCAATGTCATGAATTATAAAAATGAGGGGGAGCTTAAAAATAATTTTCAGCTCTTAAACCTCTCATACTTTTTAATCAAAATCCATAATCCTAAATCATAGGTTTGTCATCATCAAAAAGGGGGAGATTGTTGAGGCAAAATCCCTAATTAATTTTAAAGATAACAAACCCCAAATGATTAAAGGATTAATGGACTTTGATTAGTTCCTTGGTATTTAACTTGTGTTCTTGAGTGCTTAATTAAGACAGGAACAAGATATGAACCATACCAAGATACAAGGAATCAAAGAAAGAACTTTGTCACAGTTCAGAATGTTGGACTCAGTTCAGAAGCTGAACACAGTTCAGAATGTTGGACTCAGTTCAGAAGCTGAACACAGTTCAGAATGTTGGACACAGTTCAGAAGCTAAAATGAAGTTCAGAAGCTGAACATAGTTCAGAAGCTAAAATGAAGATCAGAAGCTGAAACACAGTTCAGAAGGTGAAATCCTGTCCAGATGCAGCAATGTTGATCAGAAGCTGAACATAGTTCAGAAGCTGATATGCAGTTCAGAAGGTTGTTTACAAGTTCTGAAACCTTGCAATAAAGCTGCTCATACACCAACTCAGAAATTCAAGAACATGCATACCACACGTGACATAAATAAATGTCCAAGAAAAACAAAATTGCATGGATCTATCAAGCAATAAAGGCATATACAAGTTGAATGTCAAAAAGCACATTCAATGTTCATATTAAGACTATGAACATTGAATTAACAGGAATATTCCAAAAGGGAATATCATCCTAGATAATCAAACTACCTCACTTCATTCATGTTTCACTATTAGGATTTGATTACATCAAATGGAAGTCTTACAAGTCATCCTAAGTGAAACAAAAAGGATATTCTGAAGTTCAGAATGTTCAATACAGCACATGCTTCAATTCTGACAAAGCTACAGTAAAGCAGTTGGAAAGGTAATGCAAAAGCCAAATCACAATCTCAAAAGTCAGAATCCATGAGATCTTGACACCTAAGGGGTTGGTACTATTACAGACCAGCAAAATCCCCTAAAGCATGGGCATGAAGTGATGGTTCCACTTTCCTCTCTCCTGCACACAATCCAAGACTGATTTGCAAAGCTCTTGGCACAGCAACATTCTGATGTAACTGCACGCATAAAACAAGAGTCTATCAGCAATCCAGAAATTCATATGTTCATTCATACATGATGAACCCAGATGAATGTCATCAAGAATGCAACAACATTCTGAAGTATTCTCAAGAACAGAACAACATTCTGAAAGTCAGAATGTTCACCCAGATTTTCAAGTAAAAGTCAGTGGGGCCCAGGACACATGGCACAAGACCATTGGTCACCCTCCAACGGTTACAAGAGACCAAGAACTCTATAAATAGAAGTGAAGGGCTCAGCATTATACACACAATTGCAAAGCATACAAGAAAACATTTACAAAGTGTTTGAAGCTTTAGCATCTCAAATTGATCATCACTCTAAGTGTAAATCAATTCTTTTTATCTTGTCAAAGATAAACTCTCCCCCTCCTCTTCTGAAAGTTCTCTTCCTAACCTCACTTCTTAAATTCTCCAATCAATTGTAAAGAGCAAATCTCATCTAGTTTTAAGGGTATTAAAGTCTAGGTTGAGTAATATAGTACAAAGTCTGGTGTGACTTAGTACAGAAGGTTGAGAGCCTGCTGAGGCTTAGAGAATACAGGTTGTAACCGTTCCAAGTGGACAAGATTGTAAGGTGCAGGATTTGAGAGGGTATCTCAAGCATCATAGTGGAAAACTCTCACAAGATTGTGAGGAGTGGACTAACCCACATTGGGTGAACCACTATAAAATTCTGTGTGTTCTTCTTCTCTCCCTATACTCTTTATATTACTGCATACACATTACACACATCACACTGAATTTAAATATCTTATTCTGCAACTGACACTTCAGAACGTTCTGAAGTCTGTTTAACTTTGTTCTTCCAAGAAACAACTTGAGAAGTAATTTTTTAAGTACAGGATTAGATTTTAAAAAGGGTCACAATTCAAACCCCCCCTTTCTTGTGACTATATTATCTACTTCAGATATGATGAAGGTTGAAGATGAAAAAAAGATGAAGGTTAAAGACGATAAAGATTTAAAAGGTTGAATTTTTTCTGGGTTTCTTTTTTAATGAAAAAATTATTTTAAAATAAATTTAATATTAATAATCTTATGTAGCAATCCAACTCAACGATTTTTAATAAAAAAAGAAAAAAAAGGGACTAATGTGTGTACGTTTTAAGAGGCAAAGGATCTGAATGGAAAATAAAGAAAGTAAACGACCTAAATGTTACAAATAAATAAGGTAAAACATCCTTAAAATAATTCTGCTTGAAATGCAATGATATTAACTATTGAATATCTTTGTAAATGTCATTTAAGTCTTAATGTCAGTTATGACTTCGATGACCTCTTGGGATTGAGCTAAGCTAATTTTTTTTTAAGTAAAATATAAAAATGTTTGGTTTAGTGGTAAAAGATTGAATTGAGAAGTTTAGAGTTTCATCTTAGCAATGCACCTTTAAAATGTAGTAAATTTAAACATGGTTAATTAAGTAAATGATTCATATAAATATTTAGAATTTTATTTTTACTCCATACAAAATAAAATCAAACTTTTTTTTAGTCCATGTAAAATTTTGTCAATGTAAAATTTTTCATAAGTATTTTTAGTCCTTATAAAAAAATTTTGTCGTTAAAACGCTAAAGGCAAATATCATAAGACTAAATAGTGTGATTTTATTTCGTAGGGATTAAAAGTAAAATTCAGAATATTTATAAGACCATTTATTTTAAATTTTTAGAAGATAAGACCATTTATTTAATTAACCCATTTAATATTATTTAAAATGTTTTTTGATCCCATCAAAATTAGACAATACTCCCTCCGTTTCAAAATACATGTCCATTTTGGAGAATTTTTTTGTATCAAAATACATGTTCATTTGATAGTTTAAGGATACATTTTGTCTATTTTACCCTTGCCTACCAATTAAGTGGATTCTAGATTTTCTCTAAAATAAATATTTTCTCTTAGTAAATGTTGACCCAATTTTAAGTGGATTTACTCATGCACTCTTCCAATAAATGACTATTGAACTCTCCCAAGAAATGACCAAGGGTGTTTAAATGATGAACTAATTTGTTTAATTAATTTTAGTATTGGTATTGAGAGTAATTATGAGATGGGGTAAATAAATGTAAAATGGAGGAAATCAAAGACAAGGGTATAATAGGAACTTTTGTGTCAAACCAACTTATCCTTGGTTATTGTAATTTATCTAAAATGACGTGTATTTTGAAAAGGGGGAGTAATATTCTTGAACGACGTTGTAAAACTAGCATGGTAAATAAAAAATTTAGTAAAAAAACCCGATAACATCCTTAAAAAAACGGAGATAAATCGCGTACCACTGCCTTCTGGTCCGAACCAAATCGCACGTTAATTATATTTGGTTTGTTTCAATTGAATTGAACTCGGTTGGTAGCTGCTGCTGCTGCTGCTATAAGGTTCTCTCTTCCTTCTTATTTTTTCATCGATGTTTGTTTCTTTCATTCCGATGCGAATTTCTTATTAGTTAGGGTTTGGTTTTGATGATGATTTCTACACTGTCGCCGTTCTTGGTTGTTTTGATTCAAATTCTGGTTTTTAATTTGTGTATGTTTGATGCCAGATTCATTGGTTACTGCTATATAGAAAATGAATGTCTTTGCTTACAATTTTGTTCTGTGAATAAGCTATAGTTATAATTAGGAGCAATTCTTCGGAGCTGAGAATATAATCTTTATACCAAACCATAATTATTCAAGGACAGTTAATTTGGATGTGTCCTGTTAATTGCATTAGAACTGGGTTTTTATCATGCATCGAATTTATGCCGTCTCTTTTAAAATCTCAGTGTATTTGTTTTGTACTCTTCTAAAATTAAGAGAGAGAAGAATGGCTTTTGTGTGCAATAGATGTAGGTAAATTATTTTCTCCAATTAAGAAAGTTTGGTCTGTGCAAATGGCTATGTTAGCATTTTAATGTCGATTACTGTGATAATTATGTAAGTTCAATAAAGTCCTCAATTACGATCAGAAGTCTGTTCAAGAGGCATTTACGATCAGAAGTCTGCATCTCTCATTTCCAATGGCAAGATGTAGCTGCAATCACCCATTCACCCCATGTGTATTTCCTATCTTTTCCGGTGGTCATTTTCTTTATTTAAACTTTCAACCCCTTGAAAAATATAATTCCCCAAAGCCATGCCTCCAGATTACTCTCAATGTGAACCATTATTTCACCTTATGCATCCGGTCTACCTGGTTGGCTTAATTGTTTAAAGGGTGGAGTGATATTTTTTTCTTTTGTTTTCTCAAAGCTAGAGTGGATCATATGTTGGGAATATTATTATTTTTAAGAAGTGCATGATTATTGTGAAGAATGTGACCGAGATGGGTGCTGAGTACAGTCAGTACTCAGTGATATAATTGATGTGAGATGGGTTCTTGTAGAAATTTCATGTTCTATGCAGTTGGAATTTTGGTTTTTATATTTTGAAGGGGAGGTAGGGGGTTTGGATTGGCTTGGCTTATAGGATGATATTGGATGTGGCTGTGTAATGTGGACAGGAGGAGGCAGTGGCTAGTGGTGTTTGTTTTGGTGGAGGTGGTTTTGCTGATCAGTTGTGGTAGAAGTTGGAATTTTTTTGAAAATGAGTTCAGTCAGCCGCAGCCGAAGTAGGAGCCGGAGCAGGAGCCCAATGGACAGAAGTAGGAGCAGGAGCCCAGTGGACCGTAGGATTCGCTCTGAGCGATTTTCCCATCGCGATGCACCTTACAGGAGAGATTCACGTCGGGGTTTCAGGTTTTTATTTTTATTTTCTGTTTTCTTTTCTGCAGCTGGAGAAGATTGTAACTGTTGTCTGTCTGTTAATGGAGGCTGTAAATCTTTATTATGCTGTTTGTAAAGCCTTAAGCCCATTCATATACCGTTTTAACTTCTTATGATATGATATCGTTACCCTTCAAGCTGTTGTGAATTGTGATTAATTTTGGTTTATTAGCTACATAATTACCAAAATAGGGTTACACTGCACTCAGCCATTTTACATTATGAATTTGTGCGCGTTTCTCACGGCAGTAACAATAATTTGTTTTTATTTTGTCAGCCAAGACAATTTATGCAAGAATTGCAAGAGGCCTGGTCATTATGCTAGAGAATGCCCAAACGTTGCAGTTTGCCACAATTGTAGCCTCCCTGGGTATGGTATTCATTTTCTGTTTCTTTTGAGTTGTGCATTATTATTCGATGGTTTGCTTGCTCTGAACTATAATAGTTTGGTTTCATGTGGTGAATCATGATGTAGGAAATGATTTGAGGGAGGGTGGCATTTTGCCTTTTTGCGAAGTTTGGTCTTTTCATGATTACAGTTTGAAGTTATTTATAGATTTATTGCATCCGTTCCAATTTTAATTTCAGTTACATTTTCTTTCTTAGATTTGAATACCAGTTAGCTTGCACATACATTAATTACATTTCTTCTGAAGTATTTTCCTCTCTGGATGAATCATGCTTTCATGTCTGGACTGTCACCAATTGAGATCTACCAATTCTATGGTTTTTTTTTTCGTGCTCAAATAACATTGTTTTTGTCAGACTTTCAAGTTTCACATGTTATTTTTCCTGAAAAAATTGAGAAAACAATTAGTATGAGGCGCTCACATATAGTGCCCAACAATTCCTTAAACAAGAATCCTTCAAATAGTAGGAGACCTATGAGTTTACACCCAAGAAAAATATTTAATTGCACCTCTACAATCATGTTGAATAACTGTCGACTAATTGGTGTTACTTCTATGTGAACTGATGCTGCAATTACTATATTAGTGGCATGTACCTTTCAATTTTGTGGATGGAGGTTGCTTTCTTTATTGAATCTGATGGCAGACTGTTAGTTTCCACCTTTTACAGGAATGTAACGACAAATACTTTATGTAATCAATGTGGATTTGTCTAAACTACTCAATTTTTTCATTATCTTTTGGATTAAATATATTTTTAGTCCCTATAATTACCTCAAATTTTATTTTTAGTCCCTGCACATATTTTTCAGTCCTTACAAATTATAAAATTGCATGTTTAGTCCCTCAAGACTTAAGAAGGACTGTTTAGTCCCTACAGAGGGACTAAAAGTTTGCAGTTTTGTAATTTGTAGAGGCACATATGTAAATTTTACAGGTATTAAAAACATACTCCATCCGTTCCTTTTTAAGTGTCGTTTTGGAATATTAACACCAAATTAGCGAAGTGTATTTTTGCACCTTTACTTCCTATTATACCCTTATTTTAATCCATCAATATATTCCTATTTTTTTGCACACACTTTCTCTTTCCAATAAATTTAATATGTTATCTTTCTCTCGTAACAAACAATTGTTAGTTATTATCTTTTTCTCCAACAAATTCCTATTTTTTTGCACACTCTGTCTCTCTCATAACAAACAATTGTCAATTTTAAGATAACAAGAAACAAATTTTGTTTAAAAAAAAAACAAACTTTGTTTTTAAAAAAATAAACTTTAGTTTTCCAAATATATAACATTAATTAGTTTTATTGAAAAAGATAAGAGTAATTGATAAAGGGTATAATTGACAAATCGTATCTTTAAAATACCAAAACGACAGTTAAATAGGAACGCTAAATCCGCACTCAAAAGACACTTAAAAAGGGACGGAGGGAGTATTTAACACTTTCTTTTTGGTGGCGTTTTCTCTTTCATGATCATTCTATTGTTGACACTTTTTTCTTCATTTTGTTAGCTCTTTGATAAATTAAAGTTTGAAATATAGGTTGTTCGACTTTTACAATTTCCATATTTGAAGTAAAAAAAAAAAATAATAGAATTATGGCTTACTATTTGTTTGCAATCAGAAGTCAGCTCTCTCAAATTGTTAGCTATCTGAAATTTGCTTACAAGTGTTATGGCTTGATTGGCTAGTTTTTATGATGGTTTTTTTTTTATGATTAATCAGGCACATTGCTTCAGAATGCTCCACAAAATCACTGTGCTGGAATTGTAAAGAACCTGGCCACATGGCGAGCAGTTGTCCAAATGAGGGCATTTGCCACACCTGTGGTAAAGCTGGACACCGTGCTAGGGAGTGCACAGTTCCTCAAATGCCTCCAGGGGACTTAAGATTGTGCAACAACTGTTATAAGCAGGGCCATATTGCTGTTGAATGTACCAATGAGAAGGCTTGCAATAACTGTAGGAAAACAGGGCACTTGGCTCGTGATTGTCCAAATGATCCCATTTGCAACTTGTGCAATGTTTCTGGACATGTGGCTAGGCAGTGTCCAAAATCCAACGTTACTGGAGACCGCGGCGGTGGAGGCAGCCTTCGTGGTGGTTACCGAGATGGTGGTGGCAGCCTTCATGGTGGTGGTGGTTTTCGAGATGTTGTGTGCAGGAGCTGTCAGCAATTTGGTCATATGAGCCGTGATTGCATGGGGGGGCCGTTAATGATTTGTCACAACTGTGGAGGTCGTGGTCACCAGGCATATGAGTGCCCTTCAGGTCGTTTTGTGGATCGCTACCCTAGTAGGAGATACTGATGGAATGTGAATTCTGGTTCAATTATATGGTTGTTTTCTATAAGTTTCTCCAAGGACAGATTGTTGAGTCTTGATAATGTGTGTTTTGGCTTTATTCTTTTTTATACTTGGTAAAGAGACGTGTCTATCGGCCGCATTGATGATTGTTCTTGTTCTAGGAATAAAGTGTTTGCTACCTGCAAGAGGCGTGTTATATTATTGTATGCATTTTGCTACCTGTGATTATTATGGCTATAGTTGACATAATATCGTGTTAGCTTTCAACTAATGAATTATACCTGCTTGACGGGTCAAGTAATATCTGTACTTCTTTCATTCTATCTAATACTATACTATTCATTTTGCCGTTAAAAAAAAAACTAATGAATTTGGTCTATGCTTGGTGTAGTGATGAGATATCCAAACCATGATTGAGCATGTCTTGTATCATGTTGACAGAAATTTTATGAAATAAAGTTTATTTTAGTTTAGACACGTTTAATTAAAGTAAAGTAAAGAAAATATCTCTCGCGCGCATATATATATATATATATTGACAGATGTAATTTTATTTTATAACGACGTTTAGTACAATTTTTAAAATTTAAAATGTCATAAAATTATATTTTACTTAATTTTTTTTATAAAAAAATACCTTTGATAAAGTTAAAATAATCCAAACTTAAGTGTGCAGATAAATAAATTAGTGTTTGAAATTAGGCATGACAATCAATTGAGTTGACTCAAACATTATTTTGAAATTCGACTCAATAATTAATTTGCTGAACTTGCTTTATAAATCAAATGAACTGAATTTGAGTTGAAAATATAGACAAATACTTAACATACTCTTCCACTTCCAAACTTCAATATATATAATCGAGTCAACCTGAACATTTTTTGAAACTCGACTTGATAATTAACTTGTTTCGTAATCTTTACTTCTAAAATAAAATAAAATTAAAAAATTTTGATTTATGAATTATATAATCCGAAGAAATGAACTGAGTTGTTCATACCTAATGAGTCAAATACAAACAAAAAAAAGGTTCAAACTCGAATAAAGTTAAACCAATTTATATCCGAGTCTGAGTCCAACTTAGTTCGATTTCACTTGACCTATATTTACCCTTGAAATTATGTGGAACATCCACCACATAGCAAGCAATAGCCCTATAGAAATAACCAATTTCTCTATCCATGTTTCTTTATTATTTCTCTCTTAATTCTCCTCAAATATTTCAAAAACAAACAAATCTACGCAAAAAAATACTACTTCCATCTTTTTTTTTAAGAAGCTAAATATTTAAATATCTATTTTTTTTGTCAAATAGTCTAATGATTATAAATTCACATTTTTCAAGATGAATAAGTATAATGTTTGGGTTCAAACCCCGATCTTTGTATATATTATTCAATGTTCTTACTAAATAAGCTAAGTTTACGGGGACACTTCAATATCTATATAAAATTTATATTTTAAATTTATTTAATAAATAATGTATGTGATGTATAAATACATCATCATTTATTTATGGAATGAATTATTTTTTTTTTTTTTTATCGAGACGGAGCGAGGAGTAGTGTGAAAGAAAACGCGTGGTAGTCCTCTAGATAACACGTTAGATTAGATCTATTACCTTGTTTCTGTTCATTTCAACTCCGACGAAGCTGTGGAAGTGGAAATAAGGTTCTTTCTTCTAACCCATTTCTTTAATTAATCTTTTTATTTTTCATTCTGATGCGACTCTCTATTTGGATCAATGTTAATTACAGTTAGGGTTATGTTTATTTAGGTTCGGATTTGTATAAGTTCGCCTTCATTTTTCTAATTCTAGGGTTTCGTTTCACCTACACGTTTGAATTGTCTCTGTGCTTGGATCTTCACAGTGTTCCGATTCAAAATCTGACGTCAATTTTAGTTATGTAGTAATGGTTTTCGACAATAGAAGCCACTAATATGATCCATTAGCGATAAAAGCATTGCACGATAGACACCAAAGAGGAAAAAACAATAAAATAAAGCCGAATAGTATCATATTTGAACTTAGAATAACTCAAAACTTAACCCAATAGATCCTAACAACCTCGTTGCGGTGGTCAAGGAATATGATAATTTACAGAGATGAGAAGTGAGTAGAATGAACATTGACAGTGCATGGGAGCATGTAGAAGCCAATCTGATGTCAAGGTTTCATCATACAACGCATGAGACGGAGACAATACTGCTTAACCTGATGATGGTTCTTGCTATGACCGGCAATACAAACTTCTTTGTTTTCCATGTGATCCGAAACTAGAAAAAAAAATGATTGAATGGCCTAGCATTCGAACAACAACTCAAAATTCAAAGAAGAAAGAACTACTATCAATTCACACATTTGAGAGCCTGGTAACTGAATAGTCTAACATAGTTCAAGGAGGAGGATATTTCTTAGATGCCATATTGAAATAGAGAAAATACAGACAATAGATGCTTAAACCGTATGTCTTGGCTACACAACTGAGTTTAATTTATATAGGGTTAATGCGATAAATATGAGTTTTTTTTTTTCTATCCTATTTACGTGTTATGATATACCTAATGATTACAAAGATCCTAATTAATCAAGGAAACAAATCAGATCATCTAGGATAGTTTTGAACAGTCTAAGATGTAAAAAAGATATTGCCATATATTTCTCAGTTTTTCTTACACTAAAGAAAAATGTATTTCTAAAAGTTATGTCTTCAAATCAATTTCTACGTGAGTGAATCTGGTTACCTTGCTTAATTGCTTACCGTCCAATTACCTTATGCATAGCATACAGTCCTCCCGGTTAGCTTAACTGATCAAAGGGTGGAGTGATATTCTTTCCAATGTTTTTCCATACCTAGAGTTCATGTTATATTGGGAATATTATTAGTTTTTGAAAAGTACATGAATGTTATGAAGAGTGTGACATGGAGACTTGCTATCAAGTTTGGGTGCTGAGAACGGTGACATGATTGATGCGAGATGGGTTGCATGTTGAAATTTCATGTTCTATACTGTTGGAATTTTGGTTTTTATATTTTGAAGGGGAGGTGGGGGTTTGGATTGGTTTAAGGATGATCTTGGATGTGGTTGTGATGTGGACAGGAGGAGGCAGTGGCTGATTGTGTATGTTGTGGTGGAGGTGGTTGCTGATCATTGGTGGAAGAAGATAAGAAAGGAAAAAAAAAATTGAAAATGAGTTCAGACAGCCGTAGCCGAAGCAGGAGCAGGAGCAGAAGTCGTAGCCCAGGAATCCGTAAGATTCGCTCTGATCGACATTCCTACCGCGATGCTCCTTACAGGAGAGATTCAAGTCGGGGTTTCAGGTTTTTTTTTGAACTATTTATTTGCCATTCTCTTTACCTACTCAAATGTACTGGTTAGGATGGCTGGAGAAGAATGAAACAGTGCTGTGCTAGAAGAGGCTTTAAATGTTTATGGTGCTGTTTGTAAATCCTTAAGCCCATTCATTTACTCTTTTTATGATATGATATCTTCATATTCTGCCTGCTGTCTGATAAGTTCTTTTTATCGAGCCATTTGACATTTTGAATATGTGTGCATTTCTCACAGCAGTAACCATATTTTTTTTTGTCAGCCGAGACAATTTGTGCAAGAACTGCAAGAGGCCTGGTCATTATGCTAGAGAATGCCCTAATGTTGCGGTTTGCCACAATTGTGGTCTTCCAGGGTATGGAATTCGATCTCTGTTTTTTTTAACTGAGCCTGTTATTCTCTGTTGTTTTGCTTGCTTTAGTAAATTATCGGGGCGAGGGATGGAACTTGGTCTTTTGCCAACTCTTTAATTTGGTCCTTGCATAATTAAAGTTGATATCGGAAGTTTTTAACAGATTCATCGTGGCCATTCCCTTATGAACTTTAGCTACATTTTCTTTCATAGATTTTCTTAGATTTTGGTACCAGTCAGCATGGACATACCTTACATTTCTTCCGAAGAATTTTTCTCTTGATGAACCTTGCTTGCATGTCCATAATGTCACCTTAGGATGTACTGCCAATTCATTTGTGTTACATTGTACTGTTGGTGCTTAGGTTTCTTGCCTCTTAATTGGACGGTGGTTGATTTCAGGAATTCACATATTATATTCTCCTTCTGCTCATTTTTATTTATTTTTCCTTTCTCAAATAATATGGTTTTGTTTTTGTTCCTAGATTATGGTTTTATTTTAACTTTATGTCGTTGAATAATTTGCTTTATAAATATGTCATTGAAGGTTGCAGACCTTCAAGAGACATCAGTTGTGTTGTCTGAAAAGATTGGAAAAAAACAAACCACATGATTTGCCTCGATTCACTTCAATAAATAATTGCATCTTTACAATCTTCATTTGCAGCTGTCTACTTTCAGTGCCATTTTCCTATTGAATCTGATGGCAAATATTAATTCCTCGTTTGACTAAAATGTAACAGAAACTGCTGCTTTAAGTGATTGATTTAGTCATGTCTAAGCCTCTTTATGTTGTCATTTTCTCTTATATGATCATTCAAGTTTGAAATATAGGTTATTTGACTTTTACTACTTCCAAATTAGAAGTCAGCTATGTCAAATTGTTAACTATCTGATATTTGCTGACAAGTGTCATGGTTCGATTGGCTAGTTTTTGTGATTGTTTTTTTTTCCTTTTATGTTTATTCAGGCACATTGCTTCTGAATGCTCCACGAAATCCGTGTGCTGGAATTGCAAAGAACCTGGCCACATGGCCAGCAATTGTCCAAATGAGGGCATTTGCCACACCTGTGGTAAAACTGGCCACCGTGCTAGGGAGTGCCCAGCTCCATCACTGCCTCCAGGGGACCTAAGGTTGTGCCATAATTGCTATAAGCAGGGCCACATTGCAGTTGAATGTACCAACGAGAAGGCTTGCAATAATTGTAGGAAAACAGGGCACTTGGCACGTGATTGTCCAAATGACCCAATTTGCAACATGTGCAATGTTTCTGGACATGTGGCTAGACAATGTCCAAAATCCGATGTTATTGGAGACCACAGAGGCAGAGGCAGCTTCCGTGGTGCTGGTGGTGGTGTTGCTGGTGGTGGTGGTTACCGTGATGTTGTGTGCAGGAACTGCCAGCAATTTGGTCACATGAGTCGGGACTGCATGGGGCCCTTGATGATTTGTCATAATTGTGGAGGTCGTGGTCACTTGGCATATGAGTGCCCTTCAGGTCGGTTTTTGGATCGCTACCCTAGTAGGAGGTACTGATGGGTGACAAGTTGTGGGTTACGGTTATATGGTGGTTTTTCTATGGTTATCTTGTTGAGGACTGATTTTTGAATCTTGGTAATGTATGTTTGCTTTATTGCTCTTTGATGAACCTGGTAAAGTCATGACAAGGATTCAAGGATCACGATGCCAATGTATTGGCCATAAGTTTCTTTTTTTTATTGCTTTTACACTCTTTGAACTTGTAATTGTAAGAGGTGTAGTATTGCTATGCATTCTGCCACCTTATAAGCTTTTTTATTTCTAGATACAGGACACCTTTTTTTAATGATCGGAGAATGGATTTGATATAATGTTATATGGAAAATGAATTCTCTCAATTTTTGCCTCATTTCTCAATCTTATACGATGTTTTAAAAGACGGATCAGACCGGCCAATCAAAATGGTTCATTTGGGAACTGAACCCTTGACGGTATGGTCATGTATCTAGATTGTTTGTGCAATTGAACATGACATTACGTCATCAACCTGTGTTTCTACCCCATGATTTAGTGGCCGGTTCAACAAATTTGTTGACTTTCTTGCATGAGCTCGTAAACTTTTTAAGAAAATTAAGATGCTAGAATCGGATATGTGGCCAAGTCACTTGCCAGTTGCCACCACTTACACTAGCGAATTCCTTTGGATTTTTATGATGGCCAATATATATGGCTTGTATTATATAAACTTTATATGTAAAAATAGGTGCATTTGTGGTTCGGTTTAGATCTATTTTAAAACAAAAAATCATTGATGTAAGAATTATAAATTTATAATAGATCGAGGTTCTGTTTGGTTTTACATTGCTTCTTCCCTAAAAAATTATGATGCTATCTGATTAAGTACATTTTGAATCACAAGTACTACCTTGTTGACTAAATCGGATTCAAACTCATTTCAAGGTACTAAAATGATGTTAGCAATGAGACCATCGAAGTAGTTGAGAAGTTAAAGGTACTAACTAAGATCACTGTGATATGAACCATTCTACAGAAATATTGTAAGGATCTTAGCCTCACAAAATAGACATAAAAGAAAACAACACAAACTAATGCAGTGGATGAAAATTTGGTTCTGAGAATTACCATAGAAGAGGAGAGTTTTTTCAAGAGGTGCTTGAGGAGTGACCAGAGATCCTGAGAATAATAAAAGAGACAAAAAATGATTGTGGATTGTATACATTGGAAGCGGTTCAATGAAACAAAGTGAAAAAGAATGAAATGGAGAACGAACCTTGAAAAATAAAGAACATGTGAACGAAAACTAAAGTTGGATGCTACATAGAAGTAGGAGAAGAAGAGTTGGTTGCTTTTGTGGTGACATTTTTGCAATGATATAAAACAAATGAGCGCGATAGTGTCGACATTCTTTCATCACATTTCTTTCTCTACGTTACTACTCTAGTTGTATTTTAAATGGGTTATTTAAGTCTGAAAAATTCCCATCTAAAATTTTGAGGTTCGAATCTTACGAAAAATAAATGATTCTTAGACACTTCATAATCTCAAACATTTATTTTATATATCATTTTCTCTCTATCTCTAATTTTCAATCACACACACACACACACATCTCTCTCTCTCTCTCTCTCTCTCTCTCTCTCTCTCTCTCTCTCTCTCTCTCTCTCTCTCTCTCTCTCTCTCTCTCTCTCTCTCTCTCTCTCTCTCTCTCTCTCTCTCTCTCTCTCAAAATTTAAATACTAATATGGATGTTCATCAAACATTTTTCAATCTTATGCTATACGAGTTTTCGTAGGCCCTCCCTAACATGCTAGCTTATTTTGTCAACTCTATGCCGATGAATATGACATTAGTTCATATCATCATTACATAAATGAGATTCTAAAGTTAACTACATTAAATTCTCATTTTGACTGCGTCTTTTTTAGACAAATTTACCTTTAACAATTTATTTCTTTTTCATATTAAAATTTAAATCTATATTATAATTAATGCGAACTCAAAAACTAACTATCAATTTTATTTTAAAATTCAAAGTCCCCACATCCAAGTCGTAATGACATTTGAAGACCAAAAAAACAGTGAAAACGAGAAATATAACATCCTAAGTGATCATAGAGCAAATCCCCCATATACGGAAGAGCTAGTTGAGCCACAACCCACAACGAGAGCCATTCACATTAAATTTAAAAGTGTCAAGGAGTGTCCAATCAATATGCAACTCATGCCTCAACTTAGGGTTAGGGTTTCTCCTCAAACTTCGCTACAAACTTTTAGCAAAAGACAACTCTCAACTTAACTTTCTCCTCATAAAAAGAGCGAAGGAAGATGAAAGGAGAAATATTTTAAATTTCGAATGTTCCGTTTAATTTCTCCTCATAATTTTTTTTTGGAATGTTACGTTTAATTATGAGCCAAGTTTAGATTCACCCCAAAAATTAAATATTAAATTTTTTGAAGGGGAGAGTATTATATAAAATTTAGACTTAAATACCATTTAATTTAATACGGTGGAAAAATTAATTTCTAACTTTTTCTCAATGAAAATCTCTTCCCTCCTCTCGTCCAACCAAACACAATATTTTTTTAATAAATCTCTTATTCCTTGTCACACCACCACTAAAATCTATTCTCTCTTAATTTTTGAACTAAACAAATATTTAATGGACGTATCTTCTCTCAATTATATTTTCTTTTCCACAAAAGTCAAATCCATTAATTTTATTTAAGGAGTCCGAGTCCATTTACATTAAAAAAAGTTAATATTTATGAATACATAAAAGTATAAAAAAAAAGTTATCTATCAAGGTAAATAATGTACTTGCAAAGAGTACAATCTAGAAAACTAGGGTTTAGACTGTTTTTGTGATCCTTGAGAATGCTCTCAAGAGGGACATTTATAGCCATGTTTGGGCTAGGTTTTCCGTGTCTTTGGTCCAAATAGCTTGGGCCCAAAGCCACGGGTGGAGCCCTCTAGAGGCTTATAGAAGCTTTCTGGAGGCGGCGCCCTCGCGGGCTTGCCTCTGGGCCTGCTGGCCCTTCTAGAGGGAGGCGTGGCCCTTGTGGAGGGCGTTGAGCCCCTTAGGATAAGGTTAACTTTCCACAACCCAAGAAGCACGAGTTTTGAAGCAAGACGAAGTGCTTAAACTGTAGAAAAATATATGGTTTACTCGTAGATCACCGGAGAAATGAGGGAGAGTCCACCGTGTGTCTAACTCGCCGGTGGATAGGCGAGTCCAACGACTATGAAGTCTGCTGTAATGAGTGTAGGTCGTTGCGATCGGGCCGGTGACACGGTCTAGGCGAGCTGCACATTTTTAGGATGATAGTCTCCAGCCCAACGAGCACGAGTCTTGGTACAAGGCGAAGTGTTCATCTGTGTGGCTTTGTAGTTTGAACGACTGAAAGTTGGCAGCCCAACGAGGCGAGCTGCCTCCGTGGTATAAATTATGGGGGCGTCAGCCCAACGAGGGTTAATGAGAAGAGGTGTTGGGCTGGGCGGGGTGTGAAAGCGTGTGCGTGGGCGTGTCTGTTGACATCGTCTGACAGATGCTCATCCGACGGCTGAGATGCGGTGTCTTTTCACCTACGCATACATGTCAAAATTTGGGCGACTATCAGAAGTTGTGCCTCATTATTGTTGTTTTTCGCGTTTCCCGAGGCTTTGCTTGTTTTAAAAAGCGTATTCGCCGGTGTTGTTTCTCATTTCTCTCCTTTCTTCGTGTTGCATCCGAGTTGCTCCGGCCTTAGGTTTTCGGAAAGCTGCTTTGCGCTTTAAGTTCCAGCTGCTCATTTCACAATTCAGGCAACTCTTTGTTCCGTCCTTTCTTGTATTTGTTTATCCTTAGGTGTAGCAATGGTAGTGATTAGAGAGTGTGACGAAGCGGGTAGGGAGATTTCATCAGTTACTGAGGAAGAAAAAAGTAGGTTATGGAGGGAAAGCATAAACCACGCAAAACGATCGGATGGGTCGATTGATTGGATAGCGTTTGAGAGAGCGTACTATGGTCATTCTGTGCTAGCTTTGTTTTCGAGCGACTCATCTAGTGATTCTGGGAGTGAGGAAGAGAGTAGTGGCGATTCATCTGATTGCGTTTTGCTTTATGCTTCCCCAGGACCGCTGTGTAGAAGGGGTATTTGCTACGAGATGTCGTCCAGTGACTCGGAAGGGGAAATGTTTGCCAAGGAAGTGCGGAGAGCATTTATACGAATCCAAAAAATGTGGCGTTCTTTAGGAGCAAGTTATGCATTTCGTCTACTGGGAATGAAAATGATGTCGTAACGGAGGCGTGTCGTCCAGGCGAGAAGGTATGTCTTCGTCGCCCTAAGGGGGTGAAGGACGAGATTTTCCACATGTATGTCGCTGTGTTTGAAGATTTGGGCGTCAAGTTTCCATTCGCGGATTTCAAAGTGGAGGTGTTGAAGATGTTGAACGTGGCGCCGTCTCAACTTCAGCCCAACAGTTGGGCCTTTATTCGGGCGTTCGAGATTCTATGTGATGGTCTGGGTTTCCAGCCTTCTATTGGTCCGTTCTTCACGTTCTATAGGACGAAAGGTGTGGATAAGTTGTCATGGGTTTCTATCAGCGCCCATCCTAATCGGCGTCTCTTTCCAACCAATGCATCCCACTACAAAATTGGAGGGAGACGTTCTTATGGACGAAGGGGGCGAAGGATTGTCTAGAGGTTGTCGTCAAGGTGAATGGTGAGCCCAAATTTCCTCTGTGTTGGACGAGTAGTCCTGCTCTTATCAAGGGGTATGATTACAACAAACTGGATGCATACGAAAAGGATGTCGTGTGTTTCCTAGAGAAAATGTTGCCCTTGAACATCCGGAAGCTGCTGAATAAAGAGGGTGACACCATGAGTTTGGTGAGTTACATGCGTGACTAATTTTGTTTGTTGTTCATATATGTCGTTCGTCGTGGTTATTGTGGTCGCTTTTGAGTAATGTCTTTATAAAGATACCACTTTTAATGGTTGTCTCGTTTTCTGTTTTGTAAAGTCGATGGCGCCCATGACTGGCGAGGAGAGGAGGAGATATTTGGCGGAGGCGAGGGATAAACGCGCGACGGAGGGGCATATTAGTAGTGATCAAACGGGCATCCTGCTGAGGAAGTCGAAGCGGAAAACGGACGATGTGGTGGAGGCGCGGACTGAGGTTGAAAGAACGCAACCGTCGTCGCCTGCGGCGAAGAAGAGAAAACTGTTTCTATTTAGAAGACTACGGAGGTGGGAACTAGCGAGACTGGCAACTCGTTATGGGATAGAAGCTTTGATTTTAGTGCTTACATGAAGGATAACGTGAGCTTCTTTTCGACCGACATTAAAGCCGGCCAGCAGGGCGATGTGCCCTTCCTTCTTCGTGACGTGGGTGTTCATTGCCTTCGTTCTCTTGTGATGTTGGATGCGATAGGTTGCAAACATGAGGAGGTTGTGCAAAGCGAGGAGGGGCAGAGGGAGAAGCTGGAGGCTTTGGAGAAAGAGTTTGAAATTCTGGCTGGAACTTGAACAATACGAAAAACAGAGCACAATCACACAGTATCAGAAGCAGCAATATAAAAGTGCAGAAAGTAAAAGCACACAGATATTTGTTAACCCAGTTCGGTGTAAATACCACCTACGTCTGGAGGATACCAATCCAGGAAGGAAATCCACTATCGGAATTAATCCTAAGACTCAAGACACAGACCCCCTGTTCCTAGTCTTCTGACTTAATCTCCTATAGTTCTGATTTCTACCCAACACCTGAGTATAAGAAACCCCCTTCTTACTTCCTATTCAAGTAACAACCCAGTTACTAAACAGCTTCTGAAAACACAACCCAGTTTTTGAAGACACCCTTCAAAACAAAGACATCATTCGTACCTAAAGGCTTAGAATGAATTACAACTCAAAACTTCTAAACCAACTCAGATGAGTGGTGTACACATAAGACCTAAGCTTAAAAACACAAAGACTCTAATTCTCTGATTTCTAAAGTATGACACGTAGTCTTCAACAGGTAGCAGCACATCTCCTTAAATAGGCTTCAGCATCTCTCTTAATTCTGAATCCAATCTTCTGCAATTGATATGTTTCTAAATTATAAAAGACTCAATAAGGAAACAAATATTTCTGAACTCTATCTTGTAAAGATTCTTCAGCACAAATATTCAAACATAAATACGAAGCCAATTTTCATAAGATCTTCAACAAAATAATCAGCGTTCTAGAAATACTTCAGCCATAATAAATCTTCAGCAAATCTCCAACAGATACGCACATCATTAATGCATAAAAATCCAGCTTCTGAAGGTCAACGCTGATCAACATCTGAACAGTGCGTCTGAAGTACTTTTCAGCGTCTGAAGGCCATTTTTGCGTCTGAAGCACTGTTCAGCGTCTGAAGGCACTTTCAGCGTCTGAAGGCCAAAACAGCGTCTGAACCACCTCAAATTCAGTTTCTTGCTTCTGAAGACTTCTTAAACACATGGAGATGCTTTGCTTGAACACTTTGATTTTACCAAAACATGCAGCCAACATCTAAATACTCAACAGAGTTGAAGGAAGTTAAGGAGGCGAAAGATTGTCAGAAGTCCGATTATGAGAAACGGATTACTGAGTTGACTGCGGATCGTGATGCCAAACTAGAGGAAGCGGCGGAGAAGTTATCTAAGCTGGCGGATGATGTTGAAGAATCAAAGCACAAAGCGGCGGAGAGTTTTGATGCGGGATTTGAGCGCACCAAGTCACAAGTTACTGTGTTATTTAGGAGTCTTGATCTTGGCGAGATGGATCCGTGCAAGATTGTTGAGGAAGGCAAGCTGGTGGATAAGCCGTGAAGCGTACGGTGGCTATGGTTGTGGGTTAAACTCTCTGCTTTGCCATCTGCAACAAGATTTTACTTTTTGTTTTATGTGGTCTTTAAAATGCTCGTTCTGAGTAATGTTTGAACCTGAATCTTTTGATGGTCGAGTAGGCCTTAAGATATTAATTGTGTGTGTTATGATCTGATTTCTTCTTTGTCAAAGTTGCTTCTCAGGCGTCGTGTATGCTGTATTTATATTATGTTTCATGTTTCTGTTTGAGGAAGTCTATGTTAAGCTTGTTTCGTGTTTGAATTTGGTGTGCTAAATTGAGTTGTTTTTTTTTGTCAACCTAGAGCCCCTGTGGGGTTAGGTATTTATCGTAGGCGACCTAGAGCCCCTGTGGGGTTAGGATTTATCGTAGGCGAACTAGAGCCCCTGTGGGGTTAGGATTTTATCGTAGGCGACCTAGAGCCCCTGTGGGGTTAGGATTTTATCGTAGGCGACCTAGAGCCTCTGTGAGGTTAGGATTTTAACGTAGATGGCAAGCGAACATAACTATTTTTGTAGATGAGTCGAAAAAATTTATGAAGAGAGTAGGGTGCCTCATTAAAAAACCCCTGCCCTTGCAGGGGAAAAGAGTGCCCTACCCCTTTTTATTAAATGTAGAGAAATGTTTACGACAATTGGGGCGACATCAGTCCTGTTGTAGAGAACTCGCTTTATTGAAAATAAAAGAAAAGAAGCAAATAAATAGGAAAAAAAATCACTTCAACTGTAGTAGTGGCGCAGGTTGACTGCGTTCCAGGTTCGTGGGATTGGGTCGCCGTTCAGCTCTTCAAGTTTGTATGCTCTATGGGAAAGCTTTTCTTTTACCCTGTACGGGCCTTCCCAGTTAGGTAGCAGCTTTCCTATCCTGGTGGGTGCGACGACCTGTCTTAGTACGAGGTCTCCGTTTTCCATTTCTCTTGGTATCACTTTGGAAATGTAATGGCGAGCTGCCCTTTGTTTGGCGGCGAACTCTGGATGTGGGAAACCTCCCCTACTTCATCAATCATATCCATGGCGCAGCAGAGACATGTCTCATTAGCTATTTTGTCGACAAGGAAATCAAGTGAGTTAGGTGAACAATATTAATTTTTAAGAACGGTATTAATTTTTAAGGATCCTGCAAGTAGAATAAGGTTAGTGAAAATAATAAAGTGTAAGTACCCTCTTCAGAAAAGTTGTCTCGGTGCCAGGTTGGCGTGTCGATTTCAACTGGTAGCATGGCGTCGGCGCCTTAGACCATGGTAAATGGCGCCTCCTTTGTAGTATAATGTGGCTTGTGTGGTAGGACCAAAGAACCTCATGTAGCTGCTCGGCCCAAAGGCCTTTGGCCGCTTCAAGCTTCTTCTTGATTCTGTTTAATATGACTTTGTTGGCAGATTCTGCTAGTCCGTTGGCCTGGGGATGCACGACTGAGACGAACTTCGTTTGAATTCCTATCTGGACTTCTTTCAGGTCTTCTGTAAGTTCAAGTCATTCTGGCTGATACTCTTCTCGTGGGTCCAGGTCGATCATGTTGACGCTATGTGGTTTGTCTGTCGCCCCTCTTCTTTTGTCTTTCTGTAGCTTCAGTCTGTTATGGTAGCATTCTCGGGTGATCTTCTGGTCTCCGCGGACTGTACCTGTGTGGCCACTGTCGAGGGGGTACTTCATGACGAGGAACTTTGTCGATAGGATGGCGCCCAACAGGTTGAAGGCGGGGTGACCAATGATGATGTTGTGTGCGAATGGGGAATTTACTACCAGATATCTGACTTTGACCTTCTTTGCATCCCTACCTGTACCGAAGGTGGTCTGCAGAGTGATATAGCCTCGCACATGTACCTGTTCTCCTATGAAACCTGCCAATGTACCCTTAAAGGGTTGTAGCTGCTCTGGGTCCAGCCCCATTTTTTCAAAGGCGGTTTAGTAAAGCACGTCTGCTGAGCTTCCTGGGTCGATGAGGACTCTCTTGACGTCCCAGTTGAAGATTTGGATGGTGACAACCATGGGGTCGTCATCGTGGGGGATGACGTCTTCGTAGTCCTTGGTGGTGAAGGAGATATCTGGTTCTTGTCTTGCAGTGTTGTTTGTGACGTCGTCAAGTAGGAGGACTTGTCTTGCATACTTTTTTCTTGCGTTGCTGGACTCGCCCCCACCGGCAAATCCTCCAGAGATTGTGTTGAGAGTGTGTGTATCTTCTTCTTTGTTGCTCTCTTTGGTCTTGTCTGGTTCCTTTGAGCGTCGTCGTTCCTCGTCACAGCCATTCTTCACATACCCTCTGAGTCTTCCATTCTGAATCAGTTTCTCGATTTCATGCTTCAAATGGATGTAGTCGTCAGTGTCGTGACCCTTGATTCTGTGATATTTGCACCAGGCGCTTTTGTTCGGTCCCATTCGGTTGCTGGTGGGCTCTGGGGGGTCTGGGATCAACCTCGAGTGATAAACATCCTTCCAAATTTGTTCTCGGCGGGTGTTGAGTGGCGTGAATACCTCAAATAGTCGTTCTTGGCGATGTCTCTCCGTGCCGTGGCGTTTGAAAATTCCCTTGTCTCTGGATGTTGACGGATAGTAGTTGCGATGGTTGTCCGAGTTTGTCACGCCACGCTCCTTTGTGCCGCGCACCTTTTTCTCGGCGTTGCTTTCTTCTCCCTTGATGTAACACTCAACCCTTGACATGATTTCTTCCATGGAGTCTGTCGGCTTCTGTGCGAGTGATTCGTTGAATTGCCCAGCCCCCAGACCGTTCTGGAAAGCTCCGACGAACAGCTCCTGGTTAGGGTTAATGACTTTGATGGTGGTGTCATTGTAGCGGGCGAGGTACTCTCTGAGCGACTCGTTTGGTCCTTGGCGGACGTTGAACAAACTGGTGGAGGAGACTTTTCGGTGGCGACTAGCAGAGAATTGATGGATGAGTTTACTTGTCATGTCTTGGTATCCTATGGCCGAGAAGTGTGTGAGATTCATATACCACCTGAGGGCGGCGTCTTTGAGAGTACCTGCTAGTAACTTGCACTTCAGGGAATCAGTGGCGCCAATCACGACCATCTGGGTGTTGAACACGGTGATATGCTCGACAACATCGATTTTCCCATCGAAGGAGGCAAGCGATGGCGGTTTGAAGTTTTCTGGGACTGGGGCGTTCCAGACTTCGACCGAGAGGGGTTGTGGGTCTGGATCGTCTAGATCGCCGTGTTGCAGCTCGTCACGATCGATCTCTTGCTGCTGAATGGTCTCCATGGAAGCCTGAAGGGCTTCATTGCGATCCATGAGTTGTGCATGGCTTCCATGATGTCGTGGTCTGTCATCGTAGGGACGACGAAGGTTGGCGGCTTCGAACTATGAAATAGGGTTAAAGGGTGGTGATGATGCTTCTGAGTCATAGCAGTGGCTGTTGACTTAGAAGAAGGCTCTAAATCGTCGTAAGGAAACGATCCAGAGGTGTGGCTAGGTTAGTTTTGAAGTAGCAATAAACATCGCAAGAAGGGGGGGGGGGTTTGAATTGGGACCCTTTTAAAATAATTCCTGAAATACTAAACAAGTTTGTATACTCAAGAAATTTCTTGGTAAGTGTTAGTATAAAAAGATTATGGGTTTTAAGTTTGTTTTATCCTGACCAGAATGTTCTGGAGCAAATATAATTCAAATATTTAAGTTGCTTTTAGTGAGGACCAGAATGTTCTGGAGAATGATTAATATATATAAGCAGAATGAGAAAAATGATATTGAAATGTAAAGCAAGGACCAGAATGTTCTGGAGAATGTTTAATATAAAAGCAGAATGATAAAACAGTAAGGACCAGAATGTTCTGGAGAGTGATTAATATAAGAACAAAATGATAAAACAGTAAAGACCAGAATCTTCTGGTGAATGATTAATATAGGAGCAGAATGATAAAACAATATTATAAGTTGATTTTAAATGTGGGTTTATTTTACGCAGATTGTTTTATCTTGGACTAGAATGTTTTGGAAGCAGTTATATGAATTAATAAAATAATATAAGTGATTAATTTAGGACCAGAGAATTCTGGATTAATTTGATTATAATTAATTAGGACCAGAATGTTCTGGAGAGATTAATAAGTAATATTATGATAGTGATAGTGTGTGAACTTTGTGTAACGAAAATAATAGAGAGAAGGAAGAGAGAAAAACACAGGAGATTTATCCTGGTTCACCAAACCCAGCTACTTCCAGTCCCCACACCTCGTGTGAGATTATCCACTATAGTATCCTGCTAACAGAAACTTCTAACTAGCACTATAAGTTCTTGATCACACCAGATCAGTCTGTTACACCTTGTATTATCAACCTCAGCAGGCTTCTACAATTCTTTGCTTTCGCACAAGAAAGGTTGTTACACTTCTTTCCCAGACTATTGTTATGATAGACTTGAGAATTACAATACACTTTGTATGAAAAGAGATGAATTTTGGATCGAATAAAATTCTCAATACATGTTTGAGATTTTACTAAAAAACTCGAAAGAGTATGATCCAAATGAAAAAGAGAGAGCTTTGAGACTTGTTTGTGAAGAGCTTTGGTATGTAGTGATGATTTTCACTTGAGAGAATATTTGCTTTCAAAACTCTTGCATTTTACCTCCAAAGCCTCTTGTATTTATAGGTGAGGAGTGACTTAGTGACCAAGGGTGAAAATAGAGCTGTTAGACACGTTTTGTACAGCTGTCCAAAGCTTCATTTGATTTCACTCTTCTTCTTCAATTCGGCCAGAATGTTCTTTTACACATCCAGAACGTTCTGGTTGATTCAGCTGTCTTTGTGTTGCTTTTTGCGTGAAAGGATACAACTGTAATAAGTTGTTGCTTGCTAAGATGAAGTGACCTTGATTATGTCACTTATTTGTACTTTGATGATGTCAAGTTCTTTTCACATATGCTTTAATTCATTTCATGAGATATTTATCCTTTAACGGGCTTTTCTTTCAAATGACTCGATTTGCTTAAGTCCCAGGATAACTTCTCAAAAGCTTTCTCATGTCATGCTTCTTTTTGCTGACTTTGCTCTTTTGATGTATTTGCTTTGTGAATCCAGAATGTTCTCAGAACGTTCTCATGAAACAATTCTCACAAAACAAATTAGTAGATAACAAGATAAAATAAAATTAATATGTTTGTAATCTTTAAAACATCAAATAAGGATTTTGTCTCAACAATCTCCCCCTTTTTGATGATGACAACTGTAGTACCCCAATTTTGTCCTAAGCCTTTTCAAAACAATTTTCAAAAATCAAAAGGAGGAGAAAAGTCAAAGTCAACAAAAGTCAACCAAAAAAGTCAACATTTCAAAAATGGTGACTTCGCACTGCGAAGTCTGCGAATTTTTTGCAGATTTTTGGTTTCTTTGATTTTAATTCCAGTTTTTGTTACATTTGATTTTTATTATTGTTTTGTCATCATTCATGGCCTTTTTTGCTCAGCAAAGCCAGAGTTGAGAGACTTGCCATTAATGCCAAGGAAAGAAGCTTTTTCTTCCAACCTAGCATGTGGCAAGCAAGTGGGGACAATACGAGTAAGCTGGAGGCTTTGGAGAAAGAGAATAAAATCCTGCTGAGAAGCTGGAGGCTTTGGAGAAAGAGTTTGAAATTCTGGCTGGAACTTGAACAATACGAAAAACAGAGCACAATCACACAGTATCAGAAGCAGCAATATAAAAGTGCAGAAAGTAAAAGCACACAGATATTTGTTAACCCAGTTCGGTGTAAATACCACCTACGTCTGGAGGATACCAATCCAGGAAGGAAATCCACTATTGGAATTAATCCTAAGACTCAAGACACAGACCCCCTGTTCCTAGTCTTCTCACTTAATCTCCTATAGTTCTGATTTCTACCCAACACCTGAGTATAAGAAACCCCCTTCTTACTTCCTATTCAAGTAACAACCCAGTTACTAAACAGCTTCTGAAAACACAACCCAGTTTTTGAAGACACCCTTCAAAACAAAGACATCATTCGTACCTAAAGGCTTAGAATGAATTACAACTCAAAACTTCTAAACCAACTCAGATGAGTGGTGTACACATAATACCTAAGCTTAAAAACACAAAGACTCTAATTCTCTGATTTCTAAAGTATGACACGTAGTCTTCAACAGGTAGCAGCACATCTCCTTAAATAGGCTTCAGCATCCCTCTTAATTCTGAATCCAATCTTCTGCAATTGATATGTTTCTGAATTATAAAAGACTCAATAAGGAAACAAATATTTCTGAACTCTATCTTGTAAAGATTCTTCAGCACAAATATTCAAACATAAATACGAAGCCAATTTTCATAAGATCTTCAACAAAATAATCAGCGTTCTAGAAATACTTCAGCCATAATAAATCTTCAGCAAATCTCCAACAGATACGCACATCATTAATGCATAAAAATCCAGCTTCTGAAGGTCAACGCTGGTCAACATCTGAACAGTGCGTCTGAAGTACTTTTCAGCGTCTGAAGGCCATTTTTGCGTCTGAA
This sequence comes from Medicago ruthenica, assembly GCA_018208015.1. NCBI lineage: Eukaryota > Viridiplantae > Streptophyta > Magnoliopsida > Fabales > Fabaceae > Medicago > Medicago ruthenica. Next base: position 100,840,633 of record CM031373.1, on the reverse strand, counting down.
GCACTGTCCAGCGTTTGAAGGCACTTTCAGCGTCTGAAGGCCAAAACAGCGTCTGAACCACCTCAAATTCAGTTTCTTGCTTCTGAAGACTTCTTAAACACATGGAGATGCTTTGCTTGAACACTTTGATTTTACCAAAACATGCAGCCAACATATAAATACTCAACAGAGTTGAAGGAAGTTAAGGAGGCGAAAGATTGTCAGAAGTCCGATTATGAGAAACGGATTACTGAGTTGACTGTGGATCGTGATGCCAAACTAGAGGAAGCGGCGGAGAAGTTATCTAAGCTGGCGGATGATGTTGAAGAATCAAAGCTCGAAGCGGCGGAGAGTTTTGATGCGGGATTTGAGCGCACCAAGTCACAAGTTACTGTATTATTTAGGAGTCTTGATCTTGGCGAGATGGATCCGTGCAAGATTGTTGAGGAAGGCAAGCTGGTGGATAAGCCGTGAAGCGTACGGTGGCTATGGTTGTGGGTTAAACTCTCTGCTTTGCCATCTGCAACAAGATTTTACTTTTTGTTTTATGTGGTCTTTAAAATGCTCGTTCTGAGTAATGTTTGAACCTGAATCTTTTGATGGTCGTGTAGGCCTTAAGATATTAATTGTGTGTGTTATGATCTGATTTCTTCTTTGTCAAAGTTGCTTCTCAGGCGTCGTGTATGCTGTATTTATATTATGTTTCATGTTTCTATTTGAGGAAGTCTATGTTAAGCTTGTTTCGTGTTTGAATTTGGTGTGCTAAATTGAGTTGTTTTTTTTTTGTTAACCTAGAGCCCCTGTGGGGTTAGGTATTTATCGTAGGCGACCTAGAGCCCCTGTGGGGTTAGGATTTATCGTAGGCGAACTAGAGCCCCTGTGGGGTTAGGATTTTATCTTAGGCGACCCAGAGCCCCTGTGGGGTTAGGATTTTATCGTAGGCGACCTAGAGCCTCTGTGAGGTTAGGATTTTAACGTAGATGGCAAGCGAACATAACTATTTTTGTAGATGAGTCGAAAAAATTTATGAAGAGAGTAGGGTGCCTCATTAAAAAACCCTTGCCCTTGCAGGGGAAAAGAGTGCCCTACCCCTTTTTATTAAATGTAGAGAAATGTTTACGACAATTGGGGCGACATCAGTCCTGTTTGAAATTTCTGGCCAGGCAATAAGGGACTATCAGGTTCTGAACCAGTCAGGTTCTGAACAAAACGCAGGGCACACTAGTTTGCTTAAAACAGAGCACACACTCACACAATGCAAAGCAAGAAAATAAAGTGCAGGAAAGTAAAAGGCACACAAGGTTTGTTAACCCAGTTCGGAGTAAACACCTCCTACTCTGGGGGATACCAATCCAGGAAGGAATTCCACTATTGGAATTAATCCTTAAGACTTAGACACTGACTCCCAGCTCCTATCCTAAGCAATTAATCTCCACCTAGTCTTGAATTCTACCCAACACGTTGAGTATTAGAAAACCTCTAACTTCCTATTCAAGCAACTGCAACCCAGCTACTTGAACTACCCTTTGAACAAAAACACTCTGTTTTTCAGAAAACTTTAAAAACACAACTTCATTCGTACCTAGAGGCTTAGAATGAATTACAACTCAATAACAATCCTAAACCAACTCTAACAGAGTGGTGCACAATAAAGCTAAAAGCTTAAAATACTAAGACTCAATTTTCTCTGAATAATACTCTTCAATTCATGTCATGAATAGCAGCAGCCCTCCTCCTTATATAGCCTTCAGTCTTGCAAAATAAAACTAATCTTCTTGAATTGATTTGTTACTGAAATAAGATTGGTCCAATCAAGTAACAAATAAAACTGTTTTGTATCTTTGAAAGATTTAAAACAGAAAATACGATTTTCATATCTTTGAACCAAATCTTCAATAAAATCTTCTCCAAATAATTCAGCATTCTAGAAGCACTTATACAAAGATAATTCCTTGCTAAATCTCCCAAGATACGCGCAAAAATTAATCTGAAAACCCAGCTTCTGATGTGGTCAACAAAAGTCAACGCTGGCTTCAGAACCTGAAATCAGCTTCTGAACTGCTACAGTGCATTCAGCTTCTGATGATATTTTCTGCTTCTGAATGGCTTCAAAACACAAAACTTGCAACTGAAGAAATGTTTCAAATATGGAGATGCTTCTATTCAATACTTTGGTTTTGCCAAAACATGCAGCCAACACCAAAAGACTCAACACTGTTGTAGAGAACTCGCTTTATTGAAAATAAAAGAAAAGAAGCAAATAAATAGGAAAAAAAATCACTTCAACTGTAGTAGTGGCGCAGGTTGACTGCGTTCCAGGTTCGTGGGATTGGGTCGCCGTTCAGCTCTTCAAGTTTGTATGCTCTGTGGGAAAGCTTTTCTTTTACCCTGTACGGGCCTTCCCAGTTAGGTAGCAGCTTTCCTATCCTGGTGGGTGCGACGACCTGTCTTAGTACGAGGTCTCCGTTTTCCATTTCTCTTGGTATCACTTTGGAAATGTAATGGCGAGCTGCCCTTTGTTTGGCGGCGAACTCTTGGATGTGGGAAACCTCCCCTACTTCATCAATCATATCCATGGCGCAGCGGAGACATGTCTCATTAGCTATTTTGTCGACAAGGAAATCAAGTGAGTTAGGTGAACAATATTAATTTTTAAGAACGGTATTAATTTTTAAGGATCCTGCAAGTAGAATAAGGTTAGTGAAAATAATAAAGTGTAAGTACCCTCTTCAGAAAAGTTGTCTCGGTGCCAGGTTGGCGTGTCGATTTCAACTGGTAGCATGGCGTCGGCGCCTTAGACCATGGTAAATGGCGCCTCCTTTGTAGTATAATGTGGCTTGTGTGGTAGGACCAAAGAACCTCATGTAGCTGCTCGGCCCAAAGGCCTTTGGCCGCTTCAAGCTTCTTCTTGATTCTGTTTAATATGACTTTGTTGGCGGATTCTGCTGGTCCGTTGGCCTGGGGATGCACGACTGAGACGAACTTCATTTGAATTCCTATCTGGACTTCTTTCAGGTCTTCTGTAAGTTCAAGTCATTCTTGCTGATACTCTTCTCGTGGGTCCAGGTCGATCATGTTGACGCTATGTGGTTTGTCTGTCGCCCCTCTTCTTTTGTCTTTCTGTAGCTTCAGTCTGTTATGGTAGCATTCTCGGGTGATCTTCTGGTCTCCGCGGACTGTACCTGTGTGGCCACTGTCGAGGGGGTACTTCATGACGAGGAATTTTGTCGATAGGATGGCGCCCAACAGGTTGAAGGCGAGGTGACCAATGATGATGTTGTGTGCGAATGGGGAATTTACTACCAGATATCTGACTTTGACCTTCTTTGCATCCCTACCTGTACCGAAGGTGGTCTGCAGAGTGATATAGCCTCGCACATGTACCTGTTCTCCTATGAAACCTGCCAATGTACCCTTAAAGGGTTGTAGCTGCTCTGGGTCCAGCCCCATTTTTTCAAAGGCGGTTTAGTAAAGCACGTCTGCTGAGCTTCCTGGGTCGATGAGGACTCTCTTGACGTCCCAGTTGAAGATTTGGATGGTGACAACCATGGGGTCGTCATCGTGGGGGATGACGTCTTCGTAGTCCTTGGTGGTGAAGGAGATATCTGGTTCTTGTCTTGCAGTGTTGTTTGTGACGTCGTCAAGTAGGAGGACTTGTCTTGCATACTTTTTTCTTGCGTTGCTGGACTCGCCCCCACCGGCAAATCCTCCAGAGATTGTGTTGAGAGTGTGTGTATCTTCTTCTTTGTTGCTCTCTTTGGTCTTGCCTGGTTCCTTTGAGTGTCGTCGTTCCTCATCACAGCCATTCTTCACATACCCTCTGAGTCTTCCATTCTGAATCAGTTTCTCGATTTCATGCTTCAAATGGATGTAGTCGTCAGTGTCGTGACCCTTGATTCTGTGATATTTGCACCAGGCGCTTTTGTTCGGTCCCATTCGGTTGCTGGTGGGCTCTGGGGGGTCTGGGATCAACCTCGAGTGATAAACATCCTTCCAAATTTGTTCTCGGCGGGTGTTGAGTGGCGTGAATACCTCAAATAGTCGTTCTTGGCGATGTCTCTCCGTGCCGTGGCGTTTGAAAATTCCCTTGTCTCTGGATGTTGACGGATAGTAGTTGCGATGGTTGTCCGAGTTTGTCACGCCACGCTCCTTTGTGTCGCACACCTTTTTCTCGGCGTTGCTTTCTTCTCCCTTGATGTAACACTCAACCCTTGACATGATTTCTTCCATGGAGTCTGTCGGCTTCTGTGCGAGTGATTCGTTGAATTGCCCAGCCCTCAGACCGTTCTGGAAAGCTCCGACGAACAGCTCCTGGTTAGGGTTAATGACTTTGATGGTGATGTCATTGTAGCGGGCGAGGTACTCTCTGAGCGACTCGTTTGGTCCTTGGCGGACGTTGAACAAACTGGTGGAGGAGACTTTTCGGTGGCGACTAGCAGAGAATTGATGGATGAGTTTACTTGTCATGTCTTGGTATCCTATGGCCGAGAAGTGTGTGAGATTCATATACCACCTGAGGGCGGCGTCTTTGAGAGTACCTGCTAGTAACTTGCACTTCAGGGAATCAGTGGCGCCAATCACGACCATCTGGGTGTTGAACACGGTGATATGCTCGACAACATCGATTTTCCCATCGAAGGAGGCAAGCGATGGCGGTTTGAAGTTTTCTGGGACTGGGGCGTTCCAGACTTCGACCGAGAGTTGCAGCTCGTCACGATCGATCTCTTGCTGCTGAATGGTCTCCATGGAAGCCTGAAGGGCTTCATTGCGATCCATGAGTTGTGCATGGCTTCCATGATGTCGTGGTCTGTCATCGTAGGGACGACGAAGGTTGGCGGCTTCGAACTATGAAATAGGGTTAAAGGGTGGTGATGATGCTTCTGAGTCATAGCAGTGGCTGTTGACTTAGAAGAAGGCTCTAAATCGTCGTGAGGAAACGATCCAGAGGTGTGGCTAGGTTAGTTTTGAAGTAGCAATAAACGTCGCAAGAAGGGGGGGGGGGTTTGAATTGGGACCCTTTTAAAATAATTCCTGAAATACTAAACAAGTTTGTATACTCAAGAAATTTCTTGGTAAGTGTTAGTATAAAAAGATTATGGGTTTTAAGTTTGTTTTATCCTGACCAGAATGTTCTGGAGCAAATATAATTCAAATATTTAAGTTGCTTTTAGTGAGGACCAGAATGTTCTGGAGAATGATTAATATATATAAGCAGAATGAGAAAAATGATATTGAAATGTAAAGCAAGGACCAGAATGTTCTGGAGAATGTTTAATATAAAAGCAGAATGATAAAACAGTAAGGACCAGAATGTTCTGGAGAGTGATTAATATAAGAACAAAATGATAAAACAGTAAAGACCAGAATCTTCTGGTGAATGATTAATATAGGAGCAGAATGATAAAACAATATTATAAGTTGATTTTAAATGTGGGTTTATTTTACGCAGATTGTTTTATCTTGGACTAGAATGTTCTGGAAGCAGTTATATGAATTAATAAAACAATATAAGTGATTAATTTAGGACCAGAGAACTCTGGATTAATTTGATTATAATTAATTAGGACCAGAATGTTCTGGAGAGATTAATAAGTAATATTATGATAGTGATAGTGTGTGAACTTTGTGTAACGAAAATAATAGAGAGAAGGAAGAGAGAAAAACACAGGAGATTTATCCTGGTTCACCAAACCCAGCTACTTCCAGTCCCCACACCTCGTGTGAGATTATCCACTATAGTATCCTGCTAACAGAAACTTCTAACTAGCACTATAAGTTCTTGATCACACCAGATCAGTCTGTTACACCTTGTATTATCAACCTCAGCAGGCTTCTACAATTCTTTGCTTTCGCACAAGAAAGGTTGTTACACTTCTTTCCCAGACTATTGTTATGATAGACTTGAGAATTACAATACACTTTGTATGAAAAGAGATGAATTTTGGATCGAATAAAATTCTCAATACATGTTTGAGATTTTACTAAAAAACTCGAAAGAGTATGATCCAAATGAAAAAGAGAGAGCTTTGAGACTTGTTTGTGAAGAGCTTTGGTATGTAGTGATGATTTTCACTTGAGAGAATATTTGCTTTCAAAACTCTTGCATTTTACCTCCAAAGCCTCTTGTATTTATAGGTGAGGAGTGACTTAGTGACCAAGGGTGAAAATAGAGCTGTTAGACACGTTTTGTACAGCTGTCCAAAGCTTCATTTGATTTCACTCTTCTTCTTCAATTCGGCCAGAATGTTCTTTTACACATCCAGAACGTTCTGGTTGATTCAGCTGTCTTTGTGTTGCTTTTTGCGTGAAAGGATACAACTGTAATAAGTTGTTGCTTGCTAAGATGAAGTGACCTTGATTATGTCACTTATTTGTACTTTGATGATGTCAAGTTCTTTTCACATATGCTTTAATTCATTTCATGAGATATTTATCCTTTAACGGGCTTTTCTTTCAAATGACTCGATTTGCTTAAGTCCCAGGATAACTTCTCAAAAGCTTTCTCATGTCATGCTTCTTTTTGCTGACTTTGCTCTTTTGATGTATTTGCTTTGTGAATCCAGAATGTTCTCAGAACGTTCTCATGAAACAATTCTCACAAAACAAATTAGTAGATAACAAGATAAAATAAAATTAATATGTTTGTAATCTTTAAAACATCAAATAAGGATTTTGTCTCAACAATCTCCCCCTTTTTGATGATGACAACTGTAGTACCCCAATTTTGTCCTAAGCCTTTTCAAAACAATTTTCAAAAATCAAAAGGAGGAGAAAAGTCAAAGTCAACAAAAGTCAACCAAAAAAGTCAACATTTCAAAAATGGTGACTTCGCACTGCGAAGTCTGCGAATTTTTTGCAGATTTTTGGTTTCTTTGATTTTAATTCCAGTTTTTGTTACATTTGATTTTTATTATTGTTTTGTCATCATTCATGGCCTTTTTTGCTCAGCAAAGCCAGAGTTGAGAGACTTGCCATTAATGCCAAGGAAAGAAGCTTTTTCTTCCAACCTAGCATGTGGCAAGCAAGTGGGGACAATACGAGTAAGCTGGAGGCTTTGGAGAAAGAGAATAAAATCCTGCTGAGAAGCTGGAGGCTTTGGAGAAAGAGTTTGAAATTCTGGCTGGAACTTGAACAATACGAAAAACAGAGCACAATCACACAGTATCAGAAGCAGCAATATAAAAGTGCAGAAAGTAAAAGCACACAGATATTTGTTAACCCAGTTCGGTGTAAACACCACCTACGTCTGGAGGATACCAATCCAGGAAGGAAATCCACTATTGGAATTAATCCTAAGACTCAAGACACAGACCCCCTGTTCCTAGTCTTCTGACTTAATCTCCTATAGTTCTGATTTCTACCCAACACCTGAGTATAAGAAACCCCCTTCTTACTTCCTATTCAAGTAACAACCCAGTTTTTGAAGACACCCTTCAAAACAAAGACATCATTCGTACCTAAAGGCTTAGAATGAATTACAACTCAAAACTTCTAAACCAACTCAGATGAGTGGTGTACACATAAGACCTAAGCTTAAAAACACAAAGACTCTAATTCTCTGATTTCTAAAGTATGACACGTAGTCTTCAACAGGTAGCAGCACATCTCCTTAAATAGGCTTCAGCATCTCTCTTAATTCTGAATCCAATCTTCTGCAATTGATATGTTTCTGAATTATAAAAGACTCAATAAGGAAACAAATATTTCTGAACTCTATCTTGTAAAGATTCTTCAGCACAAATATTCAAACATAAATACGAAGCCAATTTTCATAAGATCTTCAACAAAATAATCAGCGTTCTAGAAATACTTCAGCCATAATAAATCTTCAGCAAATCTCCAACAGATACGCACATCATTAATGCATAAAAATCCAGCTTCTGAAGGTCAACGCTGGTCAACATCTGAACAGTGCGTCTGAAGTACTTTTCAGCGTCTGAAGGCCATTTTTGCGTCTGAAGCACTGTTCAGCGTCTGAAGGCACTTTCAGCGTCTGAAGGCCAAAACAGCGTCTGAACCACCTCAAATTCAGTTTCTTGCTTCTGAAGACTTCTTAAACACATGGAGATCTATGACTCTATGGACCTCTTCTTAGGAAATTTCATCTTTAGAGCCTACACGTAAGGATGGGGGGAAATTCCGAACCTTCATAAACCATACCCTTGCATATCATTTGCATTCAGGAAAGTAATTTTCGCATCATTTTGCCTTATAGGAATTTAAAAAGAACAACCAAATATTAGCAAAAAGTAATATGGATTCCGGGAATAAAAGTACGCTCGCTTTCAAGATCAAAGCTCCTAGGGTGGAAAGTTTGTTAGCCTTAAGTAAAAGGCTCTCCTCGGTCAACAAGAGTATTTTCGAAGCAAGCTACGGGCTAATCCTTGATCTCCTACCCGTGAGGATAGATTCAACGGCCTTAACCACTTTGGCTCAATTCTTCGATCCACCTCTCCGGTGCTTTACATTTCAAGACTTCCAACTAGCGCCAACATTGGAAGAATTTGAGAAGATCTTGGGTTGTAGCATGAAAGGTCATGAACTCTATCTCGGTCCGGGAAAAGACCCCACATTAGAGGCCATCGCCGAATCCTTATACCTTGATGTCCAAGAGGTAGCATCTAACTTGGAAATTAGAGGAAACATTAGGGGATTCACAAGAAAGTTCTTGGAAGCCAAAGCTCGGGAGATGTTAGCCAACAAAGAGGGAAGAGCATTCAACGCCATCCTAGCCCTTTTAGTCTACGGAATTGTCTTATTCCCCAACATGGACGATTTCATAGACTTTCCGGCTTTAGAGGTATTCATGACTAAAAATCCAGTTCCCACAATTTTGGCGGATTTTTATCATACCCTCTACTCTAGGCATGAACAAGCAAGGGGACGCAAAATTTCTTGTTGTACTCCTGTGGTGCAAATTTGGATGATGTCCCACATGCCAAGAAACCGAGACTTTGTGGAAAACCGGGCCAAGCTCAAATGGTCACAACGGATGACAACCCTCGCCGAGAAGGACATCCATTGGTTTTCCCCAAATTTAGAGGACCCGGAAATCATCCTCAGCTGCGGGGACTTCCCTAATGTACCCCTTATTGGTACTAAGGGATGTATCAACTGGTCCTCTCTCTCCGACAACTAGGTTTTTCAATGGAAGACAAACCTAATGACCTTTTGTTGGAAGCTTTCTTCTTAAGGGAAGGCGATCAAGACCCGGCATTGCTAGGGAGAATCCGGGGAGCATGGAGCCAAGTGCGTAAAGAAAGGGCCGGCAAGAGGAATTGCGTCGCCAAACCCCTTTATACTCAATGGGTGAAGGAGAGGGTTAAAACAATCAAATTACCCTTTGTGGTCGTATGCCCTCCAAAACCTCTTACACCTAAACCTATTACAACCATTCCCAACAAAGAAGTGGAGGAACTCAAGGCTAAAATTCGAGAACTCCAAAACAAAAACGGAGACTTAGAATTGAAGCACCTCCAAGCTTTGGGAGAAATCACTAGGACAAAGAGAGATCGTGATGAAGTGACAAATTCTCTCCTAGTGTGCCAAAAGCGGCTGAAGATCTCCGAAGGGAAGAGAGATTGGATAGGAGGCGACTTGGTTAGTGCGGATGCCAACCTTGTGGCCAAGGACGAAGAGTTGGAAAGAATCTTGCATTCCAACCAAGAGCTCAAGAAGTTCGGCGAACTAGCCATCGAAGCTCAACGGAAATGGAGGTTGAAATTTCAAGAGAAAAATCAACAGCTCCAAGAAGTAGTCAAAGACTACAAAGAGCAGCTCCAAGCCGAGTGCGTCCAACGGCAAAGACATGAGAGCCTTTCTCATCAAGGGAGGCTAAAATGCAATCATCTCGAAGCGGACATCAAGAAATTCGAAGAATACTTCGACAAGATTGCAAGAGCTCACGAGAACCATATTGCACAACTACATGATGAAATTAGAAGTGCAAGAGTCAAGCTAGACCAACGCAAGGAAGTGATTGAGTGTGTATGGCAAGACGCCACCCGATTAAGTGAGGATTTCACTAAATTGGTTGCATTCTCGAACTTGGTAATCACCCAACTTCCAAAGAAGCTAGCGGAGGCCGAGATGGTTATACCCTACTTTGTCATCCCTACGGAGATCCAGAAGTTTATGAAGTTCTGCAAGGACACCATAGATTTCTATAGGGAGGAGATGAGCAAAGCCAAGAAGCGAGCGGCTATTTGATTTGTAATAACATTAGTTACACTTTGTAAACAAATGTTATCTAATCAAATATTATTTTGAAGCATTATCAATTTCCCGGTCTTTAATATTTCAAATTGCTAATATTAATTGTGCATCTTTAAATTTCTCATAAGGCAAAATAAAAAAAAACACGCATGTTTTTGCATACTCATTGCATACATACATCCACATGCATCTTCATGCATTTTTTTCAAAAAAAAAACTCATTCATTTCCCTAAAAACAGTTCAAAGCAATCATAGCCCGAAAACCCCGAAAGCCCTCGGTCCCAGAACCAGATCCCCAACACTCGTACGGAACACGAGCCAACAAACAAAGGATCATGGACAATTTGGAACAAACTCAAGCGGCTTTGAGAGAAGAGGTTGATGAAATGAAGGGGAAAATGGATCAGATGCTAGAGTTAATGCAAACTCTATCGGCCCGAGAGAGTAACCCCCGTCCAACAACGGATGCGGCCAATGTGCAATGGCCTCCTTATGGTTTACCTGTGGGTTATACCCCACCATTTGAAAATGAGGGCCATGGACCACCTCCACCACCGCTCACAATCCCCGTAAGGAACGAAGAGCGTCGTCCTCAAGGAACTTCCACTACTCAGCATGAGGTTATTTCTCATAACGTGGAAAATAATCAGCCAAGGCACTCTGCTCCCGACACCATCCACCAAGACAACGATACCACTCAAATGTATCGAGTTTTGGAAGAAAGGTTGAAAGCTGTCGAAGGATTCAGTTCATACGGTGCCCACAACGCTTTGGACATGTGCCTAGTGCCCGACGTGGTAATCCCTCCAAAATTTAAAGCACCGGATTTCGAAAAGTACAAGGGAATCCAATGCCCTCGGAACCATCTACGGATGTTTTGTAGGAAGATGCCAGCTTACGCAACAAACGAGAAACTCATGGTACATGTGTTTCAAGATAGTTTAAGCGGAGCGTCATTGGATTGGTACATGCAACTAGAGCGTACCCACGTCCAAACATGGAAAGATCTAGCCGATGCTTTCCTAAAGCAATACAAATATAATTTGGACATGGCTCCAAATAGGATGCAATTGCAAATCCTGCAAAGAAGCAACGAGTCCTTCAAGGAGTACGCTCAACGGTGGAGAGAACTAGCTTCTCGCGTACAACCACCATTATTGGAAAGGGAGCTGGTTGACACCTTTATGGGCACACTTCAAGGCCCATATTATGACAAAATGATCAGAAGCACATCTTCCGGCTTTTCCGATCTAGTCATGATTGGTGAAAGAATAGAAGACTGGGTAAAAAGGGGGAAGATCCAAGGCCCTCCAGAAACTCAAAGTGGAGCAAGGAGACCCCCCCAATCAACTTTCACAAAAAGAAGGAGGGGGAAACAAATGCTGTTCTAGTGGGATCATCTTGCCCACCATCAAACCAAATGCCTCACTACCACTATCCTTATGTGGCAGCAGCAATGGCTCAAGGGCGTTACTCACCCCAAGTAATTCCCACAACTCCACCTCGACAACCATCAGCGTTGCCTCAACAAAATCAACAGCAGCAACAACAAGGCGGGTACCCATCAAGGAACCAAACGGGCCCGAGGAACAACTACAACAATAGGCAGTTTGATCCCATACCCATGCCTTATGGTCAAATCTTGCCATATCTAATCCAAAAGGGGATGGTCGAGCCAAGACCACTACAACCGATGTTGCCACCATATCCACATTGGTATGACGCAAATGCAAAATGTGATTACCACGCGGGGACAGCGGGGCACAATGTCGAGAACTGTAGAGTTTTCAAACACAAGGTCCAGGACCTTATCGACCGGAAATTGTTATCCTTCAAGGAGGAGAATCCCAATGTAAAAAATAACCCATTGCCGGGGCATGCGGGTCCCTCCGTAAATGCGGTGGAAAAACAAGAGGAATTTGGTCCAATCAAGAAGGTAGCAAATGTTAAGACTCCCCTGTCAGTCATAAGGGAGCATTTAACCGGTTTTGGTTTGTTCGAGGAGATGCACGCCAATTGCGAGGCCTGCAAAATCAACCCGGACATGTGCGGAAGGTTGAAGAGTTGTCTTCAAGAGCTAATGGACCAAGGTTGGATCCAAATGGGCTATATAAAGGACAGCACGGACGTTGCTACCTTGGAGTCTCATGACCCAAAGCCTCTCGAAATCCCATACCAAAGGAGAGAGGTATCAATGCCTATACAGCCCATAACATTCCACGTACCTGCACCCTTCTCTTTTGAAAGCACGAAGAAGGTACCATGGAATTACCAACTTGTGGCCTATGTGGAAGGAAAACCACTAGCAAAAATGGAACCCAACATCACTAACATTACCGGTGTTGGAGGAATAACCAGAAGTGGTAGAGTCTTCGCTCCGAAAGAGCTCGGGAAGACGCCAGCCGTACTACCAAGAGGGCCGCTCAAAGAAAAGAGCGTGGAGGAAAATGAGAGCCAAGCGGGGCCCTCTCAAAAAGCAGCCCCACAAAAGGAGGCCGAAGAGTTCCTAAGAATAATCCAAAAGAGCGAGTATAAAATCATTGACCAGCTAGGTCAAACTCCCTCCAAGATCTCCATGTTATCCCTACTGCTAAGCTCGGAGGCACACCGAGAGGCGTTACTGCGAATCCTCAGTGAGGCACATGTCACCAAGGACATTCCTGTGGACCAATTCGACGGGATAGTCGGAAATATTACCTCAAGTAGGTACTTGGGTTTCAATGGCGATGAGTTACCCGACGAGGGGCATATTCACAACCGCGCCTTACATATCTCCGTAAAATGCATGGACCACATCCTCTCTCGAGTGTTAGTGGACACGGGGTCATCATTGAATGTCATGCCCAAGACTACCCTCTTAAAGCTATCTTGTGAAGGGACAGTAATGAAGCCCAGCGCCTTGGTCGTAAAAGCTTTCGATGGGTCAAGAAGAGCCGTCGTAGGGGAGATCGACTTACCAGTCCAAATCGGGCCTAAGGTTTTCTCCATAACCTTCCAAGTCATGGATATTGATCCAACTTACAGTTGTCTTCTAGGACGACCATGGATTCATGCGGCCGGAGCCATCACCTCTACCCTACACCAGAAACTTAAGTTCATCATTGATAACCAAATGATTGTAGTTTCCGGGCAAGAGGACATGATGGTAAGCCATCTCTCGTCATTCCGTTATATAGAAACGGACGAAGAAGCTGTAGATGTTCCCTTCCAATCTTTGGAGGTGGCGAATGTCGTGACTTTAAGCTCGAGGCCCAAGAAAGAGGCTAGGACAGCCATGTCATCATGGAGGGCAATAAGAGAGGCCCTAGAAGAAAGCCGACCCACCGGATGGGGCAAGTTAGTGGACATACCGGAGAAGAAGAATCGCTTCGGGTTGGGATATCATCCATCAGCCGAAACTTCCTCAAAGCCTCAAAAGCAAGGGATCCTCCCCATTTTGGAAACATTTATCAGTGCGGGATTTATCAATGAAGATCAAGTGGCTCTGCTTGAATACGTGGATGAAGACGTGCCTGATTTGGTGTACCGTTGTGCTTCGGATGAAGTTTTGAACAATTGGAGGGCTATCGCAATTCCCGAGATCATTACCAAGATCAAGTAATAAACCATGTTTGTTTTTACTTTTTTTTAAAAAAAAAATCATTTAGCTCTGCCCAAGGCAAATGATTAGTCGTGTGGGGCCCCCATGTTTTAAAGTTATTGTCAATCATGAATAAAATCACTCTTTTATGTTCATTTGAGTTTCTTTTTCTTTTTGCATTTGTTTTAAAAATTTTTTTTTACAAAAAGCCTAAAAAAATCATACTCATGCAAATCTACAAATCCACCCTCCAAAAACAATACTGCCTTAATCCCTTATGACTTCGATTTCCCAATTAATCAAACGGAAGATGATGAAGATGACGATTATGAACCGCCTGAAGAATTGTCCAGACTTGCAAATCAAGGGGATAGGGTAATACAACCTCACCAAGAATCAGTTGAAAAGGTCAACTTGGGGACCGAAGAGGATAAGAAAGAGGTCAAGATAGGAGCCTCCCTGCATGAGGATGTGAAAGGAAGATTGATCAAGCTTCTACAAGAATATGTGGACGTATTCGCTTGGTCGTATCAAGACATGCCGGGTTTAGACCCTAACATCGTCGTACATAAGCTGCCACTCAAGCCAGAATGCCCACCAGTGAAGCAGAAATTGAGAAGAACTCGACCCGATATGGCTCTCAAGATCAGAGAGGAGGTCAAAAAGCAATTCGATGCCGGCTTTTTAGCAGTAACCAAGTATCCAACATGGGTTGCCAACATCGTGCCAGTTCCAAAGAAGGACGGCAAAGTTAGAATGCGTGTGGATTATCGGGACTTGAATAGAGCAAGCCCAAAGGATGATTTCCCGCTACCACATATCGACATATTGGTAGACAACACAGCCCAATTCTCAGTCTTCTCCTTCATGGACGGCTTCTCGGGATATAATCAAATCAAGATGGCTCCAGAGGACATGGAGAAAACCGCATTTATCACCCCATGGGGGACCTTCTGCTATAAGGTCATGCCTTTTGGATTAACAAATGCCGGGGCAACATACCAAAGAGCGATGGTAACTCTTTTCCATGACATGATCCATAAGGATATTGAGGTCTACGTCGATGACATGATTGCCAAATCCCAGACGGAGGAGGATCATCTAGTCCATCTACAAAAGCTTTTTGAACGCCTAAGAAAGTTCAAGCTGCGCTTAAATCCTAACAAGTGCACATTTGGCGTTAGATCCGGAAAGTTATTGGGTTTCATCGTCAGCCAAAGGGGTATCGAAGTGGATCCCAACAAGGTAAAGGCCATCCAAGAAATGCCAACGCCAAATACCGAGAAAGAGGTCCGGGGTTTCTTAGGAAGATTGAACTACATCGCTAGGTTCATCTCACACATAACAGCTACCTGCGAACCAATCTTCAAACTGCTGAGGAAAAACCAAGTCATCCATTGGAATGAGAATTGCCAAGAGGCGTTTGACAAGATCAAACAATACCTGCAAGAACCACCAATTTTAATACCTCCGGTTCCGGGTAAACCCCTCATCTTATACCTAACCGTACTTGAAGGATCAATGGGTTGTGTGTTAGGGCAACAAGATGAAACGGGAAGAAAAGAGCACGCAATCTACTACCTAAGCAAGAAGTTTACCGACTGTGAATCAAGGTATACTTCGCTTGAAAAGACTTGCTGCGCTTTAGCATGGGCTGCCCGACGCTTAAGGCAATACATGTTGACTCATACAACTTGGTTGATATCAAAGATGGATCCCATCAAGTACATCTTCGAAAAGCCTGCCCTCACAGGGAAGATAGCTCGTTGGCAAATGTTGGTGTCAGAGTACGACATCCAATACGTTGCTCAAAAAGCTATCAAAGGGAGTGTTTTATCCAAGCACCTTGCTCACCAACCATTGGAGGATTATCAACCCCTTCAATTCGACTTCCCGGATGAAGATGTCGTAGCTTTGAATGACGAAAAGGTCACAAGCGATGATGAAGGACCAGAACCGAGAGCTCGATGGAAGCTCGCTTTCGACGGCGCCTCAAATGCCATGGGGCACGGGATCGGGGCAGTTTTAATCTCCCCAAGAAATGGATACCAACCCTTCACAGCAAGGTTATGCTTTGACTGCACCAATAACATGGCAGAATATGAAGCATGTATCCTAGGTCTCGAAGCAGCAATTGATCTAAGGATCAAAACCCTTGAAGTATACGGTGACTCAGCCTTAGTCATCTATCAAGTCAAAGGAGAATGGGAAACGAAACATCCCAATTTAATCCCCTACCGAGCCCGGGTTGTAGAGTTGATTGAGCATTTTGATGAAATCAACTTCCATCACATACCTCGAGAAGAAAATCAGGTGGCAGATGCTTTGGCTACATTATCCTCAATGTACCAAGTAAATTTCCACAATGAGGCGCCAATCATAAGGATGGATCGTAGGGACGAACCGGTTGTATGTGCAGCAGTCGAAGAAGGACTTGACAACAAACCTTGGTTCTACGACATCAAGCGATACCTCGAAGAGCAAGAGTACCCAGAAAATGTCTCACACACCGACAAGAGAACTCTCAGGAGATTGACATCCCAGTTCTTCCTCAACAAAAATACCCTCTACAAGAGAAATTATGACATGGTCTTGCTCAAATGTGTGGATAAACATGAAGCGGATATGCTCATCAAAGAAATTCACGAGGGATCTTTTGGAACCCATGCCAATGGGCATGCAATGGCAAAGAAAATCCTAAGGGCGGGCTATTATTGGCTAACCATGGAAGCTGACTCTTTCCGCTATGCCAAAACATGTCATAAGTGCCAAATTTACGCCGACAAGGTGCATGTACCACCAACTCCCCTGAACGTCATGACCTCACCTTGGCCATTCTCTATGTGGGGCATAGACATGATTGGAATGAACGAGCCCAAAGCATCAAATGGACATCGCTTCATCCTCGTTGCCATCGACTACTTCACCAAATGAGTAGAAGCAGCTTCGTATGCAAATGTAACCAAACAAGTGGTAGCCTGATTCATCAAGAAGGAAATCATTTGCCGTTACGGCACTCCCCACAAAATCATCACCGATAATGGGGCAAACCTAAACAACAAAACAACGAAGGAGTTGTGCAAAGATTTCAAGATTGAGCACCATAAGTCCTCGCCATATCGGCCAAAGATGAACGGTACGGTAGAAGCAGCCAATAAGAATATAAAGAAAATCATCCAAAAGATAGTGAAAACATATAAGGATTGGCACGAGATGCTTCCCTTTGCACTACATGGCTACAGAACAGCCATTCGCACTTCAACCGGGGCAACCCCTTTCTCCTTAGTATACGGTATGGAGGCTGTACTTCCCATAGAGGTTGAAATCCCTTCGTTAAGGGTCTTAATGGAAACCAAGCTAGAAGAAGCTGAATGGGTCCAAACAAGGTTCGACCAACTAAATCTCATAGAGGAAAAGCGTCTGACATCAGTATGTCATGGACAACTCTATCAAAGGAGACTCAAGAGGGCATTCGACAAAAAGGTCCGTCCCCGAGAGTTCAAAGAAGGAGACCTAGTGCTCAAGAAAATATTACCTATCCACAAAGATCCCCGAGGGAAATGGACTCCCAGCTATGATGGACCGTACGTGGTAAAGAAAGCCTTCTCTGGCGGAGCTTGATCATCACCACAATGGACGGAGAAGAGTTCCCACTATCAATAAACTCTGATGCAGTCAAGAAGTATTATGCCTAAGAAAAAAGAAAAAGCTCGCTAAATCGAAAACCTAAAAAGGCGGTTTAGGCAATAGAGAGCGTCCTGGTAGATCGTAAACCTGAACAGGCGGTCTAGGCAAAAATTAAGGACATCAAAAAAAAAAAAAAGGCAATGACTGCAACATCCAAGCTCCGGACAAGATTCAAGAGGGGAAGAATCGATCTCGTCATCATCTTCCAAAGAACCTCAAAGTCATAGGGAAAATAGCATGTGTTGTATCAAACCAACAATTTTCTTTTTGCTTTTTTCTTGTCTTTCTCTACCTTTTTCCTCAGAGAAGTAATCACTTCTCACTTCATGTATTTTTACCCATTCAAGAAGTCAAATCTGCATTGAATAAATTCCTTTTATTATTTTGTGTTCTCATTAGCGCATAAAATTTTGTTTTTTTATTATTCATGATAACAATGCATTGAAACATGGGAAATAAACAAAAGAAACTTCTTCCAAAAACAAACACTTGTTGTTTTATTTGAATTCTCGTAAATGTCGAAAGAATTGCGGTAGTTCCCCCCCAAGATTGCACAAAAAAACTCATGCTCAAGCAAAGGCAAGTGCATAGCTCACGGCACGTGGAGCGCAAAGACCCCAAGGGTTGAAGGAACAGAATTTCCCAGTCAAAACATCCCAAACATCTCTTCCATCAAACAAGGCTGAATATCGATCATGCTTCCAAAATGATCCTTATATCCCCATGAAGCCCAAATCTTATTGACATTCCCCAGGGAGTCTCAACCCCAAAACATAACGCCCAATCATCATTGGCAATCAAACACAAATCCCCAGAAAAAGCCCAACCATGCTTGGCATCTACTCACTCACAAATACAAATTCCATCAAAAGCCCGACCCTGCTCGGCATCCAATCATAACACCCAATCATCATACATGCATATCATTCATAAAATAATACATGCATCATATCAAACGCATTCATACACATCCAAATCATTCATACACATGCATTTCATATTCATGTCATGCATCTTCAACCAGGATTCTCTAGTGAATATCACATATTCACCAACATGCATCAACAGTTAAGCAAGTGTTCCCCAGTGAACCTCCTTCACAAACTATCCCCAATACACCGGGCACCTATTCAGGGTAAGACCATTCCACCTTAGGTATCCACCTCTAGTGCAAGCGGCTAGATAAGATTACCTACCTTAGGTATCCATCTCTAGTGTAAGCGGCTAGATAAGATCACCTTTACCTTAGGTATCCACCTCTAGTGCAAGCGGCTAGATAAGATCACCTTTACCTTAGGTATCCACCTCTAGTGCAAGCGGCTAGATAAGATCACCTTTACCTTAGGTATCCACCTCTAGTGCAAGCGGCTAGATAAGATTACCTATCCTCAGTGAATCCACCTCTAGTGTAAGCGGCTAGATAAGATCACTTCACCTTCAGGTATCTACCTCTAGTGCAAGCGGCTAGATAAGATTACCTATCCCCAGTGGATCTACCTCCAGTGTTAGCGGCTGGATACGATCAGCTTTCATCCCCAGTGGATCGACCTTCAGTGTAAGCGGCTGAATAAAACCACTCCATCTTTAGGAATCTACCTCCAGTGTCAGCGACTGGATATGATCAACCTTTACCTTTGTTCATTTTTTACATTTTGCATAGCAATATTTTCACTTCACTACAATCTTTTCGTACCGCGAAGGACAAAATTCGGGTCCTTCTTTTACTTAATTGATCTTCGCAAATAATTCATGAGACGCCCTTGGCACTCACACACTCTATGCAAAGACACAATTAAGTAGGGGCAGTTGCAGTACCCCAATTTTGTCCTAAGCCTTTTCAAAACAATTTTCAAAAATCAAAAGGAGGAGAAAAGTCAAAGTCAACAAAAGTCAACAAAAAAAGTCAACATTTCAAAAATGGTGACTTCGCAGTGCGAAGTCTGCGAATTTTTTGCAGATTTTTGGTTTCTTTGATTTTAATTCCAGTTTTTGTTACATTTGATTTTTATTATTGTTTTGTCATCATTCATGGCCTTTTTTGCTCAGCAAAGCCAGAGTTGAGAGACTTGCCATTAATGCCAAGGAAAGAAGCTTTTTCTTCCAACCTAGCATGTGGCAAGCAAGTGGGCAGCTCTTGTCCCTCCCAAGTGACCTGTTAACCACCCCAAGGTTGCCAGCCACCTGCTTGTGGACTTTCTTCCTGCTTGCTCCCCCAAAACCAGTCAAACCCAGCTGGTTTTCACTTGCAAAAAACCATGATTGCTGCCCTGTTTTTTCAGCAGCTTTTCACCCTCTCAGACCAGCCCATATGTTGCCTTTTGCATCCCCCAACCTCTGCACATCACAGTGCACGTTTTCATTGTTCAACCATTGAGATTGCAAGGATTAATCCCCAAGCATAGCCAATTGCAATCCAGCCATGTTTCATCATCATTTCTATCCAAAGACCATTGAATTTGTGGCTGAAATCAGTCAAGGCTTTAACCCTTGGCACAAGGCAAGGTTACCTCTATCCATTAGCATTAAATGCAAAGCCATTTAGCCTGAATTTAGCCCACAAATCAGCTAGGTCATATGGATTTTCCATCATTGCATTGGATTGCATTTTGGCCTATAAATAGAGATGCAAGGCAAGAGTGCAATATAGCATAATTCCCACAAAGAAACACTACTCATAATACTTGAAACACTTACAAATAACCAGAGAAAAAACCAGCCAAAGCACTAGCAAAAAATCAATACCAAACACAAAGCAATCCAAGTTCATTGCACATTCAAAACCTTTGCAAGAACCTTCAACCAATTTAAATTCATTGCAGCAGGAGATTTGCTAAGGATCTCTGTAAGTTTCTAAGTCATTATCTTGCATCTATAATTGTGCTTGCATATCAATTTGGGTCCAAAACCTTTTTGTTCTAAAAACCCCTTTTGAATTTCAAAAGAAATCCCAAGGTTTGCAAAACATCAAAACTGGTTTGTCCAGCCCTTTTCATTTCAAAAACTCAAAGCTTTTCACTCTCCTAAAAGGTCCTGAGTGTGTTCAGAAGTTGTTTCTGAACAACAGTTCAAAAACAGCTTCTGAACTCAAAAATTCGCATTGTTCGCAGTGCGAAGTCATGGTCGCAGTGCGACCATGACATAACTCAGAATCTGAGTTTAGGCTCCCAAATGGCCAATTTTTGAGGTTCTAGCTCAAGAGCTCAGAACCTAGGAGGTTTAAAACTCATATTTTCCAAACCATGTCAAGGATTTTTCATAATTTTGAAGGATTCGCAAGTTCGGGTAACACTTTTGTGGATAACTTGCAAAACAAGTTATGTTCACAAACTTTCAAAACAACTTGAACAAACCAGCTATGTTCATTCCTTTCAAATCCAAACTTGAACAAAAAACATTGTTCATGATTTCCAAAACCAAACGTGAACAAAAGCCGAATTTGTTCGCTTTTGAAAACCGTTCGCAAAACGAGCCGTACTTGTGCGTTTTTTCACAAAATTGTTAAAACCTCTTCATTTTGAGTTTCAAACCAAATGTTTTGATAAGCTTTGGGATTTCTAAGAGATTCAACCAAAAACTTGAATGAAAAAGGGATGGTGTGACGTATGTCTCTCCATTGCCCCGATTGTACGAATGCGTGACGTATGTCTCGTCGTTCGGACAATCGTCATTCCATTTTCAACGTACCCGACCATACCAAACAATTCTTGGCCCCTTGTGGTCAATCCGAACCTTTTGGTCCCCCGTGGCCACTAGATTCAATCCCTCGACTCGTTTGAGTCATTTCGGTCAATGTTCGACTCGTTCGAGTCCATTGTACCCGTTCTTGATCCCGTTGGATCAATCAAACCTTTCCCCGACTCGTTTGAGTCACTTCGGTCAATGTTCGACTTAATCAAGTCCATTGCACCCATTTTGGTCCCATAGCGATCAACTCGAACCCTTTTACCCAACGGACATGCCTTTTAACATTCTAGCGTGATTCGTAAACAAACGCTTAATAAGTCTCCCATGCGCGAGCATACAAGCTATACGCTTAATAAGTCTCCCATCCGCGAGCATACAAGCTACGTTTAATCGCGAGAATTCGGTTAAAACATCGTCCATTTAAAAATAACCAACATATGTACGTTTTTCTACCAAAGAACTATGTACGCTTTGAATTCTCCGACTACCGGGAGATACGTAGGAGCAAGATCGACATCTTGTCAAGCGCAATAATAAAAAACTTTCTTTTTTTCTTTCGTTTGTCTTTATCTCTTTTTCCCCCTTTTATTACATTTTCTTTTGACATAAACGAGCATGCGCGCAAAACATTTAAAAACATTTTAAGCTTTAGCCAAATAGAAGGTTCCCGTTGAGTACAACGAACGTGAGGGGTGCTAATACCTTCCCCTTGCGTAATCGACTCCCGAACCCGACAATGGTTGCGATGACCAGTCCTTTTCCTCATCGTCAAGTGTTTTATTATCGTTTCCCTTTCAAAACAAAAAACTTAAGGGTTTATCAACGTTCCCTTTACACAAAAACTTTGGTGGCGACTTCACAGTCCCTTCGAGCGTCCCTTTGAGACCTCGATGCGCCCTGTCTTTTTTTAGACGTTCGCACAACAACCATTTAATTTATTTTGATTTTGATTTTGAGTTTTGAAAATTTTGTGGAAAACCCCCCCTCAATATTAGCATTCGATTTTTATATGCTATTTGAGAATATCACAAGAATTTTGTGTTTTGATTAGAGTTTGATAATTTATCAAATAACTCCCCCTCAATTCATGCATTCAATGTCCATATGTAAATTGAGAAATAAAAACAACATTTCATTAGATAGATAATGTCATTACATAAAGTTTCATCATAGTATTCAAGACATCAAAAAGACCTAGTAGGCATGTTACTAGAATACTATCAATAAGTGCAGTGCATTTGAAACTTTACTTGGACAGAATAAAGCATATTCAAAAGATAGCAAAAGTCATTTAAAGACATAATCAAAATAGTAATAATAAGTTAATAGGCAGCAGCATTCTATCCTTCCTTTGATCCAAGGTCTTTTCCTGGCCCTCCTAAGTCGTATCCCCCTAAATAATCTCCCCCTTTGTCATCGCAAAAAGGTGCAGGAGCAGGAGGAAGAGTTGGAGAAGAAGCATCTGAGGAGGAAGACACAATAGGCATAGGCATGTTGTACATTGGTACAGGGAAAGGATTTTGTTCTGGTGGAGGAACATCAAACTTGAGGCTTAACACTTCAGACATCCATTTTCGTTGGATTTGGAGCTCAAGAGTGTTGTATGCCAAATGATGCATTATAGCATTATTTCTTTCAAACAGCCTAGGCAAAACAGACCTGGTCTTGCACACATCTCGCTCAATTTTTGACCTTTTAGAAGGTTGTTCATTGTTATGAAACAACCTTTGGGCCATGGAAGTTGTTCCAGCAGAGCGCGAAGGAAGAGAGGGGCAAGTAGTTTGAATTGTACAAAACGATTCCATTTGAACAGATGACTCAAAATGAGGTTGTGGAGCAAAAAATTTGTCCACTGAGTCAGGTTGAAAAAAAGCAGAGAAGTCATTTTTTGGAGGTGAAATAAACAAGTTAGCACTTTGTAATACCTTAGTGGTTGGTGGTGGTTTGGTTGGGAAGCTTTGAAGAATATGCGAGGCTTGAATAGTTTGAAAAAAGGACTGAGTTGCAAAGTTGTCAAAGCAATTCTTGATCTGCTTCCATAACATGAGAACGTTCTGGTGGAAGAAATTTTTCAGCAGAAACATTTTCAGGCACAGGCTCATGTATAGTAGAATCACCTCTTTTCCTCTTCTGAGTGGGAGGAGATGAAGGATCAACATTTGGTTCTTGTTTCATGTGACTGAGATTTTTGGGAGTAAATTTTGAATATTCAAAACAAGATTCCTCACCATCTAAAGGTACTTCAAATTTTTGAAGATTTTTGTGAGGGCCATTCCATACGGCACAATGAATTTTTTGTTTGGATTTTGGATGGTGTTGATCATGTTGTGGATGAGAATATGGGGTAAGTTTACTCTCTCTTCCATGAAAAGATGGTACATGAGCAAAAGACCATTTGCGTGAACATGCTGGAAATTACCATTGCGAGGTAAAAGAGAATGTTGACTCATAGCATTCAACATTTTTGGGGTTGGCAGAAGGTTTGAAGAAACTAACTCAGAAACATTTGGAAGAAAAAGAAGTTGACGTACATTTTCAAATTGCACATCAAGTTTTGTGAACCATTCTTCACCAAACACAGCAGGACCTTCTAAAGGCAATTTAAAGATTTCAGAGAGTACCTGAGGTGTGAGATGAATCTCAACATCCTTGACCCTAAACACTATTAAGCTTTTCTCAGGGAAAACTTCTGCCATGAAGTAGAAGGCTTGGATAACCTTTGGGTAATGTCTCTCACAAATTTGAAGAAACTGAGTCCATCCTTGGGCATCAGCATACTTTTTCAAGACAATGTTAACTTTCTCCAATTTGTCTAAATCAAAGTACCTTCCAACACCAATTGGCCTGGTATCCCATTTCTCTTTGAATTCCTTCTTGAGTTCATGATCAAACAGAGGAATTCTTTTTGTTTTGGAAATGGACATGTTTTTTGGAATTGGTTTTGAAGCCTTTTTGGGTTTTGGAGAACCTTCTGGAGATGGTTCAGGAGAAGGTTCAGGAGAACGTTCTGGGGAACGTTCTGGTTGAATAGTTTCCTTCTGTTTTCCTTTTTCTTTCAGAGTTGGTTTTGGCTTTGTCACAGAAGTTTTGACAGAGGATTTTGAAACAACTTTAGGGTGTTTCTTGAGAGGGGAACTTTTCTTAGGAGGAGGAGTTTTTGGTTCCTCATCCAAATCAAAAATCTCATAGATAGTGGTATCTATGCTTTTGTTTTTTCTACTCCCAAACCCAGAAATAATTCTTTGAGATCTACGAGTTCTAATGTTTGGAGTGGATTTGGTTTTCTTTGGTTTAGATTTTTTGAGATGAGGGGCTATTTGATTGAGGTTTGGAAGAGATGCATGAACGAGATTTTGAGGAGATGATTGATTGGAAAAGAGATTATATTCTGAAAAATAAGTTTGAGGTTTGGTGTAGATGACCATGGCAGTGTTTGGGTCAAGATCGAATGAAGAAGATTCATGATCTTTAGGAGATTGTTCTGAAGTCTTTTCTGGTGATGGTTCGAATTCGGTTGGCATGGGTTGTGTTTCTGGAATGTTTGATGGAGATTCTGGTGGTGTTTGAAACTGATTTGGAGAAAGGGTGAAGGAGGAAGGAGGTGATGGAGTAAGAGACAGTGGTGATGGCGGAGATGGTGGAGATGGAGAACGTGAACAGTAAGAAGGGGAAGATGGAGAAGATGGTTTGATAGAGGGGCCCTTTCTGCCGGCGCCTTTTGTTCTGGCCATTTTGTTCGGTGGTGAGAGTGGTGGTTTGTTTGAGAGAAAGATGGGAAGAATGAGTGAAGGAAGTTAGAAGAATAAAGAATATGAAATAGAGAGAGAAATGACCGGTTTTGGGAGGAGTGAGGGGACAAAAAAGTGGTTGATTTGATTTAGATCAATGATGTTTTACCAAGCTGTAACTTTTTGTATAGGGAACTTAAAGGACTAGTTACTTGATAGTTTAAACACAACTGATCAGTAATTTTTAAAAGAAGCCTATACATAGGCGTGTGCCATAAGCTTGGCAAGAGAAGGATTATGAGAACATTCTGCCCATGACTTAGAATGAATTCTAATTTTTGCAAGGATTTTTTATTAAATGCAATTTTTCTTTAATGAAATTAAAACGATCCTCAATCAATGGTTTAGTAAAGATATCAGCTAATTGATTATTTGTGTCAACAAAAATTAATTCAAGTTCCTTTTTGTTAACATGATCTCTTATAAAATGATGTTTAATTTCAATATGTTTTGATCTTGAATGTTGAATGGGGATTTTTGATAAATTTATCGCACTTGTATTGTCACAAAATAATGGAATATTTGTGTACCTTATTTAGAAATCCTCAAGTTGATTTTTAATCCAAAGAACTTGAGAACAACAGTTGGCTGCTGACACGTATTCTGCTTCTGTAGTTGACAGAGCAATAGTGTTTTGTTTTCTGCATGACCAACTTATAAGTGCATTCCCAAGAAACTGACATGCTCCACTTGTACTTTTTCTTTCAATTTTGTCTCCATCATAATCAACGTCACAGTATGCTATAAGATCAAAACAAGAACCTTTGCTATACCAAAGGCCAAGATCAGTAGTACTTACTAGATATCTAAAAATTCTTTTTACAGCAGTTAAATGTGATTCTTTTGGAGAAGTTTGAAAACGTGCACATAAACCAACTGCAAAAACAATATCTGGTTTACTGGCAGTTAAGTATAACAGAGATCCAATCATTCCTCTGTATTCTTTTTCAGAAATAGTTTTTCCATTTTCATCCTTATCTAAATTTGAACATGGATGCATGGGAGTGGTCATTATTTTGGCTTCACTCATTTTATATTTTTTTGAGAAGATCTTTGATATATCTTTCTTGACAAATAAAAATTCCATTTATGTCTTGTTTGATTTGTAAACCAAGAAAAAATCTTAACTCTCCCATCATACTCATTTCAAATTCACTTTGCATGAGATTAGAAAAATCATCACACATTTGTTGATCAACATAGATTTGGACAATCAAAAAAAATTTGTTTTGTCATTTTTTCTAAAAAGAGTTGTGTCTATTTTTCCTCTAGAAAAATTATTTTTGATTAAGAATGTACTTAACCTTTCATACCAACCACGAGGAGCTTGTTTAAGACCATATAATGCTTTTGTAAGTTTAAAGACATAATTAGGTTTATTTGTATTTTCAAAACCAGGAGGTTGATGAACATAAACTTCCTTATTTAAGAATCCATTTAAAAAGGCACTTTTGACATCCATTTGAAATAACTTAATATTTTTATGAGATGCATATGCAAGAAGAATTCGAATTGCTTCTAACCTTGCTACCGGGGCAAAAGTTTCATCGTAATCAATACCTTCTTGTTGATTATATCCTTGTGCTACCACTCTGGCTTTGTTTCTGATAACTTTTCCTTCTTCATCTAATTTGTTTCTAAATACCCATCTTGTTCCAATGATGGATTGAATTTGAGGTTTAGGAACAAGATTCCATACCTCATTTTTCTCAAATTGAGACAGTTCTTCTTTCATAGCTATTACCCATGATTCTTCACTTATTGCTTCTTGTATATTTTTTGGTTCAATATGTGAGATCATTGCTATGTTGTTATCATTATCTTTAAATGATAGTCTTGTTCGAATCCCATCGAATGTATTTCCAATGATTTGTTCGGGAGGATGATCACCAACAATTTTCCAACTTTTTGGAGGAGTTTGTGATGATGATGCTTGATTATGATTTTCATTGCTTGCTTGTTCTTGATTTTTCAATATTTCGTCATCATCTTCTTTGTTAGTAACAAGATCATCAAATTCATCAAAGATAATATGCATGCTTATTTCCATGGTTTGATTTTTTAGAATAAAGATCCTATATCCTTTAGAATTAGTTGCATATCCCAAGAATATCCTTTTATCTTATTTTTAATCAAACTTTCCTAGATTTTCTTTATCATTTAAAATATAGCAAAAACAACCAAAAATATGGAAATATGATATGTTAGGTTTCCTACCTTTCCAGAGTTCATATGGAGTTTTATTTAGAATTTTTCTAATTCAAACACGATTTATAATATAGCAAGATGTGTTAATAGCTTCAGCCCAAAAATATTTTTCAACATTGGATTCATTTAACATTGTTCTTGCCATTTCTTATAAAGTTCGATTTTTCCTTTCAACGACTCCATTTTGTTGAGGAGTTCTTGCACATGAGAAATTATGATAGATTCCTTTTTCATCAAAGAAGGTTTTGAAGGATAAGTTTTCAAATTCTCCCCCATGATCACTTCTTACAGAGATGATGTTTGAATTCTTTTCATTTTGAACGAGTTTGCAAAAATTTTGAAATGCTTCAAAAGCTTCGTCTTTATGTTTTAAAAATAAAACTCATGTATATCTGGAAAAATCATCTACTATAACAAAGCCATATTGTTTTCCACCAAGACTTGTGGTTCTTACTGGACCAAATAAATCTATGTGAAGAAGTTCGAGAGGTTTATGAGTAGAGACAATATCTTTTGATTTGAAACTACTTTTGACTTGTTTCCCTCTTGTACATGCTTCACATATTTTATCTTTTTCAAAATCTATTTTAGGAAGCCTTCTAACTAGATCGAGTTGTGAAAGTTTTGAAATATTTTTCATACTTACATGACCAGTTCTTTTGTGCCAAATCCATTTATCTTTTTCAATAGACATAAAAGATGATTCGGATGGAATGTCATCTAAGTATAGAACATAGAGGTTTTTCTTTCTAGAGCCAGAGAAAAAGATTTTTCCCGAGGATACTTGTTTTACTTCACATATGTTGGGTTTAAAGATAACCTCAAAACCACTATCACATAATTAGCTTATGCTAAGTAAATTGTGTTTTAAACCTTCAACATATTGAACATCCTCTATTTTAGCAGAGTTATTCTTACCAATAATACATTTACCTTTGATTTGTCCTTTGTCATTATTTCCAAAGGTCACTAGTCCTCCTTCCTTTTTTATGAAGGAGGTGAAACACTGCTTATCTCCTGTCATGTGTCTTGAACAACCACTGTCCAAGTACCATGGCTTTTTCCTTGCATCTTGACAGGATCCCTCTTCGTTGTCTGTGTTTGCCATTAGACACAAATTTGCTTTTGTTTCTTCATCTCCTTCTTTTGGTTCGTCAAGGTCATCCCATGAAATTAAAGATTTTTTGTAGGGAGGTTTCTTTTGATTCTTTTTGTTTAATGGACATTCGTTTTTGTAATGTCCCTGCTTGTTGCATCCAAAACATGTTACCTGACTTTTGTCAGTTTCATTTTTTGAGTTGTCTCTTCTATTTGAAAAGTATCTTTTTATTTGATCTCTTCTTCTCATCATTCTTTGAATCTTCTTTGAAATGAGAGCCAGTTCATCTTATACTTCTCCTTGGACAATTTGTTCTTCTTCATCTTCCTTGATTTCCTCATATTGTGAAGATGCTTCATTTTGATCGTTTTGGGTATCTTGAGAGGCTTTGAGGGCGATCATCTTTCCCTTTCTTATTGGCTTGTCTCCTTGAAGTAAAACTTCATGAGCTCTTAGTGAACCAATAAGATCTTCTAGGGCTAAGACATTTAAGTCTTTTGCTTGAGTGATTGCTGTAACCATAGGTCTCCATGAACCTAGGAGACATCTTAGGATTTTTCTGATTCTTTCATGAGTTGAATATATTTTACCCAGAGATCTTAACTCGTTTACGATAGATGTAAATCTGGAATACATTTCATCAATGTTTTCCTCTTCACTCATTTCGAAAACTTCAAATTTTCTTACGCCAATATCTATTCTTGTTTCTTTTACATGGTTGGTTCCTTCATGATGAATTCTTAAAGTGTCCCACACACTTTTTGCATTATCCCATTCATCGACTTTCACTTTCTTCATCACTTAGTGCACATGATAGAAAGAGTTGAGCTTTAGAGTTTAGGAGTACCTTCTTTTTATCATCATCAGTCCATGAGGCCTCAGATTTGATGGTTACTACTGCTGTAACAACATCAGTGGTTGTTGGTACAAAGTTTCCTTCAGTGACAACTTTCCACATGTCTACATCTTGAGACTTTAGGAATAGTTGCATTTTTCCTTTCCAAAAGTAGTAGTTTTTTCCATCGAAAAATGGAGGTCTTGTACATGACAGACCTTGTGGTATGTATGTTTCTCTTGACATTGCTTCTTTCTGAATCTTTTCCTCTAGCACGTGTTAAGTGCTTTGACTTTTTCAGAGACCGGGCTCTAGTAACAATTGAAGTAGCAATAAACGTCGCAAGAAAGGGGGGGTTTGAATTGTGACCCTTTTAAAATAATTCCTGAAAAACTAAACAAGTTTGTATACTCAAGAAAGTTCTTGGTAAGTGTTAGTATAAAAAGATTATGGGTTTTAAGTTTGTTTTATCCTGACCAGAATGTTCTAGATCAAAAATAATTCAAATATTTAAGTTGCTTTTAGTGAGGACCAGAATGTTCTGGAGAATGATTAATATATATAAGCAGAATGAGAAAAATGATATTGAAATGTAAAGCAAGGACCAGAATGTTCTGTTCCGCAATTTTTTCCATACCTCTGTGTAAATAACCCAATATTGAGAATGTTTAATATAAAAGCAGAATGATAAAACAGTAAGGACCATAATGTTATGGAGAATGATTAATATAAGAACATAATGATAAAACAGTAAGGACCAGAATGTTCTGGAGAATGATTAATATAGGAGCAGAATGATTGTAACACCCATATCGAGATTGCCTAGGATCTCTTACGAGTATTAAAATTTCGTACCGGATACATTAAATACAATACAGAAAGTTGTTTAATAAATATACAATGCTTAAGTCTGTGATACAACTCATTATCCGATACTACATTCTCCATAATATACATCAAGATACATCATTCATATACAAATATCCACAGTAATAAAACATAAGCAGCACGATCAATCCGTAGCTTTCTCTTTACCTTTACGTCGTGCTACCTGCGAAGAACCTGCACCAGAAGGAAAGGGATGAGACATAACGTCTCAGTGAGCTCCTACCCTACCAACTGTTGGCAACCACGGGGGTAACCTAGGGTCGCCGTGCCTACTCTTGGCAATCTTGGGAATACCTACGATCGCCATCATTCTTTACTTCTATCGCGATCAAGGGGAACCTAGGATCGCTTCATGGTCTTTATCTCTGGCGTTTCATATTCGATTCTTAATCTTAGACTTATACGGAGTGATCTTGGGGACATCCTATGATCACATCTCGTTCACTAGGAACTAATCATCATAACTCGTGTTACATATAAAATATACGTATTCATCTTCGTATCTTAAGTTAGCAGTTAGGGTTGAACAAACATAACATTATCTTGGTTCGTTTTACGGAGTGCATACGGGTGGAGTAACCCCGAAGTACATCTCCCATCATACCGGTGAAATTCCTATCATATCAGGCTAACACCGGACTCCTCTTATCTTTGTGTAGGCAACCCTCTCGGTGAAGCCCCATCCGGCATAATCCGGAGCCTGCTGGACACATCATACTTTACATGTGGACAACCCTCTCGGAGAAGTCCCATCCGGCGAATCCCGGAGCCTGATGGACATGCTTAAATCTTTAACTTACGTGTGGATAGCCCTTTTGGAGAAATCCCATCCGGCGTAACCCGGAGTCTGAAGAACACGTGATCATAATCGTATAACATATTCGTATTTGTTCTTATTGTAATTATTCATAAGTGCTTAACCTATAAAAGGGTCTAAGCTTAATCATTGTATCATTCTTGATGTCGTATAAACTAAATCAAGTTCATATCATTGTTTCATAAGGGATAAACCCTAAACTAGTTTCTTGGCATCACTATGACTTCTTATGGATTAGTATAATCCTCTCTTATCTTAGTACCTTTCCTCTTCTATAATTCACCCATACATTCCCCAAAGGTTGGGTCTTTCTATGCCTATTAGCAACACTTAATCACTACTTATCGTTATGGAGTCCGAGGTAGCATTGGAAAGCCGGAATGGTGCGAGAAGTGATGAAAAAACACAACATTTTCTGCCCTGTCACATCGTGTCACGATTTCCTACCCAGAAAATGGGTTTGTTCCTGCCTGTGAAATCGTGACACGATTGGAAAATCGTGACACGATTTTACCTGCAGTTAGACAGCATTTGGCAAGTTTTAAACGTGATTTTTCACCATTTCAGCTTATCCAACATACCCAGATATCATAACATGTTTAAGGATCATTTTCTAAGGCATATAGCTAGTTCATATCATGAGTAAGCAAGAATTAACATGGAAAGGCAATTAGGTACTAAAAACCCTAAACTAGGTAATTAAGCTGTAAACTTCAAACTTACTTAAACGGGTTCTAAAACCCTGTGGAGCTCACCTTAATCCACAATTTGGTGCTGATTACACTTGATTTCCAATAACTCTAAGTTACTCCAAGCCTAACTCTTCCCTTGGTTCTTCCTTGTTCCTCTTTCCTTTCACTTGTTCTAGCTTTCTACTCAAGCTTTCTTTGCAAGATTTGTCACTAGAGTTTTGATTGAGGTTTGGATGGATATGGCAAGTGAGGGAGGGCGTGTGAGATTTAGAGAGGTGAGAGGAGAGCTGAGTTTGTTAGTAGGAAGGAGAAGAAGAAAATGATAACATGAAAATATCATGTTTCATTTTTAAATAAGCTCCTCTTAACCATTAATTACAAGATTGCCACTTGCCCTTAATTTCTTATTTGCCATGCTTGCGTCTCAAGTTTCTAACACAGATAAACGCTACATCTAAGCGGGATATTAGAATCTACCCCCCTTAAAGAAATTTCGTCCTCGAAATTTAGAATTTACCTGAAAATAGATGTGGATAGTGCTCTTGCATTTCTGACTCCAGCTCCCACGTCGCTTCGCCGTCGGGAGAACCTTTCCAAACAACTTTAACAATAGGAATTTCTTTGTTCCGCAAGGTCTTAACATCACGATCAATTATTCGATCTGGTTCAGGTTGGAAAGTCAAGTCCGATCTTAAATCGATACTGTCCAGTTCCACTGGTTGGAAGGGATCGGGAATAAACTTCCTCAGTTGTGAGACATGGAATACATCGTGTAAACCTGACATGGCCGGGGGCAGCGCTAACTGATAAGCTGCTGGTCCGACACGTCGAAGTATCTGAAATGGTCCAACATACCTTGGACAAAGTTTCTTAGTCCTGAATGCTCCCCTTAACCCCAACTTGGGTGTAACTTTAAGGAATACATGGTCTCCTTCTTCAAACTCTAAGGGTCTTCGTCGCTTATCAGCATAACTTTTCTGACAACTTTGGGCTATTCTCATTTTATCCTGAATGGATTTAATTTTCAAGGTCGTCTCTTGTATTATCTCAGGTCCCAATATACTTTTATCTCCAACAAAGTGGGGTTCTACATTTCCTTCCAAACAAAGCTTCATAAGGTGCCATACCGATGCTCGAATGATAACTGTTGTTGTAAGAAAATTCAATCAATGGTAGGTGATCCTTCCAACTTCCTCCATCTTCTAGGATACATGCACGTAACATATCCTTTAACGTCTGAATAGTCCTCTCGGATTGTCCGTCTGTCTGAGGATGATGGGACGTGCTCATCTTTAATCTGGTTCCCAAAGCCTTTTGGAAAGCCATCCAAAAGTGGGATGTGAAGATGGGATCTCTATCCAACACAATACTAGCTGGCACACCATGGAGTTTCACAATCTCTGAAATAAACAACTCGGCATACTGAGAAGTTCGGTAAGTAGTCTTAACCGGCAAGAAATGAGCTGACTTAGTTAACCGGTCCACTATTACCCAAATGGAATCATGTCCTCGCTGTGTTCGAGGTAATCCACTCACAAAATCCATGGTTATATCTTCCCATTTCCATTGTGGAATTTCCAAAGGTACTAACATTCCTGCAGGCCTTTGATGCTCAATCTTCACCTGCTGACAAACAATGCATCGCGACACAAATTCCGCAACATCTCTTTTCATACTAGGCCACCAATAATCTCTCTTCAAATCTTGATACATCTTGGTGGTGCCGGGATGAATACTGAAACTGCTCTTGTGCGCCTCTTCTAAAATCAACCTTTTCAATTCCACATCATTCGGAACATAAATCCTTCCTTCGAACAGTAATACACCATCTGGTGCCCATGAATACTCTGCTTGGCCAACTTTCCTTTGAAGGTCCATATCCACAGATTGAGCTTGTGCAATCCTAAACCGTAGGTCACACGAAATATCTATCTTGTTCAGCAAGATGCCACCTTCTAACTCTGTAACATGAAGGTTAAGATCTCTGAATTTCTCATATAACCCACATGTACGCATCATTACTTCAGCTTTAACTAAAGCTTTACGACTCAAGGCATCAGCTACTACATTTGCTTTTCCTGGATGGTATTTCAGATCAAAATCAAAGTCCTTCAAGTATTCCATCCATCGTCTTTGTCTCATGTTGAGGTCTCGCTGATCAAACAAGTATTTCAAACTCTTATGATCGCTGAACAAATCAAATTGTGCACCATACAAATGATGTCTCCATATCTTCAATGCAAAAACTATTGCTGCTAGCTCAAGATCATGGGTGGGGTAATTCTCTTCATGTGTCTTGAGCTGTCTGGACGCATAAGCTATGACATTTTCCCCTTGCATAAGAACACTTCCCAGTCCCTTGGAAGATGCATCGCAGAAAACGGTGTATCTCTTTTCAGGATCTGGTATTGCCAACACTGGCGCTTTAGTCAACTTTCTTTTCAGAACTCTGAAGCTCTCTTCACATTCCTCGTCCCAAATAAAGGGTACATCTTTTTTGGTAAGGCGTGACAAAGGTAAGGCAATCTGAGAAAATTTCATAATAAATCTTCGATAATAACCGGCCAAGCCTAGAAAGCTCCTGACTTCTGCTACATTCTTGGGTCTTTCCCAACTAAGTACAGCTTCAACTTTGGATGGATTAACGGCTACTCCTCCTTGAGAAATAACGTGACCCAAAAACTTAATCTCAGATAGCCAAAACTCACACTTGCTAAATTTAGCATATAACTGCTTGTCTCTGAGGACATCCAAAACAATTCTCAAGTGCTGAGCATGTTCCTGAGGATCCTTTGAATAAATCAAGATATCATCTATGAAAATCACCACAAATTGATCAAGGTAAGGCTGAAAAATTCTGTTCATATAATCCATAAACACTGCTGGAGCATTAGTTACACCGAAAGGCATAACCAGAAATTCATAGTGCCCGTAACGCGTTCGAAACGCCGTCTTAGACACATCCGAAGACTTAATGCGGATTTGATGGTAACCTGACCGAAGATCAATTTTGGAAAACACAGTTGCTCCCTTGAGCTGATCTAAGAGATCATCAATCCTTGGAAGAGGATACTTGTTCTTGATAGTCACTTTATTAAGTTGACGATAGTCTATACACAGCCTCATGCTTCCATCCTTTTTCTTGACTAACAAAACTGGAGCACCCCAAGGTGACACACTGGGTCTGATGAAATACTTCTGAATCAATTCCTCTAGCTGAGATTTCAGTTCTTTAAGTTCCGTAGGCGACATTCTATACGGTGCCACAGATACCGGCTCCGCTCCTGGAATTAAATCAATTGAGAACTCCACCTCACGCTCTGGAGGTAAACTATTTACTTCTGAAGGGAAAACATCTAAATACTCATTTACAATAGGAATATCACTGGGACTTAACTCTGATTCTGAAGCCACAGTGAGCATGACATAAAATCCTTTATCTTGTGCACAAATAAATTGGATTAACTGATGGGTGCGGTTAATCAATTCAGATAAAGCCACACCTTCCGCCGTATCACTGGTCGGCATATAAATACTTTTCTCTGAACATCCTATGTACACATGGTTAGCGGAGAGCCAATCCATGCCTAAGATCACATCGAGTTGCTCCATCGGGAGACATACTAAATCAACATAATAGGTCTTGCTAGACACAGTGATAGGACAGTTTTCACATACATAACTTGCCTCAATTCCGCCTTCAGTAGCGGTGGATACTAACATGGGAGGATTCAACGGAGACAAAGATAATTGAAGCGTCTCCACACATTTATATGAAATAAAAGAGCATGAAGCGCCACAATCAAAAAGAACTTTTACTGGGTATGAGCCAAAATAACACATACCGGCAATCAGATCTTCATTTGCCAAGGCCTTTGCACCATCAAGGGAATACACCCTTCCTTTGCTAGTGGTAGTTCCTTCAGTTCCACTTCTATTTCTCCGTTCTGGACAATTTGCAATAATATGCCCCGGCTTCTTACATCCATAACAAATACCTGTACCCTTCATACACTCGCCATAATGTGATTTCCCACAATTGTTGCAAATAGCACCAGCCTTCGGTGAATACGTCTGTTTACCCCTCTGAGGTGACCCCTTCGGTTTCAACTTGTCATGATACTTATCCTGCATCCTGCTCTTCCTTCTTTCAAAAGCCACTGATCTTTCTTTTGAGGTCTTTGCAAGTCCTGCTTCGACCACCAAGCTATCATGTACCAATTCATCGTAACTTGCAGTTCTTTGGAGACTTACTGCAGTGTCGATCTCGCCTCGTAAGCCTCGTTTATACTGATTCATTTTCCACACTTCATTCTCAGCATACTCGTTGTGTGTGGAATAGTAGGACAGCTCTTCAAACTTCTTAGTAAATTCAGCAACTGACATACTACCCTGTTTCAATTCTAAGAACTCTTGCTCTTTCTTTACCTTGTAAGACAAAGGTAAATACTTTTCCAACATCACTCCTTTAAAGTTCTCCCAATTCACTTCTACACCATTGGCTTCCATCCGGCGCTGAGCAGATTCCCACCAGTCTTCTGCTGCGCCTCTGAGTTGGTTTGTGGCATAGACCACTTTGTCCTCTTCTGAGCATTCAGCCATTCTAAAGATCTTCTCCATCTGCTTAATCCACTTTCTTGCTTCTTGAGGTTCACCTTCTCCATTGAACTCCGGAGGGTGATGCCTATTATATTCCCGGAACACGGGATTACCAATTGCTGGAGGAGGTGGTTGTTGTGGATGGAAACCCTGCCCTTGTTGCATCATTTCCATCCATTGCTGTTGAGCTCGGGCCTGTTGCTGAGACTGCTGTTGCATCATCAGCATCATTTGCTGATACTGTAATGCATTCTGAGCTTGTTGCTCTTGATACTGCTGCTGCCAGGCTTGCTGCTGCTGTATCATCTGTTCCCATGAGTTCATGCTGGGTCCTCCACTTTCGTCACTAGCTTGATTAGCACGAGGTCTACCTCTTCTTCTCCCAGACATCTTATCCTAGCTGTCATATACAAGTCAAAGTGATCAGTTTCAACTGAACATAACATCTAGAATAATGTCCTGGATCCAAGAGGTCCACAAACTTGGATTGTACTTTAATGACCCAAGGCACGGTCTGAATCGACCTGCTCTGATACCAAATTGTAACACCCATATCGAGATTGCCTAGGATCTCTTACGAGTATTAAAATTTCGTACCGGATACATTAAATACAATACAGAAAGTTGTTTAATAAATATACAATGCTTAAGTCTGTGATACAACTCATTATCCGATACTACATTCTCCATAATATACATCAAGATACATCATTCATATACAAATATCCACAGTAATAAAACATAAGCAGCACGATCAATCCGTAGCTTTCTCTTTACCTTTACGTCGTGCTACCTGCGAAGAACCTGCACCAGAAGGAAAGGGATGAGACATAACGTCTCAGTGAGCTCCTACCCTACCAACTGTTGGCAACCACGGGGGTAACCTAGGGTCGCCTTGCCTACTCTTGGCAATCTTGGGAATACCTACGATCGCCATCATTCTTTACTTCTATCGCGATCAAGGGGAACCTAGGATCGCTTCATGGTCTTTATCTCTGGCGTTTCATATTCGATTCTTAATCTTAGACTTATACGGAGTGATCTTGGGGACATCCTATGATCACATCTCGTTCACTAGGAACTAATCATCATAACTCGTGTTACATATAAAATATACGTATTCATCTTCGTATCTTAAGTTAGCAGTTAGGGTTGAACAAACATAACATTATCTTGGTTCGTTTTACGGAGTGCATCCGGGTGGAGTAACCCCGAAGTACATCTCCCATCATACCGGTGAAATTCCTATCATATCAGGCTAACACCGGACTCCTCTTATCTTTGTGTAGGCAACCCTCTCGGTGAAGCCCCATCCGGCATAATCCGGAGCCTGCTGGACACATCATACTTTACATGTGGACAACCCTCTCGGAGAAGTCCCATCCGGCGAATCCCGGAGCCTGATGGACATGCTTAAATCTTTAACTTACGTGTGGATAGCCCTTTCGGAGAAATCCCATCCGGCGTAACCCGGAGTCTGAAGAACACGTGATCATAATCGTATAACATATTCGTATTTGTTCTTATTGTAATTATTCATAAGTGCTTAACCTATAAAAAGGGTCTAAGCTTAATCATTGTATCATTCTTGATGTCGTATAAACTAAATCAAGTTCATATCATTGTTTCATAAGGGATAAACCCTAAACTAGTTTCTTGGCATCACTATGACTTCTTATGGATTAGTATAATCCTCTCTTATCTTAGTACCTTTCCTCTTCTATAATTCATCCATACATTCCCCAAAGGTTGGGTCTTTCTATGCCTATTAGCAACACTTAATCACTACTTATCGTTATGGAGTCCGAGGTAGCATTGGAAAGCCGGAATGGTGCGAGAAGTGATGAAAAAACACAACATTTTCTGCCCTGTCACATCGTGTCACGATTTGGAAATCGTGACACGATTTCCTACCCAGAAAATGGGTTTGTTCCTGCCTGTGAAATCGTGACACGATTGGAAAATCGTGACACGATTTTACCTGCAGTTAGACAGCATTTGGCAAGTTTTAAACGTGATTTTTCACCATTTCAGCTTATCCAACATACCCAGATATCATAACATGTTTAAGGATCATTTTCTAAGGCATATAGCTAGTTCATATCATGAGTAAGCAAGAATTAACATGGAAAGGCAATTAGGTACTAAAAACCCTAAACTAGGTAATTAAGCTGTAAACTTCAAACTTACTTAAACGGGTTCTAAAACCCTGTGGAGCTCACCTTAATCCACAATTTGGTGCTGATTACACTTGATTTCCAATAACTCTAAGTTACTCCAAGCCTAACTCTTCCCTTGGTTCTTCCTTGTTCCTCTTTCCTTTCACTTGTTCTAGCTTTCTACTCAAGCTTTCTTTGCAAGATTTGTCACTAGAGTTTTGATTGAGGTTTGGATGGATATGGCAAGTGAGGGAGGGCGTGTGAGATTTAGAGAGGTGAGAGGAGAGCTGAGTTTGTTAGTAGGAAGGAGAAGAAGAAAATGATAACATGAAAATATCATGTTTCATTTTTAAATAAGCTCCTCTTAACCATTAATTACAAGATTGCCACTTGCCCTTAATTTCTTATTTGCCATGCTTGCGTCTCAAGTTTCTAACACAGATAAACGCTACATCTAAGCGGGATATTACAATGATAAAACAATATTATAAGTTGATTTTAAATGTGGGTTTATTTTAGGCAGATTGTTTTATCTTGGACCAGAATGTTCTGGAAGCAGTTATATGAATTAATAAAACAATATAAGTGATTAATTTAGGACCAGAGAACTCTGGATTAATTTGATTATAATTAATTAGGACTAGAATGTTCTGGAGAGATTAATAAGTAATATTATGATAGTGATAGTGTGTGAACTTTATGTAACGAAAATAATAGAGAGAAGGAAGAGAGAAAAACACAGGAGATTTATCCTGGTTCACCAAACCCGGCTACTTCCAGTCCCCACACCTCGTGTGAGATTATCCACTATAGTATCCTGCTAACAGAAACTTCTAACTAGCACTATAAGTTCTTGATCACACCAGATCAGTCCGTTACACCCTGTATTATCAACCTCAGCAGGCTTCTACAATTATTTGCTTTCGCACAAGAAAGGTTGTTACACTTCTTTCCCAAACTATTGTTATGAATAGACTTGAGAATTACAATACATTTTGTATGAAAAGAGATGAATTTTGGATCGAATAAAATTCTCAATACATGTTTGAGATTTTATTAAAAAACTCGAACGAGTATGATCCAAAAGAAAAAGAGAGAGCTTTGAGACTTGTTTATGAAGAGCTTTTGTATGTAGTGATGATTTTCACGTGAGAGAATATTTGCTTTCAAAACTCTTGCATTTAACCTCCAAAGCCTCTTGTATTTATAGGTGAGGAGTGACTTAGTGACCAAGGGTGAAAATAGAGCTGTTAAACACGTTTTGTATAGCTGCCCAAAGCTTCATTTGATTTCACTCTTCTTCTTCAATTCGGCCAGAATGTTCTTTTACACATCCAGAACGTTCTGGTTGATTCAGCTGGCTTTGTGTTGCTTTTTGCGTGAAAGGATACAGTTGTAATGAACTGTTGCTTGCTAAGATGAAGTGACCTTGATTATGTCACTTATTTGTACTTTGATGATGTTGTGCGCACCTCGTTTAAAAAACGCGCAATCCCCCGAGGACGTCCGCGAACGCTCGGAGGGCCTTGTGAAGTCGCCACCAAATTTTTTGTGTAAAGGGAACGTTGATAAACCCTTAAGTTTTTTTTGAAAGGGAAACGATAATAAAACCCTTGACGATGAGGAAAAGGACTGGTCATCGCAACCATTGTCGGGTTCGGGAGTCGGTTACGCAAGGGGAAGGTATTAGCACCCCTCACGTCCATTGTACTCAACGGGAACCTTCTATTTGGCTAAAGCTTAAATTGTTTTTAAATGTTTTGCGTGCATGCTTATCTATGTCAAAAGAAAATATACTAAAAAGGGGGAAAAGAAATGAAAACAAACGAAAGGAAAAAAAGTTTTTATTATTGCGCTTGACAAGATGTCGATCTTGCTCCTACGTATCTCCCGGTGCAATGGACTCAAACGAGTCGATCATTGACCGGAGTGACTCCAATGAGTCGGGGGATTGAATCTAATGGCCACGGGGGACCAAAAGGTTCGGATTGACCGCAAGGGGCCAAGATTTGGTTTGGTATGGTCGGATACGTTGAAAAAAAGGAATGACGATTGTCCGAACGACGAGACATACGTCACACATTCGTACAATCGGGGCAATGGAGAGACATACGTCATACCATCCCTTTTTCATTCAAGTTTTTGGTTGAATTTCTTAGAAATCCCAAAGTATATCAAAACATTTGGTTTGAAACCCAAAATGAAAAGATTTTAGCAATTTTGCTAGAAAACGCACAAGTTCGGCTCGTTTTGCGAACATTTTTTAAAAAAGGCGAACAAATTCGGCGTATGTTCACGCTTGGTTTTGAAAATCATGAACAATGTTTATTGTTCAAGTTTTAATTGAAATGATGAACATAGCTGGTTTGTTCAAGTTGTTTTGAGGGTTTATGGACATAACTTGTTTTGCAAGTTATCCACAAAAGTGATATCCGAACTTGCGAATTTTCCAATATTATGCAAAATCCTTGACATGGTTTGGATAAAATGGGTTTTAAACCTCCTAGGTTCTGAGCTCTTGGGCTACAACCTCAAAAATTGGCCATT
The DNA here is from genome assembly GCA_018208015.1 of Medicago ruthenica. Lineage (NCBI taxonomy): Eukaryota > Viridiplantae > Streptophyta > Magnoliopsida > Fabales > Fabaceae > Medicago > Medicago ruthenica. Next base: position 100,799,855 of record CM031373.1, on the reverse strand, counting down.
TGGGCACCTAAACTCAGATTCTGAGTTCTGTCATGGTCGCTCTGCGACCATGACTTCGCACTGCGAACAATGCGAATTTTTGAGTTCAGAAGCTGTTTCTGAACTTTTGTTCAGAAACAACTTCTGAACACACTCAGGACCTTTTAGGTGAGTGAAAAGCTTTGAGTTTTTGCAATGAAAAGGGCTGGACAAACCAGTTTTGATGTTTTGAAAACCTTGGGATTTCTTTTGAAATTCAAAAGGGGTTTTTAGAACAAAATGGTTTTGGACCAAAATTGCTATGCAAGCACAATTGAAAATGCAAAACAAAGGCTTAGAAACTTACAAAGATCCTTAGCAAAGCTCCAGCTGCAATGGATTTGAATTGGTTGAAAGTTCTTGCAAAGGTTTTGAGTATTTGTGATGAACTTTGAACTTTGTAAAGCTTTGTATTTGATTGGTTTTTTCTGGTGTTTGAGTAGTGTTTCTTTGTGAATAAATGCTCTTTGAATTGCTGTATTTTCTGCTTAATTCATGCTCTATCTTATGCTGCATTGCATCTTGACTTGCCTCTCTATTTATAGGCCAAAATGCAATCTCAAGTAATGATGAAAATCCAATAGGACCTAGCTAATTTGTGGGCTAAATTCAGGCTATTTGGCTTTGCATTTAATGCTAATGGATAGAGGCAACTCTGCCTTGTGCCAAGGGTTAAAGGTTTGACTGATTTCAGCCATAAAATCAAAGGTCTTTGGATAGAAATGATGATGAACATGGCTGGATTGCAATTGGCCAAGCTTGGGGATTGATCCTTGCAATCTCAATGGTTGATCAATAAAAACGTGCACTGTGATGTGCAGAGATTGGGGGATGCAAAAGGCTACATATGGCTGGTGTGAGAGGTGAAAAGTTGTTGCCAAAACAGGGTAGGCACTCATGACTTTTTCAAGTGAAAAATCCAGCTGGGTTTGACTGGTTTTGGGGAGCAAGCAGGAAGAAAGACTTCAAGCAGGTGGCTGACAACCTTGGGGTGGTTAACAGGTCACTTTGGAGGGACAAGAGCTGCCCAAGGGCAAGCCCACTTGCTTGTCACATGCTAGGTTGGAAGAAAAAGCTTCCTACCTTGGCATTAATGGCAAGTCTCTCAATTCTGGTTTTGCTTGACCCAATTAGCCATGAATGCTGATTAAAATAAATATGTAAATGGTGTGCAACAAAATCTGGAATTAAATCAAAGAAACCAAAAATCTGCAGAAAAATCGCAGACTTCGCAGTGCGAAGTGACCTTCGCAGTGCGAAGTCATCATTTTTGAAATGTTGACTTTTTTGTTGACTTTGGTTGACTTTGACTTTTTTCGCCTCTTTGATTTTTTTTTATTTTTGTTTTTTGAAAGGCTTAGGACAAAATTGGGGTACTACAGCTGCCCCTACTTAATTGTGTCTTTGCATAGAGTGTGTGAGTGCCGAGGGCATCTCACGAACTCTTTGCGAAGATCAATTAAGTAAAAGAAGGACCCGAATTTTGTCCTTCGCGTTACGAAAGCAAGATAAAAGATCGTCACTTAAACATTTGAGACATGTATGAACGCTCAAAGGGTTAGGCGATTAGATCTGAAGAGAAAAAAAATTGTCACCTAATCAGGTGATTTCAATCTGCGAGACGTGTATGAACGCTCGAAAACAAAAGACTTACGAAACGTGTATGAACGTTCGCAAGGGAAAAGGCCTACGAGACGTGTATGAACGCTCGAAAGGTAAAAGAAAAACTTTTGCGAGACGTGTATGAACGCTCGAAAAGGAAAAGCCTACGAGACGTGTATGAACGCTCGAAAGGTAAAAGAAAAACTTTTGCGAGACGTGTATGAACGCTCGAAAAGGAAAAGCCTACGAGACGTGTATGAACGCTCGAAAGGTAAAAGAAAAAACTTTTGCGAGACGTGTATGAACGCTCGAAAAGGAAAAGCCTACGAGACGTGTATGAACGCTCGAAAGGTAAAAGAAAAACTTTTGCGAGACGTGTATGAACGCTCGAAAAGTAAAAGATCGCCACCTAAACAGGTGGTCTGATCGGACAAAGATAAAGGATCGTCACCTAAACAGGTGGCCTTAATCTGGAATGATCACCACCTAATTAGGTGATTAGATCTGAAGAAGTCGTCGCCTGAATAGGTGCTTAGACTTAACTGGGGAAATAGGATCTACCACTGTTGGGATAGTGTAATCGTCTCTAGGCATGGCTAGTACTTAGATTGTTGAAAAGGGAAACATGATTGTATGATGCATGACATGCTTCATGTTGTTTTATGCAGTATGATATGCAATGCAATATGATATGAGATAGACTCAATCAAAGATTCCCGCTGGGAGAATTGGGGACAGTTTGTGAAGGAGGTTCGCTGGGGAACACTTGCTTAACTGTTGATGGATGCTGGTGAATATGTGATATTCACTGGAGAATCCTTGTTGAGGATGCATGACATGATTATGAAATGCATGTGTATGAATGATTTGGATATGCATGTGTGAATGAAATTGACATGATGCATGAATTATGTTATGCATGATATGTGGGATGCATGTTGAATGCTGGGAGTTAAAATTGGATGCCGAGCAAGGTCGGGTTTTTCCTGGGGATTTGTGTTGGTCTGCCAATGATGATTGGACTTTTTGTTTTGGGTTGAGACTCACTGAGGAATGTCAATAAGGTTTGGCTTCGTGGGGGGTATAAGGATCATTTTGGAAGCATGATCGATATCCAGCTTTGGTTGATGTTTGGATGTTTACTGGGGAATTTGTTCCTCTAACCCTCGGGGCCTTTGCGCTCCGCGTGCCGTGAGCTATGCACTTGCCTTTGCTGAAGAGCATAAGTCCTTTGGTGCAACATTTTTGGTGGAAATTACCGCAATTCTTTCGAAATTTACGAAAATTCAAATAAAAACAACGTTTGTTTGTTTGTTTTTTTTTTTGGAAGAAATTCCTTTGTTTAATTCCCATGTTTCAATGCATTTTTATCATGAATAAAACAAAATTTTATGCGCTAATGAGAACACAAAATAATAAAAGGAAATTTATTCAATGCAGATTTGACTTCTTGAATGGGTAAAAATACATGAAGTGAGAAGTGATTACTTCTCTGGGGAAAAAAATAGAGAAAGACAAGAAAAAGCAAAAAGAAAATTGTTGGTTTTGGCACAACACATGCTATTTCCTTATGACTTCGAGATTTTTTTTGGAAGATGCTGACGAGACCGATTCTTCTCCTCTTGAATCTTGTCTGGAGCTTGGATGTTGCAGTCATTGCCTTTTTCTTTTGTTAACCCCTAATTTTTGCCTGGACCGCTCTTTCGAGCTTTCAGTCCACCGGGGTGTATTTCCTCTTTTTTTTTTTGATGTCCTTTATTTTTGCCTAGACCGCCTTTTCAGGTTTTCAATCTAGCAGGACGCTCTCTATTGCCTAAACCGCCCTTTCAAGTTTTCGATTTAGCGAGCTTTTTTTTCTTCTTTTTTTTCTTAGGCATAATACTTCTTGACTGCATCGGAGTTTATTGAGAGTGGGAACTCTTCTCCGTCCATAGTGGTGATGATCAAGGCTCCGCCAGAGAAGGCTTTCTTTACCACGTACGGTCCATCATAGCTGGGAGTCCATTTCCCTCGGGGATCTTTGTGGATAGGTAATATCTTCTTGAGCACTAGGTCTCCTTCTTTGAATTCTCGAGGAAGGACCTTCTTGTCGAATGCTCTCTTGAGTCTCCTTTGATAGAGTTGTCCGTGACATATCGCCGTCAGACGCTTTTCCTCTATGAGATTCAGTTGGTCGAACCTTGTTTGGACCCATTCAGCTTCTTCTAGCTCGGTCTCCATCAAGACCCTTAACGAAGGAATTTCCACCTCTACGGGAAGCACGGCTTCCATACCGTATACTAAGGAGAAAGGGGTTTCCCCAGTTGAAGTGCGAATGGCTGTTCTGTAGCCATGTAGCGCAAAGGGAAGCATCTCGTGCCAATCTTTATATGTTGTTACCATCTTTTGGATGATCTTCTTTATGTTCTTATTGGCTGCTTCTACCACACCGTTCATCTTTGGTCGGTAAGGGGAGGAATTATGGTGCTCAATCTTGAAATCTTTGCACAACTCCTTCATTGTCTTGTTGTTCAGGTTTGCCCCATTATCAGTGATGATTTTGTGGGGAGTGCCGTAACGGCAAATGATTTCCTTCTTGATGAATCGGGCTACCACTTGTTTGGTTACGTTTGCATACGAAGCTGCTTCTACCCATTTGGTGAAGTAGTCGATGGCAACGAGGATGAAGCGATGTCCATTTGACGCTTTGGGCTCGATCATTCCAATCATGTCTATGCCCCACATAGAGAATGGCCAAGGTGAGGTCATGACGTTCAGGGGAGTTGGTGGTACATGCACCTTGTCGGCATAAATTTGGCATTTATGACAAGTCTTGGCGTAGTGGAAACAGTCAGCTTCCATGGTTAGCCAATAATAGCCCGCCCTTAGGATTTTCTTTGCCATTACATGCCCATTGGCATGGGTTCCAAAAGATCCCTCGTGGATTTCTTTGATGAGCATGTCCGCTTCATGTTTATCCACACATCTGAGCAGGACCATGTCGTAGTTTCTTTTGTAGAGGGTATTTCCACTGAGGAAGAACTGGGATGCCAATCTCCTGAGGGTTCTTTTGTCGGTGTGCGAGGCATTGTCTGGATACTCTTGTTCTTCGAGGTATCGCTTGATGTCGTAGAACCAAGGTTTGTCGTCAAGTCCTTCTTCGACTGATGCACATACAACCGGTTTGTCTCTACGATCCATCCTTATGATTGGTGCTTCATTGTGGAAATTTACTTGGTACATTGATGATAATGTAGCCAAAGCATCCGCCACCTGGTTTTCTTCTCGAGGTATGTGATGGAAGTTGATTTCATCAAAATGCTCAATCAACTCTACAACTCGGGCTCGGTAGGGGATTAAATTGGGATGTTTTGTTTCCCATTCTCCTTTGACTTGATAGATGACTAAGGCTGAGTCACCGTATACTTCAAGGTTTTTGATCCTTAGATCAATTGCTGCTTCGAGGCCTAGAATACATGCTTCATATTCTGCCATGTTATTGGTGCAGTCAAAGCATAACCTTGCTGTGAAGGGTTGGTATCCATTTCTTGGGGAGATTAAAACTGCCCCGATCCCGTGTCCCATGGCATTTGAGGCGCCGTCGAAAGCGAGTTTCCATCGAGCTCTCGGTTCTGGCCCTTCATCATCACTTGTGACCTTTTCGTCATTCAAAGCTACGACATCTTCATCTGGGAAGTCGAATTGTATGGGCTGATAATCCTCCAATGGTTGGTGAGCAAGATGCTCGGATAAAACACTCCCTTTGATGGCTTTTTGAGCAACGTATTGGATGTCGTACTCAGACAGCAGCATTTGCCAACGAGCTATCTTTCCTGTGAGGGCAGGCTTTTCGAAGATGTACTTGATGGGATCCATCTTCGATATCAACCAAGTTGTATGGGTCAACATGTATTGCCTTAGGCGTCGAGCAGCCCATGCTAAAGCGCAGCAAGTCTTTTCAAGTGAAGTATACCTTGTTTCACAGTCGGTAAACTTCTTGCTTAGGTAGTAGACTGCGTGCTCTTTTCTTCCCGTTTCATCTTGTTGTCCTAACACACAACCCATTGATCCTTCAAGTACGGTTAGGTATAAGATGAGGGGTTTACCCGGAACCGGAGGTATTAAAATTGGTGGTTCTTGCAGGTATTGTTTGATCTTGTCAAACGCCTCTTGGCAATTCTCGTTCCAATGAACGGCTTGGTTTTTCCTTAGCAGTTTGAAGATTGGTTCGCAGGTAGCTGTCATGTGTGAGATGAACCTAGCGATGTAGTTCAATCTTCCTAAGAAACCCCGGACTTCTTTCTCGGTATTTGGCGCTGGCATTTCTTGGATGGCCTTTACCTTGTCGGGATCCACTTCTATACCTCTTTGGCTGACGATGAAGCACAATAACTTTCCCGATCTAACACCAAATGTGCACTTGTTAGGATTTAAGCGCAGCTTGAATTTTCTTAGGCGTTCGAAAAGCTTTTGTAGATGGACTAGATGATCCTCCTCCGTTTGGGATTTGGAAATCATATCGTCGACGTAGACCTCAATTTCCTTATGGATCATGTCATGGAAAAGAGTTACCATCGCTCTTTGGTATGTTGCCCCGGCATTTGTTAATCCGAAAGGCATTACCTTATAGCAGAATGTTCCCCACGGGGTGATGAATGTAGTTTTCTCCATGTCTTCTGGAGCCATCTTGATTTGGTTATATCCCGAGAAGCCGTCCATAAAGGAGAAGACCGAGAATTGGGTTGTGTGGTCCACCAATATGTCGATATGTGGTAGCGGGAAATCATCCTTTGGGCTTGCTCTATTCAAGTCCCGATAATCCACACACATTCTAACTTTGCCATCTTTCTTCGGAACTGGCACAATGTTGGCAACCCATGTTGGATACTTGGTTACGGCTAAAAAGCCGGCATCGAATTGCTTTTTGACCTCCTCTCTGATCTTGAGAGCCATATCGGGTCGAGTTCTTCTCAATTTCTGCTTCACTGGCGGGCATTCCGGCTTGAGTGGCAGCTTTTGTACAACGATGTTAGGGTCTAAACCCGACATGTCTTGATACGACCAAGCAAATACGTCCACGTACTCTTGCAGAAGCTTAATCAACTTTCCTTTCACATCTTCATGCAGGGAGGCTCCTATCTTGACCTCTTTCTTATCCTCTTCGGTCCCCAGGTTGACCTTTTCAACTGATTCTTGGTGAGGTTGTATTACCCTATCCCCTTGATTTGCAAGTCTAGACAATTCTTCAGGCGGTTCATAATCGTCCTCTTCATCATCTTCCGTTTGATTAATCGGGAAATCGAAGTCATAAGGGATTAAGGCAGTGTTGTTTTTGGAGGGTAGATTTGTAGATCTGCATGAGTATGATTTTTTTTTTAGGCTTTTTGTAGAAATTTTTTTTTAAAACAAATGCAAAAAGAAAAAGACTCAAATGAACATAAAAGAGTGATTTTATTCATAATTGGAAATAACTTTAAAACATGGGGGCCCCACACGACTAATCATTTGCCTTGGGCAGAGCTAAATGATTTTTTTTCAAAAGCAAAATACAAACATGGTTTATTACTTGATCTTGGTAATGATCTCGGGAATTGCGATAGCCCTCCAATTGTTCAAAGCTTCATCTGAAGCGCAACGGTACACCAAATCAGGCACGTCTTCATCTACGTCTTCAAGTAGAGCCACTTGATTTTCATTGATAAATCCCGCACTGATGAATGTTTCCGAAATAGGGAGGATCCCTTGCTTTGGACTCTTTGAGGAAGTTTCGGCTGATGGATGATACCCCAACCCAAAGCGATTCTTCTTCTCCGGTATGTCCACTAATTTGCCCCATCCGGCAGGTCGGCTTTCTTCTAGGGCCTCTCTTATTGCCCTCCATGATGACATGGCTGTCCTAGCCTCTTTCTTGGGCTTTGAGCTCAAAGTCACGACATTTGCCACTTCCAAAGACTGGAAGGGAACATCCACCGCTTCTTCGTCCGTTTCTATATAACGGAATGATGAGAGATGGCTTACCATCAGGTCCTCTTGCCCGGAAACTACAATCATTTGGTTATCAATGATGAACTTCAGTTTCTGGTGCAGAGTAGAGGTGATGGCTCCGGCCGCATGAATCCATGGTCTTCCGAGAAGACAGCTGTAAGTCGGATTAATATCCATGACTTGGAAGGTTATGGTGAAAACCTTAGGCCCGATTTGGACTGGTAAGTCGATCTCCCCTACGACGGCTCTTCTTGACCCATCGAAAGCTTTTACGACCAAGGCGCTGGGCTTCATTACTGTTCCTTCACATGATAGCTTGAGAAGGGTAGTCTTGGGCATGACATTCAATGATGACCCCGTATCCACTAACACTCGAGAGAGGATGTGGTCCATGCATTTCACGGAGATATGTAAGGCGCGGTTATGAATGTGCCCCTCGTCGGGTAGCTCATCGCCATTGAAACCCAAGTACCTACTTGAGGTAATATTTCCGACTATCCCGTCGAATTGGTCCACAGGAATGTCCTTGGTGACATGTGCCTCACTGAGGATCCGCAGCAACGCTTCTCGGTGTGCTTCCGAGCTTAGTAGTAGGGATAGCATGGAGATCTTGGAGGGAGTTTGACCTAGCTGGTCAATGATCTTATACTCGCTCTTTTGGATTATCCTTAGGAACTCTTCGGCCTCTTTTTGTGGGGTTGCCTTTTGAGAGGGCCCCGCTTGGTTCTCCTTTTCCTCCACGCTCTTTTCTTTGAGCGGCTCTCCTGGTAGTACGGCTGGCGTCTTCCCGAGTTCTTTCGGAGCGAAGACTCTACCACTTCTGGTTATTCCTCCAACACCGGTAATGTTAGTGATGCTGGGCTCAATTTTGGCTAGTGGTTTTCCTTCCACATAGGCCACAGGTTGGTAATTCCATGGTACCCTCTTCGTGCTTTCAAAAGAGAAGGGTGCAGGTACGTGGAATATTATGGGCTGTATGGGCATTGGTAACTCTCTCCTCTCTGCGTTGGTAAGGGATTTCGAGAGGTTTTGGGTCGTGAGATTCCAAGGTAGCAACGTCCGTGCCGTCCTTTATATAGCCCATTTGGATCCAACCTTGGTCCATTAGCTCTTGAAGACAGCTCTTCAACTCTTCGCACTTGTCCGGGTTGATTTTGCAGGCTTCACAGTTGGCGTGCATTTCCTCGAACAAACCAAAACCTGTTAAACGCTCCCTTATGATTGACAGGGGAGTCTTAACATTGGCTACCTTCTTGATTGGACCAAAGTCCTCTTGTTCTTCCACCGCATTTATAGAGGGACCCACATGCCCCGACAATGGGTTATTTTTTACATTGGGGTTCTCCTCTTTGAAGGATAACAACTTCTTGTCAATGAGATTCTGGACCTTGTATTTGAGTGCTTTACATCCTTCAATATTGTGCCCCGGGGATCCCGCATGGTATTCGCATCTTGCGTTGGGATTATACCAAGGTGGATATGGTGGCGCCAAAACTGGTAGTGGTTTTATCTCGACCATGCCCTTTTGAATTAAATATGGCAAAATCTGACCATATGGCATGGGTACAGGATCAAACTGCCTATTGTTGTAGTTGTTCCTCGGGCCCGCTTGGTTCTTTGGTGGGTACCCGCCTTGTTGTTGTTGCTGTTTATGAGGCAACACTGCTGGTCGTCGAGGCGGAGTTGTGGGAATTACTTGAGGTGAGTAATGCCCTTGAGCCGTTGCCGCTGCCACATAAGGATAGTGGTAGTGAGGCATTTGATTTGGTGGTGGGCAAGATGGTCCCACTAGAACAGCATTGGTCTCCCCCTCTTTCTTTTTGTGAAAGTTGCCGGGAGGTCTCCTAGCTCCACTTTGAGCTTCTAGAGGGCCTTGGATCTTTCCCCTCTTTACTCTGTCCTCTATTCTTTCACCAACCATGACTAGATTGGAAAAGCCGGACGATGTGCTTCCAATCATCTTGTCATAATATGGGCCTTGAAGTGTGCCCATAAAGGTGTCAACAAGCTCCCTTTCCAATAATGGTGGTTGTACACGAGAAGCTAGTTCCCTCCACCGTTGAGCGTACTCCTTGAAGGACTCATTGCTTCTTTGCAGGAGGTTTTGCAGTTGCATCCTATTTGGAGCCATGTCCAAATTATATTTGTATTGCTTTAGGAAAGCATCGGCTAGATCCTTCCAAGTTTGGACGTGGGTACGCTCGAGCTGCATGTACCAATCCAAGGACGCTCCGCTTAAACTATCTTGAAACACATGCACCATGAGTTTCTCGTTCATTGCGTAAGCTGCCATCTTCCTACAGAACATCCGCAGATGGTTCCGAGGGCATTGAATTCCCTTGTACTTTTCGAAGTCCGGTGCTTTGAACTTCGGAGGGATTACCACGTCGGGTACTAGGCACATGTCCAAAGCGTTGTGGGCGCCGTATGAACTGAACCCTTCGACAGCTTTCAACCTTTCTTCCAAAACTCGATACATTTGGGTGGTATCGTTGTCCTGGTGGATGGTGTCGGGAGCAGACTACCTTGGCTGATTATTTTCCACATCATGGGAAATCACCTCATGCTGAGTAGTGGAAGTTCCTTGAGGACGACGCTCTTCGTTCCTTACGGGGATTGTGAGCGGTGGTGGAGGTGGTCTATGGCCCTCATTTTCAAACGGTGGGGTATATCCTGGAGGTAAACCATAAAGAGGCCATTGCACATTGGCCGCATCCGTTGCTGGGCGAGGATTACTTTCTCGTGCCGATAGAGCTTGCATTAACTCTAGCATCTGATCCATCTTCCCCTTCATTCCATCAACCTCTTCTCTCAAAGCCGCTTGAGTTTGTTCCAAATTGTCCATGATCCTTTGTTTGTTAGCTCGTGTTCCGTACGAGTGTTGGAGATCTGGTTCTTGGACCGAGGGCTTTCGGGGTTTTCGGGCTATGATTGCTTTGAACTGTTTTAAGGGAAATGAATGAGTTTTTTTTTGAAAAAAATGCATGAAGGTGCATGTGGATGTATGTATGCGATGAGTATGCAAAATATGCGTTTTTTTTTTATTTTGCTTTATGGAGGAATTCAAAGGTGCACAATTAATATTAGCAATTTGAAATATTAAAGACCGGGAAATTGATTACGCTTCAAAATATATTTGATTAAATAACATTTGTTTACAAAGTGTAACTAATGCTATTACAAATCAAATAGCCGCTCGCTTCTCGGCTTTGCTCATCTCCTCCCTATAGAAATCTATGGTGTCCTTGCAGAACTTCATAAACTTCTGGATCTCCATAGGGATGACAAAGTAGGGCATGACCATCTCGGCCTCCGCTAGCCTCTTTGGAAGTTGGGTGATTACCAAGTTCGAGAATGCAACCAATTTAGTGAAATCCTCACTTAATCGGGTGGCGTCTTGCCATACACACTCAATCACTTCCTTGCGCTGGTCTAGCTTGACTCTTGCACTTCTAATTTCATCATGTAGTTGCGCAATATGGTCCCCGTGAGCTCTTGCAATCTTGTCGAAGTACTCTTCGAATTTCTTGATGTCCTCTTCGAGACGATTGCACTTTAGCCTCCCTTGATGAGAAAGGCTCTCATGTCTTTGCCGTTGGACGCGTTCGGCTTGAAGCTGTTCTTTGTAGTCTTTAACTACTTCTTGGAGCTGTTGATTTTTCTCTTGAAATTTCAACCTCCATTTCCGTTGAGCTTCGATGGCTAATTCGCCAAACTTCTTGAGCTCTTGGTTGGAATGTAAGATTCTTTCCAACTCCTCGTCCTTGGCCACAAGGTTGGCATCCGCACTAACCAAGCCGCCTCCTATCCAATCTCTCTTCCCTTCGGAGATTCTTAGCCGTTTTTGGCACACTAGGAGAGAATTTGTCACTTCATCACGATCTCTCTTCGTCCTAGTGATTTCTCCTAAAGCTTGGAGGTGCTTCAATTCTAAGTCTCCATTTTTGTTTTGGAGTTCTTGAATTTTAGCTTTGAGTTCCTCCACTTCTTTGTTGGGAATGGTTGCAATAGGTTTAGGTGTAGGAGGTTTTGGAGGGCTTATGACCACAAAGGGTAACTTGATTGCTTTGACCCTCTCCTTCACCCATTGAGTATAAAGGGGTTTGGCGACACAGTTTCTCTTGCCGACCCTTCCTTTGTGCACTTGGCTCCATGCTCCCCGGATTCTCTCTAGCAATGCCGGATCTTGATCGCCTTCCCTTAAGAAGAAAGCTTCCAACAAAAGGTCATTGGGTTTATCCTCCATTGAAAAACCTAGTTGTCGGAGAGAGAGGACCGGATTGTAGTTAATACATCCCTTAGTACCAATGAGGGGTACGTTAGGGAAGTCCCCGCAACTGAGAATGATTTCCGGGTCCTCTAAATTCGGCGAAAACCAATGGATGTCCTTCTCGGCGAGGGTTGTCATCCGTTGCGACCATTTGAGCTTGGCCCGGTTTTCCACAAAGTCTCGGTTTCTTGGCATGTGGGACATCATCCAAATTTGCACCACGGGAGTACAACAAGAAATTTTGCGTCCCCATGCTTGTTCATGCCTAGAGTAGAGGGTATGATAAAAATCCGCCAAAATTGTGGGAACCGGATTTTTAGTCATAAATACCTCTAAAGCCGGAAAGTCTATGAAATCATCCATGTTGGGGAATAAGACAATTCCGTAGACTAAGAGGGCTAAGATGGCGTTGAATGCTCTTCCCTCTTTATTGGCTAACATCTCCCGAGCTTTGGCTTCCAAAAACTTTCTTGCGAATCCTTTAAGATTTCCTCTAACTTCCAAGTTAGATGCTATTTCTTGGGTGTCAAGGTATAAGGATTCAGGGATGGCCTCTAATGTGGGGTCTTTTCCCGGACCGAGATAGAGTTCATGACCCTTCATGCTACAACCCAAAATCTTCTCAAACTCTTCCAAAGTCGGCGCTAGTTGGAAGTCTTGAAATGTGAAGCACCGTAGCGGTGGGTCGAAGAATTGCGCCAAAGTAGTTAAAGCCGTTGAATCGATTCTCACGGGTAGGAGATCAAGGATTAGCCCATAGCTTGCCTCGAAAATACTCTTGTTGACCGAAGAGAGCCTCTTACTTAGAGCCAATAAACTTTCCACCCTAGGAGCTTTAATCTTGAAGGCGAGCGTATTTTTGTTCCCGGAATCCATATTTCTTTTTGATAATATTTGGTTGCTCTTTTTTTAAATTCCTATAAAGCAAAATGATGCGAAAATTACTTTCATGAATGCAAATGATATGCAAGGGTATGGTTTATGAAGGTTCGGAACTTCCCCCCATCCTCACATGTAGGCTCTAAAGGTGAAATTTCCTAAGAAGAGGTCCTTAGAGTCATAGATCTCACATGGAATTAGGGTTGTCTATGGACATACGTCGACATGACTTCAATTAATTCCACGTGAAAATCTCCTCTAAGCGGGGTTGGGCATCCTACCTCACGGACATACGTCAACGCGGGCTTCCGCTCACAACCTCCTTCTAACTTAGTTTTTTCTCAAGCTCGGGTAGAGAGCCTCACACGTCCGGCATTAACCCGAACAATGTGGAGTAACATCACTCAAGTAACCCCCGCATTTGATATATATGATATGAATATAAAGCAAAATAAAGCAATTATAAACATAAAGCATAGATATGACATAAATGAATAAAATAAAAGCATGGCGCGCAAAGAAGAATAAAAACAATTGGCTTTAAAAGCCAAATAGGATAGGCTTGACTCGCTAGTGGGAAAAGGATCCCCAGTGAAGTCGCCAGCTGTGCGCACCTCGTTTAAAAAACGCGCAATCCCCCGAGGACGTCCGCGAACGCTCGGAGGGCCTTGTGAAGTCGCCACCAAAGTTTTTGTGTAAAGGGAACGTTGATAAACCCTTAAGTTTTTTTTGAAAGGGAAACGATAATAAAACCCTTGACGATGAGGAAAAGGACTGGTCATCGCAACCATTGTCGGGTTCGGGAGTCGGTTACGCAAGGGGAAGGTATTAGCACCCCTCACGTCCGTTGTACTCAACGGGAACCTTCTATTTGGCTAAAGCTTAAATTGTTTTTAAATGTTTTGCGCGCATGCTTATCTATGTCAAAAGAAAATATACTAAAAAGGGGGAAAAGAAATGAAAACAAACGAAAGGAAAAAAAGTTTTTATTATTGCGCTTGACAAGATGTCGATCTTGCTCCTACGTATCTCCTGGTAGTCGGAGAATTCAAAGCGTACGTAGTTCTTTGGTAAAGAACTTAATGTTGGTTAAATGGACGATATTTTGACCGTATTCTTGCGATTTAAACGTAGCTTGTATGCTCGCGGATGGGAGACTTAAGCGTATTAGCTTGTATGCTCGCGCATGGGAGACTTAAGCGTTTGTTTACGAATCGCGCTTAGAATAGGTAAAACACGTCCGTTGGGTAAGGGGGTTCGATTTGGTCGCGTTGGGACCAAAAGAGGTGCAATGGACTCAAACGAGTCGATCATTGACCGGAGTGACTCCAATGAGTCGGGGGATTGAATCTAATGGCCACGGGGGACCAAAAGGTTCGGATTGACTGCAAGGGGCCAAGATTTGGTTTGGTATGGTCGGATACGTTGAAAAAAAGGAATGACGATTGTCCGAACGACGAGACATACGTCACGCATTCGTACAATCGGGGCAATGGAGAGACATACGTCACACCATCCCTTTTTCATTCAAGTTTTTGGTTGAATTTCTTAGAAATCCCAAAGTATATCAAAACATTTAGTTTGAAACCCAAAATGAAAAGATTTTAGCAATTTTGCTAGAAAATGCACAAGTTCGGCTCGTTTTGCGAACGGTTTTTAAAAAAGGCGAACAAATTCGGCGTATGTTCACGCTTGGTTTTGAAAATCATGAACAATGTTTATTGTTCAAGTTTTAATTGAAATGATGAACATAGCTGGTTTGTTCAAGTTGTTTTGAGGGTTTATGGACATAACTTGTTTTGCAAGTTATCCACAAAAGTGTTATCCGAACTTGCGAATTTTCCAATATTATGCAAAATCCTTGACATGGTTTGGATAAAATGGGTTTTAAACCTCCTAGGTTCTGATCTCTTGGGCTAGAATCTCAAAAATTGGCCATTTGGGCACCTAAACTCAGATTCTGAGTTCTGTCATGGTCGCTCTGCGACCATGACTTCGCAGTGCGAACAATGCGAATTTTTGAGTTCAAAAGCTGTTTCTGAACTTTTGTTCAGAAACAACTTCTGAACACACTCAGGACCTTTTAGGTGAGTGAAAAGCTTTGAGTTTTTGCAATGAAAAGGGCTGGACAAACCAGTTTTGATGTTTTGAAAACCTTGGGATTTCTTTTGAAATTCAAAAGGGGTTTTTAGAACAAAATGGTTTTGGACCAAAATTGCTATGCAAGCACAATTGAAAATGCAAAACAAAGGCTTAGAAACTTACAAAGATCCTTAGCAAAGCTCCAGCTGCAATGGATTTGAATTGGTTGAAAGTTCTTGCAAAGGTTTTGAGTATTTGTGATGAACTTTGAACTTTGTAAAGCTTTGTATTTGATTGGTTTTTTCTGATGTTTGAGTAGTGTTTCTTTGTGAATAAATGCTCTTTGAATTGCTGTATTTTCTGCTTAATTCATGCTCTATCTTATGCTGCATTGCATCTTGACTTGCCTCTCTATTTATAGGCCAAAATGCAATCTCAAGTAATGATGAAAATCCAATAGGACCTAGCTGATTTGTGGGCTAAATTCAGGCTATTTGGCTTTGCATTTAATGCTAATGGATAGAGGCAACTCTGCCTTGTGCCAAGGGTTAAAGGTTTGACTGATTTCAGCCACAAAATCAAAGGTCTTTGGATAGAAATGATGATGAACATGGCTGGATTGCAATTGGCCAAGCTTGGGGATTGATCCTTGCAATCTCAATGGTTGATCAATAAAAACGTGCACTGTGATGTGCAGAGATTGGGGGATGCAAAAGGCTACATATGGCTGGTGTGAGAGGTGAAAAGTTGCTGCCAAAACAGGGTAGGCACTCATGACTTTTTCAAGTGAAAAATCCAGCAGGGTTTGACTGGTTTTGGGGAGCAAGCAGGAAGAAAGACTTCAAGCAGGTGGCTGACAACCTTGGGGTGGTTAACAGGTCACTTGGGAGGGACAAGAGCTGCCCAAGGGCAAGCCCACTTGCTTGTCACATGCTAGGTTGGAAGAAAAAGCTTCCTACCTTGGCATTAATGGCAAGTCTATCAATTCTGGTTTTGCTTGGCCCAATTAGCCATGAATGCTGATTAAAATAAATATGTAAATGGTGTGCAACAAAATCTGGAATTAAATCAAAGAAACCAAAAATCTGCAGAAAAATCGCAGACTTCGCAGTGCGAAGTCATCATTTTTGAAATGTTGACTTTTTTGTTGACTTTGGTTGACTTTGACTTTTTTTCCCTCTTTGATTTTTTTTTATTTTTGTTTTTTGAAAGGCTTAGGACAAAATTGGGGTACTACAGATGTCAAGTTCTTTTCACATGTGCTTTAATTCATTTCATGAGATATTTATCATTTAATGGGCTTTTCTTTCAAATGACTCGATTTGCTTAAGTCCCAGGATAACTTCTCAAAAGCTTTCTCATGTCATGCTTCTTTTTGCTGACTTTGCTCTTTTGATGTATTTACTTTGTGAATCCAGAATGTTCTCAGAACGTTCTCATGAAACAATTCTCACAAAACAAATTAGTAGATAACAAGATAAAATAAAATTAATATGTTTGTAATCTTTAAAACATCAAATAAGGATTTTGTCTCAACAAGTTTTACCGTAGCCCCACAGTGGACGTCAACTGTACTTGCAGAGAGTATAATCTAGAAAACTAGGATTTAGACTGTTTTTGTGATCCTTGAGAATGCTCTAAAGAGGGGCATTTATAGCCCTGTTTGGGCTAGGTTTTCCGTGTCTTTTGTCCAAATAGCTTGGGCCCAAAGCCACGGGTGGAGCGCTCTAGAGGCTTCTAGAAGCTTTCTGGAGGCGGCGCCCTCGCGGGCTTGACTTTGGGCCTGCTGGCCCTTCTGGAGGGAGTCGTGACCCTTGTGGAGGGCGCTGAGCCCCTCAGGATAAGGCTAACGAAATATTGTTATAATATTGTTTAAGGAATAAAAAAAATTCTAAAAAAACGAATCAAAAACATAATTTTTGTATAAAAAAAATTCCATAGTATTTATTATTTTAAAAAATGTCTAACTTTCAACCGTAAAAAAACAAGTTTGACTTTTGTTAAAATGATCGATAAGAAAGATAATACTCCATCAAGTCAATTCACTTTTATGTATAACTTATGAAACACGAACACTCATTAGATTAAACGTGTTTCGGTGTCGGACACATGTCGTGTTTGACACATGATACCGACAAATATAATTACACTAAATTATATGATTTTTTAAAATTATTTACAGTATCGACATATCAGTATCCGTATTGTATCTGATGTGAATATCCGTGTTTCATATTGTATAACTAATGCATTTGATCTTGTAGACAAAATAAGCTAGATAGTCAATAAACCTAAAAAAATAGTGTTTTTCTTATAAAAATAAAAAAATGACACATAGCCGCCTATTTTGAAAAGAAAATACATTGACCTCTCTGCAACATTAGTATTAGAAAGATGGCAGAATCGGTGGGTTCGGCAGAGGTAGATATAATCGGTTGTAAATCAGTTCAAGAACTGGCGTTGGATTCTGAAAATCTGCCACCAAATAATTATATCTACAATGAAGGTGGTGTTGGATTTCGTGATGCTCTTCTTCCTTCACAATCAGATCTTCATATTCCAATTCCAGTTGTTGACATTGGCAAACTCACTTTTCCATCTACAGCACAAGATGAGCTTCATAAACTCCACTCTGCTCTCTCTTCTTGGGGATTGTTTCAGGTCTACTTTTCTTTTCTGTATTTTAATACCAACTGCTAATATTTCTATTTAATTATATACACTTTTTTTTTATTTCAGTTATGTAATTATGATTGAGGATAGTATGTTGTTTACGAGGTGTCAGCTGAGTGCTAAGTGTCCGAGCTTAAGACACTGAGTTCAAATCTCCTCGAATAAGGTTTGGACTGCAATCCTGATAGGACAGTCTAGATTTTTATTAAATCTAAAAATATGAGCTTTAAATCTGGGCTGTTTGATTTGAATCGAAACGACTGCATGCAATCAGGATCCCCTCAAATAAAGTTTTAAAGCAATCATTATTGTCACTAATAAACTTTGATCCTCTAAGTATAGTTGTATAGACTATTAGTAGAGGTGAGCTAGAGCTTATTACTATCTATTCATCCCAAAAACTATCTACAGGAGTATATATCAAGCATGAGAGAAGTGGAATGAGACATCATCATTGCCATCATCTGCCAAAGCCTCAAAAAAGAAAAATTCAATTTTAGAGAACAGTATAACAAATGTCCACTTTGTATATTTGATCTGTCCTGTTATAATCTATTGATCCAAATTGCCGTTTAAAAAAGATCTACTGATTCAAATTAGAAAGAACAGTACAATCCAAGTAGAAATGTAAATATTAAATATGGCATTTTCACAAACCCAAGAATGCTATTCTCAAATCATTTTTTCTGGTACATATTGGTGGCTGAGTTCCAATGAGATTCCTAATTATTTTTTGTGTGATTCAGGCAATAAACCATGGTATGACAAGCTTGTCTCTTGACAAAGTGAGGGAAATTTCAAAGCAATTCTTTGAACTTCCAAAGGAAGAAAAGCAAAAATATGCAAGGGAGCCAAACGGTCATGAAGGATTTGGAAATGATGTAATATTTACAGAAAATCAACGGCTTGATTGGACTGACAGAGTTTATCTCAAGGTACAGCCTGAAGATCAGAGAAATTTCAAACTTTGGCCTCAAAAACCCAATGATTTTAGGTATACATTTTTATCGCCATTAAGATCAGAGAAATTTGTAGTACTCTTTTACATGACCTGAAGTAACTAATACTCTAATAGCTCAACCAAAAGATTTTGCTGTCTTGGATATTCACATACTGTAAGGCTGTAAGCATGAGCTATTTATAATTTTGAAACACACTACTATTTTGATAAACACCTTAATTAAGTGCCTTGTATCACAAACACTTATCTTACAAGCGCTTATACGCTATTTCAATAATATAAGATAAAATAAAGTCAAACAATTTTCATATAAACTACAAGTTGTTTTCATAAGCTGTCCTAGAGAGCTTATAGACATGTCATAAGTTGTTTCTATAAAATCTCCCAAAAAGTTTCGCAAATGTTTAGATTAGTAGATAAGTTCAAATAAGTCCATCCAAACAAACCTAGTGTTATTATTCTTGGACAAGGAACAACCAATTTCCCATGTTGATTCTAGGTCTGAACTCCATAGATATCTGAAGGAAGTTGTAAACCATAACAGTGGCACAAGTATTTCTGCTCTGTTAATTTGTACATGAACAATATCTTTCATATCATTGGACTATTCAATGCAGGAGTATTGTACTACAATATACCGAAAGTTTAAGGCAATTATACGAAGTAATTTTAAGGGCCATGGCAAAGTCACTGACCTTGGAAGAAGATTGCTTCTTAAATGAATGTGGGGAGAGAGCTTCTATGTTTTTGAGATTCAATTACTATCCTCCATGTCCTATGCCTGATCATGTTCTAGGCCTGAAACCACATACTGATGGATCATCTATAACTTTTGTGCTGCAAGATAAAGAGGTAGAAGGCCTCCAAGTCCTCAAAGATAATAAGTGGTTTAAAGTTCCAATAGTCCCTGATGCTCTAGTGATTAATGTTGGTGATCAAATAGAGGTTGGTAATAATAACAACTACCTCAGTTCTTTATCTTTAGTTGTTTAAATTTCTTGTTTTTACTTCATGACTTGTTTTAGAATCTAAGGTCCGTTTATTTTATGAAGATATTTTATATTTGAGAAATGTTATATATTACGAAGGCAATGCAACGACATATGAATATCAAGGACATAACATGTACTACTTTAAAGAAACAAAAATTTGTAATTTCCACCTTTGATAGATATCGTGTGTGTTAGTGTCTCGTAACTCAATCCTTCAAAATATTGAGCATTTTTCTTTCTATTTTAATTTCCTAAAATTTGTGTTAGTTTTATTTCTTAACAAGAAGAAAATAGACGAGTCATTGGGATGGAAAGAAAATAGACATGGATTTATCCTTGAAATATATAACTGATAGGATTGACACAGCCTGATGAACTTGAATGTGATACACAGATAATGAGCAATGGAATTTTCAAGAGTCCAATACACAGAGCAGTTATAAATGCAGAAAAGGAAAGGTTCACAGTAGCTATGTTCTGTGTCCCAGATTCAGAGAAACAGATTAAACCGGTTGACAAATTAGTGAACGAGTCAAGGCCTAAGTTATACAGACCAATAAAAAATTATGTTGAGATATATTTCCAGTATTACCAGCAAGGAAAAAGGGCAATTGAAGCTTCCAAAATTTAATCATTTATTAAGTACAATGCTTCTTGGAACTTTTGTGAGTTGAAAGAGAATGGAAATGAAATAAAATGTGTAGTGAAAATCCTGAGCTGTAGCTACATAAAATAAATGTTAATTTGTAAAATATTAGTTTAGATGTGACTTATAATTGCAGTAGTATGTAAACTTGAGTATTATGATACTGAAAAGTACATGGAGGTGACATGAAGATGTGGAGGATCATAAGAGCCAAACTTAACATAATACCTTATATACAGTTTCCTTTGTTTTATTTTTTATCTATTGTGACAAATAAATTGGTAACAATTCTTTCTCAAATTTTAATTTTGAACATGGCAAGGCCAGATTTGCCTGTGTTGCTGCATATACTACAGAGAGGTCATAATGATTCTTAACACTTTTGTCAAATTAATTAGGCACATTGCTTCTGAAGCACCACAAAATCGCTGTTGAATACCACAAAACTTTAAAGAAAAAACAATCCTAAGAAATCTCATGTTTTTATGAAAGACTTTTTCATGCTAAAATTTCACTAGAAAATCCCACTAAATCCATCAAAATCCAATTTATTAAACAATCCTTCGAAATTTGAATGATTTTGAATACCACAAGACTTTTTTTAAGTGATAAAGAGTCTTGATTGAATACCACAAAACTTTTTTAAAATGACAAAGAGTCTTAATTGAATTCCGAAAGACTTTTTTTAAGTTGTAAAGAATCTTGATTGAATACCACAAAGACTTTTTCATGATAAAAATGTCTTTTAAAATCTCTTAGAATTCTAATTCAATACACCCCTTAGTTGTTAATCTGAAAACATCACAAGTATCGACTGAAGTAACATGCGGATTCACATACAGTAACGATTTTCTCATTTACCTAAGACTTCTTAATGATGGTTGTACTGATTCTTGGACCCAGTTACCTAATGTCTGATGCAAGTACGTACGTACGTATTTATTACTCTATAAGAATGCAATGCAAAAGAAGGTGCTATACCTATAAGTTTATACATACGAAAGGAAGAGTATAACAAGTACACAGCACATGCAAAACGTGAAATATTTGTTGTCCTCAATAAATAGGAAAGATAAAAGATAAAGATAACTTCATCAGTATCAGAAAAATGGAAGAGTAAATCAGTGCAAGAGCTGGCATTAGATTCTGAAAATCTGCCACCAAATAAGTATATCTATGATGAAGGTGGTGCTGGATTTCGTGATGCTCTTCCTTTTTCAGAATCAGATCTTCATGTTTCAGTTATTGACATTGGCAAACTCACTTCTCCATCTACAGCACAGCAGGAGCTTCATAAACTTCAATCTGCACTCCATTCTTGTGGTTTCTTTATGGTATCATTTTCGTTATTTATTTATACCTGCTGCTTACATTTTTCAAATACTTTTATTTCAGTTATCTATGTATTCCTCAACAATCCAATATTCAGGCATCAGTTTAAAATTTCATAAATTAAACAAAATTAGGCAAAAAAAATAATTAATATCAAGTGTTCCCGCAGTTATTTATCATCTGAGCTAACATCATTAGTGTTACTTTAGTAGACAATATCAAGTGTTTCCCGCAGTTATTTCAGTTATGGTCTGAATGATGAGGTGTCTTTGAGGTGGAGTAACCGCCTTCTTCTTCAAAGGGGGTGGTGTACCGGCAAATACTTTGACGGACAAGTCAGTAAGCACCGTAAGTGAGAGGTATCTAGGGTAAAAAGTGAGCATACATAACTGAAGGTTTAGAGTTTTTGACCCTTGAATCGTTACCTAGCCAGCTGTAACTTGGGGACACTTGTAAGCAAATTAGGACGAGTTGTCATTAGATCTGTACTAAACACATCAAATCCCTCACACTAGCTGTAAAGAGGATCCGAATCTGTTGAAATTTGTCTCAAAATTGATGTTGAAATTTTTTAGGGAAATCGTTGCACGTTGGTTTAGGATCGTGACAAGATTTGTGTTGCAAAGTTTGGAGTGAGCCATTGGAAATATCATGGCACGATTGCTGGATAACATCACTTTGTAGGAAGTATGAATCTTCAATCGTGGCACGATGAGAGTACATTGACATGAGATCTCGGGAACTGTGTTATATATAATATTTCATTCTTCATTCTTTGGCGAGAACTTCAAGAGAGAGAAATTTGAGAAATCAAAGGAGGTAACTTTATGGTTGAGGATCTTTGGTGAGAGGTTCTCTTGGGTTGGAGAAACATTTGTAAACACCTTGGGTAACGAGATCTCATTAGAGGAAAGATAAAAAAAGCTTCCATTAATGTTTTCTCTTAGGATTTATCGTGGGTTTGAGTGACTTGAAAAAGGGGTAGAAATTATGGTTGGTTTGGGAGCTTGTAAGCTAATTTCTTGTAACTTCTTCGTAACACTCTTATCATAGTGAGCAACGAAGGTAACAATAAATTTACAAGGGGGCCAAATATATATAGTTTTTTTTAGAAATTAATATATTAAATTAACTCTGAAGAAAAATATTAATTTTGCTTATATAAATGTAAATTAAAAAAACACCAAAAAAATAAAAAAAATTACAATAACTATTTAAAAATGTTGAGTTCAACGATGCTTCAAAGAGTCAAATTTATCAAGAAATGTCATTTGCAAGAAACTCATTGCTAACAAAACTAACTTTATAGTTATTGAAGAGACTTGAAATGTCAAAATAAGACTAAATAAATTTTTCAATTATGTGATATTCTTTTAACTTTCATGTTTCTATCAACTTTTGACAAATAAATGTATTTGCAGTAGCTAAATATATATTATTGGGGTGGCAAAATATAAAACATACTTATTAAAAAAAAAAAATTGGGGTAGCCAAAGCTACCACATGCATATACTAGCATCCACCCCTGATCATAGTGAAGTGGAGAGATCTACCCCCCAGAGTAGGTCATTATTATACCGAACTAGGTAAATAATTCTTGGTGTGTTTGTTTCTCTTTTCTCCTTATTTTTTGCTTGTGGTTTTGTGCTTTTACACTTGGTTCCTAGATTAGATTTAGGATTGTTGTTATTGCTTGAGGCTACTTTGATAACGATTACTACTTCCCTTTTGCTCCACACATCTAAGTTTATTGGTGTGATTTTATTGTTCGAATTCACAACAACTGGCACCCACTGTGGGGCAAAGGGGTGAACTGGTTAAGTGAGTATGGTGTCTCCCAGAATACTCTAAGTATTTCTAGGGGTTTGATTAAGTTCAAGCATATACTGTCCAAATTATAGTATAAAAAGATATCGATTCCACAGGGACTGAGGCACTATAGCTTCATATAACTTTCCAATAATAAACTTGTTTGCAAGGAAATAAAATAAATCATAGGTGTCACAACAATAATATAAAGATGGCTTAATTGAACTTTTGCCTCCTATCTTTTTCCAATTGTGCGATTTTGCACCCCATACTTTTTTTTGAGCGATTTTGCACCCTATCATTTACCCCCTTTCTGATTTTGTAGCCCCTCATGTGTTTTTTTGCTTTTTTGCTGACATGTCTTCATTAAATGCTTGCCATGTGTGTAATTTGTATTTTCAAAAAATCAAAATTGAAATAATTGAAATAATTTACTTTTAAAAAAATCAAAATTAAAAAAATCAAAATTAAAAAACACTTAGCCTCCAATAGAACAGATCTAAACCAAAGCACAATTCCACCACAGAAACAACAAATCCAAACCTTAGCCTCCTGAAAACAACACTGACGCAGAGCCACCATGTCGTCGAGTACAAGCCGTATCTTCCGTAGGTTGGATTCATACATCATAAATAGCCACATCCTTCCACGCCTCGACGGCACAGATTTAATCGCCTTATCCACCGTGTCTCCGGAACTCCGCCATCTGATCTGCAACAACAACAATCTATGGCGGAACATCTGCACCTCAAAGTGGCCTTCCCTTATGGATCCAATCGTTAACGACGTCATCTCCACTTTCCCTGGTGGTTACAGTTCATTCTTCTCCGACACCTTCCCTTCCCTTCACCATCATAATAATTCTTACTGTTCCTATCCTCCTCCACCAGAATTGATCCACGCCATTGATATGTACATACATGGAGAACCTGTCTTTTCAAGAATTCGAGTTGAACGCTTCAACACAGAGAAGTGGTCTCCTTCTTTTTTTAATTTTGATTTTTTTTAAAAATACAAATTATTTCAATTATTTCAATTTTGATTTTTTTAAAAATACAAATTACACACATGGCAAGCATTTAATGAAGACATGTCAGCAAAAAAGCAAAAAAACACATGAGGGGCTACAAAATCAGAAAAGGGGTAAATGATAGGGTGCAAAATCGCACAATTGGAAAAAGATAGGGGGCAAAAGTGCAATTAAGCCTATAAAGATTAACAGTTTAGGAAAACAATTAAAAAGACTTAAACATGGTTTAAAAAAAGAATCAATTATGACAGAGCTTCGCTACATATACAGAGCTATATCTTTCTATGACTTCCTGGCAATCTAGTGACCTTTGGGGTCTGTCGACACAGCCATCATGTTAAGCATGGGAGAGACACCTTCACCGGAGTACAATCACAGTACTTAACATGCAACATTTATAGGTTTGTCATCAACAACTCTCCATCTGAGAAGAGGCTGAACCGTGGCCTATGACAAGAATCCTAGTTAGATCTTAGGTCTTCTCTGGGCTCTTCCAAGATCTAGTTTACATTCAAACAATATTTCTTTTTCCCATCTCCTTTCGATACTTAGTGACGTAACTCAAATTAAACAAACAAACATTTTCCATTCCCATCTCCTATCGGTCTCGGGGAACTTGGCAACAAAAATAAAAGTGATCAAGTTTTACTTTCAAAAATTTGACATTAGAACAATTTGTTTGAAAGAAGCACAAAGTTATAGCTCTATAAATCTCAAGTGAATAATATCATAACTTCATCATGTCTAAACCACATGAAATGAAACATAAATGAAAACATGAAAAATCTAAATTGATGGATAATAGAGTTATGAACAGATTACACTCCAATAAGGAAAGAGGCGGGCTTGAAGCATCACCTAAGTAATCCTAACTCTAAATCACTAAGAACTAGCACTCGTGCTTATCTATGAGAAAGATGAAATGGAGTAAGAACTCTAGTGGTTGCTAACCATAGCTGGAACTTGGTTTATCAATTCACTATGAAAATATTCGGACTTTGGCACTAACATGTAGTTGTCCTTTTGTAGTACAAGGTCAATCACTACAAGTTGTACCTTTTTGTCATTTCCCACATGAAGTGTCCTTATCTTATACTTGCAGTACCAAGCATATTCTTTTATTCTTCGTACTACCAATGATTAGCTCCAGCTCATAAAATTTATCCCTCAAGCAATGATAAGCAAGGGTCCCATAGGTTCGTACAATTGTATGACCTTCCTGGATGATCTGCAACACTATATCTTCTTGAATCCTCTAGCGTTCTATCTTCATACTTCACCAGACTCCTTTTCCATGATGTATCTTCTTAGATCTCCAGTGCAATTCCTCAACATGTTCCATAAAACATCCACAACAAGCATTACTAGTTAAAATTGATTAAATAACACTAAAAACTACTTAAAATTGTAAATTCCTAAATACTCACTGATTAGACGCTATAGGCCATGCAATCACTCAATTTCTAATAGATTATGGGGGATAAGTGCAATGTAATAACCTACAAAATTGGCAGTTATCAGAGTGCCATGGATTCAAAGTGGGACATTGAGAAATTTACCGGAGAAAATGACTTTGGGTTATGGAAGGTAAAGATGCAAGCGGTTTTGATACAACAAAGGTGTGGAAAAGCTTTGAAGGGTGAGGGTGCGTTTACGGTCACCATGTCACAAGAAGAGAAGACCGATATGGTGGACAAGGCTAGGAGTGCCATTGTCTTGTGCCTCGGCGATAAAGTTTTGAGGGATGTCGTGAAGGAAACTACAACGGAATCAATGTGATCAAGGTTGGAGTCGTTGTATACGACCATGTCATTGGATCATAGGCAATTCTTGAAGCAACAACTCTATTTCTTTAGGATGGTGGAGTCCAAAACCATCACGGAGCAACTAACGAAGTTCATCAAAATCCTTGATGATTTGGAAAACATTGAAGTGAACATTCAGGATGAAGACAAGGCACTACTCTTGTTGTGTTCTTCACCTAGATCCTTTGAGTCTTTCAAGGATACCATGCTTTATGGCAAGGAAGGAACTGTCACTTTGGAGGAAGTCCAAACAACGTTGAGAACCCAGGAGTTAACCAAGTCCAAGGATTCGAGAGCTGATGATAGTGGTGAAGGCTTGAGTGTCTCAAGTAGGAAAGATGGAGGCAAAGGAAGTCGGGGAAAAGATGGTGACAAGTTGAAGTATATGTGCTTCAAGTGTCACTAGATTGATCACTTCAAGAGGGATTCTTCTGGGGATAATGATAACTTCGCGCAAGTTGTCTTAGAGGATTATGAGGATGTGGGTGCTCTAGTGGTGTCCTGTCGGAGTGATGATGAAGGTGATGTTTCTCACCTTGGAGATGATGTCACGTAGAAGGGTGTTCGTCTGAAGAGACGCTAAACACTCAACATCATCTTGGAGAGACGGTGGGAAGAATACTCAAGGTCAGACTGGAGAGGCGGTGAGAAGAATACTCATGGTCAACCTTAGAGGTGGAGTTGCAAAGCGAAAGACATAGTTGATGTACGCATTTAAAAGTTGAGGTAAAGAAAACTCCCAGCTTGAGGTGGAGTTGATGACACTGAAATGATACGACTATGGAATTTATATACTTTAGGGATGAAACGGATGAATTTTATATACTTTTAAATACTAATTATTTGTATATATTTGAAGGACAAAATTGAAGAGAAAATAATACGAATTAATTTTTCCGGTACATAGTGGTGGCTAAGCTCCAATAACATTCCCAACTGTTTTGCTGTGATTCAGGTAATAAACCATGGTATGACAAGCTTGTTTCTTGACAAAGTGAGGGAAGTTTCAAAGCAATTCTTTGAACTTCCAAAGGAAGAAAAGCAAAAATGTGCTAGGGGGCCAGGCCCTGCTGATGTTGAAGGATATGGAAATGATAATTATTCAGATATTAAAAGGAGTGATTGGTCTGATAGAGTATATCTGAAGGTACATCCTGAAGATGAAAGGAATTTCAAACTTTGGCCACAAAAACTCAATGATTTCAGGTATAAATTGTTTATTAGCTACCAAGTTCTGAATAAAAAACCTCTTTATGATAAATTAATCAGGCACGTTGCTTCTCAAGTACTATAAAATCAATGTGCACTTTCTATGATTTTCTCTCTATGATTTTCTCGCTGAGAATAAATATTGTTGAATCTTGGTAGTGTATTATGTATTATGACTTTATCGCCCATTTAGTGTTCACTGTGATTGCAATAAGTTATCTAATTAGAAGTGTCAAGTTTGAACTTGAAGTGTGTTTGGTTGGGTGGGGTTTTCGGGACTTCAGACTAGTGTGGCTAGAGATCCGTGATTGTATGATCGAGATCTAACGCTCTAGAGTTTAAAGTTGAAATTTTAGTTATTGAAAAAAAAAAATAGCTTTTTATAGGATCATTGGTCATCATTGATTGTGTGACTCCACGGAATTCAAATTGGTCTGAATGAGAAAATATTTTGAGGTAAATGTTATTGAGGAGGTAATTCGAATTCTCTTATGTAAATTTCATTGTTTTAAAAGTCAAATAAGTTTTTAGGCCTGATAAATATTATTAATTTCGTTTTTATTCGTCATAACAAAAAGTGACATGTTTGTGTCCCTGTAAAAAATTCCAACATGCAGTTTTAGTCTTTGCTAAATTGACACAATTATTTTCTCTATTAATATGTCGTGAGTGGATTTGGCAAAGCAGGAATACTACACAACAATATACCGAATGTGTATGGCAGCTATATGAAGTAATTTTAAAGGCCATGTCGAAGTTAGTGAACTTGGAAGAGGACTCTTTCCTAAAGGAATGTGGAGAGAGAGCTGCAGTGTTTATGAGAATCAATTACTACCCTCCATGTCCTATACCTGATCATGTTCTAGGCTTGAAAGTACATTCTGATGGATCATCTATAACTGTTGTGCTGCAAGATAAAGAGGTAGAAGGCCTCCAAGTCCTCAAAGATAACATGTGGTTTAAAGTTCCAATAGTCCCTGATGCTCTCCTGATTAATGTTGGTGATCAAATGGAGGTAGGTAATATAACTTTGGTTGTTAAAATTCTCTTTCGTGTGGTAAAATAACTGCTCAAAATAGTGTCAACCAACGCATCTTAACTAAAATAAGAGTGTAATACTAACCAACCCGTAACAATCTTTAACAAACTCCGACTATATCTAACGAACTTTTTTTCGTTTGCTTCGAGTTTCGTTTTAGAAATCTAAGAAATGATTGAGTTTTCATGAGGTTGTTATTTGCACTTTGTAGTGGTATTCGCATAGGCCCATAATTCTTCTCTTGTTGTCTTATTATGCATTAATAACTACTTTGAGAAGATTACTTCGCCAATAACTCAAATTGTATTTTTAAGATAAAATTTCTTATTATACATTTCTTAAACAATATACGTATAACACTTGTTAGCATGATTGAGATTTATTCTTACTACTCTCATGAAAAAAGGGCATTCTCACTTGATATGTCCCCTATATATAACCGATAGGATTGACACAGCCTGTTGAAATTGGATGTGATACACACAGATAATGAGCAATGGAATTTTCCAGAGTCCATTACACAGAGTAGTGGTAGATTCAGAAAAGGAAAGGCTCACAGTAGTTATGTTCTGTCGCCCAGATTCGGAGAAAGAGATCAAACCAGTTGACAAACTAGTGAACGAGTCGAGGCCAATGCTATACAAACCAGTGAAAGACTATGGTAGGTTGTATTTCCAGTATTCCATCCAAGGGATAAGGCCAATTGAAGCTTTCAAAATTTAATCAAATGCTTCTCAGAATTTCGTGAAATGGAAGAGAAAGAAAACCAAATAAAATATGTGTTGTGAAAATTCTGAGTTGTGGCTGCTACTTTAGATAAAATAAATGTTGATTTGATTTGTTGTTTTCTTTTATGTAATTTTTTCCTAAAATAAAAAACCTTTTTATGATAAATTAATCAGGCACGTTGCTTCTCAAGTACTATAAAATCAATGTGCACTTTCTATGATTTTCTCGCTGAGAATAAATTTTGTTGAATCTAATTGGTAGTGTATTATGTATTATGACTTCATCGCCCATTTAGTGTTCACTGTGATTGCAATAAGCTATCTAATTAGAAGTGTCAAGTTTGAACTTGAAGTGTGTTTGGTTGGGTGGGGTTTTCGGGACTTCAGACTAGTGCGGCTAGAGATCCGTGATTGTATGATCGAGATCTAACACTCTAGAGTTTAAAGTTGTAATTTTAGTTATTGAAAAAAAAATAGCTTTTTATAGGATCATTGGTCATCATTGATTGTGTGACTCCACGAAATTCAAATTGGTTTGAATGAGAAAATATTTTGAGGTAAATGTTATTGAGGAGGTAATTCGAATTCTCTTATGTAAATTTCATTGTTTTAAAAGTTAAATAAGTTTTTAGGCCTCATAAATATTATTAATTTCGTTTTTATTCGTCATAACAAAAAGTGACATGTTTGTGTCCCTGTAAAAAACTCCAACATGCAGTTTTAGTCTCTGCTAAATTGAAAATTGTTTAATTATCCTTCAAGATTTAACTTTTTGAATAATTTTTTTTTTCAAACTTGAACATTATAAAAAGTTCATCCGCAAAAAATTAGCTCAAAATTCGATTTCTATGTCTAGATTTTCATTACTTTAATCTTGAAACTTTGATGCTTAAAATAATTCATATTTAATTTATTACATGTTGGAAAATTCTAATTATATTAAAAGAGTTTCTTATAATGTTCTTAGCATGTATGTAAAAAATCATTCAAAGATGTACAAGTTTAAGTATTATTAAACAAAATTTTAATTTAACCTAGACAAAAACTACATGTTAGAAAAATTCATTCGGACGCAACGCAAACATGTCACTTATTTTTATGAGACTAAAAAGGAAATTTTCTATATTTTTAGAGACAAAAAACTTATTTAATCCTTGTTTTAATGATAAATTTATAGGATTTTTAAAACGAAACGATTTTATGAAGTATTTTGTCAAACTAAATTTGGAGAACTTCAACTATACTTAAAAGGTAAGAGTTTGATATTATTTCTTTATATTATACAATGTGAATCTCAAATTGATTCTTATATATTTTAAAAAGTCACAAATTGACCCCTATATTTTAAAATTTAGCATATTGGCCCCTGTATTTTTAAAATTTTGCAAATTGATCCCTAATAATTTAAAGAAAAATTAAATTGGGATCTATAAATTTTCAAAAATTTAAATTTGTCCCTATAAATTATTAAATTTTGCGTTGGTCCTTGTAAATTTTCAAAATCTGAAATTGGTTCCTGAATTTTTAATTTTTTAAAGAAAATATAATATAATTACTTTATCCAAACAAAGCAAAAATAGAGATGAGAGGAATTCAATTGAAGCATTGGAATATGCGTTTCGTTGATTACATATCTTATGGGAAGACAATCATTATGCCAACAAAATTGCTTCATCGAGCTTCAGAATAATGGTTTTATTTGGTGGAATTTTATTTATTCTTGTGTTTCATATTTATTTTACCGAAATAGGTCAGGGTTTCCTAATTATCGTTTCTGTTGATATTTCTTTTTTAAGGTTCCAACTTTTGTTTGCTCTACACTCTTTCTCCCTTCACCAAGATTTTATCCAATTGGTTTTTTCTAGTAAAGTTTTTAACAAGGCATATGTTGTTTAAGTTCTTGACTGTTTACTTTGGGTTTTGACCTACTCCATCCAATCTTTGTATTTTCTCTTCTTTTATAATATAAATATAAAAAGGCACCGTTGCCTTTTGTTTCAAAAAAAAAAAATCATCCTATCAAACACAATTATGTTTGGATCTTTGGTATATAGGATGTAATGAAATAGGCTAGATAACCCATTTGGGCGGGCTTGATAGTATTGACTTGGGACTTGGAAGTGTGTTCCTCCACAAGGTCTCAGGTTCGATTCTCTGTGCCATTTTGAGTGGGTTAATTTAGCTTCTTCAAAAAAAATGAAATAGGCTACATAATTTCTTAAAAAAAATTGATGTTATATCATTCTACTTCATTCCATCTTTAATATCACATGTTCAAACATGACGTAGTTCAAATTCTCTATCAAAGAGAGTCGTAAAATAGTCATCAATGTCACTTTAATAAAGAAAAGATATTGTTATTCGTATGTCTGCTCCTAGCAGTTATGATCCATTGATTCAAACTCAATTTTAGACAACAGTATATAATGTACTTTGGATGGTCTAGGTTGTACTTCTGTAATGATCAAATCACCAAGTAGAAATGTAAATGTTAAATAAGGCATTTTCACAAGCCCAAAATGATATTCTCAATTCAATTTTCTGGTACATACTGGGGGCTGAGCTCCAATCATATTCCAATATTCTTAACTGTTTTGTGTGATTCAGGCAATAAACCATGGTATGACAAGCTTGTTTCTTGACAATGTGAGTAAAGTTTCAAAGCAATTCTTTGAACTTCCAAAGGAAGAAAAGCAAAAATATGTAAGGGAACCAAACGGTCATGAAGAATATGGAAATGATGTAATATTTACAGAAAATCAACGGCTTGATTGGACTGACAGAGTTTATCAAATTTGGCCTAAGACCCTTAAAATATCAAGAACGGGGCTGCTTATGCTATACGAGTTTTCGTAGGCCCTCCCTAACAGACTAGCTCATTTTGTCAACTCTATGTCGATGAATATGAAATTAGTTCATATCATCATTACATAAATGAGATTCTAAAGTTAACTACGTTAAATTCTCATTTTGACCGGGTCTTTTTTAGACAAATTTACCTTTAACAATTTATTTCTTTTTCATATTAAAATTTTAATCTATATTATAATTAATGCGAACTCAAAAACTAACTATCAATTTTATTTTAAAATTCAAAGTCCCCACATCCAAGTCGTAATGACATTTGAAGACCAAAAAAACAGTGAAAACGAGAAATATAACATCCTAAGTGATCATAGAGCAAATCCCCCATATACGGAAGAGTTGGTTGAGCCACAACCCACAGCGAGAGCCATTCATATTAAATTTAAAAGTGTCAAGGAGTGTCCAATCAATATGCAACTTATGCCTCAACTTAGGGTTAGGGTTTCTCCTCAAACTTCGCTACAAACTTTTAGCAAAAGACAAGTCTCAACTTAACTTTCTCCTCATAAAAAGAGCGAAGGGAGATGAAAGGAGAAATATTTTAAATTTCGAATGTTCCGTTTAATTTCTCCTCATATTTTTTTTGGAATGTTACGTTTAATTATGAGCTAAGTTTAGATTCACTCCAAAAATTAAATATTAAATTTTTTGAAGGGGAGAGTATTATATAAAATTTAGAACTAAATACCATTTAATTTAATACGATGGAAAATTAATTTCATACTTTTTCTCAATGAAAATCTCTTCCCTCTTCTCGTCCAACAAAATACAATATTTTTTTAATATATGTCTTATTCCTTCTCACCCCTCCACAAAAATATATTCTCTCTTAATTTCTGAACTAAACAAATATTTAATGGCTTGTCAAAAAAAAAAAATTAATGGACGTATCTTCTCTCAATTATATTTTTTCTTTCAGACAATGGTCAAATCCAAAATTTTATTCAATTATATTTTTCTTTCCCACAATGGTCAAATCCAAAATTTTATTTAAGGAGTCCGAGTGCACTTACTTTAAGAAAGTTAATAGTATTTATGAATACATAAAAGTATGAAAATAAGTTATCTAACAAGGTAAATAAAATAAAGAAAATGCTAACAAATATTCTTATAATATTGTTTAAGGAATAAAAAAAATTCTACAGCACAAGAGGAGCTTCATAAACTCCACTCTGCTCTCTCTTCTTGGGGATTGTTTCAGGTCTACTTTTCTTTTCTGTATTTTAATACCAACTGCTAATATTTCTATTTAATTATATACACTTTTTTTTATTTCAGTTATGTAATTATGATTGATCTAACTCCTCGGTGAGAAGAGACATATAAGTCTTCACCAAACACTTGTGCTTTTGAGGATAGTATGTTGTTTACGAGGTGTCAGCTGAGTGCTAAGTGTCCGAGCTTAAGACACTGAGTTCAAATCTCCTCGAATACGGTTTGGACATGTTGTTTTTTGGATTTTTAAGTTGTTGTATTTGGATTTCCAAATTCTATTTTAAAAGGGACTATCTACCGAAGTTGTTACTAGGTTGAGTCACGACCAGGTCGCTCTCTTTAAGACGTTTCGCGGCACTGCCCAAAATTGTGCAAGGCAGACTATCAATCACGCCGCCTCCAGGATAAAACAAGTTTAGCTACAACTGTGCGGTTAACTACTGCACTGTAGAAAACCGTTCGAGATTTACACCTCCAATATGGTACTAAGACCACTCTTTAATACTGAAACCACTTTCTAATATGGTACTGTGACCACTCTATTATGGTGCTAAGACCACTCAAATATGGTGTTATCACCATTCTAACCTTTGAGCTCTCCAAAATGTCAATATGGTACTACGACCACTCAAATATGGTGATACCACCATTCTAACTTTTTAACTTCTCCAAAAATAGAAAAATATCGAAAGAATATTTATATATACCGTTAAGATCATTCTTAATTCCGACGGGACATTATTATTTCAAAAGGGACTATGATCTTAAAAGTACTCTTTATTCCGAAGGGACATATATTATTGAAGGGACTATGTTCTTAAGACCTTTCTTAATTCCGAAGGGACATTATACCGAATAGGGACTAAGGTCTTAAGAACACTCTTAATTCCGAAGGGACAGAAAAAGGAGATAAGGAGAAGAATAGCTCGTTAACACAAGCTGGAGGGAGAAGAGAGAAAGAGTTCTCGACAACTCAATAGAACTCTTTGGTGTGATTTTTGAACTGAGTGGAGTCCTCTATTTATATAGAGATTTTGTAACTGTTTTAGCTAAAATAGCGGCACCAGTTACTCTAATGGATAAGATCAAAAAGAAACAAATCCACAAAGGTGGAGGAAACAAACTCATTGGATATGAATGAATGAAAAATAGGAAGTTCAGTTGAATTCTCAAACTTTATCACAACCAACATAAACTAAAATTGTGGGAAGTGATATCTATGAATAAAAATAATAATTACTATTATTTTTATCATTATCAAGTATTTAAAATTAAATACCACAATTTAAACACTACTAATGTGTGTGTTCTATTTTACGTGGGACCCCCACTCTCTATTTTTTCAATTCACATCACACTAGCTCAAAATCTTATTACTTGGTGTTTAATCTTTCAATTTCCTTCCAACTTCACACCAATGTTCCAACAATCCCCCACTTGAATTTAAAAAATGGTTTCAATAATAACGTCAAAATGTTTCTATAAGGTTGCTAATAAACAAAGGTGTCGCCTACAACTCGAACCTTTGCATAGCGGAAACTATTCCGATTCAACAAGAGTTGCTTACAGCATTGAACTCTATCTCAGACATAGAGTCTGCACACAAACCTTTTCCTAAGGTGTATTCTAAAAGCATGTGTGTTTATGGCCCTGCACGTCTATCCCAGTTTTAACGAACGCTCTAGGTATTCTGCCTCAAAATCCCATAGGAACCGGCATCAGTTCCACATTCGTATAGGTGAGTCTATCAAGAGTACTCCTGTAGCTATGTACTCCACTCAACATAGAGTATAGATCTCATTGAGAGTTTCTATTATCTCATCCTTCTGTCGCTGCAGGATTCATACTTTCTTAATTTTCTCATAGCATGTTCTATCACTCATGACTTGTTATTACCCATTGAACCTATTGTAGTACCCTAATTTTGTCCTACGCATTTTAAAACAAAAATCAAAAAAAATCAAAGAGGGGAAAAAAGTCAAAAGTCAACAAAAGTCAACAGAAAAGTCAACATTTCAAAATTGAGGACTTCGCAATGCGAAGCCCACTTCGCACTGCGAAGTCTGCGATTTTTCTGCAGATTTTTGGTTTCTTGGATTTAATTCCAGATTTTGTTGCACATCATTTCTATAATTATTTTAAGTAGCATTCATGGCTAATTGGGCCAAGCAAAGTCAGAGTTGAAGGACTTGCCATTAATGCCAAGGTTGGAAGCTTTTTCTTCCAACCTAGCATGTGACAAGCAAGTGGGCTTGCCCTTGGGCAGCTCTAGTCCCTCCCATGTGACCTGTTAACCACCACAAGGTTGCCAGCCACCTGCTTGTGGACTTTCCTCCTGCTTGCTGCCCCCAAAACCAGTCAAACCAGCTGGGTTTTTTCACTTGAAAAACCATGATTGCTACTCTGTTTTTGCAGCAGCTTTTCACCCTCTCACACCAGCCATAAGTAGCCTTTTCATCCCTCAATCTCTGCACAATACAGTGCACGTTTTCATTGATCAACCATTGAGATTGCAAGGATTGATCCCCAAGCATTAGCCAATTGCAAATCAGCTTTGTTCTTCATCATTACCTTCTAGAATAAGTTGAATTTGTGGCTGAAATCAAGCTGTATCTTGCCCCTTGGTACAAGGCAGGGTTGCCTCTATCCATTAGCATTTAATGCAAAGGGATTCAGCTTGATCTTGGCCACAAATCAGCTGAATCAAGGGATTGTGTAATGATGACAAAGATTTGATCTTGGCCTATAAATAAGAGGCAATGCCCAAGGTTACAAGCACTTGTAAAAACACAGAAAACACAGCATTCAAAGAGCAGAAACTCTACTCATTTTAGCTCACAAACCTCCACAAATAACCAGAAACAATCCATCCAACACAAAGCTTACAAAAGTTCAAGTTCATCACAAATCTTCAAAACCTTTGTGAAAGCCTTCAACCAAATCAAATCAAGTGCAGCTGGAGCTTTGCTAAGGAGTTCTGTAAGTTTCTAAGCTCTTTATCTTGCATTTTAATTGTGTTTGCATAGCCATTTTGGCTCAAAACTCTTTGTCCTAAAAAACCCCTTTTGAATTTCAAAGAAATCCCAAGGTTTTCAAAACATCAAAACTGGTTTGTCCAACCTTTTTCACCCCAAAAACTCAAAGTTTTTCACCCATCTATAAGGTCTTGAGTGTGTTCAGAAGTTGTTTCTGAACAAAAGTTCAGAAACAGCTTCTGAACCCAAAATTTCGCATGCTTCGCAGTGCGAAGTCATGGTCGCAGTGCGACCATGACAGAACTCAGAACCTGAGTTTTTGTATCAAACCAACCAATTTTTGAGGTTCTAGCCCCAGAGCTCAGAACCTAAGAGTTTTTAAACCCATGTTCTTCAAACCATAACAAGGTTTTTGCATAATTTTGGCAAAATCACAAGTTCGTATAACCATTTTGTGGGTAACTTGCAAAGCAAGTTATGTTCCCAAACTTTCAAAACCACATGAACAAACAAGTAATGTTCTTCATTCCAATCAAAACTTGAACAATAAACATTGTTCATGATGTTCAAAACTCAAAGATGAACATACACCGTTTACGTTCGCATTTTCGCAAAATGAGACGAACTTGCGCGTTTTTAGCAAACTTGCTAAACCTTCCCATTTTTGGGTTTTCAAACCATATGTTTTGACATACCTTGGGATTTTTAAAGAATTCAATCCAAAAATATGAATGAAAAAGGGATGGTGTGACGTATGTCTCTCCATCGCCCCGATTGTACGAATGCGTGACGTATGTCTCGTCGCTCGGACAATCGTCATTCCTTTTTTAATATGTACAACCCTAACCAAACCAAATCTTGGCCCCTTGTGGTCAATCCAAGCCTTTTGGTCCCCCGTTGGCCATTAGACTCAACCCCTCGACTCGTTAGAGTCCACTCGGTCAATGTTCGACTCGTCCGAGTCCATTGTACCCGTTCTTGATCTCAGTGGATCAATCGAACAATCGCCCGACTCTTCGGAGTCCACTCGGTCAATGTTTGACTTATATGAGTCCATTGTACCTCCCTTGGTCCCATAGCGACCAATTCAACCCTCTACCCTAACGGACGTACCTTTTAACAATTCTAATGTGATTCGCGAACGAACGCTTAATAAGTCTCCAAGTGCGAGCATACAAGCTACGTTTAATCGCAAGAATTCGGTTAAAACATCGTCCAATTAAAATCAACCAACACACATACGTTTTTCTACCAAAGAACTACGTATGCTTTGAATTCTCCGACTACCGGGAGATACGTAGGAGCAAGATCGACATCTTGTCAAGCACAATAATAAAAAAAAACCTTTTTCCTTCTTTCGTTTGTTTTTTATCTCTTTCTCCCCCCCCTTTATTATATTTTTAACATAAATAAACATGCACGCAAAGTATAAAAAAACAATTCAAGCTTTAACCAAATAGAAGGTTCCCGTTGAGTACAACGGACGTGAGGGGTGCTAATACCTTCCCCTTGCGTAACCGACTCCCGAACCCGACAATGGTTGCGATGACCTAATCCTTATCCTCATCGTCAAAAGGGTTTTATTATCGTTTCCCTTTACAACAAAAAAAAACTTAAGGGTTTATCAACGTTCCCTTTACACAAAAACTTTGGTGGCGGCTTCACAAAGGCATCCTCCGAGCGTTCGAGGACGACCTCGGAGGATCTGCGCGTCTTTTTCCCGAGGAAAAAAACGAGGTGCGCACAGCTGGCGACTTCACTGGGGAAGAACTGTTCCCACTAGCGAGTCAAGCCTAACCTATTTGGGTTAAAGACAATTGCTTTATTTTCTTTGCGTGCCATGTTTATTTATTTTATTCATGCATGTTATATTTATGCTTTATGTTTATATTTGCTTTATTTGCTTTATATTCATATTATATATATCAAATGTGGGGGTTACTTGAGTGATGTTACTCCACATTGTTCGGGTTAATGCCGGACGTGTGAGGCTCTCTACCCGAGCTTGAGAAAAACACTAAGTTAGAAGGAGGTTGTGTGCGGAAGCCCGCGTTGACGTATGTCCGTGAGGTAGGATGTCCAACCCCGCTTAGATGAGATTTTCACGTGGAATTAATTGAAGTCATGTCGACGTATGTCCATAGACAACTCTAATTCCATGTGAGGTCTATGACTCTAAGGACCTCTTCTTAGGAGATTTCACAATTTAGAGCCTACATGTGAGGATGGGGGGAAGTTCCGAACCTTCATAAACCATACCCTTGCATATCATTTGCATTCATGAAAGTAATTTTCGCATCATTTTGCTTTATGGACAATTTGGAACAAACCCATAAAGCAAAATAAAAAAAAACAACGCATATTTTGCATACATACATCCACAGGCATCTTCATGCATTTTTTTCAAAAAAAAATCAATCAAATCATTTAGCTCTGCCCAAGGCAAATGATTAGTCGTGTGGGGCCCCCATGTTTTTATAAGTTATTTACAATCATGAATAAAAGCAATCTTTTATGTTCATTTGAGTCTTTTTCTTTTTGCATTTGTTTTAAAAAAAATTTTCTACAAAAAGCCTAAAAAAAAAATCATACTCATGCAGATCTACAAATCCACCCTCCAAAAACAACACTACCTTAAAACCTTATGACTTCGATTGCCCGATTAATCAAACGGAAGATGATGAAGAGGACGATTATGAACCGCCTGAAGAATTGTCTAGACTTGCAAATCAAGGGGATAGGGTAATACAACCTCACCAAGAATCAGTTGAAAAGGTCAACTTGGGGACCGAAGAGGATAAGAAAGAGGTCAAGATAGGAGCCTCCCTGCACGAGGATGTGAAAGGAAAGTTGATCAAGCTTCTGCAAGAGTACGTAGACGTATTCGCTTGGTCGTATCAAGACATGCCGGGTTTAGACCCTAACATCGTTGTACACAAGCTGCCACTCAAGCCGGAATGCCCGCCAGTGAAGCAAAAATTGAGAAGAACTCGACCCGATATGGCTCTCAAGATCAGAGAGGAGGTCAGAAAGCAATTCGATGCCGGCTTCTTAGCCGTAACCAAGTATCCAACATGGGTTGCCAACATTGTGCCAGTTCCGAAGAAGGATGGCAAGGTGAGAATGTGTGTGGATTATCGGGACTTGAATAGAGCAAGCTCAAAGGATGATTTCCCGCTACCACACATCGACATATTGGTGGACAACACAGCCCAATTCTCAGTCTTTTCCTTTATGGATGGCTTCTCGGGATATAACCAAATCAAGATGGCTCCAGAAGACATGGAGAAAACTACATTCATCACCCCATGGGGAACATTCTGCTATAAGGTAATGCCTTTTGGATTAACAAATGCCGGGGCAACATACCAAAGAGCAATGGTGACTCTTTTCCATGACATGATCCATAAGGAAATTGAGGTCTACGTCGACGATATGATTGCCAAATCCCAAACGGAGGAGGATCATCTAGTCCATCTACAGAAGCTTTTCGAACGCCTAAGAAAATTCAAGCTGCGCTTAAATCCTAACAAGTGCACATTTGGCGTTAGATCCGGGAAGTTATTGGGCTTCATCGTCAGCCAAAGAGGTATTGAAGTGGATCCCGATAAGGTAAAGGCCATCCAAGAAATGCCAGCGCCAAATACCGAGAAAGAAGTCCGGGGTTTCTTAGGAAGATTGAACTACATCGCCAGGTTCATCTCACACATGACAGCTACCTGCGAACCAATCTTCAAGCTGCTAAGGAAAAACCAAACCGTTTATTGGAACGAGGATTGCCAAGAGGCGTTTGACAAGATCAAACAATACCTGCAAGAACCACCGATTTTAATACCTCCGGTTCCGGGTAAACCCCTCATCTTATACCTAACCGTACTTGAAGGATCAATGGGTTGTGTGTTAGGACAACAAGATGAAACGGGAAGGAAAGAGCACGCAATCTACTACTTAAGCAAGAAGTTTACCGACTGTGAAACGAGGTATACTTCACTTGAAAAGACTTGCTGCGCTTTAGCATGGGCTGCTCGACGTCTAAGGCAATACATGTTGACCCATACAACTTGGTTGATATCGAAGATGGATCCCATCAAGTACATCCTCGAAAAACCTGCCCTCACAGGGAAGATAGCCCGTTGGCAAATGCTGCTGTCTGAGTATGACATCCAATATGTTGCTCAAAAAGCCATCAAAGGGAGTGTTTTATCCGAGCACCTTGCTCACCAACCATTGGAGGATTATCAGCCCATACAATTTGACTTCCCAGACGAAGATGTCGTAGCTTTGAATGACAAAGAGGTCACAAGCGATGATGAGGGACCAGAACCAGGAGCTCAATGGAAGCTCGCTTTCGACGGCGCCTCGAATGCCATGGGACACGGTATCGGAGCAGTTTTAATCTCCCCAAGAAATGGATACCAGCCCTTCACAGCAAGGTTGTGCTTTGACTGCACCAATAACATGGCAGAATATGAAGCATGTATCCTAGGCCTCGAAGCAGCAATTGATCTAAGGATCAAAAACCTTGAAGTATACGGTGACTCAGCCTTGGTCATCTATCAAGTCAAAGGAGAATGGGAAACAAGACATCCCAATTTAATTCCCTACCAAGCCCGGGTTGTAGAATTGATCAAACATTTTGATGAGATCAATTTCCACCACATACCTCGAGAAGAAAATCAGGTAGCAGATGCTTTGGCTACATTATCATCAATGTACCAAGTAAATTCTTACAACGAGACACCAATCATAAGGATGGATCGTAGAGACAAACCAGTCGTATGCGCATCAGTCGAAGAAGAACTTGACAACAAGCCTTGGTTCTACGACATCAAGCGATACCTCGAAGAGCAAGAGTATCCAGAAAATGTCTCGCACACCGACAAGAGGACCCTCAGAAGATTGGCATCCCAGTTCTTCCTCAGTGGAAATACCCTCTACAAAAGAAATTATGACATGGTCCTGCTCAGATGTGTGGATAAACATGAAGCGGACATGCTCATCAAAGAAATCCACGAGGGAT
Source organism: Medicago ruthenica (assembly GCA_018208015.1). NCBI lineage: Eukaryota > Viridiplantae > Streptophyta > Magnoliopsida > Fabales > Fabaceae > Medicago > Medicago ruthenica. The sequence goes on along the minus strand of CM031373.1, from coordinate 100,758,741 downwards.
CTTTTGGAACCCATGCTAATGGGCATGCAATGGCAAAGAAAATCTTAAGGGCGGGCTACTATTGGTTAACCATGGAAGCTGATTGTTTCCACTATGCCAAGACTTGTCATAAGTGCCAGATTTACGCCGACAAAGTGCATGTGCCGCCAACTCCACTGAACGTCATGACTTCACCTTGGCCTTTCTCTATGTGGGGCATAGACATGATTGGAATGATCGAGCCCAAAGCGTCAAATGGACATCGCTTCATCCTCGTTGCCATCGATTACTTCACCAAATGGGTAGAAGCAGCTTCGTATGTAAACGTAACCAAACAAGTGGTAGCCCGATTTATCAAGAAGGAAATCATTTGCCGTTATGGTACTCCCCACAAAATCATCACCGATAATGGGGCAAACCTAAACAACAAGACAATGAAGGAGTTGTGCAAAGATTTCAAGATTGAGCACCATAATTCCTCCCCTTACCGACCAAAGATGAACGGTGCGGTAGAAGCAGCCAATAAGAACATAAAGAAGATCATCCAAAAGATGGTGACAACATATAGGGATTGGCATGAGATGCTTCCCTTTGCGCTACATGGCTACAGAACAGCCATTCGCACTTCAACTGGGGCAACCCCCTTCTCCTTAGTATACGGTATGGAAGCTGTTCTCCCCGTAGAGGTGGAAATTCCTTCGCTAAGGGTCTTGATGGAAACCAAGCTAGAAGAAGCTGAATGGGTCCAAACAAGGTTCGACCAACTGAATCTCATAGAGGAGAAGCGTCTGACGGCAATATGTCATGGCCAACTCTATCAAAGGAGGCTCAAGAGAGCATTCGACAAGAAGGTCCGTCCTCGAGAATTCAAAGAAGGAGACCTAGTGCTCAAGAAGATATTACCTATCCACAAAGATCCCCGAGGGAAGTGGACTCCCAGCTATGATGGGCCGTACGTGGTAAAGAAAGCTTTCTCAGGCGGAGCCCTGGTCATCACCACTATGGATGGAGAGGAGTTCCCACTATCAATAAACTCCGATGCAGTCAAGAGGTACTATGCCTAAAGAAAAAAGAGAGAAAAGCTCGCTAAATCGAAAACCTGAAAGGGCGGTTTAGGCAATAGAGAGCGTCCTGCTAGATTGAAAACCTGAAAAGGCGGTCTAGGCAAAAATTAAGGACATCAAAAAAGGAAATACACCCCGGTGGATTGAAAAACTCGAAAGAGCAATCCAGGCAAAAGTTAGGGGGTTAACAAAAAAAAGAAGAAAGGCAATGACTGCAGCATCCAAGCTCCGGACAAGATTCAAGAGGAGAGGAATCGGCCTCGTCAGCATCTTCCAACAAACGAAAATATCGAAGTCATAAGGAAATAGCATGTGTTGTGCCAAAACCAACATTTTCTTTTTGCTTTTTCTTGTCTTTCTCTATCTCACTTCTCACTTTGTGTATTTTTTACCCATTCAAGAGGTCAAATCTGCATTGAATAAATTTCCTTTTGTTATTTTATGTTCTCAGTAGCGCATAAAATTTTGTTTTATTCATGATGAAAAATGCTTTAAAACTTGGGAAATAAACAAAAAATTTTTTCCAGAAAGAGAAAAAACAAACAAACTTTGCTTTATTTTGAATCTTCGTAAATTCTGAAAGAATTGTGGTAATTCCCACCAAAATATTACACCAAAAGACTTATGCTCCTTAGCTAAGGCAAGTGCATAACTCGCGGCACGCGGAGCGCAAGAACCCCGAGGGTCAAGCGGAGCAAAATTCCCCAACAAACACCCTGAGCATCCAAACACCAAACAAGGCTGGATATCGATCATGCTTCCAAAATGATCCTTTATCCCCCATAAGCCAAACCTCCTTGATGCTCCCCAGGGAGTCTCAACCCCAAACAAAAGTCCAATCATTATTGGCAAAGACACAAATTTTCGGGCTTAGGCTCGAACTACACCGGTTTTGATCCCATTTGGGTATGTAGGCAAAGGACTTCGTCCTTCCAAACCGACCAACCAAAAAACTAACACAAAAAGAGAGCCCAACTGTCATGAACACAACCACAAACAAAGACCGACTCTGCTCGGCACCCAACCAACATCCCACACATCATGCATAACATAATTCATGCATGCATATACAAATTATTCATACATATGCATTTCATTTCATAAATCATGCATCATCAACAAGGGTTCTCCAGTGAGTATCACATATTCACCAACATCCATCAACATTCAACCAGGGGCACCTATTTAGGGTAAGACCGCAGCTCGTTAGGAATCGATATTCAGAAGCAGTACCTGAATAAGATCACCTAGCTTAGGCATCGACCTCTAGAAGCAGTACCTAGAGTAGATCACCTCCCCCAGTGTATCGACCTTCAGTGTTAGCGGCTGAATAAGATCACAGCTCGTTAGGAATCGACATTCAGAAGCAGTGCCTGAATAAGATCACCTAGCTTAGGTATCAACCTCTAGAAGCAATACCTAGATAAGATTACCTACCTCATTGTTCCACCTCTAGAAGCAGTACCTAGAGTAAACCTCCATCTTAGGTATCGACCTCTAGAAGCAGTACCTAGATAAGATCACCTACATCAATGTTCCACCTCTAGTGACATCCTAGAGTAAATCACCACCCTCAGAAATCGACCTCTAGAAGCAGTGCCTAGATAAGATTACCTTCATCCCCCAGTGGATCTACCTCCAGTGTTAGCGGCTGGATACGATCAACCCCTACCAACCATTGCATTTGCATTTCGCGAAGGACAAAATTCGGGTCCTTCTTTTTCTTTTTACTTAATTGATCTCCGCAAAGAGTTCATGAGATGCCCTCGGCACTCACGCACTCTATGCGAAGACACAATTAAGTAGGGGCAGCTGTAGTACCCTAATTTTGTCCTACGCATTTTAAAACAAAAATCAAAAAAAATCAAAGAGGGGAAAAAAGTCAAAAGTCAACAAAAGTCAACAGAAAAGTCAACATTTCAAAATTGAGGACTTCGCAATGCGAAGCCCACTTCGCACTGCGAAGTCTGCGATTTTTCTGCAGATTTTTGGTTTTTTGGATTTAATTCCAGATTTTGTTGCACATCATTTCTATAATTATTTTAAGTAGCATTCATGGCTAATTGGGCCAAGCAAAGCCAGAGTTGAAGGACTTGCCATTAATGCCAAGGTTGGAAGCTTTTTCTTCCAACCTAGCATGTGACAAGCAAGTGGGCTTGCCCTTGGGCAGCTCTAGTCCCTCCCATGTGACCTGTTAACCACCACAAGGTTGCCAGCCACCTGCTTGTGGACTTTCCTCCTGCTTGCTGCCCCCAAAACCAGTCAAACCAGCTGGGTTTTTTCACTTGAAAAACCATGATTGCTACTCTGTTTTTGCAGCAGCTTTTCACCCTCTCACACCAGCCATAAGTAGCCTTTTCATCCCTCAATCTCTGCACAATACAGTGCACGTTTTCATTGATCAACCATTGAGATTGCAAGGATTGATCCCCAAGCATTAGCCAATTGCAAATCAGCTTTGTTCTTCATCATTACCTTCTAGAATAAGTTGAATTTGTGGCTGAAATCAAGCTGTATCTTGCCCCTTGGTACAAGGCAGGGTTGCCTCTATCCATTAGCATTTAATGCAAAGGGATTCAGCTTGATCTTGGCCACAAATCAGCTGAATCAAGGGATTGTGTAATGATGACAAAGATTTGATCTTGGCCTATAAATAAGAGGCAATGCCCAAGGTTACAAGCACTTGTAAAAACACAGAAAACACAGCATTCAAAGAGCAGAAACTCTACTCATTTTAGCTCACAAACCTCCACAAATAACCAGAAACAATCCATCCAACACAAAGCTTACAAAAGTTCAAGTTCATCACAAATCTTCAAAACCTTTGTGAAAGCCTTCAACCAAATCAAATCAAGTGCAGCTGGAGCTTTGCTAAGGAGTTCTGTAAGTTTCTAAGCTCTTTATCTTGCATTTTAATTGTGTTTGCATAGCCATTTTGGCTCAAAACTCTTTGTCCTAAAAAACCCCTTTTGAATTTCAAAGAAATCCCAAGGTTTTCAAAACATCAAAACTGGTTTGTCCAACCTTTTTCACCCCAAAAACTCAAAGTTTTTCACCCATCTATAAGGTCTTGAGTGTGTTCAGAAGTTGTTTCTGAACAAAAGTTCAGAAACAGCTTCTGAACCCAAAATTTCGCATGCTTCGCAGTGCGAAGTCATGGTCGCAGTGCGACCATGACAGAACTCAGAACCTGAGTTTTTGTATCAAACCAACCAATTTTTGAGGTTCTAGCCCCAGAGCTCAGAACCTAAGAGTTTTTAAACCCATGTTCTTCAAACCATAACAAGGTTTTTGCATAATTTTGGCAAAATCACAAGTTCGTATAACCATTTTGTGGGTAACTTGCAAAGCAAGTTATGTTCCCAAACTTTCAAAACCACATGAACAAACAAGTAATGTTCTTCATTCCAATCAAAACTTGAACAATAAACATTGTTCATGATGTTCAAAACTCAAAGATGAACATACACCGTTTACGTTCGCATTTTCGCAAAATGAGACGAACTTGCGCGTTTTTAGCAAACTTGCTAAACCTTCCCATTTTTGGGTTTTCAAACCATATGTTTTGACATACCTTGGGATTTTTAAAGAATTCAATCCAAAAATATGAATGAAAAAGGGATGGTGTGACGTATGTCTCTCCATCGCCCCGATTGTACGAATGCGTGACGTATGTCTCGTCGCTCGGACAATCGTCATTCCTTTTTTAATATGTACAACCCTAACCAAACCAAATCTTGGCCCCTTGTGGTCAATCCAAGCCTTTTGGTCCCCCGTTGGCCATTAGACTCAACCCCTCGACTCGTTAGAGTCCACTCGGTCAATGTTCGACTCGTCCGAGTCCATTGTACCCGTTCTTGATCTCAGTGGATCAATCGAACAATCGCCCGACTCTTCGGATTCCACTCGGTCAATGTTTGACTTATATGAGTCCATTGTACCTCCCTTGGTCCCATAGCGACCAATTCAACCCTCTACCCTAACGGACGTACCTTTTAACAATTCTAATGTGATTCGCGAACGAACGCTTAATAAGTCTCCAAGTGCGAGCATACAAGCTACGTTTAATCGCAAGAATTCGGTTAAAACATCGTCCAATTAAAATCAACCAACACACATACGTTTTTCTACCAAAGAACTACGTATGCTTTGAATTCTCCGACTACCGGGAGATACGTAGGAGCAAGATCGACATCTTGTCAAGCACAATAATAAAAAAAAACCTTTTTCCTTCTTTCGTTTGTTTTTTATCTCTTTCTCCCCCCCCCCCCTTTATTATATTTTTAACATAAATAAACATGCACGCAAAGTATAAAAAAACAATTCAAGCTTTAACCAAATAGAAGGTTCCCGTTGAGTACAACGGACGTGAGGGGTGCTAATACCTTCCCCTTGCGTAACCGACTCCCGAACCCGACAATGGTTGCGATGACCTAATCCTTATCCTCATCGTCAAAAGGGTTTTATTATCGTTTCCCTTTACAACAAAAAAAAACTTAAGGGTTTATCAACGTTCCCTTTACACAAAAACTTTGGTGGCGGCTTCACAAAGGCATCCTCCGAGCGTTCGAGGACGACCTCGGAGGATCTGCGCGTCTTTTTCCCGAGGAAAAAAACGAGGTGCGCACACCTATTTCTTGGGATCTCCAGTCATTTAGGTCGGGTTACCATCACTTGTGATCTTTAGGCATTAGTCCCATCCTATTGGATGTGTTTATGACTTTCTTTCTAGTTTTTCCTTTCGTCAAAGAATTGACTAATTCTTTATCAGCACGTACATGATCTGCTTTAACCATTCCTTTTGAGAGTAGCTAGCTCTCTAATTTGTTATGTGTTCGTGCCTTAATTATCGTCTCTTACTATTGTAATAACGATTCTCAATTTTGTAATAGCTGCAGTACTATCACAATGAATTAACACTCCTGGCAACGGTTTTACCCACTAGGGGATCTCAACTAGCAAGCATTTTCTCAACTTGCTTCTTCACTAGTTTTCTCTAGTGTTCTCATCTCAGATCATTCCAGTGTGGATTGAGTCAATATCATATGTTTCAACAAACAACTCCTCCAGTGATGCTCAATATGCAGCCACTGGTCGCTTAAGACTCATCTGAAGGATGTTCTATTTTGTATCTTGTATCATTCAAGTACAATAAGATACTTCTCATAATGTAATCCTAGAGTCATAGTCTTCTTAAGGCACCTTATGACTCTTTCAATAACATGTTAATGCTTCTCACTTGGTCTACTAGTAAACTTGCACAAGAGTTCCACGACATAGGCAATGTCGGGTCTAATACATTCAGTGACATATCTAAGGACTGCCAATGATGCTCGCATATTCTATTTGTCTAACACCACCTCAAGTGTTCTTGAAGAGTTTTACACTTGGATCATAAGGTGTGCTTGCAAGTTTACAGTCAAATAATTACATTTCTTAAGATCTTCTCAACATTGTGAGATTAATTAAAAAAAAATTCTCCTTTTTGATCCAGTAATCTTGACACCAAGAATTACTTCAACTTTGTCTAGGTCTTTCTTATCAATGTTGTTGATAAACAATGATTTCACATAAATTATAGCATGAATCTTTGAACCAAATATGAGTAAGCCGTCTACATAGAGACATATGATCGTGCAAATGTTATTTCCATATTTGTAGTGAATACATTTGTCACTTTCATTCACTTTATACTCATTCGATATCTTTAGGTTGTCAAATTTTCCATGCCAATTCTTAGGAGGTTATTTTTAGACCATGCAAAGATTTTTCTAACTTGCTGACCTTGTTTTCTTGTCCTGAATCACAAAACCTTCTGGTTGTTCCATATAGATTTCTTCTTCTAGTTCACCATTTAATGAGACAACTTTCACATCCATTTGGTGTACTATCAATTTATGAACAGCGGCTAAAGGGACTAGCACCCTTATGGATATGATTCGATTGACTGGTGACTAAGTGTCGAAGAAATCTATATTTTTTTTCTCTTTGCCTAACCTTTTTCTTCAATGTGAGCCTTGTATTTAGCAACCGAACCATCAGGTTTTAGTTTCTTTTTCCAAAATCCAAATACAACCGATTAGTTTGCATCCAGGAGGCAAGTCAACTAAGAGTCGTGTTTCGTCAGACTCTAGAGAATCCATTTCATCGTTTACTGTTTTTTTTTCTTTTCAAAAGTTAGCTACAGAGAGGTCACAATAATTGTTTTCATTTTTTGTGGGTCTGGTGACTGGTGGCTAACTGCACAAATATTGCATCCAATTCAAGCCATTCTAATGAGATCATTAATGTGCTAATTAAACTACTTAACCAACATTATTCATTATCTTGCTTGTACCATGCTACATTGTATGCAATAATAAATAGACTGTTTCCTTAGTGCCATGAAATACAATGAAAGACTGAGTGAGAATCTTCTCCATCTTCCTTTCATTTTCTCCAGAATCCACATCTATTCAAATCTGAAGCTCCCCTTTAGTTTTTATTTTTCTGATGAAAAGATGTTGAGGATAGTTTCTAGGAATATTTTAGAATCTCTCAAAAATAATCCTTGGAACTTCATGTTCAACGTCTCTTCGTGAAAGAGTGAGTTGGGAAGTATAACTTATCTCAATCAGTGAAATCAGGGAAATGTTTACCAAGTCATGTGACACTTGGTGAATATAATATGGTTTAAGTAGCTACTTTCTATGATTGTTATTTTCTTTTATGTAATTTTTTTTAAAAAAAAATCCTTAATGTTAATTAATCTGGGACGTTGCTTCTGAAGCATCACAAAATCGTTGTGCTGGAATTTTCTAAGATTTTCTCGCTGAGATAGATATTAATGAATCTTGGAAGAGAAGCACGAAAATGATATGATGTCAATCTATCGACAATTTAGTGTTTATCATTGTGCTCGTAGGATTAAGAAATTGGTACTTGTAAGAGGAGTGATATTGTATGTATTCTGCTATCTGATTAGGCAATTTTTCCATTCTCGATAAAAGTCAAGTTTTTGTCATAACCGGAGAGTAGAGTTTCACATTATGTTTGCATTGATTTTCAGATGAGTTATATTACGATTAATGATAGCTTTCCAATGTCGAAGGTAGATGCGCTCTTACATGAGTTATATGGTGCTCAAGTTTTTGTCAAGTTTGATCTTTGCTCCGACTAAAAGATAGAGTTAAAACTATGTTGGCTCCAGTTAAACTCATCTGAGCTTGACTCGAAATGGTTCATTTCAAAAATTGTTATGAGCATGGAACAAACATTTCTTTAGCTGCAGTTTGACTCATTTAAAATTCACGAACAAATTGGTTCTACTCGTTAGATTCAACTTGTATGCTTGAATTACATTGTCATACCCTAATTTTTGACCTAAAATTCTTTTTTCATTCGTCTTTTTGGTTCGGAATTTTTCGTCGTTTCAGACGAAATTTTGGCAGAAAGGTATTTTAAAATACCTCATTATTTGTTCCGAAGGCGACAATTTTCTTTTATTATTATTTGTTATTTTTATTCATTATTTCTTTTTATTATTCTCATTACTATTTTTCTCTTTTTTCATTATCCTTTTTATATATATATTTATTTTCGGATTTATTATTTATTATTTTTATTTTCAAAAAGTTTGACTTAGGTTTTGATGAGTGTTCATGACAATTTTAATGGTTGCCTCATTTGTTTTTGTTTGACTGATTTTGTTGATTGTCCATCAATGACTTTCATGGACATTTAACTAGCATTGCATAATAAAAAGGGGGAGCCAATTCCATCAAAGGGAGCAGCATCAGTAACCGAAAAAGAAAAATAAAAAAGCATTCAATCAGGAACCGAATTACACAACCCAAATTCAGTCATCAGTCCAGAATCATCACCAACAACCCACCAAGAACCCTCACACTAACTCTCAAACCCGGCCACCACACGAACAACCACATACCACCACCACACAAACAACCACCTATCACCACACACACACAACGCCACCCACACGGCCGAACCACCATCAAACACCCAAAACCGCATCCCTACAAATAAACTTCACTCAATCCGAACCACCTCCACCCATAACACAAACACTGCACCCCTCTTTTCCTTTATTTTTATTTATTTGTTTTATTTCTTTTTCTTGCATTTTCTTTTTATTTATTGCATTTCTCATCCTTCATTTATTCCTCATGCATTTCATCTTATTGTTCTTTTGCATTCTCTTCATTTTTTTTACTTTATTTTATTTTTCTCAATTTTGTAGTTTTCTTTAGGTTAATTATCATGCATTTTTTTCACTTTATTCATTTTATTGCTTTATAATTCAGCATCTCATGCATTCTTTTACTTTTATGTGACATGTTTATTTCTTTGTTTTTGCATCTCTTGCCTTTTATTCCCTTATTTCAGCATACTTATTTTATTATATTTGCAATTTTACTTTTATTATTTATTTTGTCAATTTTATTAGAATGTACTTAGGAACAATGTAAAATATAAATGAGAATATGCACTGACACCCACACTTTATTTATTCCGCTTTATGTCTTTTATTTTTTTTATTCCGCTTTACAAAAAAAATAAAAAAATATTAGGTTAGTTTATTTTCAAAAGGATTTCGTGGTGATCCAACCACTACAAGAAAACAGCAATTTAGCCTCCAAATTTAGCGTCGGCCCCCGACACCGACGCTAATAGCGTCCCCTTAGAGTCGGACTAGCGCACTCTACTTCAATTTCTAATTTTCCTTTATTTTTAAAAAGATTTAGAGTCGGCCTAGCCGAGGCTAAAGGTCAGGGGACCCACGTATGACATTTTAAACCATATTTAGAGTCGGTCTGTCTGACTCTATTATTTTAGATTAGATATAGAGTCGGCTTAGCCGACGCTAAAATTTTTGCCAATAAAAATTTAATTTCTCTATAAATTATTATAAATTTCCTTTTATTCAATCAACAAAAATACTACCCTAAATTTTTTCCCACACTTTTTTCCCTCTCTTTACTCAATAAAAAAAAACCCCAAAATTTTTTCCCTCTTTTTTTTTTCACACTTACTCACTAAACATAAATCACTTCCAAAAAATCTCCACCACTCATCTACCCTATCTCTTACTTTTCATCTCCCTTCTAAAATTAGTTTTCACATTGTAACAAAAAAAAATACTTTTCACCGTGCGCCTTTCTTCCTCACCTTGCCTTCCCTCACCGTGCACCTTCCCTCACCGCCAACTTCTTCTCCTCACCATGCCTTCCCTTCCGTAACTTCATCTCCTCAGCGTCAGCCTTCTCCTCACCGTCAACCTTCTTCTTCGATTACCTCTTATCCACCGTCTGGTTCAACCTTCTCCTCCAATCGAAAACATCTTCTTCTTGCCACCGTCCGATTCGTTCACTCCACTGTCTGATTCAACCTTCTTTCATTATATTGCTAAGATTTCACCATTAAATCAAAAAGCCCCAATTTATACTTGAAACCCTAACTCAATTTTCTTAAAAGCCAAAAGTTAATCATATTCTTAAGATGATGTTTTCCTTGTTTTGGCTGCTGCCTAGTGTTGTTGTTTATCCCAAAATCAAACCCCGAAATTTGGTCTCTTTTTTCCTTCTTTTTCATCAAGATTGAACCCAAAATGGAACCCCCATAAATGAAATTGAAACCTCAGCTGCAATGAAATCGAAACCCAGCAGCAAAATCGAACCCATTACCTCTTCTCAGGTTTGTTCTTTTTCTTATTATTATAACTTAACTGGGTTGTGTTTCTATTCACTAAATATGGAATTTCTGATTTTTGTTGTGTTTTGATTTTTGTTAACACAAAAACGAACCCAGTAGCGAAGAGCAGCGGACTTCATGATGGAGAACTAGCAGCAACTTTGTTGCTTTACAGTCTCAATGATGCTGCGATCTAACATTCTTGGGTGTTTTTCAGGTTTGTTCCTTTTGTTGTTATGAGAACCCAAATGGGTCTTTAGAGTGTTTTGATTCTCTAAATACGGGTGTTTTTATTTTTGCGTATATAGGTAACTTGGTTGTTGATTGGTTAGAAAACCCTTGTTATCTTTTAAAACAATGTAAAGGATATGGGTATTGGTTCGTATTAAGGATTGATTTAATTTTGACCAGATGGAAGCCAAGGTAGATTCTCTTGAAAGTTTTAGGTAAATTTACTAGTATACAAATAGGTAGGTGATCATATTTGATAATCTTTCTGAATGTTGTTTTCTTACTAGCATACAAATATATTTACAAAAGTTTTATTGTCAATGCTCCAGATTAGAAACTGGAGTCTTGCACTAGCTGAAGGTTCACATTTGATTGTCGATGAGACACAATTAGCAGTTGGAACTCTCAATTTTAGCAGTTGAAAATCATAATTTAGAGTAACATAGACGTAAACAATTTTCTTTGGAATTTGAGAACTTGTAGACTTTGATGTTGTCTAAACTTTAATCTTTGAAGTGATGCTTTTGTTGGGATAACTTGTTGGAAATTAGTAATGGATAGTATGGTTGATGTTAAATTTTTGTGAAGACCTTAAATAGTTAGCAGTAGGATAAGTAGAAATAAGAGTAGAATTTAGGTTAGTAGAAAGTCTGAGATTATAAGTTGTTTTGATAGAATTTTGAATACCTTATGATTAAATAGAGAAACTCGTGTATACAATTTTAGTTATGAAGTCAATTGAGCGTTTGATGAAATCATAAGAGTTTACTTTCTATTTTTTTTAAAAGGATGTCTCTCTATAATTTATATTGACGAAACCAGTATTTTAAATTATTAAAATTGCATCGCCTTGATACTTTATTTATTAAGATATTGGTTGAATCAATTCTGACCTTGGTTATTTTATATATTGGATGGTTGCTACTCTTTCTTTTCATTGCCCATCAACTTCCTTTGCTTGGAGCATTACGTTCGTGTGTATTGGCTTTTTGAATTGGTGCAGTGGAGTCAACGTTCTGTAGTTGCGGGAGTATTCGGTAAAGTATTAAGGTGGGGGCTGATTAACCATTAAGGGGTATTTTGGGAATCGAGCTGTTTTGTGTGAATGTGTTTATCGTATGAGAATTGTATGAAATATATGAATTGTCTTGATTGATTGTTATGTGCCTTATCTGTTATTTGTTATGAGTTGTTTAAGATGCATTGCTTGTTTGTTTAATTGCTTTAATTTGTAATTTATTCTTGATTATGTGATGGATTGATTATAGTCATATTGTTTTCCATGGTAATGGTTTGATCACAAGAACCTTAACCATGTGGTTGTGTTTTCATACATAAGGTTTTCCCACAAAAACCGTATTTATGCAATGTAGTTAGGCTTTATGTATAGCCCGCAAACTTGGGTCGTCTAAGTCGTTTAGGACTTTGTGTTATGTGCATTTGTTTTCGGACATTGATCCGAAAGGGTTGGAAGGAGGTTTAAAGTCGGTATCAATTGTATTTTTGTGTTGGATCCGAATAAGTTTGATCCAAGGACGTGTTCCTTTATATATTTATAAGTTGGTCGGTAAATTGGGTGTTGGATAAAATACATAAATAAGTCCTTATGATTTAAAATTAGGGTGAGATTGTGGAATATTTCAAATAATTATAGTGATTCTGTTGGAACAAAATTTGTTTAACAAGTCTCTCATATAATAAGGGGGAGATTGTTGAAACATTATGTGTAAACATATCTCTCTTTATGGTTTTGATGATAACAAGGTATTAAAGAGAAAATTGGTTATATGCTAATGCTTTGTTCAAGTGTTTCAGAACCACATGCTTAAATTAGTATTGATTGATAATGGTTATGAAGAACAAGCTAAAGAGCAAGAAGGAAAGTCAAGAAGCAAGGTTGCAAGGCTAAAAAGAAACTGGTCCTGAAGAAGTGCTCCTGAAGAAAGAGCTTCTGATGAGGTCCTGAAGAAGTGCAGCTTCTGAAGTCTGGGTGCCTCTGATGAAGTCAACGCAAGTCAACTCCTGAAGCCAGCCTCTGATCCGTACAAAGAGAGCTTCTGATCACTGTTCACTCAGAAGCTTCTGAAGTTGATGTGGCATGGATTCTGATCAGTACTGTGCGCATTTAATGCTTGGAGGTGTCAGAACAACTCAATGGAACAGTTGTTCCCCTGAACCAAACATTCTCCAGTTTTTAAGGTGGGCCAATTCAAAAATGGCACCTGCCCTGTTCTGACAGAAAAAGTGCAGCACACATTTGCAGCAACCTAGTCCAATTGCAACGGCTAAATTCCTGATTTTCAGCAAATCTCCAACAGCTCTATTTTCATCTATAAAAGGAGGGAGATTTGAAGAAGAAAATGTTGAAGACTCTTTGAAACGCATAAGCTGAAACTCTGCCCTGTTTTCTGTGCAAAACTGTCATAGTTCAAAACTCTTAGAAATTCTTCAGTCTTTGTAACTTAGGAATTTCTTAAGGTTAAGAGTCTTAACCTGTGTTGTATTTAGAGAACACCTCTGATATTTGATCAAGTGTTCATCCCAAACTTCTTTACTTGTAAACCAGTTTGGTCCCTAAAGTCTTAGTCTGAATACTAAGCAATTGTAACCTCACTCCTTAGTGGTCTGAGTCAGAAGCCTCTTGTCTTTGTGACTTGAGCATTGAGAAGTCTCTTGTCTTAGTGACTTGAGCATTGGAAGCCTCTTCCTTAGTGGTTGAGCATAGAAGTCTCTTTCTTTGTGATTGAGCAGCTGGAAGTCTCTTTCTTAGTGATTGAGCAATTGTAATCAGAACTTGATTATAGTGAAACTCTCTTGTTGGACACAAGGGGACAGGACTACTTCTCACATTGAGAAGGAACCTGTATAATTTGCTGTGTCTTCTCTTTCCCTTACTCCTTAACTTGTTTAATCCGCTGCATTCAACTTCTGATAAGCTGTTCAGAACTGACTCCTATCAGCTTCTGAACCTGACTTAGTCTTGAAAAGAAAAGGAACAAGTTTTTAGAGTCACACAATTCAACCCCCCCCCTTCTTGTGTGTTTGTTTTTCTCACCTTCAATTGGTATCAGAGCTCCGGTTCTGATATTAACACTTAACAGTGTGTCAGTAGGATCCTGAGAAAAACATGGCCTCAACAAGTGAGTCACCTCCACCATCTCCCAGAAATCAAAGAAATGTCCAATATGACTATAATACTGAAGAAAAGAAATCTAGGTCACACAACAAACCTCCTATGTTCACTGGTGACCCAGAAAAATTCTCTTGGTGGAAGAGCAAAATGTATAGTCACATTATTGGGATTGATGATACTCTATGGGATATTATTGAAGATGGAATCTCAATACCTGTAGATGAAGAAGGTGTTGCTGTCAACAGAAGAACTCTGAGTGATGCTGAAAGAAAGATCTATAGGAAGCATCATCATGTCAGAGGTATCATTGTGGACTCCTTGCCTCACACTGAGTATCAGAAGCTGAGTGACAAGTCCACTGCAAAGGCTATATTCACATCCCTCTGCTCTAACTATGAAGGTAATCAGAAGGTTAGAGAAGCTAAGGCAAACATACTTGTTCAGCAATATGAATTGTTCAGAATGAAAGAGGATGAAAATATTGAGACTATGTTCTCAAGATTTCAGACTCTGGTTTCTGGACTTCAGATTCTGAAGAAGAGTTATACCACAGCTGATCATGTGAATAAAATCCTTAGAAGTCTGCCATCCAAATGGAGACCTAAAGTGACTGCCATTGAGGAAGCTAAAGATCTAAATACTTTAAGTATTGAAGATCTTATAAGCTCACTCAAGGTGCATGAACTGGGACTCAATGAGGATGAGCCTGTTAGAGAACCAAAAACATTGGCTCTGAAGTCTAAAAGAAAACCTGCTAAAGCTTTGAAAGCAATTGAATCTGAAGAAGAGTTTCCTGAGGGAAATTCTGATGAAGATTCAGATGCTGATGAGCTTGCAATGATTTCTAAAAGACTTCAGTATCTGATGAACAGAAAGAAAAAGTTCTCTAACAGAAGCAGTAACTTCAGAGGATCTGGTTCTAGTTCTAAGAGGGATATCCAGAAGGAAAGCTGCTACAACTGCAAAAAGCCTGGCCACTTCATTGCTGATTGTCCTGATCTTCAGAAGGAAAAATCAAAGGAAAAAGCAAAGAAGTCCAGCTCAAAGTCCAGCAACTTCAGAAATAAGCTCAAAAAGAGTCTCATGGCAACATGGGATGATCTGGATAATGAGTCAGAATCTGATGAGGAAGAAGCAAACTTGGCCCTGATGGCAATTGCATCTTCTGATGCAGAATCATGTTCAGATTCTGATGAAGAAGATGAGGTATATTCTGAACTCTCTAGATCTGATTTAATTGAAACAGTTAATGATCTTATGAGTCATCTTAAAAGCAAGATTAAAGAAATTAAGTCTTTGAAAAATCAAAATAACTTGCTGTCTGAGGAAAACCTTAAACTTCAGAATCAAATCTTTGAATATGATGAAGAAGTTGAGGAACTCAGAAAAGAGGCTCATAAGAAATCTGAAGAGGTTCCTAATGATCAGGAAATAGCTCTTCAGGATTTCATGTTAACTGGATTCAATAGAACAAAAATTGCCTCCATGATGTATAATATGATCAGAAACAAAGGTGAAGGCATTGGATATGACTTATTCAAACCCTCAAATGATTTAAACTCACCTTCATGTTCTGAAAATATTTTAAAAGGCAATGGTATTTGCTTTGTGCCTGCTTCTGATAATTCTGAGAAATTGAAAGTATCAGAATCTGAGACTAAGTCAGAAGTTCTGAACAACTCAGACTCTGAAGCTTCTGAACCTAAGGGTAAGATGAAGGCAACTGTTAAAACCTTGCCTAAATCTAAGCCAAAAGGTCCTAAGTCTAAGAGTAAGAGGGAATCAGACTCTGAACTTAAACCTGTTCAGAATCTGAAGTGTTCAGAACCTGGAACTAGTAAGTCTCAGAATCTGAATAAAACTGATTCAAATTTTTCTAAGACTGGGTCTATTAAAACTTCAAAATTTGTTAAACCAGTCAATGCAAAACATTTTCAATCTCAGAATGTTAGGCAAAGCAAGCCAAAGCAAACCAATCAGTTTTCTGCTTCAAACTGTTTTAAGAAAGGCAAAACTGAAGCTTGCCTCGTGCCTGAAGTAAGCAAGGTTAGAATTCTGAAGAGATCAGAATCAAAGTACTCAAAAGGTCAGACTCTGAACAAATCAGAACCAAAGACCTTCAAGTCTCAGGTTCTGAAGAAGTCTGAGTCCAAACCTTTGAGAACTCAGGTTCTGAAGCACTCAGGTTCTGAAACTCAGACTGATTCTAAATACAAGGATTCATATCCAAAGTATCAAAACAAGTCTGAATACAATAACTTCAGACACAAGAAGCCAAAACCTTTCAAGACTAACCCCAAAGGACCCATGAAAATCTGGGTACCTAAGTCTGAAATTATTTCAATTGCAGATATGCTTGTCATCCAAAGAAAAGGAAAGGTCCTGGTACCTGGACAGTGGGTGCTCGCATCATATGACAGGGGACAAGTCTATGTTCCAAACCCTAACTCTGAAAGAGGGAGGAACTGTGGGATTTGGAGGAAGTCAGAAAGGAAAGATCATTGGTACTGGTAAGATAGGTAATTCTTCCCTGTACATTGATAATGTTTGGCTGGTAGATGGACTTAGACATAACTTACTTAGCATAAGTCAATTATGTGATAGTAATTATGAAGTCCTGTTTAATAAGAACACCTGCACTGTAATCAGTAGCAAAGACAAGTCTGTAGTGTTCAGAGGCTGCAGGAAAAACAATGTTTACAAAATTAATTTTTCTGAATTGGTTCAGCAGAAGGTAATTTGCCTTCTGTCTGTGAGTGATGAGAAGTGGGTCTGGCACAAACGGCTGGGACATGCTAACTGGAGACTCATCTCCAAGCTTAGCAAGTTACAGCTGGTCAGAGGCTTGCCCCAAATTGATTATCACTCAGATGCACTGTGCAGTGCATGCCAAATTGGAAAGTTTTCTAAAACTTCTTTTAAACCAAAGAACATTGTTTCCACCTCTAAACCTCTTGAACTACTTCACATTGATTTGTTTGGTCCTGTTGGAACTGCTTCAATCAATGGGAAGAAGTATGGACTAGTTATTGTTGATGATTATAGTAGGTGGACTTGGGTTAAATTCCTCAGAACCAAAAATGAAACATATGATGTGTTTTTCAAATTCTGCAAACAAGTACAAACAGAAACTGATTTGAAAATTTTAAAAATCAGAAGTGATCATGGTGGTGAATTTGAAAATGAACCTTTTGAAAACTTTTGTGAAGACCATGGAATTTTCCATGAATTCTCATCTCCTAGAACTCCACAACAAAATGGAGTTGTAGAGAGAAAGAACAGGTCTTTACAAGAGATGGCCAGAACCATGATCCATGAGTCAAAAATTGCTAAGTACTTTTGGGCAGAAGCTGTAAACACAGCATGTTATATTCAGAACAGGATTTACATAAGACCCATTCTGAATAAAACTTCATATGAATTATTTAAAGGAAGAAAACCAAGTATTTCTTATTTTCATCAGTTTGGTTGTACCTGTTACATACTAAACAATAAGGTCTACCTAAAGAAATTTGATGCCAAGGCTCAAAAGGGTATCTTTTTAGGATACTCAGAGAGATCTAAGGCATACAGAGTGTATAATTCTGAAACACATGTTGTTGAAGAAGCTATACACATTAGGTTTGATGATAAGAAGCCTGGTAGTGAAATACCAGAGCTGGTTGAGAGTTTTGCAGATGTCAGAATCTCAGAAGAACCTTCAGAAGCTGAACCCAGTTCAGGTTCTGATGAAGGTTCAGAAGCTGAAATCAATGAAGACTCTGAGAAACTCTCCAGCAATGACACTACTCCTGATGCTAATCAAGAACAACATGGTTCTGAACAAATCCCTGGTGGCCCTTCAGAAGCTAATCCACCCAGAACCTCATTCAAGTACAAGTCTTCACATCCTGAGGAGTTAATCATTGGAAACAAGAACAGTCCAAGGAAGACAAGATCAGCATTCAATCAGAATGAGTCCATGCTTGGCCTGCTATCCATGATTGAGCCCACAACTACTGATGAAGCACTTGCTGATGATGGTTGGATTGTAGCAATGCAAGAAGAGCTGAATCAATTCCAAAGGAATGATGTATGGGATCTTGTGGCAAAACCTGATCAGAAGAACATCATTGGAACAAAATGGGTGTTCAGGAACAAGCTCAATGAACAAGGAGAAGTGATCAGAAACAAGGCTAGATTAGTAGCTCAAGGGTACAGCCAGCAAGAAGGAATAGACTACACTGAAACTTTTGCTCCAGTAGCAAGACTGGAAGCAATCAGGTTACTTCTTTCTTATGCTATTAATCATGATATCATCTTATATCAAATGGATGTTAAGAGTGCCTTCTTAAATGGTGTGATTTCTGAAGAAGTGTATGTCAAACAACCTCCTGGTTTTGAAGATGTTAAATATCCAAATCATGTTTTTAAACTTAAGAAATCTTTGTATGGTCTGAAACAAGCTCCCAGAGCTTGGTATGAAAGGCTAAGCAACTTCTTAATTAAAAATGGTTTTGTAAGAGGTCAAGTTGACAATACACTCTTTAGAAAAACTGTTAAGAAAGAAATCTTAATTGTACAAATCTATGTTGATGATATCATATTTGGTTCTACTAATGCCTCCCTTTGCAAGGAATTTTCTAAGTTAATGCAGGATGAATTTGAAATGAGCATGATGGGTGAACTGAAATTCTTCTTGGGAATTCAAATCAACCAATGCAAAGAAGGTGTGTATGTTCATCAGTCAAAATACACCAAGGAGCTTCTGAAGAAGTTCCAGTTGGATGATTGCAAACTGATGTCAACACCAATGCATCCCACCTGCACTTTAAGCAAAGAGGACAATGGCACTAAGGTAGATCAGAAGCTGTACAGAGGTATGATAGGTTCTCTTCTATACTTAACTGCTTCTAGGCCAGATATTTTATTTAGTGTATGTCTGTGTGCTAGATTCCAATCAGATCCTAGAGAATCTCATATGACTGCTGTCCAGAGAATCTTCAGGTATCTGAAAGGAACAACTAATTTGGGACTTCTGTATAAGAAATCTCTAAATTATAAGCTAGTTGGATTCTGTGATGCTGACTATGCTGGGGACAGGATTGAAAGAAAATCCACCAGTGGAAACTGTCAGTTTCTTGGTGAGAATCTGATATCCTGGGCCAGCAAGAGACAAGCAACCATTGCTTTGTCAACAGCAGAAGCAGAATACATCTCAGCTGCAAGTTGTAGCACACAACTGCTCTGGATGAAACATCAATTAGAGGATTATCAGATTCATGCAGATAATATTCCTATTTATTGTGATAATACTGCTGCTATATGTCTGTCTAAAAATCCAATTCTGCATTCTAGAGCCAAGCACATAGAAATAAAACATCATTTTATAAGAGACTATGTTCAGAAGGGTGTTTTAGATATTCAGTTCATTGATACTGATCATCAATGGGCTGACATATTCACAAAACCCCTAACAGAAGATAGATTCAATTTTATTAAAAAGAATCTGAACATGCATTTTATCTCTTGAAAATGTGCTTGAATCTGAATGTATTCCTTGATTCTAAGTTTATCATAAGCTAAGACTTATCAAACACTCATCTTCTGAGAGTTTGACTAAAGTTAAGCCTGAAAAACTTCAGAGTCTGAAGGATCAGAACCTGGATTTTCTGACTTCTGAATCTGATAAAATTCTAATGTTGGTCAGAATCTGATAAGTATGACTATGGGCAATGATGATTAAAGCTTTGAAAGTTTATACTATAATCCTCCCAAAGTCATCAAGTAAAAATGTGTTTTTATGCTCTGATACTCATTGTTAAAATTGCCTAACAAACAATTTTCAGTTGATATCAGTTTAATTTTCAAAATGTTTAGCACAGACACATTTTAAAAGCCCAAAGTGTTTCAGACATGTTCAGTTTCTAGAACTCTTTTTATTTTGGTATCAGACTCTGAGATAAATCCTTAATTGGTATCAGATTCTGATATATTTCTTTAAAGCAAACTCAGAATTACTCTGATACTGAACACTTCTTGAAAAGCTTTTGCTCTGATACTGAAAACAACTGGTTGTTTTGCTCTGATGCTGAACCAGTTTATACTGAACAAAGTAATGTCTGAACACAGAATGACCTGATCAGAAGCTCCAAACTTTTTCTGCTTCTGAACAACATTCTATTTTATTGCAAGTCATATACTCATTGTAAATCAAGTAGGCTCTGATGATTATCATTACTACTTGGTTATTCATATGATTGCACAAATATCTCACAATCTTGGTCAGTTCAACCCTCCCAAATTCTGCATCCTTTTGAACTTATTTTGTCAAACTTGATGTCAGAACTGCTTTCAAACTCTGTTAAAAAGGGGAATCTGAACTGCTTTGATAACTGTTTTCAAACTCTTTTCAAATCCATTTCTGCTCTGATACAGATACTTTCCAACTCTCTTGACAAAGGGGGAGAAATTTTTCTGTCTTAAGAGGAGAAAGTGCTACTTTTTGTTGATGACAAAAGGGGGAGAAAAGTAAAACAAGTATTAAAGCACCTGAGCTGAGCTCAGATAAGTTAAAATTGTCAGAAGCTAAGCCTATTAAAGCTCTGATAAGGCTCTGATACAATTGTTAGAATTAAGTTCTGATACAATTGATACTGATCAGATAAGCTAAGTTAAGCTCTGATACACTTCTGACTAGCTCTGATACATTTAACTTATGAGAACTGATTTGAAGTAAAATTCTAGCTCTGATATATTCTGTGAGATATATAACTATTAGTGAGTAAAAAGAATTTAAAATAACTTGGATAAGACTCAGGGAGCTTACAAAACTCATCCTGTGGATTATCAGACTTAGGGGGAGAGCTTACAAACCTCAGAACCTGAAGTCAACAAGTCATTTTGAATTCTGAGTGTAAATTTCACCATATTGTTTTAAATTAAGGTTAATTAACATGGATAAGAATCAAGGGGAGCTTACAAACCTAACCTTGAGGATTGTCAGACCTAAGGGAGCTTACAAACCTCTCCTGAAGTCAGATTGTTAATTACACTTAACAACAATTCTGAAATTTTCACATCTGTATTTTTAACTGAACTTAATTAACTTGGATCAGACTCAGGGGGAGCTTACAAACCTCACCCTGCAGTTAACTTGTTAATTAAGTTAACAACAATTTTCTGTTTTAATACTTATGTTTGTCATCATCAAAAAGGGGGAGATTGTTGGAACAAAATTTGTTTAACAAGTCTCTCATATAATAAGGGGGAGATTGTTGAAACATTATGTGTAAACATATCTCTCTTTATGGTTTTGATGATAACAAGGTATTAAAGAGAAAATTGGTTATATGCTAATGCTTTGTTCAAGTGTTTCAGAACCACATGCTTAAATTAGTATTGATTGATAATGGTTATGAAGAACAAGCTAAAGAGCAAGAAGGAAAGTCAAGAAGCAAGGTTGCAAGGCTAAAAAGAAACTGGTCCTGAAGAAGTGCTCCTGAAGAAAGAGCTTCTGATGAGGTCCTGAAGAAGTGCAGCTTCTGAAGTCTGGGTGCCTCTGATGAAGTCAACGCAAGTCAACTCCTGAAGCCAGCCTCTGATCCGTACAAAGAGAGCTTCTGATCACTGTTCACTCAGAAGCTTCTGAAGTTGATGTGGCATGGATTCTGATCAGTACTGTGCGCATTTAATGCTTGGAGGTGTCAGAACAACTCAATGGAACAGTTGTTCCCCTGAACCAAACATTCTCCAGTTTTTAAGGTGGGCCAATTCAAAAATGGCACCTGCCCTGTTCTGACAGAAAAAGTGCAGCACACATTTGCAGCAACCTAGTCCAATTGCAACGGCTAAATTCCTGATTTTCAGCAAATCTCCAACAGCTCTATTTTCATCTATAAAAGGAGGGAGATTTGAAGAAGAAAATGTTGAAGACTCTTTGAAACGCATAAGCTGAAACTCTGCCCTGTTTTCTGTGCAAAACTGTCATAGTTCAAAACTCTTAGAAATTCTTCAGTCTTTGTAACTTAGGAATTTCTTAAGGTTAAGAGTCTTAACCTGTGTTGTATTTAGAGAACACCTCTGATATTTGATCAAGTGTTCATCCCAAACTTCTTTACTTGTAAACCAGTTTGGTCCCTAAAGTCTTAGTCTGAATACTAAGCAATTGTAACCTCACTCCTTAGTGGTCTGAGTCAGAAGCCTCTTGTCTTTGTGACTTGAGCATTGAGAAGTCTCTTGTCTTAGTGACTTGAGCATTGGAAGCCTCTTCCTTAGTGGTTGAGCATAGAAGTCTCTTTCTTTGTGATTGAGCAGCTGGAAGTCTCTTTCTTAGTGATTGAGCAATTGTAATCAGAACTTGATTATAGTGAAACTCTCTTGTTGGACACAAGGGGACAGGACTACTTCTCACATTGAGAAGGAACCTGTATAATTTGCTGTGTCTTCTCTTTCCCTTACTCCTTAACTTGTTTAATCCGCTGCATTCAACTTCTGATAAGCTGTTCAGAACTGACTCCTATCAGCTTCTGAACCTGACTTAGTCTTGAAAAGAAAAGGAACAAGTTTTTAGAGTCACACAATTCAACCCCCCCCTTCTTGTGTGTTTGTTTTTCTCACCTTCAGATTCGGCTTTTGACTTGGTTGGATTATGAGCTAGATAATTTAATAATGAAACTTGATGTTGATACAACTACGTATCGGGCCTAACTAATGTGAGGTCCAAGTCGGTTTGAGAAACAAATTGTTTTAGGCATATGTTAAATTATCCATACCCAATTGACTGAATCATAATTCTATTTTAAAATCGGTACCGTTACTACTTCGGAACTTATGTTTCCTTGTTTGTTCTTCCTTTTTTTTATAGTTGTTGTGGTTTTTTTTTGGGTAGTTGTTGTTGTTGCTCCTTTGGTATAACTTAGCATTCTTTTTGGTTATAATGTTGGCAGTAGAACATCAAACTCAAGCTTTTTTGACATTGAGAATCAAATATACTTCCTCTCCAATAAACACATCATAACAGTGCTCGTAATATAAACAGCTACTTATAACAATGCGTAGGGGTATTTTTATTCAATTATTATAATACAATTTATTGTGGGAGCTGATGTGGTTTGAGGCAAATGTTGTGGTAAATTTTTTTGTTGGATGGTATAGAACATATATGCTGCTCGTTCATCAATCAGTAATGTGTGTAGGGGTGAATCAAAGTTTTCTAATAGTGGAGTCCAATTGGAATATTTCAATACATATTGTTATTAATTTATGCATATTTTCCTATCTTATTTATAGCCTTGGCATTGGTCATCCCTTGTTTCCTCTATTTTTAATTACGGTTCTTTTATTCAAGCTCCTTATTCATCCTTTTATTTATGGCTGGTTCTATTCATATTCATGTGTACAATTGAGTTTGTTAATATTGTTCGCTGACATTGGCACGATATGCCTTACTTTGTCTTGTCAATCCGTCTAACAGCTGAGGTATTGAATATATGTGGAAAAAGTGCCATAAGTAGCTAATTTTTTTGGGACCAAATTTAAGTAGCTCATATATGTTGAATTTCACAGCATTTACCTTTAATGTACTGAATTTTAATTTGCAGGGTAGTCAAGCTTGCATACTGGATGATATCATTGACTATGTTAAATACTTGCAGATTCAAGTGAAGGTAACTTTTCAATCCTATTTTTTTTTTTTAATGACAAATATTAGTAGTTAGATTAGTTTTTTTCTCCTTTATCCAAGTTTGAACGTTGTGATCAATTGCACATAGATAATCTACAATAGCTAAAGAAAGTTGTTCCTTTGCAGGAACTAAGCGGAAGTAAATTGCAAGCTGATTCAAATGCTATATCACTAGTTTTCCATGAGGTACACATCTTTCCTTATTTCAGTAGATATATTATATATTGCATCACTGTGAATTTGTGTGCTTGACCAAATTCTGCTCCATGCAAATAATTTCTTGAGTATTTTCATAGTTACATATAAGTTGTTATTTGTACAGTTCATAGGAAATGTTCTGATCTAGACCGTTGCATGTAAATACAAGTTATACTTCGTAAACTTTGAGCTTAAAATAATAGAAAAGAACTGCAGCCACTCTGCGGTCAGATGTAGGCACAATTGGCCGAACTTCATTGCTAAAAAATATGTGTATTGTTCATTGTTTGTCTTTTCGTATCTTTACTCTTTTGAACTGGGCTTGTTGTTCTAACATAACTTCTTATAGCACAGTGTCAAATTCATTGACTGCAGAGTTTGCTATTGTTTTATTTACAGGGTTATGGGCATTATATAAAGGAACAGATGTTGAATGAGCCTCTTGAAGAGATAATGGGGAAACTACTTGAAGTATATTCAGCAGCAACATGTCAGCTACTTGAAAACAAAGGTCTTGTTCTGCTGCCTATTGCTTTGGTTGATGAACTGAACCAAGCTATGCAATGCTAGCTAACTATTTATTTTTATTCTCCATTATGGTTGATATCTATTTCGTATGTCTGGATTATTTCTTGAGGACACATGTTATGTCAACCAAATTAACATAGTTTGGCCATTGGTTGTAGTTGTCTTTACTTTTTCTTTTCTAACAAAGATATAACTCTTGAAAATCTATGGTACTGAGAGGTGGTGTGTTACTGTTTCTGTGTTGGGATTTGTCCGGTTCTTGAATCCTTTGATCGATTATGAGACTTGCATGAAAAGTAAAGATAGGACACAGGACTTATTTGTGACCGGTGATTTAGTTCATGGTTTCAAAATGTTTCACATGTTGATTTAATTTTAGAAGGAATATTCAATTTTCATTGAGTGCATTTAATTTATACTTATTATGTTGCTAGAGATTTCATATTAAATCAAGACTAAAGGTGATTATAGTCTTTGAGAAAATATGCTGTATGCTGCATCCAGATTGGTTTTTCAAAGGAAAAAACCCAACGAGAATTTAAAAGTAGAACACATTAATCACTCTATTTATGCCACTTGAGACGCAAGAATTCACCTTGTTTTATGACCACCACATTTTGCGATGGAACATAGTTGACGTTAAATGGAAATGGATGTTTAAGAACACTATCATTAAGCTAGATGAATTGAAATATGTTGTTTGTTGGGCATTCTGTTTCAGTTTTGTAGAACAGGGCATACAGTAAAAATTAGCAAAAAAAAAAAAATCTAGCGTCGGCCAGACCGACTCTAATATTTAGTTGACTTGTTTGACTGTAGAGTGGGTTGGCCGACTCTAAAAGATTTAGTTGACTGATTTAAAGTTGACTTTAGCGTTAGTTCAGCCGACTCTAAATTTTAAAGTTAGCGTCGGCCTGGCAAACTCTAAATTAATTTGTTGACTTTTTTATTTTGAATTTAATAGTGTCGGCTTTGTGAAGAGTCGGTTTTAGAGTCGGATTAACCGACGCTATGTTAGCCTCGGAGGGCAAATAGCCGACTCTACCCAGTAACTTCGAATTTTTTAGCCTGCCCCCGACCCCGAGGCTAATCCGACGCTAAATCCGTGTTAGCGTCGGTTTTATCCCTGTTAGCGTCGGTTTTTGGCCGACGCTAAATCGCAGTTTTCTTGTAGTGAACGTCACCACGGAATTTCCTCGCGTTTAGCTTTCAGTTATGTTTTTTAGTCTTAGTTAGTTATTATGAAAAACAAAAAAAAAACAAAAACATGCAAATAAGTCAAAATCATAAAAAATCTTTTCTTAAACAAACCTTGATTTTCAATCAAGTGTCCTTTTTTCTCTTTTATTTTCTTAAATAACCATTAATCCACTTTAATAACACTTTAATCATTTTCAAAAAATAAAAAATACAAACAAATTTTAATCTTTTTGCCACTTGGCTTTATTTTATCTTTAAAACTTTTTTAAAAACCAATAAAAAATACAAAACAAATCAACCGTCATTTTTACCCTGAACTACGTGGTTTTGATCCCTCACGGGTACGTAGGCAAAGGACCTTGTCCTTCCAAATCATAAAAAATAAAAAAAAAACATTTTCTTTCCTCATTACTTTAATTCTTTCCATTTTTATATAAGCAAGTTATAGCCAAAATAAATAAATAAAATCAAGAGGTTCTCGTAGAGTACTACGAACGTTTACGGTGCTAACACCTTCCCTAAACGTAACTAACCCCCGAACCCTAAATCTTTAAAAATGTGGTAGTTTAGAACTTTTTCCCCTTTTCTTTTGAAAAATTAAAAGTTCAGTCGTGAAATAAAATTAGTGAGTCAATGCTAATCAGTAGCTTGATCTCTGAAAATCACCGCGACGGAAATGGCGACTTCACTGGGGATTCCCTAAGAGGGTTGAGCCTAACTTGAATTTATTTAATTATTTTGTGCTATAACTTGCTTAAAACATAAAAAAAATGTAAATACGTGCCTATGTGTTTCTTTTCTTTTGCGTGAGTGGTGAGATAAGTCCTACACCCGGACTTGAGAGAAACATAAGATAGGATGGTGGTATAATCAAAGTGTCTTTCCGAGAGTGAGTTTCGGATGTGGCACATGTGATAACCCCACTCAGTGGAGGAATATTGGAAGTATTACTATGTTGGCATGAGTAGTCATGTTCGGCATTGTTATTTTCAAGTGACCTATGAAGTTGAGGACCTTTAGAGTTACCTTTAACCCATCTTGGCCTTTTAGGACGTAGTGCGGTGGCTAATCAAGAGTAGTCTTGAATTGGTTGATACGCGATACTACACTCAAACGAGACTTTCCTACGAACGTCGTTGGACCGGGAGTAGTTCCGTAATCCGACAATATTCGGAAGTGGTCGATGACTTTGGGAACTTGGTAGGACCCGTGATACAGGTACATGTGAAACCATAGTCCTTACCAAATGGCGTGTTTATCCTTGACTCCAACATTATTGGACTTAACCTCACCATGTTTTCTCCGCTTCTTTAGCATAATCATGCATGCATGCATTCAGTCATTAACTTTTTTTCATCCAATTGTCGAAGGACTTAAACAAGTTTTTTTTGTGAACATCATAGAGGAGCACTAGGAAGTACACCTTC
The DNA here is from genome assembly GCA_018208015.1 of Medicago ruthenica. Classification (NCBI taxonomy): domain Eukaryota; kingdom Viridiplantae; phylum Streptophyta; class Magnoliopsida; order Fabales; family Fabaceae; genus Medicago; species Medicago ruthenica. Next base: position 100,731,627 of record CM031373.1, on the reverse strand, counting down.
AAGAGCCCTGATTTGTTGAATTTAAGGAAGCTAGGAGTCTTTAGATTTTTTCTAGCTTCCACTAAAAGACTTTTGAATTGGTCCCTTAGCTTGGTTTCTAAAAAAGGGAACTGTTTTGTAATGTTTTAAACACTCAAATGAAATGTCCAAACTATGATGTTTACAATTACTTCAACAAAGTCCTTCGATAACAAATCTTTCTTTTTGCATAAGCATAATCATGCATCATATCGCATTCATAGTTTCCCAAACCGAGTCTCACATTTTGTTTTTCCAAAGGTCCATCTTTCCAGTCCAAGAAAGTGGCCCGACGTCCTCAGCAGAAACCGACTTACACGTACAACACACGGGCAAATATAAAAAAGAAAATGGATCTGGTCGTGCAAACACAAGGAGGGGTTTGCCGCAGTTGGGTCGTTGTTGACATTCCTTCAGTTACTCATGTGTCCAAGTAATGTGTTTTGTTGTTTTCCTTTTTTAAATAAAAAATCATTTCGTTTCGCCCGAGACGAAAGTGAAATTCTGTAGGGCTTTTTGCTTCATGCATTCCCATTATCAAATAAAAAGTCGTTTTGTCCCCGACTATGTCTTTTTATTCTTTGCTTTTTCTGGAAAATGGTAAACACAAAAAACCCAAAAAATATTTTCTTTTCTTTTCACTCAATTTCAAAAGGTCGGCATTTTTCACTCATTTGCTAAAATCAATCATCAATCATATGTAGACTGAACATCAATAAACCCGTTGAACACTGTAACCCTATGTTCTCTCCCGACTTTGAGTTCCTTGTTTACGAAGCTGAAGAGGAGGAGGATGGAGGGATTCCCGAAAAAATCTCTCGGTTATTAGTGTATGAAAGGATTAACTTGGGTTCCGAAGAACTACCATTACAATATTCCTGGTCGAATCCCAGATGAATGGTGTCATTGAAGCTGCAAAAAAAAAAACAACAACAACAACAAAAGAAAAACAAAAAAAAACAAAACAAAAAAGAGAAAAATACATCAACAAGATAGTGCAGAAAATGGTGGTCACCTACAAGGATTGGCATGAGATGCTCCCTTTCGTTTTGCATGAGTATCGTACTCCGGTGCGCACATCAGCAGGGGCAACCCCCTTCTCTTACAGTTATACCAAAAGAGGATGAAACAATCTTTTGACAGGAAGGTTCGTCCCCGTGAATTTCGAGAATGAGACCTTGTGCTAAAAAGATTTTATCCTTTCAACCGGACTCCAGGGGCAAATGGACGCCTAACTATGAAGGTCCATACGTCGTCAAGAGAGCTTTCTCCGCTGGTACAATGACTCTTACGACTATGGATGGTGATGAATTTCCCCGTCCTGTGAACGCCGATGCAGTCAAGAAATACTTTGTCTAAAAAAATAAAAGAACAGCTCGGTAAGTCGAAAACCCGAAAGGGCGGCTTATGCAAAAATGAGCATCTCGGTGGACAGAAACCCAGAAGGGCGGTCCAAGCAAAAATTAGAGACATAAAACAGAAAAATAATCATCCTGATAGGTCAAAAACCCGAAAGGGCGATCTATGCAAAAATTAAGGATCAAAAGACAAAGTAACTGCAGCGGGTTGGCCATGACTCACTTGGGGCACATTAGCAGTCAAAGAGACTCTGAATCTGAAGCATCCAAACAGTAGAATTCAAAGTTGTTAGGGAGAATAGCGGTTATTGTGTTCAATGTACCTTCCCCTTATATTTACCATTTTCCAAACTTTGTGAGATCAGTGGAGCCACGCCATTGGCAGGCCACCACTCTGTTAAATAAATTTGAGCCTGCACCTTTATTTGGAATTCCCATTTATTCGGTTTATAAAATTTCTTCTATTTTTGATGGTAGTACTTGAAGTACAATATTTTTCAAAAAAATTATAAATCTTTTTATATTTTTGGAAAGCATAAACAACAAACACATTCTCTCTAAACTCATGAATAAGTGAAGTGTGCGTCAACATCTGTCCTGAGAACAGATAAACTTTGCAGGCTGAACATGGTCAATTGCTAAAAAAAACAAAGAAATAAAAAAGAAAAGAGCTCGGTAAGTCGAAAACCCGAAAGGGCGGCTTAGGCAAAAATGAGCGTCCCGGTGGATCGAAAACCTGAAAGGGCGGTCCAGGCAAAAATTAGGGGCATACAAAAGAACCTATTCCCGGTGGACTGAAAACCCGAAAAGGCGGTCCAGACAAAAGTTAGGGTTTAAAAAAAAACAAAATAAGCATGACCACAGAAGCACCAGTTCTTCTGTCAGTTTCTTGGATTAGCACGTCTTCCTCAGAAAGTGTTTACTCCCCATCAGTTGTTGCATATATCGGGCTTTACCCCGTCAATATTTTGATATGTCCCCAATAGCATCACCCCAATGAAGATTGCAGAGTGTTTGTACTGCGCCGTCGGTCCACTTTCCATCTTACCTGTCCAGTCTTGTCTCATCAAGTTCATCGGTCATACAATCATACAAGTCAATCCTCCATACAGTCATACAAGTCGTATTGTCATACATACATTCATACATTCATGCATATACACATTCATGCATATACAACATAAAGACAACATCATTCATACATGATTGCATTGACCACTCTGAGTCTTGCTTTAACTACCCTTTCATATCAATAAATCATGAACAATTTTTAACTCTCTTTGTCCCCAAGTGTCATCCCCAGTGTGTCTGGTCCAAAGACGTCACCCTCTTTTCGCCAAGTGACAGTTCTTTAGTGAACAGCTTGCGCATGCCTTTTTATCTTGTCATCAGTGGCAAGTTCGGCAACATCCCGAACAGCTGACATTTATCTTTTTATCTTGTCGTCAGTGGCAAGTTCGGCAACATCCCGAACAGCTGACATTTATCTTTGTTTCTTGTTGTCAGTGGCTAATTCGGCAACATCCCGAACAACTGACATTTATCTTTTTATCCTGTCGTCAGTGGCAAGTTCGGCAACATCACGAATCAAGTTCGGCAACATCCCGAACAGCTGACATTTACCTTTTTATCCTGTCGTCAGTGGCAAGTTCGGCAACATCCCGAACATCTGACATTTATCTTTGTTTCTTGTCGTCAGTGGCAAGTTCGGCAACATCCCGAACATCTGACATTTATCTTTGTTTCTTGTCGTCAGTGGCAAGTTCGGCAACATCCAGAACAGCTGACATTTATCTTTGTTTCTTGTTGTCAGTGGCTAGTTCGGCAACATCCCGAACAGCTGACATTTATCTTTTTATCCTGTCGTCAGTGGCAAGTTCGGCAACATCCCGAACAGCTGACATTTATCTTTGTTTCTTGTTGTCAGTGCCTAGTTCGGCAACATCCCGAACAACTGACATTTACCTTTTTATCTTGTCGTCATTGGCTAGTTCGGCAACATCCCGAACAGCTGACATTTACCTTTATTTCTTGTCGTCAGTGGCTAGTTCGGCAACATCTCGAACAGCTGACATTTACCTTTGTTTCTTGTCGTCAGTGGCAGGTTACTTTTATTTCCGTCTTTACCTCAAGTGGCAAGCTCTACAAACGGGCAGCTTGTGGTCGGTGTTTTTTCTCATATCATAATTCCTTTTTCAGCTATCAATGCGATAGTTGATCCCTTCCCCAGTGAAACTATATTGTCCCTCAGTGGAGTCGGATCCCTTTCTTTAACGAACTCGGGTATCCTTTTGTTTTGTTTTGTCCCCAATCAGGTCATCTTCACTGTCTTGCATTCACATTTGCATCACGAGCATTTCACATTTTCTTAGGTCCAAAATTGGCGTACTCTGTATTTAAGTCCCTTCGGCCCGTCGAATCCAAGATTTTCTCTTCAAATCTCCGGACGAAGAGACTTAAATAGGGGCATCTGTCATACCCCAATTTTTGACCTAAAATTCTTTTTTCATTCGTCTTTTTGGTTCGGAATTTTTCGTCGTTTCAGACGAAATTTCGGCAGGGAGGTATTTTAAAATACCTCATTTTTTGTTCCGAAGGCGACAATTTTCTTTTATTATTATTTGTTATTTTTATTCATTATTTCTTTTTATTATTCTCATTACTATTTTTCTCTTTTTTCATTATCCTTTTTTTATATATATTTATTTTCGGATTTATTATTTATTATTTTTATTTTCAAAAAGTTTGACTTAGGTTTTGATGAGTGTTGATGACAATTTTAATGGTTGCCTCATTTGTTTTTGTTTGACTGATTTTGTTGATTGTCCATCAATGACTTTCATGGACATTTAACTAGCATTGCATAATAAAAAGGGGGAGCCAATTCCATCAAAGGGAGCAGCATCAGTAACCGAAAAAGAAAAATAAAAAAGCATTCAATCAGGAACCGAATTACACAACCCAAATTCAGTCATCAGTCCAGAATCATCACCAACAACCCACCAAGAACCCTCACACCAACTCTCAAACCCGGCCACCACACGAACAACCACATACCACCACCACACAAACAACCACCTATCACCACACACACAGAACGCCACCCACACGGCCGAACCACCATCAAACACCCAAAACCGCATCCCTACAAATAAACCTCACTCAATCCGAACCACCTCCACCCATAACACAAACACTGCACCCCTCTTTTCCTTTATTTTTATTTATTTGTTTTATTTCTTTTTCTTGCATTTTCTTTTTATTTATTGCATTTCTCATCCTTCATTTATTCCTCATTGTTGGGTTTTTGTAGATTGGCTACATTTTGCAAAAACATCTACTAGCCAGATGCTGGGACAGATGCGGTAGCATATGGAACAGCTTTTCGTATCTTGTGATTTTCGCGCCAGCTAGCGCTTTATATTTATGTACGCAATCTTCCAAAGATTTGCCTGAAGATTTATTTTCCTCTGGCTTGCTGATCAAGGCGCGTGTATCTGATTGAAGATTTGATTGAAGTTTTATTTGCCTTGCTATTTGTTCCACAAGATATCATTCTATATTTGGAAGCTTTTTATTATTTCTAGAAGATTGTTTCAGCTGGACCGGACAATGTCCATGCTCTATTTTGAAGCCCAGACCCGTGGTATTTCAGTACTATATATTCATGAAGGCTAACCCTAGTAGGGTAACTAAAAACCGTGTGTGTTAGCAAAGCGTGTGTTTTAAGGTTTTTAGGGTTTTGTTTGTTAATTGTGAGCCTTGCTTGTATCACCTTGATTCAAGCTAAGGACTGAGTTTGTTTTGAGTTGTAATTTGTAAGCTACTCCTAAGCTTTTAAGTACGGAGTGAGTATGTGTTATTAGCGTGTGTTTCTCTTGGTTGTGTTTTAAGTTGTGTGTGTTTGATAACAACGCTGTCTGTGTTGTTTGGTAGGAATTGAGACGGGGTCTCATATCTAGGAGTTCCTAGATAGAGTTGCCACTGGTAGGGTCTAGGTGCAAAGTCAAGTAGTGTGTCTGCGTTGGTCTTTTCACTAGAACTATAATAGTGGAATCATTCCTGGATTGGTATCCCCCAGAGTAGGAGAGTTGCTCCGAACTGGGTTAACAAACTCACTGTGTACTTTATATTTCCGCTGTGTTCCTTTTAATTTGTGCCTTGTTACGCTGTGTTTCTTTAATTGTAGTTCTGAGTAGACACGTGCTCGGACAGTTGTGCCAACATTGTGCACAGCATATTTTAGTCAGGTTGCCAGAAATTTCAATTGGCATCAGAGCAGGCACCCTGTTCTGTGTGGGTGAGCTCCAGGGAAAGAAGTTTCTGGCTCAATGGATAAAGAAGGAGGACTGGTGAACAGACCACCCTTGTTGGATGGGTCGAACTATGACATTTGGAAATCACGCATGACAGCATTCTTGAAATCTCTAGACAGCAGAGCTTGGAAGGCTGTGATCAAGGCATGGGTCCCTCCTAAAATAAAAGATGCGAATAATGTTGATACTGATGAGTTAAAACCAGAAGAGGAGTGGTCTACAGCAGAAGACACTGCAGCTATTGGAAACTCTAAAGCCCTAAATGCCTTGTTTAATGGTGTAGACAAAAACATGTTCAGGTTGATTAAACAATGTACTGTTGCTAAGGAAGCTTGGGATATCCTAAGAACAGCTCATGAAGGTACTCAAAAGGTCAAGAAGTCAAGGCTACAACTGCTGACAACACAGTTTGAGAATCTTAGAATGAAGGAAGGGGAGAGTGTTCATGACTTTCACATGAATGTGCTAGAATATGCTAACACATTTGAATCCTTGGGGGAAAAGATGTCTGATGAAAAATTGGTAAGCAAAATTCTCAGGTCCCTGCCTAAGAAATTTGATATGAAAGTATGTGCTATTGAGGAGGCCCAAGATATTGGAAATATGAAAGTTGATGAGCTGATTGGATCCCTTCAAGTTTTTGAATTAAAGGCTAATGAAAGATCTGAAAAGAAGGACAAGAACATTGCTTTCATCTCCAACACTGATGAAGATGATGTGGAGAGTAATTTAGATACTGATGAGAGCATCTCTGAAGATATTGTGTTGTTGGGCAAACAATTTAATAAAGTTGTGAAGAGGATGGACAGACGCCCCAGGACAAATGCTCCGGACAACAGTCGCAGCATCTATAAAAATGTCAACAATCAGAGGAAACCTAGAACTGATGACAAAATCAATCAAAGCAAAGGGGTGCAATGCCATGAATGCGAAGGTTTTGGTCACATCAGAACTGAGTGTGCAACGTATCTGAAGAAACAAAAGAAGGTGATGACTGTGTCTTGGACTGATGAGGATGAATCAGAAGAAGAACCTGAAACTGCAAAACATGTGAATGCCTTGACTGGAGTGTGCACATCTGACAATGAATCTAGTGATGAAGAGCTAACATATGATGAACTGGCTGATTCTTACAAGGAGCTATATCTCAAAAGTGAGGAAGTTTGTAAAACTTTAGAAAAACAAAGAGGGACCATCGCTCTCCTGCAAGCTGAGAAAGACAAACTTCTGAAAATAAACTCTGACCTCAATGATGAGGTTATCTTACTTACTTCCAAGATTGGCAATATGAACAAGCAACTGCGGATGATGAACAAAGGTACTAATGCTTTAGACGAAATCCTGGAAATAGGACAGAAACCTGGAGATTCTAAAGGTATTGGGTTTGACTACAGTTCTATGCCTCAGCAGAAACTATTACCAGTGAGACAGTTTGTGGCACCTGTTAGTACTCATGATCACACTATGTCAAGACAGATGCCCCATCATCAGGTGAGACAACAGGCATCAGGATATAGGACCAGATCAAAAGGAAGGAATTATGCTTGGGTATGTCATTACTGTGGAAGAAAAGGACATATCAGACCTTTCTGTTTTAAATTACATGGTTACCCAGACAGGACCTATTCACCAAGACCTGATCCCACAGTAAAGATCATCAAAAAGCAGTGGAAGCAGAAAAGTGATAATTTCACAAGCAACACCATGGATCCTAGAAAAATAGAACCAGAAGCTGATGAGATTGCTCAAATTGCTCATACATCTCTGAGAGTGTCATCCAGAAATGATTGGTACTTTGACAGTGGATGTTCCAGGCATATGACTGGTGATAAAAATTATTTGACTGATGTTAAGCCTTATGCTACAAGTTTTGTGACTTTTGGGGATGGAGCCAAAGGAGAAATAAAGGGTGTAGGAAATCTTGTGGAAGAGGGTCTACCCAAACTTGATAAGGTGCTTCTTGTGAAAGGATTAACTGCCAACTTAATTAGTATTAGTCAACTGTGCGATCAAGGGTTGAAGGTCAACTTTACTAAGAGTGAATGCTTAGTTGCTAACAATGAAGGGGACATCCTGATGAGAGGTATTAGATCAAAGGACAATTGCTACTTGTGGGTCTCTCAAGAAAAAGCAAAGTTATCTACTTGTCTAATAACCAAAGAAGATGAAGTTAAGCTATGGCACCAAAAGCTTGGACATCTGAATCTCAGAAGCATGAAGAAAGCTATTGCTGAAGGAGCCATCAGAGGTTTACCAAAAATTCAAATTCAGGAAGGAAGTATATGTGGAGAATGCCAGATAGGAAAACAGACCAAGATGCCTCACCAGAAGCTGCAACATCTGTCCACCTCCAGAGTTCTTGAGCTATTGCACATGGACTTAATGGGACCCATGCAAGTCGAAAGCTTAGGTGGTAAGAAGTATGCTTTTGTTGTTGTTGATGATTTTTCTAGATATACTTGGATAAATTTCATTAAGGAGAAATCAGACACGTTTGAAAAATTCAAGGATCTTTGCTTACAACTTCAGAGAGAAAAGGATTGTGGAATTGTTAGAATCAGAAGTGACCATGGGAAGGAGTTTGAGAATGGTAAGTTCTCTGATTTCTGTATTTCTGAAGGAATATTTCATGAGTTCTCCGCACCCATTACTCCTCAACAAAATGGGATAGTTGAAAGAAAGAACAGGACTTTGCAAGAATCTGCTAGGGTTATGCTACATGCAAAGAAGCTGCCATTTTTCTTTTGGGCTGAAGCCATGAATACAGCCTGCTATATTCATAATAGAGTGACTTTGAGAAAAGGTACATCTACAACCTTGTACGAGCTATGGAAGGACAGGAAGCCAACAGTGAAGCATTTCCATGTGTTTGGTAGTAAGTGCTATATTTTAGCTGACAGGGAACCAAGAAGAAAGATGGATGCTAAAAATGAAGAGGTTTATGTGGAACAGCCTAAAGGCTTCAGTGATCCTAGTTTTCCAAACCATGTGTACAAATTGAAGAAAGCTCTATATGGCCTGAAGCAAGCTCCTAGAGCTTGGTATGAGAGACTTGCTGAGTTTCTAATCAACCATGGCTATAGGAAGGGAGGAAATGACAAGACCCTGTTTCTGAAAGATGAAAATGGACAGCTGATGATTGCTCAAATATATGTAGATGACATAGTCTTTGGAGGAATGTCTGACCAGATGATAGAGCATTTTGTTCAGCAAATGCAATCTGAATTTGAAATGAGTCTTGTAGGTGAGCTAAAGTTCTTTCTTGGTCTTCAAGTGAAACAGATGGAAGATACTATATTTATCTCTCAAAGTAAGTATGCTAAAAATATAGTCAAGAAATTTGGGATGGAAAATGCTGCTCATAAAAGAACACCTGCTCCCACACATGTAAAATTATCAAAGGATGATAAAGGTGTGGATGTTGACCAAAGCATGTATAGGAGTATGATAGGGAGTCTTCTATATCTTACAGCAAGTAGGCCAGATATCACATTTGCAGTTGGAGTGTGTGCCAGGTACCAAGCTGAACCAAAAATAAGTCATCTGACTCAAGTAAAGAGAATTCTGAAGTATGTGAATGGTACCAGTGACTATGGTATGTTGTATTCTCATGGGGAAAGCACTGTGTTGTTTGGATATTGTGATGCTGACTGGGCTGGAAGTGCAGATGATAGAAAGAGTACTTCTGGTGGATGTTTCTTTCTGGGTAACAATCTTATATCCTGGTTCAGTAAGAAGCAAAATTGTGTTTCTTTGTCTACAGCTGAAGCTGAGTACATAGCAGCTGGTAGCAGTTGTTCCCAATTGTTGTGGATGAGACAGATGCTGAGCGAGTACAATGTCAAGACAGATGCTATGACATTATATTGTGACAATCTGAGTGCAATTAATATCTCTAAAAATCCTATACAACACAGCAGGACTAAACACATTGACATTAGACATCATTTTATTAGAGATCTGGTTGAAGAAAAAATTTTCACTCTTGAGCATGTTGCAACTGAAGAGCAATTAGCAGATATTTTTACAAAAGCTCTTGATGCTAATCAATTTGAAAAATTAAGACGGAAGTTAGGGATCTGTTTATTTGAGGAATTGTAGCAGTTAATTTATGGGAGGCGTGCAGCAGTTATTTTCTCCCTCCTCAACCGCTTGATGCACGCAATTCAAGGAAGCTATCTCCAACCCTCCTTATTCAAACCTCCCACACGCTACCATCATTATTCTTTTCTTAACTTCTCAGTTGCTTCTGGTTTGGCCAAATTGATTTATGCTGTTGGTACCAAGTCACCTTTTGATTATGGGGCCTACACTTATTATCAGGTTTTGGAGCATGCTATGTCCTTTGCTATCAAGTTTCCTATAGCTTTTCCCACTCTCCTGTGTGGTATTGTGCTTCAGCAACACCCAGATATTTTGATCAGTACTGATGAGCCCTGTAAGAGGTCTGGCCCTATGGCCTTGGATTGTAGTTTGCTGTCTGAGAAACATGCTGCTGACTTAGCTGGTACTTCTGTCCGGACGTCTGGTGTGCTCACTAGAAAACAAATAATTGCAGATCTAAATGAGACTAGTGTGGCTCTTGGAGCTAGGAAGATGAAAATTGACAGGATAATTGCAGCCTTGAAGGCTGAATCTGAAGCTGAGGGTGAGCAGGATGAAGAAGAAGGAGGGAATAATAATGCTTCTGCTGGTGATACTGAGGAGTTCTCCGCTGACTCTGATGAATTCTGATTTTGATGTTTTCCCTGTTCTCAGTTGCTGTATTCTTTGTGTTTGTTTTGGTTGGTTGGCCAAGACCCTGGATTTCTTATGCACCTTGAGTGCTTCTGGTCTGTAATATGCACTCTCTGTGGTTTCTATGCACTCTTTATGGCTCTATGCACTTTCTATGAGTATGCCCTATCTGTTGTTTGTCAGAATTTATGGCTAAAAAGGGGGAGTAGAATGAATTAGATTTATGCCCTATCTGTTGGTTGTATTATGTATGGTTACATGTGTTGAGGGGGAGTGTAGTACATGCGTTGAGGGGGAGTGTAGTATATGTTGAAGGGGAGTACTGGTACATGCATGTTTTGAGGGGGAGCTCTCTTAAGTTTTCTTGGTGTGTGGAAATTTATTTTTTCCAATGTGATTCCACTATATGAGAGTTTATTTCTCTCTAGTTGTTCCTATGAGGCTAGATGTTTGTGTTATCTGGTGCATGCCTCTGATTCTACTTGCAAGCCATCTTTCACTATTTCTCGCTTGGAAGTATTCTCGTTATATGCTACGATATTTTCTTTCCTTGTTGTGTGCCTATGTTGACGTGAAGGAAACTTTTCTGTGTATCTCCCAAGGAACTGGCTCTAGAGTGTTTTAGCCAAAATTTTGCCAAAGGGGGAGATTGTTGGGTTTTTGTAGATTGGCTACATTTTGCAAAAACATCTACTAGCCAGATGCTGGGACAGATGCGGTAGCATATGGAACAGCTTTTCGTATCTTGTGATTTTCGCGCCAGCTAGCGCTTTATATTTATGTACGCAATCTTCCAAAGATTTGCCTGAAGATTTATTTTCCTCTGGCTTGCTGATCAAGGCGCGTGTATCTGATTGAAGATTTGATTGAAGTTTTATTTGCCTTGCTATTTGTTCCACAAGATATCATTCTATATTTGGAAGCTTTTTATTATTTCTAGAAGATTGTTTCAGCTGGACCGGACAATGTCCATGCTCTATTTTGAAGCCCAGACCCGTGGTATTTCAGTACTATATATTCATGAAGGCTAACCCTAGTAGGGTAACTAAAAACCGTGTGTGTTAGCAAAGCGTGTGTTTTAAGGTTTTTAGGGTTTTGTTTGTTAATTGTGAGCCTTGCTTGTATCACCTTGATTCAAGCTAAGGACTGAGTTTGTTTTGAGTTGTAATTTGTAAGCTACTCCTAAGCTTTTAAGTACGGAGTGAGTATGTGTTATTAGCGTGTGTTTCTCTTGGTTGTGTTTTAAGTTGTGTGTGTTTGATAACAACGCTGTCTGTGTTGTTTGGTAGGAATTGAGACGGGGTCTCATATCTAGGAGTTCCTAGATAGAGTTGCCACTGGTAGGGTCTAGGTGCAAAGTCAAGTAGTGTGTCTGCGTTGGTCTTTTCACTAGAACTATAATAGTGGAATCATTCCTGGATTGGTATCCCCCAGAGTAGGAGAGTTGCTCCGAACTGGGTTAACAAACTCACTGTGTACTTTATATTTCCGCTGTGTTCCTTTTAATTTGTGCCTTGTTACGCTGTGTTTCTTTAATTGTAGTTCTGAGTAGACACGTGCTCGGACAGTTGTGCCAACATTGTGCACAGCATATTTTAGTCAGGTTGCCAGAAATTTCACTCATGCATTTCATCTTATTGTTCTTTTGCATTCTCTTCATTTTTTTTTACTTTATTTTATTTTTCTCAATTTTGTAGTTTTCTTTAGGTTAATTATCATGCATTTTTTTCACTTTATTCATTTTATTGCTTTATAATTCAGCATCTTATGCATTCTTTTACTTTTATGTGACATGTTTATTTCTTTGTTTTTGCATCTCTTGCCTTTTATTCCCTTATTTCAGCATATTTATTTTATTATATTTGCAATTTTACTTTTATTATTTATTTTGTCAATTTTATTAGAATGTACTTAGAAACAATGTAAAATATAAATGAGAATATGCACTGACACCCACACTTTATTTATTCCACTTTATGTCTTTTATTTTTTTTATTCCGCTTTACAAAAAAATACAAAAATATTAGGTTAGTTTATTTTCAAAAGGATTTCGTGGTGATCCAACGTCACCACGGAATTTCCTCGCGTTTAGCTTTCAGTTATGTTTTTTAGTCTTAGTTAGTTATTATAAAAAACAAAAAAAAACAAAAACATGCAAATAAGTCAAAATCATAAAAAATATTTTCTTAAACAAACCTTGATTTTCAATCAAGTGTCCTTTTTTCTCTTTTATTTTCTTAAATAACCATTAATCCACTTTAATAACACTTTAATCATTTTCAAAAAATAAAAAATACAAACAAATTTTAATCTTTTTGCCACTTGGCTTTATTTTATCTTTAAAACTTTTTTAAAAACCAATAAAAAATACAAAACAAATCAACCGTCATTTTTACCCTGAACTACGAGGTTTTGATCTCTCACGGGTACGTAGGCAAAGGACCTTGTCCTTCCAAATCATAAAAAAAAAAAAAAACATTTTCTTTCCTCATTACTTTAATTCTTTCCATTTTTATATAAGCAAGTTATAGCCAAAATAAATAAATAAAATCAAGAGGTTCTCGTAGAGTACTACGAACGTTTAGGGTGCTAACACCTTCCCTAAACGTAACTAACCCCCGAACCCTAAATCTTTAAAAATGTGGTAGTTTAGAACTTTTTCCCCTTTTCTTTTGAAAAATTAAAAGTTCAGTCGTGAAATAAAATTAGTGAGTCAATGCTAATCAGTAGCTTGATCTCTGAAAATCACCGCGACATACATAATTCAAAAATCATTTTCTTAATAAAAAAATAAAGATAAAAATAAGGTAAGACAACTTCATCAATGTCAGAAAAATGGAAGAGTGGGTTCATAAAAGATAAGGTAAAGATGGATCATACATATATATATATATATAAAAGATAAGGTAAAAATGGATCATACATATATATACATAAAAGATAAAGAAAAAGATAAGGTAGGGTAAGTATATCATGATTTTCTGAAAAATGGAAGAGTGGGTTCATATATATGTGTGTGTGTAAGATAAAGATAACTTGATCAGTCTCAAGAAAAATGGAAGTGCCGGTAGATAAAAAAGGTAGTAGATCAGTGCAAGAGCTGGCATTGAATTCTGAAAATGTGACTCCAAATAAGTATATCTACGAGGAAGGTGTTGAATTTCATGATGCTCTTCCTTTTTCAGAATCAAATCTTCATATTACAGTCATTGACATTGGCAACCTCACATCTCCATCTACAGCAATAGCACAGCAAGAGCTTCATAAACTCCAATCTGCACTCCACTCTTGTGGCTTCTTCATGGTCTCATTTTCATTATTTATTTATTTATGCATGCTGCTTACATTTTTCAAAAGAATTTATCATACATACCCAAGAATGATATTCTCAATTAATTTTTGTGGTTCAGGCAATAAACCATGGTATGACAAGCTTGTTTCTTGACAAAGTGAGGGAAGTTTCAAAGCAATTCTTTAAACTTCCAAAGGAAGAAAAACAAAAATATGCAAGGGGACCAGGCACTGCAGAAGTTGAAGGATATGGAAATGATAATTATTCAGAAATTAAAAAGCTTGATTGGTCTGATAGAGTATATCTTAAGATGCATCCTGAAGATCAGAGGAATCTCAAACTTTGGCCCCAAAAACCCAATGATTTCAGGTATAAACCACTAAGTTCTCAATAACGTTGAATATTCTTTTACATGACATGAAGTTGCTAATACTTTTATAGCTCCACATATTGCTGTCAGGGATATTTCTTAATATGGTAACATAAAGTACTTTTTTAATTTTTTTTATATAGAAAAAGTGTAAAGTATTTAAGTTTAATGACTAAATTACACCATAAGTCCTTTAAGTTATTTAATTGTAACAAATTGTTCCTTTAAGTTTTTTTGTACCACTTACGTCCTTTAAGTTATTTAATTGTAACAAGTTGGTCATTTAAGTATTTTTTGTAACGCTTAGGTCCTTTAAGTTATATAATTGTAACTTTTAGGCCCTGTATAACTTACATTTTTAAGATCTAAAATACATCAAATTGTTACAGTTAAATAACTTAAAGGACTTAATTGGTACGGAAAAAACTTAAAGACCAATTTGTTACAATTAATTAACATAAAGGACCTAAGTGGTACGAAAGAAACTTAAAGGACCAATTTGTTACAATTAAATAACTTAAAGAAATTTAAAGGACCAATTTGTTACAATTAAATAACTTAAAGGATCTTTTGTGTAATTTAGCAAAGTTTAAATATATTTTTCAGTCTCAACATATGTACCTTTTTATTATTATTATTATTATTATTATTATTATTATTATTATTATTATTGTTAGTCATCGTGAATATACAACTTTTTGTCTTTGATTCTTACCGCTATCTTACTCTGATTTTGAATTTCTTTTTAATGATAAATATTAGTAGTTAGTTGTTAGATTAATTTTTTTTTCTTTGTCCGAATTTAAATCTAAACCCTCCAACTCCTTATTATTTTTTGTTTGAAAAACTACCTATTTATCTTTTAGCTAAAATCAATGGAGATATCCAACCCCACTCCAATTTCAAACTCATATTTCAAAGAAGATTGTAAACCATGACTGTGACACAACTATTTGCTCTATTTTTATTAATATGTAATGAATTTGTCAATGCAGGAATGCTACGCAACAATATACCGAATGTGTATTGCAGTTATATGAAGTAATTTTAAGGGCCATGTCGAAATTAGTGAACTTGGAAGAGGACTGTTTCCTTAAGGAATGTGGAGAGAGAGCTGCAACGTATATGAGAATCAATTACTACCCTCCATGTCCTAAGGCTGATCATGTTCTGGGCTTGAAGGTAGACTCTGATTCATCATCTATAACTATTCTGCTGCAAGATAAAGAGGTAGAAGGCCTCCAAGTCCTCAAAGATAACAAGTGGTTTAAAGTTCCAATTGTCCCTGATGCTCTCCTGATTAATGTTGGTGATCAAATGGAGGTAGGTAATATAACTTTGGTTGTTAAAATTCTCTTAAGTGTGGTAAAATCTAAATACCAAAAGAATCCAAGATCTGGATTTGAAGTGTGTTATTTCTCAATTTGATGGATTTTTCTGTTTTTTTTTTTTATAGATATATCATATGGACTCCTTAAATGACATCGTCAAATAAAATTTATGTGAAGAACCGGTTTACAACTGTTTTAAAGGCATTGTTTAGAAAACTATAGAATATAACTTTAAAAATGATGTAATCCCAGTGGTGTTGATTTGGGATTTGAAGTGTGTTATTTCTCAATGTCTTAAATTCAATTCTCCAGGAGCTAGTTTGTTGGGCTAATTTAGTTTCTTAAAAAAAACAATAACTCAAATTGTATTTTAAAAGATAAAATTTCCTATTATGCATTTCTCAAACAATTTCCTATATATATTCGATAACCGATAGGATTGATACAACCTGTTGAAATTGAATGTGATACACACAGATAATGAGCAATGGGATTTTCCAGAGTCCAGTACACAGAGCAGTGGTAGATTCAGAAAAGGAAAGGCTCACAGTAGTTATGATATGTCGCCCAGATTCAGAGAAAGAGATCAAACCAATTGACAAACTAGTGAATGAGTCAAGGCCAGTATTATACAAAACTGTGAAAGATTATGCTATTTTGTATCCCCAATTTTCTGCCTACGGAAGGCCAATTGATCATTTCAAAATTTAATCAAATGCTTATCAGAATTTCGTGAAATGGTTTGTGGGGTTTAGCTTGGTTTTGGTGTTGGCTTTGGGTTTGGAGGTTTTGTCTTTATTCGTGTTGGTGATAGCCTTTGGTTGAGTCATGTTTTTATTGGTGTTTATGTTGTATGGTGTTTGAATTTTCTTTTGGATGTTCCTCCATCGGCGCATGTTGTTATGTACTTCCTGCTTTTTTTATCTCTGTTTGTCTTGTGTAGAGATTTGATTCATTAATAAATCTACTGTTAAAAAAAATCGTGAAATGTAAGTGAATGAAAACCAAATAAAATGTGTGTTGTGGCTGCTATTTAGATAAAATAAATGTTGATCTGTTATTTTCTTTTATGTAATTTTATTAGAAAAAATCTTTGTAATGTTAAATTAATGAGGGACGTTAAGTACCACAAAATCGATGTGCTGGAACTTTCTATGATTTTCTCGCCGAGGATAGATATTGTTGAATCTTGGTAATTTTGCTTCTTAATATGCCACAAAATTGAGTGGTATATTGCATGCATTCTGCTATCTGATTAGGCAATTATTCTATTCTTGATATAGGACAAGTTTGTTTTTTTTTTTTATATATATATATATATAAATAGGACAAGTTTTTTGTGATAATTGGGATTAGAGTTTCACATAATGTTTGCCTTGGTTTTTAACATAACGTCCTAAGCTTATGTAGGTTCCATGTAACTATGTGAGAGATCAAACCCAAACTCGTGTTTTATTTGACTAAATTCCAAACCCATGCCATGGTTCTAAATTCTAATATGATTTTGCTAGAAAAAATTGGAAATCAAAAGAGGACATCCTGAAAAGAATATGAATTCTCCTAAGAATTTCCATTAATCAATTGAAAAATATAATTATAATTTGAATACAAGCTATAACCTGACATGTTTATCAAACTCATTAGGAGTCTTTGAAGTCTGAGTAAACACGTGTTGTTAAACTTTGCGTTTGCATAGGACCCCACATATCCTCAACAAGCGTCCAAGATCCTTCTCAATCAGCATGTTTTTCTCAAACAATATCTTCCAATGACAGCCGGTCCACACACAACATGACACATAACAAACTTGTCTATAGATTTAGTACAGCACCAAATCTTATTCTATCTATGATATATAAAGGATAGAATTGACACAACCTGTTGAACTTGAATGTGTTACACATATAATGAGCAATTGAATTTTCTGGAGTCCATTACACAGAGTAGTGATAAATGCAGAAAAGGAAAACGAGTACAGGCCAATATTATACAAATCAGTGAAAAATTATGATGATACCTCTATTTCCAGTATTACCAGCAGGGGAAAATGCCAGTTGAAGCTTCCAAAATTAATCATCAGAGTTAAGTATGATACTTCTTGGAGCTTTGTGAAATGAAAGAGAATATTTGAGAATGCAAATGAAATAGTATGTGTGTTGTGAAAATTCTGAGCTGTGGCTGATACTTTAAAATAAATATACTTTAATTAAAGGTGACTTTAATTCTGAGCTGGAACTTTATGATTTTCTCGCTGGTAATCTATGAGGGGTCCAATTGCAGCACTTGCAGGATGTTCTAGAAACCGTAGAGCAGTATCAGCTGTTTGCAAGGATACCTAATGCTCATTTGGTAAGTTATAGAATTTAATTATCTGGTGCATACCGTGGCTAGGGCATGAGTTGCAGTGGAAAAAACCAAAGTGCTTGCAGTATTGGAGTGACCACGTCCTTTGAATATCAATCAAGCAACTTAGGGAGTTTTATAGATTGATAGGTTATGCCAATATTGCTGGGCCACTTGCTGATTTACTAAAGAAAGATGTGTTTGGTTGGAACTTGCAGAATCTGCCTTTGAAAATTTGAACAAGGCTATGCTGTCAGATTTTACACTAGAAACTAATGTGTTAGAGATTGGTGTAGGTGCGGTTTTGAGTCAAAGGGGACACTCTTTTGGTTAATTTTCAAAGCAAGTATCCCCTAGAACACAAAACCAACCTCTGCTTATGCTAGATAATTGCTCGCTATCACTGAATCTCTTGCAAAGAGTTTAAAAAACTTGATGGATCAGTTCCTACAAACTCTAGAGCAACAAGTTCTTAGGCTATGATTTCACTACATGTTTATAAAAACAAAATTCATAATGTGAATTAGAATACCTACTTTTCGAATCTTAAGTCTGAATCTTATTCTAAATCGTATGGAATATGACCAATGAACAATATGACAGTGACAAGCAAAAAATTAGCTTATATGTGTGTGTTAACCTCAAAATAAAAATAACAAAAAAAAAAAAAAAAAGTAGGTCTGGCTACCGAGTGATGAGATAAAACCATTTACTTCACCAAGTTTAAGGACAAATTATGATATATCAAAATGAATTGAGATTCGATTGAGTTCAGGTTTGTATCGAATTGTGACGCAGTACGGAAGCAAGGATTAACAAGCGTTAAGCCTAAAAGATAAACAAACAGGTTGTAAGCGACAAACCTATCAAAATAAGGGTTTCCGGAATCCACCAGAATTTGAGAAAAATCTCGATAATTTTATTCAATGAAAAGGTGTCTCTCTAGGCTGCCAAGATGTGTTTAAATACTAGAGGAAATAACAAATTCCCAGGGGCCAAAAATATAACAAACTGAAATAAAAACGAAAAATATCAAAATAACAAAATATGCTGAAATATTAAAATCCGGTTTTGGGCTTCCAGGCGACCTAGAATGGATAAATTCACCCCTACGTCATGGCAAAGCCATGCGTCTTGTTCGTGAGGTCCGGGGCTTTCCGAAAAGGTATATTTCGAGTCATTCTGACACCGGATGCCAAATCTGTTATTTCGAGTGATCCTTTCTTGTGCGTCACTTCTTCTTCGATACGGGCTGCTAGTCTACCTACATCAAATTGAGATACAATTACAAGTATCATAAGATACTACTATTGATAATCAAGGTACACCCGGCAAGCTTTAAATTTCAATTATACTAAATTATTCATTGAATATATGTGCAAATCTAAACAAAAAGAAACTGAGAGTAGGATCCATGAATGCTCATTAATTATTCATATGTGCACATTGTACTTAATGTTCAACATTCTTTTCTTGGGTATGAGATACTACAATAAAGAAAGAATGTTTGCTGATTTCAAAGCTACCCCATCTGATTTTATTGACATCATCGCTAGGTTTTTTTAAAGCACCTAGTTCTCTCAAAGAGTTTATGAAAACTTCATATGATGGGTAAGGAATTAACTTGGGTGTTGGATCTCACTCAATCTACATACTCATCATTTTTTTATTCCTTCAAATATCTTTGAACTGTGTGCACTAATATTTTACATGGGACACACAATCCACACAAGAGAAGGTAAGTGTTCTGCTTCTTTGACCAAGTGCTTGCTTGTTTTGGCCATGAGTTTGGAATAATCGCCATGATTGTGTCAAAAGCTACAATTTCAAGTTTCAACAAAATCACATTGCCACCGTGGTTTTGTCTAACTCACTGCAATTCCAAACATGCACTACTTTTTTTAAGTTAGATTGCGGTGCTGATGAGACAATAACCTGTTTTCAGAAGAAGAAAAGAAGGATGTGGGTATGTGAATCTGAAGAACGAGATTTCCATCAACTGAAGTACCACCGCCATTAAAAGAAACAAGATTACGTGAATCTAAAGAACACGGCAAGCATGCTTTAACAGTTGCTATTGGTTGAACAAACCTCATACTGAAAGAGAACAACTTCTTTGTGATTGAAGCAGTTTTTTGCTGAGCTCTCACCTTGAGATCTTGTTGCGACAGAGATAAGGCAGCAGCAACATCAGAACCATAATACCTAAACCTATGTGATCAAAGGTATTCTGAGAGTTAGTTAGAACAGTGTATATTTCGTTGAAGCTCTTGAATCATGTAAGTATATCACCCCTAATCAAAGGATTACAGCTTACCACTAGTCAGTACTAGTTGGAGCACACCAAAACCTATGTATTGTGCACTACAGCCTTAATATTGTTATGACATTGTATTCAATAGCAAATAGCACAACTATGGATCATCATGATGCTCAAAATTCACAACAAGATGAAAACTACAACCATCGATCATCCCCCACATCTAATTGTTAGCAAACGATCAACACTTTTAACAGCAAAAGGCCTTATAAACCATGCAACAATAGATTTCAAGCACGGCAAAGCATAGCATGGAAATAAATTGTTTCAAGCAAAATAGATTTCAGAAAACTGGCCATTTAATAAAATGTTGCCAGAAACCAATAATGCAAGATACTAGTTAGCACTCAACATACAAAACCATCCACACCTGAAACAAAGTGAGACGCATACAAAACCTTTACTTCAGCAGTAAATTTTACAAAAACCCTTATTTATACATCAATCTCTTTTCATTAGTCAATAAAATCCAGTTTGTTGTGACTAAAGAAATCTGTAATCTGCATCAATATTTCATGCCTACATAGATAAGTCTATGAATTAAACTCAAAATCCTATATGTATGCAAAACTAAGAAAATTTGGAAAAGAAAGAGGTTCCACAGAAAAAAAAATATTATTCTCACTTACCCTAACTTAAGGCTCAAGTGAGTAAATAACATTCATTTGCCAATACTTAATCTTTCACATTACAATCCAACAAAAAAAAATCTTGAAAGACTTTGCAAACCACCAATTTCAAAACCCTATATATTTTTTTTATCTTATAACAACTTGTGTTATACTTCATCTCACATAAAACACCAAGAAATAGTTCTTGGCTTCCCCCAAAATTTAAACTTTCATAGCCACAATAGACGTTCATACACCAAAACGCACCTCCAACCAACCAAAAATCAAGCACTTTCATTTTCAAGCAATTAATTAAAACTCAAAATAGCATAGTTGTAATTTTACCAGCATTAGTAGAATCACCCACCGAATTACATCATACAATAGAATAAAAAGGAGAACTTCCATTACATGGATTGGTCCATTTAGACTGAGCAAAGGTTTATAATATTACTCCTAGAAAAATTCCTTCATGAAAAATCATTACAAACTTCAAAAAACATAACGTAATTGTCATCATCAATCAAATAAAAGTTTACAACTTTGAGAGCCCCTCTTGCATGAAGATAAAAATCTCAACCATGTTTGGTCCTTTGGAAGGAAGGCGGTCTTAGTTGTCATGGTCTCTAGTACTTTTGAATGCCGCAAAATATATTTTGCAAATTGAAAGCAACAGTTTGTGCCTCTATAACCTCCAATGTAGCATGTTTTGAGCTGTGATAAAAGACATTCAGGAACAATGGTGGGTGGATCCTTCCAACAGTTACAATAACTATATGTTGCAGCCGCACAATCCTGTCAACAATTTCACATAATTTTCTGTTTTTAAGAATTAAAATACGTGAAGTTAGAGTTAATTAAAATACGTGAAGTTAGAGTTAAAAAAAAAGGAAATATATTCCTAAACATCAACCAAACATGAATGTTAAAATGTTGGAGTTTGGGGAAATGTGGTAGTATTCCAGGCAACGAACTGCACTCCCAACCCCAGATCCCTAGATGAATGCTAAGTTTCATATGGGTCAAATTGTGAAACATGGAAAACCTTGTCTGAGAGGTCAACAACATCTGCATGATTTGCACAAGATACAATATTAGAAATGTCTACTCCCTTCATTGGGTGTCTAATAAATTGTTGCTTCCAGATTTAGAAATTATCTAATTGATGTATATTTGAACCTAAATACTTGATGCAAAGAACATAAGTCCTGTGAGGATAACACATAGCTCAATTATACTTGAACTCCTAAAATAAAAAATGTTTTGTTTTGAAAAAAAAATACTAAAACAACCAAAGATTTAAAATGAAGTGAATAATGGTGGCATTTAGCATGCACAGGTATTAAACTTGTGCACCTTGCACAACTTTCGATCAACCATCAGATTTTGTAGTCATACTACATGATAAAATCATGTGTCTCTCACGGTGGCATTTAGGGTGCACAAATATAGTATTTGTGCACCATGCACAAGTTATTTTTTGACCATTAGATTAAATGAAGAACAAATTTATATCATGGTCTCTCACTATCAGATCTCCCTCACTTTTTCTCTCTACCTTCTTCTCTATCCTCCCAACAACAAACTTCCCTCCACACCGTCACCTACTCCTCCACCACCACCCAATCAGCCTCTCCATCACCATCACCCCCGTCCCCCACCCTCCTCCCACATCACCACCGCTTGCAAAAACTCGAAGCCGTCACCTCTGCTATCACTAACGGTGACAACCATCTCCAACAAAACTTGCCAGTTGTGGTGTGCGTTGACACTTCAACGAAGGTTGTTTGAGGAGTAACTTTTTCAGATCTGGATTTTTTAGCTACCTTGATTTCTTAGTGTTATGCCATCCATTCTTCCTCTGCTTCCTGTTATTGAATTCGATGGAGTCACACACCCATTAAATAAGAAAAAACCCTTTTTTCTAATATTGGGACAAAACCCACAAAAATTGAAACACTTATTTTTGACAAATCCCAGACTAAAAAGGTTTTTCATTTGGGTTTCTTGTAAGCCATTACAAAACTCTTGTTAACTGAAACGTTATTATTATTATTTGAAGAAGAACCTTCATCCAATGCATAGGTTACCAAGTCCCCAAATAAATTAGGGATTTTATTAACGATTTCAATGCTATATGATGTTTTTTGAGTCCAGATTGCCATAATTGGAATGTAGAGATTGGAAAAACACACCCTGGAATAGAAAAGGGATATACGGAAGATGAAGATAGTGAGACAAGTGGGAGAGAGAATGGTTGGAGAAGATAAGAGATAAAAATCTAGTGTTGAGATACTATTATAATAGTGTGTACTTTATGTGATCCAATGGTTCAGACAAAACTTTCCCATGGTGCCCAAATTTATCATTTATGCATGTTAAATGCCACTGTCTCACACACTAGATCTAACCACTCACTTCTCTCACACCATATCACTTCTCCTTGTTTTTTCCTCCAACGCCGTATCATCATCAACCTCAAACACCCATAACAACATCAAACCAATTTCTGGGTTTACATTCCTCTCTAATTTTTTTTTTCTTCTCAAATTCACCTCAAAGTCCATGACAGTTTTCTCTAGAAATAATCGAGTCATTAACCTATTCGACGACAACGCCAAAGCTGACTCGTCACCGTTGATCTCCCTAAACTCAACTCATTTACCACTGAAATTGTTTATCCCGACGAAGGTGACTATCTTTCCCTTTCTCCTTCCTCAAAGAACACACTAACGGTGATGACTGACTCGGTCGCTAACGAGTTTGACTCAGACAGAGTCGACTCATTGATGACTCATGACCGTTTAAGAGGTTAAACGTTGTGTTCTCAAACAATGCGGACTGTTACAGAACTTTGTGTGTGATGCTGGACTCTGTGTTCTTCGAGAAAGGAATTCGTTGAAGAGGTTAAAAGTAGTTAAATGGGTTGAAACGTGAAAAGGAATCCGTTTAATCGTTTCTCACATTTCAATATCATAGAAAAAATGTACCTTAAAAGAAATCGTTTTTCACCTTTCGATATCTCAGAGAAATTGTACCATGAAAGAAAAAGAAATTCAGAAAATTGTCCATGAGTGAACTTACCACATTAGTGAACAAAGTGATCGAAAGGATATCCATGTTTAGTGGCTCAAAAATGAATTAACTGGTAACTGCAAATATGAATTAACCGCTCAACAAATCAAATATCCTTTTTATCATATGTAATTACTAGACTGTGAATTTTTTATTTTCATCTAATAATCTACGTTGCAAATTGTAATGTTGTACGGATGTACCAAATGTGTAATACAGATTTTTTTTATCATAATTCTTGATTTATCACCCACGCTTCTCGAACACCTATGAAGGCTTTGTAAAACTGTGTTACCAAAGCAAGAAATTAACGGAACAAAGCGGGTCGGTTGTCGGTGACATGGTGTTGAGCGGCAGTAAAGAATAGAGAGAGCCTCTGAGAACAGGCAGAAAAAGCCGTAATAGTTTATTTGAGAGCACCATGGCGTTGGAGTCGGATGATGTGGTGGGGCAAGGAGGAAGGTGAGTTTGTGTAGGAATGTGATGCTGTTTTGGTGTTTGAGATGACGTGGCGTTGGAGGAAAAAAGAAGGAGAAGTGGTATGGTGTGCAGATGTGAGTGGTTTGATCTAGTGTGACATATGATCGGGCCGTTCCTATGAAATAGGAGGTTCGACTCTCATAGTAAAATAGGTTTCTAATAAAATTAAAACATTTTTTTTGTAGTTAAGTTTCATTAAAAAATCAGAATCAGAAAAACTTCTAAACATGAAACGAAATAAAAAAATTAAGCGAAAAAAAGGTAAAATTTACCTAACGGTGTCGTTTGGATTTGTCACTCCTCTATCGTGGGAAAGGGGAAAACAAAAGGTTTATGCGAGAAAAAAAATGATTGTTGTAATTCTTTCAATGAAATAGCTTTTCAAATTGACTGATGAAGTGATTATACAAATTGGGAGTGGTTTAATAACATCATATTTATATCCAGAAAGGAGAACTAGAATCTAGAAAGAAAAAAAAACCAAACATGTATCGAAGAAAGAAAAAAAGTAACATATATTTTTTTCATTTGAATTGGGGTGGGTATTAGACTTAATTTTTTTTAGGCCTATAGCTTTTGGTGGCCCGGCTTGGTTGAGCTGCTTGCGCACCCCCAAAGTCGGGCCTGCATATGATAAGATGGGTGTCATTTACTATACACAAAGCATTAATTTGTGCACCATACACGAGTTATAGAAAAATTATTTTTAACCATTCAATTAAAAAGGAACATTGATCTTTATTGTAGTCTTCCTACACTATCCTTTTCACTTTATCTTCAACCTCTATACCATTTTTGTATTGGCTTGCAAGAAACACAAATAAAAAAAATTTAGTTTGAGATTTGTAGATGAAATAGTAAGAACAAAATTAGAATTTTATTTCAGCATATAGATTCTAGATATGAAAAAAAAATACTACATAACAAGCATTTCTAGCTTCCAATGTCGGTTCAACGGGCTTCCATGATAATTAATTGAAGAGGTGGCTGATTTAATAATAAGTAAAGAGAAGTGTAACAATTGTTCGGGTAAAATTTTGGTGTATAAATATAATACAATATTAATTATTTTTTATGAGAAATGGATGACAAGAACACTGAGAAACCAAGGTAGATAAAATTCAGAAATTATATCCCAAGGAAGAAAACTGTGAATGTGCCAGTGGTTCTTCTTTACGCAGCAAGATCTACAGCGGCGAAAAAACTGAAGCTACAGAACAGATGAAAAGCACGGTGACGGCGGCGGTGAAGGAAATATGTTACCGCTTCATGAGGAAGCGACCATGGGGTCGATTTGCTGATGAAATTCGAGAACCATGGAAGAAAACTCGTGACTGGTTAGTGGCTTATGATACTGCTGAACAAGCAGCACATGCTTATGATGCTGCCGCAATTAAAGTCGAGATCTATGGGGTCGATTCCATAAAACTTAATCCAAACTTTGTACAAACAAATCTAAAATCTTTAGCAACATTTTCACCTTCGTTTGTGATGGCAGAGGTGACCACCGGAGCGGTTGAGTTTGGAGGTGGTGAAAAGCGGGAGGTTGAAGTTAAAGTGAGAAAAATATAGTATAGATAGACTATAATACGATCAATTTTTCTCTTTAATCTAATGGTTAAAAATAATTTCTATAACTTGTGTATGGTGCATAAATTTGTGCTTTGTAAATAGTAAATGACACCGATAAGATGTAATATAATTGCAGAATCTTATGGTTGATTTAAAATTGTGCATGGTGCATAGGTTTAATGTGTGTGCATGCTAAATGTCACCGTAAATAGTGTCTGTCAAACTATAATTTCTCTAAGAATTATTTAGGACCATGGTATTCATACCTTTTCTGTATCCAAAGTCATTGGAGTATTAGAATCAGAAATCCTTTTGAGCAAAACAGGAAAACCCAATTCCAAATCTTCTAGAATAGGAAAACCTAATAGAAACTTTGCAACATTTTCCGAGGTGTGAAACAAACATTGTTCAATGAAGGGTTTTGACACCTGAGAATGCAAGGAGGTAACTTGGTTTGACGCTTTTTACCAGACATATCGAAGTTAAGATTCTTGACTCCTCGTTGCATCACAAATTTAAAAATTATGTTGAACCTCTTTTTGGTTGAAGCGAGAAGATTCGCCACATTTGAGGGTAAACAAATGGATTGAATTCTTTTTGTCTCGTAATGAGAACATGATTGAATAAACAACGTAAATTTGGTTGGGTGAAAGGAGAGAATATGACAGAGTATCGAATCCGGCAT
Source organism: Medicago ruthenica (assembly GCA_018208015.1). Lineage (NCBI taxonomy): Eukaryota > Viridiplantae > Streptophyta > Magnoliopsida > Fabales > Fabaceae > Medicago > Medicago ruthenica. The sequence goes on along the minus strand of CM031373.1, from coordinate 100,705,119 downwards.
ATCACTAATTCTATCAACAGTTGGAATTGATCGTCGGAAAAAAAAAATCATCTTGTCTACTGGTGAATGCGGCAAGCAAAGGGTTAGGTTGATTTTTTTATTTTTTTACGTTACTCCTGTTTGAAGGTTAGGGTTGAATATTTATACACCAACGTCCATATATAGGTTTTCTATTGTTTTGGGTTTTTTTTAACAAGAAAGAAGTATTCTATTGTTCCTTAAAAAAAAATCTATTGTAATTTGTAACTCGTTAATTAGGGTTTTTTTTTTTATTTCTCTACAAAGTCAATAAGGATTTCGGCCTACTAGAGGTTTAATATGTACAAAATCCCATTTTTTTTTATCACAAAATCAAGATTTTAAACTAGACCATATATCTCAAATGTTGAATATTTTTTTGAAAAATATTTTCTTTTTTCGGTTGAAAACGTTATAAATCTTAATTTTGCGTATGAAAAATTGTCACCGTCAAATTTGTCACCCCATGAGCATAGTTCAATTGTTATAAACATTGTGTGTAATATGCAGGGGTCGGATCCGTACTCAGGACACCCCACTTATTCACCTTATAATTTGTGCCACATCGCTTGCACATATTTTGGGGTTCTGATGGTGTATAATTTGTGACACGTCGCTTGCACATATTTTGGGATTAAGATGGTGTCGGGCGTCTTATATTTATTAAGGGTTGGGAGAGAGAGAGAGAGAGAGAGAGAGAGAGAGAGAGAGAGAGAGAAAGAGAGAAAATGAATGAGATGGTGTCGGGCGTCTTAATTTTACTTACGTAATTGACTTTATATCACAGTGAATGAGAAGGGTTGGGAGAGAGAGAAAGAACATGAGAAATGAGAAACGAACATGTGAGTAGCACATGACTCACTTAACTATGTTTAATCTTAACCTTACATTTTAATATAATGACTACTATTTATCCCTGTCATTCTCACTTGATATATATATATATATAATTGTATCACATCATCATCATGCATGTATTAAACACTAGATATGATAAAATAATGATATCTTGTTTGTTCTCATGCGTACATCAAACACGTGATATTACAAGTGATTATCTTATCCATATCATGTCTTTATTCAACTTCAAATATTATCATGTTTCTATCTTATCATGACCGTCAAACATGTATTTTGGTGCGCAAAGTATGATAGAGACATCATATGATAAAGAACGGGATAATGATAGGATAATGACATGAGAAACACTTGTAATATCACATGTTTGACAGAGCCGACCCGAGGCATAGGTCAGGGGTGTGACGACCTAGGGCCCAACCCTATAGGGGTCCCGATTTTTTTTTTTGTAGGGAGGCGTGTATATCGCAAGGCTTCATTTTATGGGGGTATAGATATAGTAAAACGTATAAAGAGTCCCCAGCAAACTTAAGCCCAACAACTCTTCACTTTTTTTTCTTTGCAATGCTACTTCAAAAGGCCCCAAACACTACAGAGTTAAGTTCAACTGACTGACAACTTTTTTCATACGGTGACAATTTGGCGGTGCATTTGGCACAGTGTTCTGGGATATCAACATAACTGAGATTTCAAAACATCGTATTATTGTAACTTGGGGTGTCAATGTAGTTGAGATGTCAACCGCCATAATTAATATGTGTCGCATTCATCATTTATAAAAAAAAAAATGAAGTACTGTTTAAGGTGCCCTTTTCTTAAACTTGGTTTAAGACCCATAAAATGTTATGAATAAGCAAGAGAACATAAAATCGATTCATGAGAAATCACTGCCTCAGGGTTTAGAGAGAGTGAGAGAGAGGTGTGGAGAAGCAGTGTGAAAAGTTTTGAGTCATGAAGAAAGAATGAGACACGTGAAAGGGTTTTGTATTTTTACTAGGTTGGTAGACCACCAAAATCATTGGATTAAAAAATGGGGTGGGGGTAGGTAGGATTAGAAATAGGTATCATTTTATGTTGGTGCAACAAACACCAGATTGAATCATAATAAGATATTTTTTACCGTATTCTGTCACTTTATCCTGCGCACCAAACAAGTATTTATATGATTGGTAGCGTAGCAACATTTTACATTCACATTGCATATGAATTAAATTTAATAAAATTTGGATCATAAAAAGTTTCAATATATTTTATTTAATAATAACTTCTTCCTTTGGTTTAATAAAGTTTAATATGTATAGGGTCTTGCCAAGCCCTTAGGGCACTTGTTAAACATACAAAAATGGAAATAATTGGTAAATTTTAAGTAGAAAAAGTTACTTTTTAAAGTTTCAATGCATTGAATGCATCATTTTCAAGACAAAAACTCTTATTTAGACTTCTTAATGTCATGAATGTCATGAGTTTTACAATGCCAAACAATCACACCAAAATAAATGACTTTAAAATAACTACGAATAAATCCAAATATTTTTAATGATTTAACGGTTATAATTAATTAACAATATAAAACATACTTACACTAATGTATAAGAATTAAATTCTAAAACAAAAAAATCAAAATATGATTCATTTTGAGTGGTTCTTTAAATACGAGATCCAAAAAAATTAACAAAAATTGATTTTACGTGGTTTTTACTTTTTTAAACTGGCAACAAGGGATATATTAACTAACTAGACGACATGTAGGGTACCCTTATAATCCACCATCAAAAGACCATATAGAAAATTACAATCAATATTAACTAAAATCGGAGAGAAAGAAGCATAAGATTCTCCTTGTCTAATAAATATGCAGATGAGTTGGCCTCTCTAAAACAATGCTGAGTGACAGACCAATACAAAAGATTTGGACGATTAAAAACCTCTTCTACGAGAGACTTGGATTAAGAGATAGTGGTAGTTCGGTTGAGGACAACAACTGCAACAATGGTAGAACCCGTTTTGAAAATGACACAATCAAGATGAAGATGGCGAGCAATACGCATATCATGGACTAAGCTCCATATCTCGACACACTGAGAATTGTTGTAACCAATACTGCAATACAATCATTGAATAAGACCACCACAAGAGTCTAGGAGGGGGCTCCATCTACACTAAACTTAAAGTACGTACAAGAGGGGGCTCCCATTTATAGAAATAATGGACCCAGAGCCCTTCATACATGTCGCAGGTTTATCAATACTATCAACTACCATTTGCATATGGTTAGCTATATGAAGGAGCCAATTTGACCGAAGATCGAAGTATTGATTAAATACCAATTCGTTACAATCATTTCATAAAACATTGATAAAAACGCTAGAAAACGTCCACCCAACTCCATGGCGTATTTTCAATATCTTCATCATCAAGGTCCCATTCACCCAATAATCTGGCTTGAAGATAGCGGACCAAAATTCTATTGTTTCTTCATTGTCTCTTAAGATGCATCATCAATTGATTATTTATTTTATTTTTTGAAAATGAAATTAATTGAAAAAAAAAGCATTTTAAAATAATATTAGCCATGTTGAGAGGTGGTTTCATTGTACATATTCATATTCATATTAACAAGGATACGCCTCTTATGAGTGTAAAAGTGGGGTATGTTTTTTGTGTGTTAAAAAGAAAAAGAAAAGGAAAAGGAAAAATAGGAGTCCGTGTGTAAATGGGCTGAAAATGGTTATGGGCCATAAAGGAGAGTGACTAGGGCACAGCGTAAGCAAGCTTCATCATTCTTCCATTCGATTCCGTTCTGTTCTATGGAATGGTAGTTTTCTGGGAACACAAACAGCAGAAGCAGCAGAATATATACAAAGTGACGAAGGAATCAATAATCCCCAAATATTAGCCTTATTATTATTATTATTATTTCATTCAATTGAATTTCCCCTCCCTAGCTAGGGATTGCAATTTCACTATGAATGCTGCCGAAGAAGAGGAAGCTACACCTCACCAACAACCCTCCGATTCCCCACCTCCTCCTCCGCCGCCGAACCTCTCAGTTAATGCCGACGCCTTTATTGGAGGTGAGAACAATGATTCCGCCGTAAACAACACCGAGGAGGTTGCTGTTTATGACGTGGCGTCGGCTGAGGGCGGTGAAGGCGAAGTGCATGTGATGCAAACTGATTTGTACGGTGATGGGGATGGTATGCAAGATGATGAAGAAATTGCTGTGGAGGAGAAGGGGGCTGATGTTGATTTAGAGCCTGAGAATGTCGAAGAGGAAGAGGTTCAAGATAGGGTTGATAACTCAGATGAAGCTCCTTTGATCGGTGAAGATGAAGGAGACAAAGACGATGAGGAGAAGAAGGAAGAAGAAGACGAGAAGGAAGAACAAGGAGAGGAAATTCAAGAAGAAGGTGAACAACCGCAGCAACATGAAGACGATGAAGAACAAGAGCAGGAGCAAGAAGATGACGAAGAAGAAGCCAATCCTGATGTTGGTTTGCCAGATGAAGAAAAAGAGGCCGATGAGGAGATGGAGGTGGCGGAGGAGGAGCCAAGTCCGAGTGCAAGTGCTGGGAAAAGGAAGCGTGGGAATGGGAAGAATTCTAAGTCAAGTGGGAGAGTTCCTTCAAAGAAAAAGATGGAAGAGGATGTTTGTTTCATTTGCTTTGATGGGGGCGACCTTGTGCTTTGTGACCGAAGGTGATCCTTTGAGACTCACTCGCTCGCATTATTAGCTGCTTTGTAATTCTGTTCATTATGTTTATGTTTCGTTTATTTGGAAATTTCATTGTGTTTTATTTGGTCTTCATTAGGGGTTGCCCCAAGGCTTACCACCCTTCTTGCGTTAATCGCGACGAGGCCTTCTTCCAATCCAAGGGAAAGTGGAATTGCGGTAAGATTCCTTATTCTGAGTCTCTGTTATTATTCTATTCATCATGGTTTCCTTGCTATTTATTTCAGGGTTTAGTTCGGTGTTTGTTTTTACTTTAGTATATTAGGGTTTAGTTCGGTGTTAGCTTTTACTTTTTAGTATATTAGGGTTTTTAATTTGGCGTTCATTTTTACTTTTTAGTATATTAAGTTTAGTTCGGTGTTCGCTATTACATTTTAGTATATTAGGGTTTAGTTTGCCGTTCGCTTTTACGTTTTAGTATATCATGGTTTAGTTCGGTGTTCGGTATTACATTTTAGTATATTAGGGTTTAGTTCGGTTTTCACTTTTACTTTTTTGTATCGTTAGACTTTAAGTGTTGGTATTATTGTTAAAATAAAATTCACATAATTTTAATGTATGATACCAATGACATTGACATGTCTGTAAATACTTATGATTTTGAAAGTTGCAAGTTTTTTACTTCTACATGTCTTCCACATATTTTTTAGAGAGTCAGGAGCTAGATTTGAATGTTAGGGAGGCCAACTATAAAAATATCATGTGCATGAAGTATGGCACTTTGACTTCAGTAAAATAACAACAGCTTCATCCTCTTCATAATGAATTATGCATTGTGGACAGTGAGAAATAACTATTAAGAACATGAATGGATTAGATTATTTTGAGTTAATTTTATTTTTAACTTTCTAATAGAATTTGTTATAGACACTATAACAAATTTCCAAACTCACAAAGAGTGAAGCAACTTTATGTTTAACCAAAAACCGGTTTAAATTGATTTGTATCAATCAACTAAAAGATACACAAATTAACATAAACATACAATAAACCAGCTTTTAGATAAGCATTGATCATTCCTGGTCTTTAGTTTTGTACTGTAACGCTCATGGCTAATACTAGATTTTATAAAAGGGCGGTCCAAACCCACTTGGGTTGGCTTGGTGTTGTTGGCTTGAGCCCCTCCTCAAGGTCTCAGGTTCGATTCTCCTCGATGGCAATTTAGGTGGGCTAATTTAGCTTCTTCAAAAAATAAAATAAAAGGGTGGTCCAGTGTGTGAGACTCTTACCAGGTGGAGTGTAATTGTTGTACAAACATAGAGGCTTTCTTGCTAGTGATAGGATAAGCATGAGTCATATGAATGAAGATTTGACAAGCCTTTTGTTGATTTGAAGTGCTTGCATCTGCTTCTGCATTATATTATGGAAGTTTGTGCTTCCAAATGCTCAAAAATCAAGGCGTTCATTTGGGCTACTAAAGTATAACAACTGTTAATTAAGAGTCATTTGGCTTCTTAAAATTACTGCCAACAGTTCTTGTTGGTATCCGAATCATTCTTTGACAATATTAGTATAGACAATTCAAAATGTCAGGCGATGCATAGGTAGATCTGTCCCTATTAGCTGTTATAACTTTAGAACTGTGCCTCATGGTCTGAATATTTTAATTGGCTGTATGATTATATTACCTTGAGATTTGCCCACGTATATTTGTCGGAATATTATTGGATACAACGTGATTGACATCTTGATGCAAGGGATCTTACTACTACCATAGCCAAATGTTTTGAGGAGGGAGTGATGCTTTGCTAATGCTATGCTTTTCTATGTTTTCTATATAATTTAGAACGATTCTAAATATCTTATATGAAATGTATGATAAATCTCATTAATTAGTTTAATTAATTGACTATTTGACTATTTGTTAAGTGTAACATCTGCGTTGAACATCAGTGCTCTTTAACTAAGGTGCACACAAATTTTGATTTTTTTCAATGTTTATTGTACATTGTTTAGACAGTCTTGTTTAGAGAAACAGTTGTTGGCACTGAATTTATAATTTTGTGTTTCCAAAACATAATTGATTTTACTCTGAATGCCCATGTTAATATAATATTTACATTTCTTTGCTATGTCTGACTTTCTACATCTTTGATCTTAATGATCTTAGGTTGGCATCTTTGCAGCAACTGTGAGAAGAATGCACACTACTTGTGCTATACATGTACATTCTCTTTGTGCAAGGGTTGTATCAAAGATGCTGTTATGTTATGTGTTAGGGGAAACAAGGGGTTTTGCGAGACATGCATGAGAACTGTAATGTTGATTGAACAGAATGAGGAGGGAAACAACATGGTATATCTTCTATTCCTACTCCCCACCCCTTTTCTTGTCAAATGCTTTTGTTATTAAAAAATGGTGCAGTATATGTGTGTTTTGAGCTGATAAAGTGTTGATCCTTCTACACTGCTTCTGTTTGTTGAGATGGTGGTGGTAATTGGTTTTTTATATATACTTGTTGCTAACTTTTTTGTTTTGTTTTTTCTTGGGGTGCATTTTTTTAGTTATTAAGCATACCTGCGCTTGCATACATGGACAAGTGAATCTGTCCTCTCATATATGATAGAGATCTCGAAGTATCAGATTTTAATTTAAGAGATCCAGTCAAGATTAAGGTTCTATACATGCTTACTGTACTAAATTTGTGTCTAAAGGGTTCACTTAAATCCCGTACGGGTCACATTTGGGAACATTCATTTATGGCCCAAAACATTGTTGAGTGTTCCAAGCTTAACATTAGTTGCAATGAAAAAGCATGGGCTGACGGCTCAATAAATGAAACACATCCCGTGACTGCCAGTTGTGGAGGTGACTGAAGGAAGAGACAAGATGCAATCGGTTGCAAAAATGACAAATAATAAATGCTGCTACTGGATTGCATGTAGAATATCTACACCTAACAAAATACCCAAATTCTATAAAATACAAAGTTTCATTTAGCTTTTTTATTCTTAAAATATAGCCTAATGCACTTATTATTTCGGATGATGAATCAGGCTTCGATCTGTATTTCTCACAGAAGTAAACAAGAAAAAAATAGAATGCTAGTTTTTAATGATATATTAATATTATGAAATGCCAATCTTAATTGCCAACAGTAGAAAATGCCATGTTAAACAATGTATATTTATATGCCGATTAAAAATGTTGCTTATATAGCAAAATGAATTTGGAAGAAATTGTTTGGTTGCCTTGTCCCAACTTAGCAGTCATTTTTGAAGCATAAACTAATTTTTTTCTTTTACTTTTTAACCAACACCATAGCCGAATTACTTTTGAGCGTGCAAAATTAAGTATGGGGGAAAGTAATTTTGCTCCTAAGAGTCCTAATGCAATGATTCTTGTTTTGTTATTGATTATCGCAAAGGTTTCCTCTTCAATTTTGGTTTCTACATCCATAAACCGCATATAGTATTGTATACATATCAAACTATCCCATGCCTACAATAACTACAGACCCAGCAACAATAATTCCCTAGACCACTTTATAATGCCATTAATCAGAGGCGCCTACTTTTGACTATATTTAGTTATTTTTTCGTGATTGATGCAGGCACAGGTTGACTTTAATGACAAAAATAGTTGGGAATACCTTTTCAAGGATTACTATGTAGATCTAAAAGGAAAGCTATCTCTAACATTTGATGAACTCGTTCAAGCTAAAAACCCTTGGAAGGGTTCTGGTAAGCTTCCTTCTAAAGAGGAATCGCCAGATGAACTTTTTGATGCCACAAATGATAGAGGATCAGATTCAGATAGCCCTTATGAGAATGTAGATTTGAGTCGATCTAAAAAAAGAAAGTCCAAGAAACGGGCAAAGTCTCGTTCCAAAGAAGGGAAATCATATAGTGCGTCATCTACAGAAGAAAGCTCTGAGTGGGCTTCAAAGGAGCTTTTGGAGTTTGTTATGCACATGAGAAATGGAGATAAATCTATGTTGCCGCAGTTTGATGTGCATGCTCTTTTGCTAGAATATATTAAAACAAATAAGCTTCGAGATCCTCGCCGAAAAAGTCAAATCGTTTGTGATGCGAGGCTTCAAAATTTGTTTGGTAAGCCAAGAGTTGGACATTTTGAAATGTTAAAACTTCTTGAATCCCATTTCCTTCTAAAAGAGGATTCACAAGCTGAAGATCACCAGGGGAGTGTTGTCGATACTGAAGTTAGTCATCTGGAGGGTGATGGCGATGATGATACATATATTAAAGTTGGAAAGGATAAGAAACGTAAAAGTCGTAAAAAGGGTGATGAGAGAGGACTTCAATCAAATATTGATGAATATGCAGCCATTGATAATCATAATATTAATTTAATTTATCTAAGACGCAACTTAGTGGAAGATCTACTTGAAGATACAGATCAGTTTCATGACAGTGTTGTTGGTTCTTTTGTGAGAATAAGAATTTCTGGTAGTGGTCAAAAGCAAGACTTGTATAGGCTGGTGCAGGTTGTAGGTAAATATTTGTACACTATTAACTTTCATGCCATCATCATTTGCAATATACAATAAACTTTGTACTTATTTTTTGTTATGTTCTGGGTCAGGTACATGCAAAACAGCAGAGCCATATAAAGTTGGTAAAAAGATGACAGATATCTTGCTAGAAATCTTAAATTTAAACAAGACAGAGATTGTATCAATGGATATCATCTCAAATCAGGAGTTCACAGAGGTGATTAAAGCTTGCCATGATATTTGGTGACAATTGATTTTAATCCCTTTAAAGCTTTCCATGGTAGATGTTATCGGTGGTTGATGGCGGAAGGCCAAGAATCCGCCATGCTTCAGTTGCTCAAGAATGAATCTGAAGAAGCCAGGCAACCACTTATATAACCATGAGTAAACCCTTGAATTAGTCCACCAAAGATTAGCATGTGTAGCCCTATAAAAACTTTATGATCAAAATAGTCCCTTGAAGGTGCCTAATTCATCCCTTTATTTCACTTAAGTCATCTGTAAGGACAAAGGTGATGTTTTAGATCTTGGAGGGACTAATTCAGTGACGATGAATCCTTGGAGGACTGATGTGGACTAATCTTTGAATGACTAATTTTGTTGTTTACTCTCACCCATTTAATTTTGAGGATGAGCTATTTTTAGATTTCTTTTAACATACTCCCTTCAGAGTCAAATAAGCAAAAATAACTAAATGCACAGTAATTATGAATATTGGGTTTTGGAAATAAATGTTGAATATGTTAAAATTAGTTAGGATTTGCTTATTTTTTACTCTGGAGAAAATGCATTTAAATTGATGTTATTTCTTTCATCAAGATATTGGTTTGTTTTCTGTTAGGATGAGTGCAAGCGCCTCCGCCAAAGCATAAAATGCGGCCTCATTAATCGGATGACCGTGGTAATTATTTTATATGTTACATAAAACTGTTTTAGGTATTAGATGTTATAGTTTGTATTGAGGACCCATATTTGTGCTTGCAGGGTGACATTCAGGACAAAGCATTGACACTTCAGGCAGTTAGAGTAAAGGATGTGAGTAATACATTATTCCTGAGATGTTTACTTAGCATTTTTCTACTATTCAAAATTTCTTAATATTTGTTCTTTTGACTATGATTTATTGAGAAAATAATATGACATACATGAAGAGCTTACCTTCAATTGACAAATGTAGTTTTATTCATTTAAAGGCTTCAGTAGAAATGTGAAAGGAAATTAGGTTGATGAATTCAATTACTGTTTAACGACTCTCGAGAGTTATCTTATCTTCTGTCTGATTTAAGTTACTGTGTGATCACAGGTGGTTAGAGGGGACACAATATTCTTTCTGTAGTTAAATTTTCTCATTGATCTTACCTGGTCTAAATCGGTGGAAGACTAATAATTGTAAATTCATGGAACTCTTGTTCATGCTATTAACTGTTTAAATAAGACTGACATTTCTGCTTGCCAATAAAAATGAAGTATTGCTTCAATTTGGAAGTTAACTGATAGTCCCAATTAGTTTAAATTGAATTCTTTTATTGGCATGTTTTCATTAAATCCTCATTTCATTTCCTTGTAATTTGTTGTCTTAATTTGAACTTCTTTTATCGATGAAATTTAAAATATATTTTCCAGTATTTGTCAATGGTCATCTAATTCAAATGTTCATTTTTCTATTGCAGTGGCTAGAAACAGAGATAGTGCGGCTAAGCCACCTTCGTGATAGAGCTAGTGAGAATGGACGCAGAAAAGAATATCCTTTTTTCATTAGAAAAAGTTAAATAAATTAGATCTATGAAGCACCGACAGACACTAGACACTGGTAAAAATTTGAAAAAATGAATTAACTGAATGTAATCACATGTGCTGGTGTCCGACACCGGACATGTCTTCTGTCAAAAGTGTTGGTGCTACAGAGCATTAGATCCATAATGGATCCAATGAACCAAGCTTGATGGCACTAGGTTAGGTTGCCTCCAATACATGTGGCAGTACTTTCGTGCTGCTTGATTTTTCTTGTTATAAGCTTTTCCAAACATTTATGAAAGCTGTAAATAAGTTATTCGATGCTCTCTATAAATATACTTTGGGATCTTAGAATCATATTTTGTTAGAAATTTACTTGGGTAGTATTTGATCCTGCATTGTGATATTTATTGATTTCTGTACATGTTAAAAGAAGGATTTTCATTGTGCCTTCGATGTATTCGAATACCAATCGTTTGGTTGAGATTGATAATTATCGTTGTATTTTATTTTCTATGATAATGTTTTGCTTATTTCAACTTGTATATATTATTATGATTATCTTATTTCAACCTAATGATTTTGGGAGGAGGTTTTTGGAAGGCTAAGTGTATATTTTGAAATATATTTGATATTTTAAAAAAATTGAAAGAACATGATAAATGATCATATAATACTTCAATCACACTTCATTCATTTTAAAAAACATTTTATAATCTGTAATTTAAAAAAGAAAAGTAAGCCATCCCCTCCCCTCCAAAACCCTCCATCCAAACATATCCTAAGAGCTCTTGGTTACTGTGTTATGTTGATCCTTAACTTCCTGTCACGCTCAGAGAATGTGTAGAGAAATTGCAGCTTCTGAAAACCCCTGAAGAACGACAACGTAGATTGGAGGAAATTCCAGAAATACATGTGGATCCAAAGATGGATCCAAGTTATGAGTCTGACGAAGGAGATGAAATGGAGGATAAAAGACAAGGTAATATTAATACAGTTTGTAATTTTAAATTCATCTATATTTTGACATCTTTTTTTTATGGTAATTGGTAATACTTTCATTTCTATGCTTGCAGAAAACTTCATGAGACCTAGAGGGTCAAGTGCGTTTGGAAGGAAGGGGAGAGAAATTGCTTCGCCTAGAAGTGGTTCCATTTCGAGTGATTCTTGGAGTGGAACAAGGAACTATTCTCACGTGAATCAGGAACTCAGCAGAAACTTGTCTAATAAGGGATTTTCAGTCAAAGGTGATGATGTTTCTAATGCCAGTGAGGTTTTAAATGATGCTCAATTGCACCAGGGAAGAGATAGGGAATCACAACTATCTAATAGTTGGGATAGGCAAAAGCTACTGTCTTCAAGCTTGGAGAATGGTGCTAAAAGTACCCGTCCATTGGTAGCATCCGAGTCTTTTTCAAATACTGTATCAGAAGCTGCCACAGCACCATCTTCTGGCGGATTAGCAGCTCCGGCTGTGAAAATTAATGAAACTGAAAAGATGTGGCATTATCAGGATCCATCTGGAAAAGTTCAGGGACCATTTTCCATGGTGCAACTTCGCAAATGGAATAATACGGGATACTTCCCTGCTGATTTGAGGATTTGGAAAACCAGCGAGAGACAAGATGAATCTATACTCTTAACAGATGTCTTAACAGGGAAATTTTCTATGGAACCATCCGCGGTGGATAAAACTCCTCCTAAGGCTCAAAATCACTCATCCTCATTCTCCAGGATGTCTCCTTTGGCGGCTCAAGGTTTAGCAAGTAAAACATCTCCTTTGGCAGTTGAGGTCCCTAAAAATCCTGGAAATGGTTGGGGTTCTGGTGCCGGTGTCAGAAATGAATCAACAAGTCTCCCTTCGCCTACTCCCCAAACTGCTTCAGCTGGGTCCATGGGACATGCTTTTGAAAACAAATGGTCACCAACACCTGTCCAGATGGCTGGGTCTGTCTTGGGAAATTCGTTCCCAAGCAGTCTTGGAGGTTTTCAGACCTCTGTGGCAGTAAACTCACACCCTGGTATAACTGCAGATACTACTCAAGTGCATCTTCAAGCAACAGCTGCAAATATGCAAAACCAGGCTGCGAGTATCCATAATTCTCGTGCTGAAGCTCAAGGGTGGGGTCAGTCTGTGGTTCCAAAGCCGGAATCACAGGCCTGGGGAGGTACATCATCTCAAAGAGTAGAGGCGAATAATTCTGGTACCTTGCCTGCCCAGCAAGCTTCCCATGGTCTATGGGGTGATGCTTCATCTGTTCAGAACTCTGCCTCATTTAGCACTGGAAATCCTCCAACTGGGAGTTTACCCACACATGGATTTCCAGGCATGACTGCACCAGGTAATCAAGCAAACACCATGGCCCCACCACCACCCAATATGTCATGGGGCATGAACATGCCTGGAAATCAGAATACTAGCTTGGGTGGCGCTATACCTACCAATATGAATGTTAACTGGACGCCTGCACAAGCGCCAGCACCTGGAAATGCAACTCCAGGATGGGCAGCTCCTACCCAGGGGATACCTCCGGTAAATGCAAATGCAGGTAGCTGGGTAGCACCTGGTCAAGGTCATCCACATGTAAATAATGCTAGTGCAGGTTGGGTTGTGCCTGGTCAAGGGCCAGCACCTGGAAATGCCAATCCTTCTTGGGCTGCATCTGCTGGGAACCCAGGCATGTGGGGAAACGGGCAAAGTCATAATGGAGAGAGATTTCACAACCAAGGGGATCGTGGTACCCGTGGTGGAGATTCTGGTCGTGGAGGTAAATCTTGGAACCGGCAGTCATCATTTAGAAGCGGAGGCAGAGGGGGTTCTAGGCCTCCTAGTGGGGGGCAAAGAGGAATCTGCAGGTATTATGAGAGTGGAAATTGCAGGAAAGGAGCTTCCTGTGATTATCAACACAATTAAGAGTTGTTGGGCTACTTATTTGCGGAGAAACATCTCTTACTGTACAGTATTTCCCCATTACATGGCTTAACATTGTGTAATGATGCGTCATGTATGTAGAACTTGTGTATTGTAGCATCTCATTTATTTTCTAGTTTTTTTTTTTGCCTTGTATTCATGAGTCACTTCTCACCTTGGAGTTGACTTATGGGATGGTTGACTAGCTACAGTAGTTGAGGTGTCTTTAGATTAATAATAACAAAAGTGACGAGGTTATAGGTTTTTGTATTACAATTGTTTCATCTTAGTGCTGTGAAGGGAACACATTCGTTAAAGATACCAAGGCTGATTCACATGTGCTTGCCTAATCTCAGAACCGAGTTCCACAAGGTTGATGAGTTTATCTTTCAACCAGGATATCTCTTGGAAAACCTGCGTGACTCGTGAGAGAGAACAAGGAAGAATATTGATTTAATTTGAAACTTCAAAAAAGAAAAACAAGTCGAAGTGATTTTTATAAAAAAAAAATTGGTTGAATTTAAAATTTAAGATAAGTTGATGTATTAATCTGTAAATTTTGAGAAGAGTTAGCTTAAATGCTTTTATAGTCTCCCGGTATTTTGAAATATCTAATCTTTATCTTAATAATTCAAGATTGACTATTTTGGTCCACAATTTTTAAAATATGTAGTTTTTTGTTTCCTACCTATGTATTTTGACTGGTTTTTGAGGACCTGAGTTCCACATGCTTTCTAATGTAACTTGTAAGTTTAAGCATTGTAGTGTTGGTGTTTTTTTTTTGTTGACAAAAGCATTGAAGTGTTGGTAAATCTTATTCTTCCAGGTTCCAGCCTCATTATTCCATCAATTGTTAGGTAAACAGCTAACAAAGGGAGGCAAGTTCAACTGCGAAGGCACGTTAATTTACGGGCTATTAGAAAAAATTAATGGGATCCAAGAGATATCCCGAAACCAAACACCATGTGATCATGATGATCAAGAGGGTTCGGCCGGATTGGAGCAGCATTCCATTGAGTTTGAATGTTGGAAAGTGGTACTAGTACGTGACGCTTAAGTCAGTAGAAAAAGCCGAAAGTGAGAGATTTTTAGCATCAATCTCTAGTTCTACACAAATTACAGAAAAAGGATTTTTTTATTAAATTAATAATTTTTTAATTTCACAATAATTAAAAAAATTAAAAAAATTAAGAAATGACGTTATTATACATAAAAGGTAAAAACTATGTCAAAGAGAAAATATCACTATACTAACAACTTAATTAAAAAAAAAAATCAATATACTAACAACTAAATACTAATATTTACTTGATCGGAGAAAAAAATTTAAGAATAACCTAGTCTTGTTGTACATTCATGCTAGAGAGCTCTAGCCCGTAAGCCTATAAAAAAAAGTCTTAACTTAGACCCAATTTAATTTGTGAAAATATGTTGTACGAAAAAATGTAAAAAAAATGTGTTCGTTTTAATTTGTTAGTAAGAATATGTGAGATTGATCTTGAAATGAAACATTGTGATTGACGGAAGATAAAATATTAGTTAGAGATGATATCTTTATTAAAATAATAAAAAAATTACAAAGAGATGCTTAATTAAAATGTCAAACATCTCTTTATTAGCATGGAAAATTATCGCAAAATTTTCAAAATAAAAATAGAAAACATGTTCATAAATCATTGGATGAATGTTTAGAATATTATAAGGATCTTTCTAAAAAAAATCGAATTTTTAACATAACATAAATTAAATATGAATTTTTAAACTCCAAAAATATAAAAGTTCATATTTAATTCATCCCTTGTAAAAAAAATAAACTTTTGCAAGAGAGAATTCTATAATGTACTCCCTCCGTTTCAAAATACATGTCCATTTTAGAGAAATTGTAGTAACCAAGGACAATCTAGTTTGACACAAAAGTTCCTATTATACCCTTATCTTTGATTTCATCCATTTTACATTTATTTACCCCATCTCATAATTACTCTCAATACCAATACTAAAATTAATTGAACAAATTAGTTCATCATTTAAACACCCTTGGTCATTTCTTGAGAGAGTTCAATAGTCATTTCTTGGAAGAGTGCATGAGTAAATCCACTTAAAATTGGGTCAACATTTATTAGTAGAAAATAATTATTGTAGAGAAAATCTAGAATCCAATTAATTGGTAGGCAAGGGTAAAATAGACAAAATGTATCCTTAAACTATCAAATGGACATGTATTTTGAAACGGAGGGAGTATTAAAAATTTAATTAGAATAATCTTTCAACGTACAATTATTTCACACAAGCTTTCAATGATGTGTTATTATGTTAATTAATGAATAAGAAGACACATGAGTTGTCATATTCATTAACTGATTTGACAACGCATCATTGGATGCATGTTTAAAAAAATTGTACACTAACATAGTATACTAATTAAACTCATACAAAACATGATTGCAAAAAAAAATAACATTTTGAATGATACACATGAGTTGACTTAAAAGCATGAACCAAAAGTGTGGACTAAAAACTTTTGAGGGACTACGAAGAAATTTTTCAGCGAAACTAAAATGAAAAATTAGAATATGTATAGGGACCAATATTAAATATTTATTAAATGAATTGCACAAATAATTAACAACATTAGATTTTGTTCTGGACCAAGCAAATGCTCAAAGACCTATTTACACAGGCCTAATACAAATTGACCCACAACATTTGGGTAAAATTACTCGCAACACACCTCCTCCCCACGAGGAGGGGTGCTCGGAGCAACAAAGACTTGTTCAAATTGAACAGTAACGTTGTTCCCGCGAATCTCGCTCGACAATTACGATTTCCACGAATCCGTAACCGCGTTAGCCCTACATGTGTCATACAACGGCTCCTGCATTCCTCCACTCTATATAAAGGGGGCTCTCATCATCCTCAAAGTTAGAATCTCCTTACTCTCTCAACCCCCTTTCTGACTCAATACTGACTTGAGCATCAGAGTGTCTGCAGGTAGACACCCCTCCGCCGTTCTAGTCAACCAGCAAAGACTCACAACCACCGTTCACAGTTGCACAGGTAGTCACACTCTGATCAGGTATGATCAGATTTTATCACTCTTTTATTCATCAAGTCATTATTTTGCATTTGTTAATTTAATTTTTCGATTTAAATATGACAACAAAGTTTGAGATGAATATAATCAAGTATAAAATGCATATTAAAAAGTCCATGTTAAAAAGATTAAATTGTGAATTGGCACTTTATTCTCACATTTTTCATAATTTTGTAACATCAAGTAAGACCATCTTCAATGGGTGGGTCTTCAACATTTAAGACTCGGTGCCTATTAGGTACCCTTTTGAGGAGAAATTTTTTTGGGGTCCTATAAGACTCAGGGTCTCACTTAAGACATTCATTCTTAGGTGGGACTCACACTGTTTTAATATTAAAAAATTGATATGTAATGATATAAAGTTATTGATAATTGATTAGTGGGTCTCACTTAAGAATTTTGTGTGAGATGCTGGATTGGGATTGAATATTTATTATGTACTACTATTAAAAAATTATAAATGAGTGATGTGTACACGTAAGATCCATTTAAATACTCAGAAATGAGTGTCTTCATTGTGGATACTCTAATAACACAACTAATAATATAAGATTAAAGAAAACACAAATCGCGAACAATGAAACACGATCATTTGTTTACATAGTTTAAGCATTTGTGTTTACCTCTGCAATTATATAAAGCAACTATAGTTCCTTAGTTAATTGAGTGAATTAGGGTTTACAATGGTATAAGTCATGTATAATATGACAAATGTGTATTCTTACGAAAGGAATGTGAAGAATGCACTATATTAGTGTGTGTATGAGTTCCATCTCTAAATTCTTTAGAACCAAAAGAATAAACTCTCATCTTGAACTATTTAATGAAAACATTCTTTTTACTTGAAAATAATAAAAATAATTTAAGATGGCATCATGGGTACTAATGAATAATAGAATGGATAGAATTGATTGATTCGTATGTGATGGTAAACTTTAAACTAAAATGTCCGTGGATGCAACCTCAATCCTCAACCTTAGTCACTCATTTGACATATAAATTTATCTAAATTGAGGACATGTTTTAAGGATTAGAGGAAAGTTAAAGTTAGAATAGAATTCTTTGAGTGCACGCACCAAATGGCAAGAACCAATTCCAATATTGGTGAAGGTCGGTGCTTTTTATTCCCACTCATTTTTTATAGAAACCAATTTGGTTTGATACAGATTAAAAGGAAGAACAAAAAAAATTAGAAGTGCCTCTTTTTATTTCCTTCAAGAGAGAGGTAGGTATATTTTTGTACCTTTTCCTCGACCATTAATCTTTTTGGAATTCACTACTCCACCATCCCAACTTCCAATTAACCACATCAAAATTTCCCACTTTTTAATTAGAAGTAAGTCCCACTATCCCGCGAAGAATCTGAAGCTAGTTACACAGCTACCTAATTTCAAAGTGAACTACTTCCACAATTTGGAATATTCAATTATTAATCATTATTTATAAAAAAAAAATACTACTCCATTTGAAGAGAAAGACGCAGCAAAGCTAAAAACAATTTCCAAGAATAAATATTAATAAAATATTTAAATTGTTTATTTTTATGTCTTTTATCTCTCCGAATAGAGTCCTTAATCTTATTGTACTTTTAAATAGAGAAAATCTTGACCAAACTTCCACTTAACAAATTGTTAGATCTTAAAGTGCATAACTTACTTTAAAAGATTTTATTTAAAAACAAAATTACTCTAAAAGATTAAAAGAGAGCTTAATAAATAAGCTATAGAATTACTTAAAAAAAAGCTATAAAATATCAACAAGGCAGCAACACGGTGTTGTGAGATTTGGTAATGAGTCTTCTCTAAGTTTGATTTATGGCGTAAATGTCAAAATTGTTAGGTTGACCGTCTTGACCGGGCTTCGAATCTTGTTCTTCCACTTATGTGTTTAAGTTATCAATAACTATTATCATTTCATCGATCTAAAAAAAAAATCAAGTTTGATTTATGACATTGTCCATTATGAAACCTGCAACCATGTATAAAAAAGTGATTTTCCACCACCAACTTAAGAATTATTAGTCATATAAAAGGCAAAGGGCCTAAGTGGCAAAATATTTTGGGGAGCCTACTATAGATAAAAGATCGTACCTATGGCGAGTTAAAAAAAGAACTATAGAATGAAGTGTTTTTGATTCTACAATAAAAAATTGATTTCGAGTGAATTGATCGCATAAAATTGTTTCAACTAAAAATGAATTGAAAATAAAGTGGTTTTTTTATACATTAATGTAATATGATTTTTTCTAAAAGAAGTAATGTAAAAATGATTTTATAAATGTAAAAACCAATTATAGAATAAAAAACTTCATTATATAACATATTACTTTTAAGTAGTATCAATTATAAAAAAATAAAATAAAATTAATCCTACTCCTCGAAGAGGAGGGCTACTAAAAAGCTATAGAATAAAACAAAAAACAAAAAACTTATAACATACTCCATTTCTATTATGTACTTAGACCATGAATTTACAAAATGTAAATACAATAGAGGAATGGGAATAAAACAGGGGTGGCATTGAATGAAATTAAAATAAGAAAATGTATTTTTCACATAAAACAAGAAAATATTTATAATTTTGTGAAAAACGAAATAAAATTTGCATTAAAATGGGACCCACGAGAAATAAAAGTTTTTTCACAACCACACCTCACCCTTTTTGTTCTCTCATGGTAAAGTATTGTGCTATACTCTCTCTCACTCTTATTACAAATGCATTGCATAGTATTAGTATTGTTCGCATGTGATCTCACTGACACACTCTCTCCCTCGTTTATCTGTCGGCGCTTTCACCACACAACACACACACACACTCCTCCTTCCCTCCAAATCCCATCCTCTTTTTTACTTTTTTTAATAATTCGTTACTGTGTTTGTCTCTTAAATAAACTTCGCTTTCAAGTATCATCCCGTCTCGTGACACCATCTCTAACACACACACACTACTCTAAGTTAGTTATCATTTATTTATATATTTATAATAACACCCACTTTACCCACAACACAACCCATTAATTTCATTCACCCAAAACCCCCATTTCATTATTATAGTTCCAAAATGGCATTAGGCAAATCGTTGTTGAAGAAATTTCTCTCTTTCTTCTTTGTCCTACTACTGGCGATTGGAGGAAGAAGTGTGAATGCGCATGATTATGCGGAGGCATTATCGAAGGCAATCATGTTCTTTGAGGGACAACGATCGGGGTTTTTACCGGAGGACCAGAGACAGAAGTGGCGTGCGAATTCGGGTTTGAGTGATGGGTGGACTTACAACACTGATCTTACCGGCGGTTACTACGACGCCGGTGATAACATCAAATTTGGGTTTCCGATGGCGTTTACGACGACAATGTTGTCGTGGAGTGTGATTGAGTTTGGTGAAAACATGCCTCCCAATGAACTCAGAAACGCTCTGGTCGCAATTCGTTG
Organism: Medicago ruthenica; assembly: GCA_018208015.1. Taxonomy (NCBI): domain Eukaryota; kingdom Viridiplantae; phylum Streptophyta; class Magnoliopsida; order Fabales; family Fabaceae; genus Medicago; species Medicago ruthenica. The sequence goes on along the minus strand of CM031373.1, from coordinate 100,684,884 downwards.
GAGTACTGATTATTTGCTTAAGACTGTTTCTCAGCCGAACCGCATTTTCGTTCAGGTATTATTTTCAGTTTTGCTGAATCGTTGGGTTCACTCACTCACTCACTCACACGCACCCACTCACTCCTTCCACTTCCTTAATTAATTAATTAATTTATGTATTTTTTTTATTCCTTAATCAAAAAAGAAATTTATGGTATTCCTAAATTAAATCACTGTATATAAAGCCCACTGTTTTTCTTATTGAAATCAAATCATCATGCGTTCTTCCTAGATAGCTGTGCCGGTTTATTTACATTTACAATCCCCTTTCAGTTCTTTTTTTTTTTTTTAGAAGATTCACTTTTTTTAAATGAAAATACACTCTCTTCACAAGCTTTTAATTAAATAAATATATTTCTTAATATTATAAAGTAGTAATTTTAGTCGTCGCTACTAATAAGAAAAATGATTTTGACATTTCCCTTAATTTTTGTCATTACTACAAAGGTTTAGGTAAAATAATTTGATTTTATTAATTAAAATAAAAGTGCATTTTGAACTCAAAATTTTCCGTGTCACTATGTGGAGTGGAGTGGACCACTTCGTATCCTCGAAGTCCGTGAATTTCATCGGCTTTGCAACTGTCAATGCAACATTTCGTTACTTTACCATTTTCGTTTCTGTACTCCCTCCGTCCCAAAATATAAGCAAAAATTGGTCAGCAAAGGTTAATGTATTTGGTTTAAAATTTGTACCAAATACATCAACTTATGTTGACTCATTTTTGCTTATATTTTGGGACGGAGTAGTATACTAGTACGTCACCCACGCGCCAAACATGGCAGTGTTACTCATCTTCCATCGAATTTTTAAATTACCGCATAATTAAAATGAGAATTCTTTTCACTTTTGTTTATTCTCAAATTATATATCAAAAAATGACTAATAAAAATGGTTGATGACAAAATTTGGATGTGTCTAAATGTTCACCTAATTAAAAACATTGTACATGCTATACTATTAGGTGGGTGACCCAATCTCAGACCACAACTGTTGGGAAAGGCCAGAAGACATGGACACAAACAGGAAAGTGTATGCTGTTGATGCACCTAACCCAGCTTCCGATGTCGCCGGCGAAACTGCAGCCGCACTTGCTGCTTCGTCCATGGCATTCCGATCATCGGATCCCGGTTATTCTGAGACATTACTAAGAAATGCTGTTAAGGCATTTCAATATGCAGATAATTACAGGGGCGCATACAGTGACAATGCTGATGTTAAGGATGGTGTCTGTCCTTATTATTGTGATTTTGATGGATACCAGGTTAGTAAGTAGTATAATTGACTCTTCTTTTCAATTACTATGTATTGCATTTTTCCTTTTTATAGGTATCCGATGTTATCGTTTTGAATTTTCTATTCGGGAGACATTGAAAATGATAGTATATGGACAATGATATTGCTATGCCTTCACGTGATCAAAGACTCTAACTAATTGCTTTAAATTAGTTGATGAACAAAACATATTTAAAGACCGAAGCAAAGCAAAGCAAAATTGAATTATAGTACTATACTATGTTAGTTTGTTGCTTTATATAGCTATATATGCATTCAGATGGCGTGGGAAGTTATTCTCCCACATCCACCTTTTACACTCAATTTCTAGTAATAAATACTTTTTGGTTTTATTTCTAATTATCTATTTAGAATTATTATAACAACACTATGATGCATAGGTAAGGGCACTGGTACGTAATACGATAAACTTTAAAAAATGAAGGTACGGGTACGTTGATATAAAACATCGAAAAAAGATTTTTCAAGTGAATTATTACCATTGTTGTTGTAAAAACATGCTTAGAAAAGAAATTAATTTTAATAAAAAATAGTATAATACTATTTGTATTTTAATCATGTGTTTAACCACAATTCTATTATCATGTTGCTTAAGAGATTTATTTTTTTGGACCACCTTGTCGACTATTTTCATCAAAAGCAAGAGAGAGAATTGAAATACAGTAAAAAAACAAAATAATTTTGGTTATTTTTCCACCGCTCGTATGTTTTTGCTGCACCAACTACGGCAAATCAACTAGGTAAATGGGTACGGTTCGGTACGTACATTACGAATACCGTACGCGTACCTAGTACGGGTGCGTACCCGATAGCGGTATTTCTTTATGTTTGGAGTACTCATGCTTGAGAGAACAACAGGAATTGGGTAAATGAGAATAAAACAAGTGATTTTACGAAATAAGATTTAAGAAATAAAATAAGGTTTGAAAGATATAAGCGGTGGGTTTGGAATTTTTTGCCCCCTCTCTCTTTAGGAGTTAGGACATGACGGTGTAATGGATGAAATCACGATGCACCGTTTTACAGAAGCTTTATAGTTTTTGTCAAAATTACTGTGATTTTTTAAACTCATTGATAATCCAAATATGCACTATTCCATTTATTATAGTATCTTCCTAGAAGTATAACTTGAGAATCGACTTGTGAACATTTAGCTTATTTTGTGTTTTGTCGCATTGGAGTGTTCTGTCTCTAACTGACAATTTGTTTAAGTGAATGAATTACTTAGTTAATTAATTAAAAGTGATTCACTAATTCATTCACGTGATCCCGACACATAATGGAAGTGTTAGACTAATTGCATCTCGAGAATTTTTGGCACTGTTCAAAACTGATATATGATTATGCTTCAATCAACATCGAATTATATAGGAAATTGTTTTAATGAAATTTGTGAACAATAATCACTAGTTACATCAGACAAAGACAATTGATTATTACTAGTACTATGTGAAGGAGTAATGTTTGTCTGATGGCAATTCGTGTATTTAGTGGAATAAAATAGTAACTTAGATTTCGACATGTCAAATGCTATTTGCTACACTATTAATTGGTTTCGATATATTGTACAGGACGAATTGTTATGGGGAGCCGCATGGTTAAGGAGGGCTACTCAGGATGAAAATTTCCTAAACTACATTCAAAGCAATGGTAAAACACTTGGTGCTGAAGACAACATCAATGAGTTCGGTTGGGACAACAAGCATGCTGGACTCAACGTTCTTGTCTCCAAGGTCACGCCTATTTCCATCTCTATTCAATTCTATGTCCTGAAATGAATTAAATTAATAAGTTGAAATCACACATATGTATATCTCTGACATTGTTTTAATGTAAATGTTGATCAATAGTAATGAATTGTTATAGGAAGTCCTAGAAGGAAATGTAGAATCTCTTGAATCTTACAAGACCTCGGCAGAGAGCTTCCTATGCACACTACTGCCTGAAACATCAAGTTCACACATCGAGTACACTCCTGGTGGACTCATATACAGACCAGGTGGAAGCAACTTACAACATGCAACTTCAATTGCTTTCCTTGAGTTAGTCTACGCCAACTACTTATCTCGCACGTCACAAACCATCAATTGTGGCAATGTTTATGTTAGTGCACAAACACTTCGGGAGCGCGCCAAGAGACAAGTTGATTACATTTTAGGTGATAACCCCTTGGGTTTATCTTACATGGTTGGTTATGGTAACAACTATCCACAACGTATTCATCACCGTGGCTCATCTCTACCTTCTATTAAGGACCATCCTCAACAGATTGCTTGCAAGGAAGGTTCAATATACTTCAATTCAACAAATCCTAACCCAAATGTTCTTGTAGGAGCTATTGTGGGAGGACCTGGAGAAGATGATGTTTATGTGGATGACAGGGCTGATTATAGAAAATCTGAGCCAACTACATATATTAATGCGCCATTTGTTGGGGTTTTAGCATATTTTGTTGCTAATTAATCCCATTAATCCTTAACAGGTTAATTACAAGGATATGATTATTATCACTATATATACAGATCTAAGTATCTTCTTTTGTAGATAGGTAAAAGGTTTATATACAGGAAAGGTTAATGTGTCTCTCATCTTAAGAAAATCAAGAAGGAAGAGACGTGCTTGTGTCTGTTGGCTGGATACATAGGAATACTACAGAATTTGAAGTGTCACAAAATATGTGAAATACTACAGAATTTGAAGTGTCACAAAATATGTGACTTTTCCATTGAAGGGTGAAAAACGAGAACTTATTCACTACTGTAATGTTTTTTTTCTTTCTTGAATTTAACAAGAATAGAGTGAGGGTGTCATTGTGGTTGCTTGTTAATTGTCTTGAAGTTAGCCACGAAGCTTTTAGTTTTGATTGTGCGTTATACTAACTTCTTTTTAACTTATTGGTGCGAAGTTCTTATATTCGCTGTATCAAAAAGTTTGATTGATCAACTTTGGTGGTGTCTTCCCTCTCAAATATACAATACTAATCATGTTATTGGTGCAAAGTTCTTATATTCTCTTGTCGAAAAATTAGATTGATCAACTTTAGGGGAGTCTTCTCTTACAAATGTTCAATACTCAAATAAAAAAACATTACTTAAGACTTGAGATTTAAACTAAAGTTCTAATCAGACCAACTAAAGTTGGTATATGCATATGCATACTTCCTCAGTGCTATTATTGAAAGTATTTTTTGGTGTTAACTCTTAGGGTCCATTTGGTTCAACGAAGGGGAGAGGAGGGTAGGGGATATGACGGGGGAGAAATTTTAATTAAAAATATGTTTGGTTCACATGGGGAGAGGAGAGATTTTAAAATTAATTTATTGTTTTACTCTTAAACTTAATTAAATATACGATGATGTTTGTTTTTACATATAAGAAATAAGAGTGATAGATAACATGAAAATAAAAGTTGTTACAACGGTAATATAACCTAATAATAATAAAAGTTGTTACAAGGATAATATAACCTAATAATAAAAGTTGTTACAAGGATAATATTGAGATTTTTAAATTAATCTAAAGATAATTTTGGTAATATAATAAAATTTTAAAGAGATCACCTCCCCTCCCCTTTCCTTCTAAAAATTGAACCAAACACATCAAATTAAAAATATTCCCTCCCCTCCCTTCCCTTCCCCTTCAAAACTCTCAAACCAAACAGATCCTTATACTCTTAAGGGAATTTTAGTATGCGGAAATTCAGTCGGAGTTAAGTGAAATTTAGCAAAAAAGTAATACTATTAAAAGTATTATTATCGATTAAAAAAAATTCATTTCTTAAAAACACATACCATAATACAATGTATGGTGTAGTTGGAGAGTGATTGATGAGTATTTCAGCTACCACATCAACACCGGTCTATATTAATTGGTCTCATGACCTCAGGCACCGTATTGATCCGTATTTCTAGTTGTACTAATAGGTTTGCCTTCGCACCGCATGTCGATCTCATTGATTTGGATCACTTTATGTGGCTTTAATAAACGATAACTGATGCTTCACAGGGACACCAATGGGGCCTAATTAGGTAATTCGCTATATCAACTTAGAGTTTGTTTGGCAAGACACAAAAACAAGTTTATGTCTTCTAACTTATAAATTATTTCAGGAGCTTATAGTTTATTTTTCAGACGCTATTTCAAGTAGCGTTTGAGCTTATAGCTTATTGTTTTTTCTCTCTCTTTTACTCTTACTATTTTATTTAAATATCAGTTTTACCTCTTATGTTTTATTATAATTTAAAATAAAAAATAAATGTATTAAATACAGGGAATACCAACTATCATGCAAAGAGAGATAAAAATGGGTTCTACTGCTTCTTCATTATATCTGTATCGTCATTCTCCTTCTCCACCATTCCTCCATTGTTTCTTCTCCTTTCTTCATCCAGGTTTGCGATTTTTTCTCATGATGAACTTCCGGATATTGTTGATGGTAATCAATGTAGTGTAAGACCAGAGGGGAGATCAGAGAGATCAACAAAGACAAATGAAAATTCGTAACAATATTGCTGCTTTATTATGGAATATTAGGTGATAGACTTATTTTTATTATTATTTTAGATTAATATAATTGTAGTTAGGATTATCTTAATTCGTACTTAAATGACAATGATATTGTTGTTATTATTATTATTAATGTATGTTGTTTTTGTCTTCATAAAAAATTGAATGATATAAAAATGTCATTTTACATCTATCAGCTAGTTAAACCGCTAATTTTACCAAACACTTCAATTAGCTTATCAACCATAAGTCATCGGTCATCAGCTATAAGCTATCAGCCATCAGTCATCAGTCATAAGCTATAAGCTATCAGCTAGCTTATCAGTTATCCGCTATTTTTGTCAAACAAACCCTTAATGGTTGTGGCTCTGCAGGCTAGCACTCGTGAGTTTTGTCACAAGTCCTTAAAAAAAAACTTAAATACAATTTTGCTCCTTATATTTAAAAAAAATAAGTTTTGATCCTTCTATTTTAAAAATCATATTATTGGCCCCAATCTAAATTATTATTGAGTTTTGATCCCCCTCTCCATTTTGTAAATTTTGTTGATCTGTTCTTATAACCGACATCATTTAATGGGATAAGATTTAGTGGGTGTTTGAAAAAGCGGTGGGGTTAAAATTCTCACGTTCCAATATATATATGTACCGTAAAAATAAAGAAGCTACAATTTGTAGCTTTACATTGGAAACAAGCAGGCTTTTATTGTTGTTGTTTACGTGATCTTATCACTAATGTTGTGGTAGTGTCGGAGTAAACAATATACTTCTTCATATCATTACTAATTTGTTTGAATATATACTATTTTTTTAAAAATAATAAACATTTCATCTTCTTCTTTGTGTTCATGGTCTTCATCATCTTTACCAATAAACCTAGAAATTTCAAAATTAACTTCATAAAATCAAGGGTTAAATAATGTTTTTCCCCCGCCATTTGGGCGAATTTTGAAAAACCCCCTGTAAAATTAATTTTTTTTAAATACCCCCTTGTCATTCAAAGATTCCAACAAAAACAACATTGGTCTCATTTGATTGGACAACTTACCTAACGTGGCACGCTGACTAGGCAAATTAATTTATTTTTCATTTTTTAAATTCATCTCGCATTTTCCTTCTAAAAAAAAGAAAAATTAAAATGAAAATAAGAAAATTTGGGATAAAACCCAATTTCTCTTCTTCCTCCCTTTGTTCATCGATTTTCATCTTCTTCCTCCATACCTTTTCTTTCCTTTCTCTCGAGTTCACCATCAAGTTTACGTTTATTGCTTCTCTACTGTCATATTACACTGATAACTGCAATTATAAAAATTGGTGATGCTTATGGCTTCTCATATTATGTAACACTCATATAGAGATTGCCTAGTATCTCTTACGAGCATTAAAATTTCGTACTGGATACATTAATTTACAATATAAAAGTTCATTCTGAATATTACATTACATAGTAATATTACAACCCAAGGTTTATACAACACCTCTTTGATACATGTATATCAATAATACATCAACATATAATACAGTCAAACTCTAAACATATAACATGCATCAGCACGATCAGTCCGTAGCCTTCTCCTTACCCTTGTTGCGTGCTGCCTGTGACCCTGCCTGTGAACCTGCACCAGAAGGAATGGGATGAGACATAATGTTTCAGTGAGCTCTACCCAACCTACTGTTGGCAACCACATGGAACCTAGGGTCGCCATGCCTACCTTGGCAATTTAGGGGAAGACTAGAATCGCCAAGTCTTTAATTCTATCCCCAAGGGATATAACCCGCCTATAACTATAATTGTAATCTACCCATATCTGTAAAACTTCCTGTGACTATAACTTTAACTATAACTGTAAAACATAATACAAATAAAGTGTTTTATGTTAGCTGTTAGCGTTGAACAAACAATTAATCTGAGTTCATTTTACGGAGTGGATCCGGGTGGAGTAACCCTGAAGTACAACATCCCTATGACCCGATGAAATTCCTGACAATCAGGCTAACACCGGACTCCCTATGAAACGTGTGGACAACCCTCTCGGAGAAGTACCATCCGGCGAAACCCGGAGTCTGCTGAACACGCCCTATGACTGTGAAACGTGCGAACACGCCATTATCTTTGATATAATTCTTTAACTTTAACATATGAACATATAATTTGTCACTATATTCTATAACGATCGTGTAACATATAACCTATAACCCATGATTCTTGGCTTATCGTTCTCATAAGCCACCTATAATCGTTGGAGAACCAACACTATAACTTATCTGTAACTATGCTTGCCGAAGCATTCTTATTACTCTCGTACTCTAATTCGAGTACGTCTTTAACTTTGTTCACCTAAAATAGGTTCTTGACTTATCAAGCCATATGCTTCCCTTAATAATCCATACATTCTCTAAGGGATAGGTCCTCTAACACTTAACAGAGATACATAGCCATTGCACGTTGCTTAATGAGTTTGAAGTAGTATTGGACGGCTAGAATGGTGCAAGAGCTGATGAAAAACAAACTGTCCCTGTGTGCTGTGGAATCGTGACACGATTTGGAAATCGTGTCACGATTTTCTACCCAGAAATCGTGTTATGTTCTGCCTACAAAATCGTGACACGGTTGCACAATCGTGACACGATTTTGCGTGCAGTTGGACAGCATAAGGCAAGTTCAAAACATGATTTTCACCATTCTTGGCATATCCAAACATACTCAAACATCACAACAGCTTAAGGCATAATTCTAAGGCATATAAACAGCTTATAACATGATTGATCAAGGGATTACCATCAAAAGGAAAATTAGGGTTCTACAATCTCAAACTTGATCATAAACTATAAACATCAAAACTTATACAAGGAGGGTTCTAAAACCCCTACGAGCTCACCTCAAACCTCAATCGGTGCTTGCTAAAACCAGAATTCCAAAGCCCTGGCTTCAATCTCAAAGCCTCTACTCAAGAGTGCTTCCTATCCTTGGCTTTCTATAGCTTCTTCTTGCTCCAAATTTCCAAAACAAGCTTACTTGGAACACAAGAGTTTAGGAAGGAGTTTAATTCTTTAAGGGGTGATGATTTGATGATGATGATGATGAAGATGGGGGGCGAAAATGAGGGAGAAAGAGGGAGAAAATTCTGTTTTTCTTTCAAATGGAAATGAGAGATAAACATGAGTATTTTTCATATTTATCTCTTTGCCCTTTTATCCTATAATTACAACTTTGCCACTCCTCTAATTACCACCTTGCCATTGCTTGCACATCAAGCTTCTAACACTTATAACTGATACTTCTAAGCGGGATATTACACTCTACCCCCTTAAAGAAATTTCATCCTCGAAATTTAGAAATTACATGTAAATAGATGTGGATAACTCTCCTGCATCTCTGATTCCAATTCCCATGTAGCTTCACCGTAGGGAGAACCTTTCCATATAACTTTAACAATTGGAATCTCTTTGTTCCTCAATACCTTGACATCACGTTCGATAATCCGTTCCGGTTCGGGCCGAAAAGTCAAATTGGATCTCAAGTCGATGGTTTCCAACTCCACTGGTTGAAAAGGATCTGGAATGAACTTCCTTAACTGTGAAACATGGAAAACATCATGTAATCCTGACATCGCCGGTGGCAGAGCCAATTGATAAGTTGCTGGTCCGACACGTTTGAGTATCTGGAATGGCCCAATAAATCTTGGACTCAATTTCTTTGTCCTGTAAACACCTCGTAATCCCAACTTAGGGGTAACTTTCAGGAAAACATGATCTCCCACTTCGAACTCTAGAGGTCTTCGCCTCTTGTCCGCATAACTCTTCTGTCGACTCTGAGCAGTTCTGATCTTATCCTAAATGGATTTAATCTTTAAAGTGGTCTCCTGGATAATCTCAGGTCCCAGAATACTTTTATCTCCGACCTCTGACCAACAAAGTGGTGTTCTACACCTTCTGCCATATAATGCCTCATAAGGTGCCATTCCGATGCTAGAATGGTAACTATTATTATAAGAAAATTCAATTAAAGGCAGATGATTATTCCAACTTCCTCCATCCTCTAAAATACATGCGCGAAGCATATCCTCTAATGTCTGTATGGTTCTCTCAGATTGTCCATCTGTTTGAGGATGATGGGAAGTACTCAACTTTAACCTCGTTCCCAAAGCCTTCTGAAAAGCTTTCCAAAAGTGAGAAGTGAAAATAGGATCTCTATCCGAAACAATACTGGTTGGAACACCATGCAGTTTCACAATCTCTGCTATTAACAATTCTGCATACTAAGCAGCCCTGTACGTAGTCCTAACCGGTAAAAAGTGAGCAGACTTAGTTAACCGGTCGACAACTACCCAAATCGAATCATGTCCCCGTTGAGTTTGAGGTAATCCTATTACAAAATCCATAGAGATCTCTTCCCATTTCCACTGAGGGATTTCCAATGGTACTAGCATCCCTGCAGGTCTCTGATGTTCAACCTTTACTTGTTGACACACAATACATCGCGATACGAATTCCGCAATATCGGTCTTCATCCCCGGCCACCAATAATCTTTCTTTAAATCTTGATACATTTTGGTGGTACCTGGGTGAATACTGAAACTACTCTTGTGTGCCTCTTCCAAAATCAACCTTTTTAAGTTAGCATCATTAGGAACACAAACTCTACCTTCAAACAGCAGAGTACCAACCGATGCCCTTGAAAATTCTGACTGTCCCATCTTCCTCTGAAGATCCATATCCGATTCTTGAGCTTGTGCGATTTGGGATCGCAAATCACAAGTGACCTCTAATCTTTGCAACAAGATGCCATTACCCATCTCTGTAACACTGAGATTAAGATCTCTAAATTTCTCATACAAACCACAAGTGTGCATCAGCACTTCTGCTCTCATCAAAGATTTTCGGCTTAAGGCGTCAGCAACTACGTTCGTCTTTCCCGGGTGATACTTTAATTCAAAATCAAAATCCTTTAAGTATTCCATCCATCTTCTCTGTCTCATGTTCAGTTCCCGTTGATCGAACAAATACTTTAAACTTTTGTGGTCACTGAACAAGTCAAACTGTGCTCCATATAGATGGTGCCTCCATACTTTCAAAGCAAAAACTATTGCTGCCAACTCGAGATCGTGAGTGGGGTAATTTTCTTCATGGGATTTAAGCTGCCGAGAAGCATAAGCTATTACATTACCTTCTTGCATGAGCACACTACCCAGTCCTTTATAGGACGCATCACAATAAACAACATATTTCTTCACGGGATCCGGTATTGCTAGCACTGGAGCCTTGGATAATTTCTTCCTCAAAGTCCGGAAAATTTTCTCACAATCTTCGTCCCAGACGAAAGGCACATCTTTTCTCGTGAGGCGTGTCAAAGGCAACGCAATCTGCGAAAATCTCATAATAAATCTTCGGTAGTAACTTGCTAAACCCAGGAAACTCCGAACTTCTGTTACATTCACTGGTCTGGCCCAATTAAGAACAGCTTCGACTTTAGATGAGTCTACTGACACTCCTCCTTTAGAGATAACATGACCCAAAAACTGGATTTCTGACAACCAAAATTCACATTTGCTGAATTTTGCATATAACTGATTTTCTCTGAGAATGTCCAAAACAATTCTCAGATGTTGAGCATGTTCCTGTGAGTCCTTTGAATAGATCAAAATATCATCAATGAAGATTACCACAAACTGATCCAGGTAAGGCTGGAAAATTCTATTCATGTAGTCCATAAACACTGCTGGAGCATTAGTCACTCCAAAAGGCATAACCAGAAATTCATAATGTCCGTAACGCGTCCTGAACGCCGTCTTAGACACATCTGACGATTTGATACGAATCTGGTGGTATCCTGATCTGAGATCAATCTTTGAAAATACTGCGGCTCCTTTAAGTTGATCCAAAAGATCACCAATCCTCGGGGGTGGATACTTATTCTTAATTGTTACTTTATTCAGCCGACGGTAGTCGATACACAATCTCATACTTCCATCCTTCTTCTTAACCAACAACACTGGTGCACCCCAAGGTGACACACTAGGCCTGATAAAATGTTTCTGAATTAAGTCCTCTAACTAAGACTTCAATTCCTTAAGCTCTGACGGTGACATTCTATACGGCACCACAGATACTGGCTCCGATCCTGGGATGAGATCAATAGAAAACTCAACTTCTCGTTCTGGGGGTAAATTGATTATCTCAGAAGGAAAAACATCTAGATAATCACTGACAACAGGAATGTCACTGGGACTCAGTTCTGATTCTGAAGTCACAGTAACCATTACATAAAAACCCTATCCTGAGCACACATTAGCTGGGTAAGCTGATGAGTGCGGTTAATTAACTCAGATAAAGCCACACCTTCGGTCGTATCATCTGTAGGCATAAAAATACACTTTTCCGCACATCCAATGTACACATGATTAGCAGAAAGCCAATCCATTCCTAGGATCACATCAAGTTGTATCATGGGAAGACACACCAAATTTATGTAGTATGTCTTGCTAGATACTGTGATCGGACAATTTTCACATATAAAATTAGCTACAACTCCACCTTCTGTAGCGGTAGACACCATCATAAGAGGAATCAACGGTGACATAGTTAACTATAATGTTTCTACACACTTGTAAGAAATAAAGGAACATGTTGCACCACAATCAAAAAGCACTTTAACTGGATTCTGGCCTAAGTAACACATACCAGCAATTAAGTCTTCATTGGTCAAAGCCTTCTGGCCATCAAGGGAGTACACCCTGCCTTTACTTGTAGTAGTCCCTTCAGCTCCACTTTTATTCTTTCTTTCTGGATAATTTGCCAAAATGTGCCCCGGCTGCCTACACCCGAAACACACACCTGTTTGCCTCATGCATTCACTGTAATGCAATTTCCCACAGTATTTACAAGCAGCACTCGCCTGGTGTGAAAATGACTGCTTACCCCTCTTAGGAGAGCCCTTAGGCTTATTCTCATGGTACCTATCTTGAAACTTGCCTTTTCTCTTTTCATATGCTGCAACTTTCTCTTTAGCGGTCTTGGCAAAACCCGCTTCAGCAACCAAACTGTCGTGAACCATTTCAACGTAGCTGGTATTTCTTTGAAGGCTCACTGCTGTATCAATTTCACCTCTCAACCCACGCCTATACTGATTCATCTTCCAGTTCTCATTACTGGCATACTCGTTGTGAGAGGAGTAATATGACAACTCTTCAAACTTCTTTGTAAACTCGGTGACTGACATGCCACCTTGTTTCAACTCAAGGAACTCTTGTTCTTTCTTTACTTTATACGACATCAGGATATACTTCTCTAACATTGCTTCCTTGAAGTTATCCCAATTAATCTCAATGTCATTTGCTATCATTCGGCGTTGAGCAGATTCCCACCAATCTTCTGCTGCGCCTCTGAATTGATTGGTAGCTAATAGTACCTTACTTTCTTCTGGGCACTCCACCATCCGGAACACTTTCTCAATCTGCTTGAGCCATCTCTTGGCTTCTGGAGGTTCACCTTCCCCATTAAACTCAGGAGGGTGATTTCTATTAAATTCCCGGAAGGACGGATTTGCCACTACTGGTGGTGGTGTCTGCTGTTGAGCACCTTGTCCTTGGTGCATCATCTCCATCCATTCATGCTAAGTTAGAGCCTGCTGTTGGGCTTGCTGCTGCATCATAAGCATCATCTGTTGATGCTGTAATGCAGCCTGAGCTTGCTGTTCTTGATACTGTTGCTGCAACGCCTGCTGCTGTTGCATCATTTGAGCCCAAAAATTCATATCAGGGTCTCCTCCGGCTTCCTCAGCATTGGCCTGATTTACTCTAGGCCTGCCAGGACCTCTTCTTCTCCCGGACATTTTATCCTAACTGTCATACACAAGTCAAAGTGATCAGTTTCAACCAGATATAACATTTAGAATAATGTCCCGGATCCAAGAGATCCACAAACTTGAATTGTATTTTAATGACCCAAGGCACGGTCTGAATCGACCTGCTCTGATACCAAATTGTAACACCCATATAGAGATTGCCCAGGATCTCTTACGAGCATTAAAATTTCGTACTGGATACATTAATTTACAATATAAAAGTTCATTCTGAATATTACATTACATAGTAATATTACAACCCAAGGTTTATACAACACCTCTTTGATACATGTATATCAATAATACATCAACATATAATACAGTCAAACTCTAAACATATAACATCAGCACGATCAGTCCGTAGCCTTCTCCTTACCCTTGTTGCGTGCTGCCTCTGATCCTGCCTGTGAACCTGCACCAGAAGGAATGGGATGAGACATAATGTCTCAGTGAGCTCTACCCAACCTACTGTTGGCAACCACAGGGAACCTAGGGTCGCCAGGCCTTCCTTGGCAATTTAGGGGAAGACTAGAATCGTCAAGTCTTTAATTCTATCCCCAAGGGATATAACCCACCCATAACTATAACTGTAATCTACCCATATCTGTAAAACTTCCTGTGACTATAACTTTAACTATAACTGTAAAACATAATACAAATAAAGTGTTTTATGTTAGCTGTTAGCGTTGAACAAACAATTAATCTGAGTTCATTTTATGGAGTGCATCCGGGTGGAGTAACCCCGAAGTACAACATCCCTATGACCCGATGAAATTCCTGACAATCAGGCTAACACCGGACTCCCTATGAAACGTGTGGACAACCCTCTCGGAGAAGTCCCATCCGGCGAAACCCGGAGTCTGCTGAACACGCCCTATGACTGAAACGTGCGAACACGCCATTATCTTTGATATAATTCTTTAACTTTAACATATGAACATATAATCTGTCACTATATTCTATAACGATCCTGTAACATATAACCTATAACCCATGATTCTTGGCTTATCGTTCTCATAAGCCACCTATAATCGTTGGAGAACCAACACTATAACTTATCTGTAACTATGCTTGCTGATAAGTGCCTAAAAGTTGTTATCTTTTGGTACAATTTAGGGCACTTATGATTACTTGTTTTACAAGTTACCTTAGGATTAGAGCATATTTGTGTTAAAAATACAATATTTGTGATCCTAAGCCTTACCCCATGTGATTATGCAGGAAATACATGCTTGGACCTGATTGATGCAAAGATATGAAGATTTTATTGATGTCATCGCTACAAGCGCAGAAGCCATCGCTAGTAGCGAGGATAGGCAGGGATTTCCAGGTTTTCATCGCTTGAAGCGCAGCTTCCATCGCTAGAAGCGAGCTTAGGCAGGGATTATCAAGAGTTCATCGCTTGAAGCGATGAACTGGACGCTTGAAGCGAGCCTAGGCAGGGAATTTCAAAGATCCATCGCTTGTAGCGACAGACCTTGTCGCTACAGCGACCAGAGGGCGGTTTAATGCTGATGGATGACGTGGAGCTCTTTGATTGGCCAGTTGACTTCCTCGCTACAAGCGACAGGCTGGTCGCTTGTAGCGAGCGTGCAAATTCTCAGCATATTTATATATTTTGAAGCTCATTTTTTAGGTGGTTAGTTTTTTATCAGAATTTTCATTTTCCAGAGCTCAAAATATTAGTTATCTAAGAGAGAGAATAGGCATAGAAGGAGGTAAACTTCAAATAGCAAAGTGATTTGGATTGAAGAGTACATTAAGAAGCTTTGAGACATCAAGCTCTAATATATCTTCATCTTCCTTTCTTGTTTTGCAATAGTTATCATGACAATGATCAACTAATCTCCTTTGTTGGGATTAATAGGTAATCAATCATTCCATGTTGTAAACCTTTGATTTATTAAATATATGATTCTAGCATTTTTATATACCATTGAATTTCTTCTTGCATTTCAATCTTATATTTGATTTAAATGTTGTTGAAAAAGACTTTTGAATCTAGGTTTAGACTGATATTCTATCAAGAAAAGAAATTCTAGAAATGGGATTTGGTTTTGATAATTACATTAAAGTATTGGATCTTAAAGCTGTCGAATCGTTTAATAGATTGAGAAATCATCGATTAAACGATACGATCGATCTCACGACGTCATTTGGGAAATCAATGACGTTGTTGAGCAATACGTGATAATGTCATATATAAGAAAAAGCTAGAATCCGTATTTACAATCAATCGAATACAAACGATGTTGGATTGATGAACGTTAATCCTAACACCTTCTATGTCCTATTACTCTACGTTTTATTTATTATGTTTTTAAAATGTTGAGTAGTGTAGTAAAGAAAAAGGTTAAACCCTAACTTAAGACGATAATCGACGTTGAACGGTTTATGATATCACGTTAATCCCTGTGGAACGATATAAAAACGATACTTACTTTTGACTAACATCAAAATGGCGCCGTTGCCGGGGATTAAAGTTATGATATTATAATCATTGCAACTTTAATTATGGTTTTAAGCAATTTTGCACAAAATTCTTTTATGTAAATAACTATTATTCCTTATCCCTCTTGTTTGCTAATTCTTTTTTGTCAGATTGTTGATATCGTATATGCGAGGTCAAGTATCGGAGGACCAACTGCTTTTTGATTCGGAAATAGAAAGAACAGCTCGAAGAAACAATAGCAAGAATCGGAAAAAGAAGCAGCAAGCAAAGAAAAGGCAACAAGAGGAAGCTTCTGTTTCAAGTCCTTTATCTAGTCCAAGTCCAAGCCAAGAGATTCCAATGGCTGCAAAAGAACACTGATGCATCCATCAAAAATCTGGAAACGCAAGTGGGCCAGTTGGCACAACAACTATCTCAAGCTACTCAACAAGGCGGAACCTTTACCGCCAACACACAAACCAACCCAAAGGATCATGCATCATCATCAAAATGACAATTAAGTCATTTTGATGAGGAAGTCCTTGCATCAAGAGACAACGAAAATTGCAAGGCAATTGCTACTCGGAGTGGGAAGGTCATTGGTAGAGGTATAGGGGACAACCTTGAAGTAGAGAGAAGAATTGTTGATAATGAGGAGAAGGATGATGATGAATGACATGAGGAGGAAACAGGAGGTGTAAATAGAGAGGAAGAAGTTGAAAAAAATAATAAGGATGTAGTTGAAAATGAGAACATAGTGTGGAAGAAGGATGTGGTGAAGGAGAAGGGCAAGAATCATGAAGTAGTGAAGAATGCACCGACACCACATCTACCGTACCCAACTACACCAGCCAAAAAAGAGAAAGAGAGGCAGTTTGCTAGGTTCCTTGACATTTTCAAACGTTTACAAATCAACATACCGTTCTCGGAAGCCCTTGAGCAAATGCCGACCTATGCCAAGTTCATGAAAGAAATTCTCTCCAAGAAGAGGAGGTTTAATGAAGAAGAAACAATTCAGCTAGACGCGAATTGTAGTGAAATCATCCAGAGAACATTGCCAAGAAAGGAAAGAGATCCGGGCAACGTTACACTGCCGGTGTCCATTGGCAATGTTAATGTCGGCAAAGCACTCATTGATTTGGGTTCAAGTATCAACCTAATCCCATTATCCGTTGTCAAAAGGATTGGTGATATAGTTGTGAAGAGAACCAACTTAACCTTGCAATTGGCCGACAAATCCTACACTCGTCCATTGGGAATTGCTGAAGACGTGTTGGTGAAAGTCGACAAGTTCTTGTTCCCCATCGACTTTGTAGTGATGGACATACCGGAGGATGATGATGTGCCGCTACTTCTTGGGAGAACTTTCATGCAAACGGCACGGATGATGATTGATCTTGACGGAGGCTTAATGAAAGTCCGTGTGGACGATGAAGAAGTCAATTTCAACATCGACGAAGCGATGAAGTATCCTAGTGATAAAGGTGCTTGCTTCAAGATGGATGCAACGGAAGAATTGATAGTTGATACGAGAAACCAGTTGCATCATTTGACGCATCTTGAAAGAGTTTTGACAAACGCACTAAGTATCATAGGAGAAGAAGATGAGAAGGAGCTTGAAGAGTGTTTGAAGGAGCTCGATTCGTTGAAGGAAATTCCTCCTCACAAAGCCAAAATCGAGGAATTGACGAATGAAGCTAAAGTGGAAGAATCGAAGCCGGAGATGAAGATCTTGCCCTCACATTTGAAGTATGTGTTTCTTGATCAAGAGGGTACCAAACTGGTCATCATTAGTAGCTCCTTGTCAAACCATGAAGAAACAAAATTGGTCGAAGTTTTGAAGTCCAACAAGGAAGCAATAGGTTGGACACTATCCGACTTGAAAGGGATAAGTCCATCCTATTGCATGCATAAGATCATGATGGAAGAGGATTATAAGCCGGTAGCACAACCTCAAAGACGGCTAAACCCAAACATGAAGGAAGTAGTCCGGAAAGAAGTGGTTAAGCTACTTGAAGCCGGCATGATATATCCGATCTCGGATAGCACTTGGGTTAGTCCGGTTCAAGTTGTCCCTAAGAAGGGAGGTATGACAGTTATCACGAACGAGAAGAACGAGCTCATACCAACAAGAACCGTGACCGGTTGGAGGATGTGTATCGACTACCGGAGGCTTAACAAAGCAACTAGAAAGGATCATTTTCCTCTACCATTTATGGATCAAATGCTAGAGAGGCTGTCAGGACAAGCTTTTTACTGTTTCCTTGACGGATATTCGGGTTACAATCAAATTTTGGTGAATCCAGACGATCACGAGAAGACTGCATTCACATGTCCTTTTGGGGTATTTGCATATCGACGCATGCCGTTCGGATTATGTAACGCTCCAGCAACATTTCAACGATGCATGCAAGCCATTTTTGCAGACTTGATAGAGAAAAACATTGAAGTGTTTATGGACGACTTCTCAGTTTTCGGGTCATCATATGATTTGTGCTTGAAGAATCTGGACACGGTACTGAAACGGTGCAAGGAAACCAACTTGGTGCTCAATTGGGAGAAGTGTCACTTCATGGTAACCGAGGGTATAGTCCTTGGTCACAAGATCTCCTCCAAGGGTATTGAAGTTGATAAAGCTAAGATCGACGTGATAGGAAAACTTCCACCACCAATCAATGTCAAAGGAATCCGAAGCTTCCTAGGCCATGCCGGGTTCTATCGGAGATTCATCAAAGACTTCTCAAAAATTGCAAAGCCATTGAGCAACTTGCTCAACAAAGATAAGTCTTTTGATTTTGATATTGATTGTTTACATGCTTTTAATAGTTTAAAGGATAGCTTAACATCCGCACCCATAATCACCGCACCAAACTGGACATATGATTTTGAACTTATGTGCGATGCAAGTGATTATGCGGTAGGCGCGGTGTTAGGTCAACGCAAAAACAAAATTTTTCATGCTATACACTATGCAAGTAAAGTTTTAAATGACGCACAAGTCAATTATGCTACCACTGAAAAAGAATTACTTGCCATAGTGTTCGCATTAGAAAAATTTCGTTCGTATCTCATTGGTTCAAAAATTGTTATCTGGACTGACCATGCAGCTATTAAGTACTTAATTACCAAACCCGACTCAAAGCCGAGACTCATCCGTTGGATGTTGCTACTCCAAGAGTTTGATTTGGAGATTAAGGACAAGAAGGGGACTGAGAACCTAGTAGCTGATCATCTGTCAAGATTGGTAAACGATGAGATAACGAAGAATGAGAGGGACATCCTTGAAGAGTTCCCGGATGAGAAGTTGCTTATGGTGCAAGAAAGACCATGGTTCGCTGACATGGCCAACTACAAAGCAACGGGGTTCATACCGGAGGATTACACATGGCAAATGAAGAAGAGGTTGTTGAGAGACGCAACTCAATTCATTTGGGATGACCCGTACCTCTTCAAGATTGGAGCAGACCACTTGTTAAGAAGATGTGTTGCAAGAGAAGAAGCCAAGGACATCATGTGGCATTGTCACAACTCGCCATATGGTGGTCATTATAGTGGAGAAAGAACTGGAGCAAAAGTTCTTCAAGCTGGCTTTTATTGGCCCACTTTGTTCAAAGATGCATACGAACATGTGAAGGAATGCGAGAGTTGCCAGAAAACCGGAGGGATTTCAAAAAGGAATGAAATGCCTCTACAAAGTATCCTTGAAGTCGAAGTCTTCGACTGTTGGGGTATTGACTTTGTAGGGCCATTTCCATCCTCCATGACCAACGAGTACATTCTGGTGGCTGTTGACTATGTGTCAAAGTGGGTAGAAGCAATAGCATCTCAGAAAGCCGATAGCAAGACGGTGGTCAAGTTTCTGAAAAGGAACATCTTTTCCCGATTTGGAACTCCAAGAGTGCTAATAAGTGACAGAGGTTCTCACTTCTGCAATCAACAGTTAGCAAAAGCACTTGAGCACTATGGAGTAAAGCACAAGGTTGCTTCATCATACCATCCACAGACCAACGGTCAAGCCGAGGTATCCAACCGTGAAATCAAACGGATACTTGAGAAGACCGTGTCATCATCGAGAAAGGATTGGGCGATGAAACTGGACGAAGCATTGTGGGCCTATAGGACCGCATACAAAGCTCCTACGGGTTTCACACCATTCCAGTTGGTGTATGGGAAAGCATGCCACTTGCCGGTCGAGTTGGAGCACAAAGCGTTTTGGGCGCTCAAGTTTTTGAACTTTGATCAAGAGCAAGCGGGGGAGAAGAGAAAGCTTCAGATGCATGAGCTAGAAGAAATGCGTGACCAAGCCTATCAGTCAAGCAAGCTTTATAAGGAAAAGGTCAAACGATATCATGACAAGAAGATCATGAAGAGGGAATTCAGGCCTGGTCAAATGGTGTTGCTGTTCAATGCAAGGCTAAGACTATTTCCGGGTAAATTGAAGTCCAAATGGTCCGGTCCGTTCATGATCAAGGAGGTCAAACCTTATGGAGCTGTGGAATTAGAGGATCCTATCACTAAGTCAACATGGACAGTGAATGGACAGAGGCTGAAGCCATATTTTGGAGGTGAAGTTGTTCGGCACACGACGACGATTTCACTCATCGATTCTTAAGCATAAGCTAATCAGGCGTCGATCTAATGACGTTAAACAAGAGCTTGTTGGGAGGCACCCCAATTTTGTAAGTATGTTGCATTTTTAGTGTTATTTTAGTTCTGTACAGTTATTTACACATGTAGGGATAGTGGCAAGAACTCAAAATTTTATTTTTCTGTTTCCTGTCATGGTCGCTACAGCGACGGATTCATCGCTGTAGCGATGAGTTTTGCACTACGTCGCTGTAGCGACGCACTTGTCGCTTGAAGCGATGGATTTCAACCTTGCGCTTGTAGCGCCACACCACGCTTATAGCGATGGGCTTATGGCCTGTCGCTGTAGCGACAGGTCGCGCGCTTGTAGCGACCGTATCAGTAACAGCCTTTTATAGTTCCCAGGCCACTTAATCTCTTCCCCTACCTCCCAACTACCATATTTATTGCATTAGCCGTTTTTCATTATTATTTTCGCATCTCTCTATCTCTGTAACATATTACATTTCCATTTACACCATTTCTGCAATTCCCATTTTGTATCACTTTACATTTCTGCAAATCTTGCACTTCCATCTCTGTATCTCACTCAATCCACTCTCCAGGTATGTTAATCGTCATTTTCTGTTGCTGTTTATATGCTCTTTACTGATTATTGATGCCTGCATGCGTATTAAAATTTTTAGGGTTTAGGGTTTTGAAAATTTTAAACTTAAGATTATGCCCTTTTGATTTACCCATGTTTATCTGTAGTTTAAGCTGTAGTAAATGAACTATAATCACTTGCCACACTCTCCTTTCATCATTTGAGTCATTCAAATCGTATTTTGAAAAAAAAATTGTAAAAATGTCAAAATAAATTTAGGGTTTTGATGAATAGGAAGTTTTAGTGATTGTTCTTCATTTATATTAGCTTTAGGGTTAATTTCGCATGCTACAAGTAGGTTTAAATCCAGAAAATCATGATTTTTGAAAATGGGTCTTCCTCGCTAGAACAGCGCTTGTAGCGCAGGAAGCAGGAAAATTCTGGGTTCGCTCGCTACAAGCGACCAGTCTGTCGCTGTAGCGACGAAACCCAGAAATTTTTTTTATTTTTCTTTTAATTTGAACCTGACTTGTATCCTACCTAATTTTTATCTGTTTTAATCCTTGTGTAGGAATGGCACCCAAATCCTCATCCAAAAGACAAAGGAACGTTGAGAGCTCATCATCTCGACCAAGAGCCAACCCTCAACCGCATGACGCGAGCCGCTTCCTAAGTTTCAGAAATCAAGAACGGTATGAGGAGCTGAAAACACGGAGAATCTGGTCTGAGAAGCAATTCCAGATTTCAGAAGAGGGAGAATATGGAGGGATAGCACACATGATCAATGAAAGGAAATGGGGGATACTGTGCACTCCACCAAGGAAGATAAACTACGACATCGTGCGGGAATTCTATGCAAATGCGATCCCAGCAGACCCATCAGACGAATTCACATGGACTACATACGTGCGAGGGCGCACTATTGCCTTTGATCGCATGTCCATTAATGCATACTTGGGCAAACCTTTGGAGCTTTGTGAAGAGGATAATCCATTAGCCCCAACCATGCTATGTGACTTCCATGAGCATCAGAGGAGCGGGAATTGGGATCACGAGCTGATTGCACGAGACATCTTCCAGGAGGGGAAGCATTACGATTTGAGTAAGGCTTCGGGTAAGCCTTTCAGAGCCTTTCGAGAGGATATGACTACACCTGCTCAGGTAGTCCTTACCCTAATTTTATATAATATCCGGCCTAAATCACACACCTCTTCTACCACCCTCGACGTTACACCTCTTCTCCACTATATTCTTAGCAACCGTCAGGTTGACGTTGCTAGGCTTATAGCCAATGAGATGAGGGTTGTAGCTGAGAGCGGCATTCTACCCCCAGGCAAACCCAAATGCCCACTGACCTTTCCTGGATTGATTATGGGACTTTGTAGACGGGCTAGGGTACACATGCCCAACCAGGTAGATGAAGAGATAAAGAATCCTATTGATGACAGGTACATCAATAGGTACTGCTCTACCCCCACACCTATTGCCCCACCTTCTTCCTCAGCTGGACCATCCACATCAGCCGGTCCTTCTAGTGTACCACCACCACCACCACATCACCCTAGCCACCCTCAGGGCCCGACTTTTCCTCCACTGGATTTCTCGATTTGGGACCCCTCTCTGGTGAGCTCTTTTCTGATGGCGCAGAATGCGTCTAATCACCGGGCTCTAACGACTATTCAGAGTCATCTGCATGACAGTGGCCACAGCACATGGACGTCAGCCTTCTTCTCAGAGCACATTGCTTGGCCTGGGGACAGGCCTTTCTTTTCTGGAGGGGCAGCTGCAGCAGATGTTGGTGAAGAGGATGCCGGTGATGATGGTGACGACGATGCGGATGTTGATGATGATCTTGGTGATGACTCCTCAGTAGCTACTAGGAGCATTGACCGCATGGCAGCAGACCTGATGGATTCTGAAGACTATGATTCAGACTGAGCTGCAGATTTTGTTTTATCATCCCTTTCATTTTATTTATTAAGCTTTGTACTTTTATAACATTTTATTATGTTTTGTACTTTGTTTTGTTTATGTTTTGTGTACCATGGATGATGTTACCTTTTGGTTTATGTTATTTAATTTGATTATAGCATGTTTAGTATAGTTTATATTTTATTTTTGTTTTGTTATTTATTTATGGTTAAAATTTTTTGAAATTATCCCAACAATGTTGAAAGAGAGATGAAAGATTCAAAAGCCAGTGCTTGAGCTTAGAATCATTTGAGTGATAATGATAGAATGAGTGTTAAAGCGCGCAACTAAGGTACTCGTTTTCTTGTTTTTCTAGGTATATTCTTGAATGTGAATAAGTTCTTTACACACAAGTTAATTTATTCAGTTTTAAGCAAGCATTTGTTTAGTTTTGAACCAATTTAGAACTAGCCAAAATGTGAGGTATCCTCAACCATTGTATATATATGCAGGAGACCAACATTTCATGTTTAACTCAGTTAGTTTATGTTAAATCTGTTGTTGTTTTAATTTGTATAAAAGCATTGAAGTGATCAAGGCAATTTTTTTGAAATTGAGTGAAATACTTGACCAAATGAACCTACCCTGTGAGAAGAGTGAGTATCTGTTAACCCATCTGAGCCTATTGAATCAGAATTGTTAACTGTGAACTGTCAATTTTAATAAGCTCAATTGCTTATTTAAATTGCCGGAGTTTGTAAAAAAATTCAGTTCATAGTTAACTCTTTATTGAATTCTGATAGTTGTTTTCTTGTGAACCCTTATCCATCGTTTTTATTGACCTTTGCCATAATGATAAAGGAACATTCGATTAGGGTATCATTGAAATAAGTTGGGGAGAAAGGGAGGTTATGTTTATGTCAATGTAATGGTGAAAGTGATAATTGATCTTGACAACAAGAAAAAGAAAAGAAAAGAAAAGAAAAGAAAAAAAAAAGCAAACCAAGAAAAAGAAAAGAGAAAAATAGAAAGGTTTGCAATAATTCAAAGAAAAAGTTGTCAAGATCAATCAAGAAAAGAAATGTATGTAATTCACCAAGTGTTGTATTGGAAAAAGAAGGAAGTTTGTAATTAGATTGAATGTTCCTTTTGCTTGGCTATTTGAATTCAAATATCCCACATATGACAATTCTTTTGTAACCTAGCCCAATTACAACCCTTAAAGACCTTTTGATAAATGCCTTTTATGCTTTTGGAAATGATAATTAGATGGACACATAATTTAACTGGAATGTTATCATATTTGTTGGATGAGTGTTCATACCCTCACAATAGATTTCAATTGTTCATATACTTTATATAGAAGTGTGTTACGTTTGGTTCAAATTTAAACATGTTGCTTGTTTAGGATTGTGTGATTTGATTCTTTGTGTTTAGAACTAGTTCACATTTATAGTATGTATCTTGTTTAATGAGAAACTGAACTTTAGCTTGCGCAATCACAGTTGAATCACTCATTTGATGTTTATTTCTTCGCACTTTTGAATCCTTTGCTAATTGCTCAATACTGTGGTTTAAAAGCTTTGAAAATTTCCTTTTGATTCTTTGGTTTGAGGACAAACCAAAATGTAAGTTGGGGAGAGTTTGATAAGTGCCTAAAAGTTGTTATCTTTTGGTACAATTTAGGGCACTTATGATTACTTGTTTTACAAGTTACCTTAGGATTAGAGCATATTTGTGTTAAAAATACAATATTTGTGATCCTAAGCCTTACCCAATGTGATTATGCAGGAAATACATGCTTGGACCTGATTGATGCAAAGATATGAAGATTTTATTGATGCCATCGCTACAAGCGCAGAAGCCATCGCTAGTAGCGAGGATAGGCAGGGATTTCCAGGTTTTCATCGCTTGAAGCGCAGCTTCCATCGCTAGAAGCGAGCTTAGGCAGGGATTATCAAGAGTTCATCGCTTGAAGCGATGAACTGGACGCTTGAAGCGAGCCTAGGCAGGGAATTTCAAAGATCCATCGCTTGTAGCGACAGACCTTGTCGCTACAGCGACCAGAGGGCGGTTTAATGCTGATGGATGACGTGGAGCTCTTTGATTGGCCAGTTGACTTCCTCGCTACAAGCGACAGGCTGGTCGCTTGTAGCGAGCGTGCAAATTCTCAGCATATTTATATATTTTGAAGCTCATTTTTTAGGTGGTTAGTTTTTTATCAGAATTTTCATTTTCCAGAGCTCAAAATATTAGTTATCTAAGAGAGAGAATAGGCATAGAAGGAGGTAAACTTCAAATAGCAAAGTGATTTTGATTGAAGAGTACATTAAGAAGCTTTGAGACATCAAGCTCTAATATATCTTCATCTTCCTTTCTTGTTTTGCAATAGTTATCATGACAATGATCAACTAATCTCCTTTGTTGGGATTAATAGGTAATCAATCATTCCATGTTGTAAACCTTTGATTTATTAAATATATGATTCTAGCATTTTTATATACCATTGAATTTCTTCTTGCATTTCAATCTTATATTTGATTTAAATGTTGTTGAAAAAGACTTTTGAATCTAGGTTTAGACTGATATTCTATCAAGATAAGAAATTCTAGAAATGGGATTTGGTTTTGATAATTACATTAAAGTATTGGATCGTAAAGCTGTCGAATCGTTTAATAGATTGAGAAATCATCGATTAAACGATACGATCGATCTCACGACGTCATTTGGGAAATCAATGACGTTGTTGAGCAATACGTGATAATGTCATATATAAGAAAAAGCTAGAATCCGTAATTACAATCAATCGAATACAAACGATGTTGGATTGATGAACGTTAATCCTAACACCTTCTATGTCCTATTACTCTACGTTTTATTTATTATGTTTTTAAAATGTTGAGTAGTGTAGTAAAGAAAAAGGTTAAACCCTAACTTAAGACGATAATCGACGTTGAACGGTTTATGATATCACGTTAATCCCTGTGGAACGATATAAAAACGATACTTACTTTTGACTAACATCACTTGCCGAAGCATTCTTATTACTCTCGTACTCTAATTCGAGTACGTCTATAACTTTGTTCACCTAAAATAGGTTCTTGACTTATCAAGCCATATGCTTCCCTTAATAATCCATACATTCTCTAAGGGATAGGTCCTCTAACACTTAACAGAGATACATAGCCATTGCACGTTGCTTAATGAGTTTGAAGTAGTATTGGACGGCTAGAATGGTGCAAGAGCTGATGAAAAAACAAACTGTCCCTGTGTGTTGTGGAATCGTGACACGATTTGGAAATCGTGTCACGATTTTCTACCCAGAAATCGTGTTATGTTCTACCTACAAAATCGTGACACGGTTGCACAATCGTGACACGATTTTGCGTGCAGTTGGACAGCATAAGGCAAGTTCAAAACATGATTTTCACCATTCTTGGCATATCCAAACATACTCAAACATCACAACAGCTTAAGGCATAATTCTAAGGCATATAAACAGCTTATAACATGATTGATCAAGGGATTACCATCAAAAGGAAAATTAGGGTTCTACAATCTCAAACTTGATCATAAACTATAAACATCAAAACTTATACAAGGAGGGTTCTAAAACCCCTATGAGCTCACCTCAAACCTCAATCGGTGCTTGCTAAAACCAGAATTCCAAAGGCCTAGTTTCAATCTCAAAGCCTCTACTCAAGAGTGCTTCCTATCCTTGGCTTTCAACAGCTTCTTCTTGCTCCAAATTTCCAAAACAAGCTTACTTGGAACACAAGAGTTTAGGAAGGAGTTTAATTCTTTAAGGGGTGATGATTTGATGATGATGATGATGATGAAGATGGGGGGCGAAAATGAGGGAGAAAGAGGGAGAAAATTATGTTTTTCTTTCAAATGGAAATGAGAGATAAACATGAGTATTTTTCATATTTATCTCTTTGCCCTTTTATCCTATAATTACAACTTTGCCGCTCCTCTAATTACCACCTTGCCATTGCTTGCACACCAAGCTTCTAACACTTATAACTGATACTTCTAAACGGGATATTACATATTACATGCCACTCGTGCATAGACAACCAATTAATCCATTGTTTTGTTCTAATAAACAAAATTGTAATACTATATAATAAAATCCATATATAATACACCACCAAAAAAATCCATATATAATTGATATTGCTGTCCAAATACGAAACATGATAGGCAATAGATATCTTTGAAACAAAAACGACACATTTTTTTAAATTAGAAACCAAATGACTATTGAGGTTTTTTATTTAGGAACACTCAGGACATGTCAGTTATACACCTCAACTAAATTACATTAATCCCCATGAATTAGTATGGTGAACTCGAGAGAGAGGAAAGAAGAAGTATGGAGGAGGAAGGTGAACATCGATGGACAGAGGAAGGGAGAAGAGAAACCTGGGTTTATCCCCAAAATTCCTTATTTTCATTTTAATTTTTCTTTTCCTTTTTTAAAAAAAAAGTGAGATGGATTAAAAAAAATAAAAAATTAATTAATTTGCTCAGTCAGCGTGTCACGACAATTAAGTTGCCCAGTCAGGTGAGACTAAGGTTTTTTTTGTTGGAATCTTTGAATGGCAAGGGGGTACTGTTAGCACATAATTTGATTTCCCTTATTTCGACTAACTATATGATTGTATAAGCCGTGTAATTTTTTAAATGCAGGAAATGGATGCAGATTTCGACTAAAGGAAGATTCAAGTTGAAGTCTCTCCAAGTCCAAGAGCATAAGACTTGCTTAAGTCCAAAATGGAGCCCTGTGGTGATTCGACTAACATGATTTCGACAAAGAGGGAACGATCTCTGTTTGAGTTCAGTTATTTCGACAGAAGGGAAGAAGACTTCAACCAGTTCCTTATTATCAAACACGTGGAGCTGTCGAAATAATGTAGTTTTTAGCTGTTAGGTTTGCAGTTATTTTTCTATGTATATATACTAGTTTTTCATAGGAAAAACAGGTCATAAATCATTATCAAAAGTTCTATACACTCGAAGTACCAGCGTCCAGAGAAACGAGTAAACAGAATGTATGTAACATGATCTTGTGAACCACTTTTACATTCAATGCAGTGAAATTTACATTTCTTTAAGTTTTGTTTTTTTTTAAAACTTTAAGCCTTTCTTTTTGTTTATTTTAACAAATTTTAAACAATCAATTGTTGGTTTCCGTCGAAACTAGACAGTTATCTTCATGCAAAAACGGTTTTCTTCATCTTTGTGCAAGCAAACTCATTAAAGATGATGAACGTTCATGCTTTTATGGAAATAATAATGCACAACATGTTATAGGATTTCTAGTTTGATTCTGCTTGTAATAAACAAAACTAGACTCGTCGTTTACCAAAAACACAGTTAAACAGGTATCTAACAAAAAAATTTACAGGAGATTTTTCAAAACTTGTCCAAATGACAGAGTGAGAAACATTATTTAACCCTAAAATCAATACACTCAAACAAATCCAAATCATAATCAATAGACTTAAAACATCTTCATCATCTTCAAAAACCAAATCCTAGAGAAAGAAAAAAAACAAAATCCTCAATTCGGAATATACCCTAAATTTATAAAAGCTAGAAAAATTCTCCATATCAGTTTGTTTAATTTGCTTAGGAGCTTGGGAAAAGGGACGCGTGGCTCTGAAAAAATGTAGGGACATAATTAAAAAGTTGTGTTTGTTCTCTGCTAATGAAACCAAGGAGGAAAATCAAAGTTGGGTTTGATAACTATGATATCATCACACAAGCTATAAAGCAAATGTTGGTGTTATGTAAGCAAATAAAATAAAAACAGTTAATTCAAAAAAGTGAATTAAACTTGTATTTCTCAAAACATAGGCAAATAGGCAAAAGAAAAAAGTGATTTTTTTATGAACCACGTTTATGGAAAGAGATGGGTTCATTGAAACCAATTCGAATACAATTCGAATACTCAAATAGCCAAACGCTAGTGCTCTCAACACCACTATCCCTGACCTAATCGTGTTCATCCTCATAATTTCATTTGTCCTCTTCGATTTAACTATCAACAAATACAACTTCACAAAACTGACATGTGAGGTAAGATTAACTCACTTATAAACACGTGTTCAGACCATTTTTTGTTCAATGTGAGACTCTTTAACAAATTTATTGATTTTTATGAAATCTATAGATGAAGATGATAATAGAGATGATGAAGAAAAATTAAAATTAGGGAACTAAAAAACTGATTTTTAAATAGGAACCAAAACTTCATTTTTTTTTTGTTAAGAAGTCAAGTTATCCCACCGAAATTGATAGAGGGAGACTCGAGACCTTGAGAAGCACATCACAAGCCAACACCAAATCCAATCCAAGTAGGTTTAAAAAAAAATGTTAACGAATGTCTCCGGGACACTTTTAAGTCCTTTAAATAGTAAATTTTTACGAGAATTATTGTATTTAATGCATTGAAAAATAAAACAATTGACTTTTTAGTGGATAATTTATTGAATTAGAATACCTTTTTTTAGGGATAGAATACTTAAAGAGTGTCCGGGGTCACTCGTTAACAAGACCCTTAAAAAAATAAGATATTAAAAGTGTATTTAAACAAAAAAAATGAATTTTGTCACCAAACACAATTCATTTCTATTTCTGTCACATAAAAAAATGAATATTACATGTACCAATGTCAATATAAACAAATTGTGTAAGTTCTAAAAAAAAAATACAAGACGTGCATTTATTTTATTTTAGTCCTTAAAACTTTTATCAATTTTTGGTCCTACCTCTTATAGAAATGGGTGTTTCTAGTTCCACCTTTTATAAAAACAAATATTTTAAATCCAAAAGCATCCGTTTTTTTTCTTCGAGTTGTCTGATTGCTAGAAATTCATCATTTTAAGGTAAATAACTGAAGAGTTCGGGGTTCGAATCTCGGTCCTTGTATATATTATACAATATCTCTACTAACCGAGTTAAGTTCACTGGGATGAAAAGCATCTGCTTTAATATAAGGTGGAGATTAAAATAATCTAAAAATGCACTGGAGAAAAATATTTAAAAAATTTACGAGGACTAAAATATATTTAACTTTTAAAAATGTTATTACCTCTACATTAAAATATCTATTTTAATGTGTTCTTTTTATTAGGCAGTAAAAATTGGCTCAGTTTGTAAGGAGTTGAATCACTTACAAGGTTGTGGATTCAACTTCACTACGGATGTGAGCATCTCTTCTTTGATGGATGATATGTAAGTACTTATGTAAGTGCAGTGGCGGAGCCAGGAATTCTATATAGCCAGGGCAAAATTTAACCACAAATTCACATTGCGACATAATATATAAATATTCATAAACCGAATAGTGTGCTAAATAAGAGACATGAAACATAACCTGCCAATAGTGTGCTAATTAAATAAAATTAGGAGGTAAATGCCTTTTCCGAGACCTCTTTGTGGTGAATGTTCGAATAATATCAACATCATCAAGTGACTTGAATATCTCCTGCTCGGTGTAACATATCATCAAGTCATTGAGCCACACATCGTTGATCTTGTTGCGCAATTTAGACTTGATAATCTTCATTGCTGAAAAAGCTCTTTCAACGGATGATGTCGACACTGACAATATCAAAGCCAACTCAATGAGTTTGTAGACCAATGGAAATACCAAATGTTTCTCAGTTTGAACCATCTTCAAATCCAAACTTTGAACATCTTCACAGGAAGAAAATGAAGCATGCCTTTTCACTTGAAGTACATAAGTGCCAAGGTGCTCCCTTATTGTTCCACGGTCATCATCAGAAAAGTCTGCATGATAAATATCATCAAGACGAGCAAGCTTATCAACATCAAACTTGGAGAAAGGGTTCTTGGGGTCAAGACATGAGAAGCAATCAAGCACAATGTTACTTCCTTCCCTGAAGTGGTGATCCATCTCCACACATATTTTGTCAATAGCAACATAAAATGCTCTTGTAGCACTCCCAAATTAAGTACGAAGAAAACTTGGCAAATTTGGTTGCATTGGACCTTTCAATATATATGCCCTCCTCACTTGGTCTTGAATATCCGGAGCATACACATGAATTTGTTTCCTACGACCCAGATCACGCACAATCTCATTTGGATTAAACTCATTGGCCACATTAGGCGTGGTTCTTCTACTTCGGCTTCCGGTTGTACAACATTCACATTCTCAATACTTGTTCTATCAACCAAAAACTTCCTCATCTCTGAAATTTAATGATCCAAAATTAATATAACAACCAAAGTTAACAACAATTAACAAAGTTAATTCTCAAGCAGAGTCCCTGCCAACCAAAATAACAATCAAAATTCAAAAGCACTCAAAATTTTATGAACACATTTTCCATCAATGTCAGAAAATGATCATATCAAAATTATCAATCAATCAAAATAACATTTTACTACTAGAAGACAAATGGGTTATGGGTCATCAGAATTATCATTTATCAATCAAATTAAATCCATAATACCTAATCTCTAATCCTATCAGAATTATTATCTGAATTAAAATTTATCAATCAAATTATCAATCAATTCCTAAATCCCTAATCTCTGAAAGCCATTACCTAACCTAAGTAATAAATAACAAGAAAAGAAAAGAAAGAAAAAAAAAACTAAAACTGAAAGAGTGAAGAGAAGGAGGAGACGTGAGTTGAGTGTTGAGGAGAGGGGGCAGAAGCAGCGAGTGGTTACTGGTGAGAGAGGCAAAAGCAGCAACTTCAGTGTGGTGTGGTGAGAGTCTGAGAGAGACAGAGCAGAAACGCGTACGAGAAATAATGAATAAAATTATATACATTGCCTTTTTTTTCAAGTGGGTTAATGGACTATTGGGTTGGGTTGGGCAAAAAACAAAAGAAATGATCGGTTGAGCCCGGGCATGTGCCCGGGCTAGCTGGGTGGTGATGCCGCCCCTGTGTAAGTGTTATTTGAGCCCTGAGGTCTGTCATGACTCTGATGAACCCCAGAGTCTAATTTACTTAAACTTTTTTTATTAGAAAAACAATACCTTTTTATTATAATAAATATTCATAATACTTTAGATATATATGTCATTTTTATAGGTAAAATATTCAATCTTTGTATAATATTTTTTTTTGTAATTTCGTATATTATATTTACTCCAACAATTAATAAAATTATACTCTCTAAAAAAAAAATAAAACCCAACATATAATGCTCCCCAAACTTGAGAAAATCAATGTATCTTCCATCTCCCTTCTTTATGGTAAAACAGTCGATAAGAATGATGACAAAATAAACCAATAGTTTATAGGTGGCGTTTACAATGGGAAAGCAGAAAGCTTTCCCACTATGGGAAAGCCTTTTCCAATGGTTAGATGCTTGAGGAACACAATTTTTATGGTGGACTGTCTACACCAAATTTTTTTCCTTTCTCTTTTACACTTTTATATTTTTGTTTAGATCTGAAATACACGATTTTTATCATAGACTGCCTACACCATATTTTTTTCTTTTATCATTTACACTCTTATATTTTTGTTTAGATCTGGAATTTTTTTCTTTTCTTGATCTGGAAACAATTGGTCGGATTTTCTCGCTCGCGCGCATCCGCGTGCGCGCGCCCGTATTATAAGAGTGACTTAGAAGTTGAATTTTTTCACGATTTTTTGCAGGCATGTTTAGGACATAAAAACAACATCGCCCACAAAAAACGAGAATTTTCCGACAAGGGACAAATTAAATATGAATTTTTTACGCGCCAAAAACTCAAGAACGCGAAACAACAAAACAGTCTACACCAAATTTTTTTCCTTTCTCTTTTACACTCTTATATTTTTGTTTAGATCTGGAATTTTTTTCTTTTCTTGATCTGGAAACAATTGGTCGGATTTTCTCGCTCGCGCGCATCCGCGTGCGCGCGCGCCCGTATTATAAGAGTGACTTAGAAGTTGAATTTTTTCACGATTTTTTGCAGGCATGTTTAGGACATAAAAACAACATCGCCCACAAAAAACGAGAATTTTCCGACAAGGGACGGATTAAATATGAATTTTTTACGCGCCAAAAACTCAAGAACGCGAAACAACAAAACATGCACCTAGAAAACGAATTTTGAGCTGGTTTTTTTGCAGATCCTCTATATGTCTGCAAAAAACCAGCTCAAAATTCGTTTTCTAGGTGCATGTTTTGTTGTTTCGCGTTCTTGAGTTTTTTGCACGTAAAAAATTCATATTTAATTCGTCCCTTGTCGGAAAATTCTCGTTTTTTGTGGGCGATGTTGTTTTTATGTCCTAAACATGCCTGCAAAAAATCGTAAAAAAATTCAACTTCTAAGTCACTCTTAAAATAAGGGCGCGCGCGCGAGCGAGAAAATCCGACCAATTGTTTCCAAATCAAGAAAAGAAAAAAATTTCAGATCTAAACAAAAATATAAGAGTGTAAAAGAGAAAAGAAAAAAATATGGTGTAGGCAGTCTATGATAAAAATCGTGTATTCCAGATGTAAACAAAAATATAAGAGTGTAAAAGAGAAAGGAAAAAAATTTGGTATAGACAGTCCACCATAAAAATTGTGTTCCTCAAACATCTAACCATTGAAAAAGGCTTTCCCATTGTAAACGCCACCATGCTGAAAAAGATATTGTCTAGTCCCGGTTTTTATTTCTTTGAGAGATAGTCTGTATTTTTATTAATTTATACAAAAAAGAGATTTTTTTATTCCCTACATTTAGTGCCTAGAAAAGCATAATAAGAGCTACAATTGAACGTTATTTTTTGATACTTGAAAGATCATAATTTTTTAAGGGACGAAAGTATATTTAACTCTATTTTTTTAGGAATATATTTAAAATGTATTTAGGCATCGTTTAACCTGACTTTTTTACAGTTTAAAAGCCACTTTAAAACAAAGTTAAAATTAAGGACTTTAAGAAAGAAGTTAAAGTTGCTTTGTTACTTTATTATTTTTTTAGTTTTAAAGTTATTTTTAAGTTAAAAGTTGTTTGGCAAAATATTGTACAACTATATAATAAATAAAAAAATGTTAAAATATTTTTTGAAGGAAAAAATGTTTAAAATAATTTTTTAGTAAGTACTTAATAGATATTGTGTTTGGCCTACTTTCTCCTTAAAATTGTAGAGAAGTAGAAAAAAAGTCGGGTCAAACGGTACCTTAGTATAAGTTCAAGAAGTTTGTAAGATTTGAGACGATTTATAATGTCTATTTTAAGATAGTCCAAACGGTATTTCCCTTTAATCCCTATTTTATCCAAGGATGACCCATTCAAAAATTTAAAGTTTAATATCAATAACGATCAACATTTTATGATCCATACAATGACTGAACCAGAAATTTTGACATGCGGTGGAAAGATTTTATACGATAGTCATTTATACAGAATTGCTAGCAATGCAAAAGTGATAAAATAATAACATCATTATCGTTGAGTAAAATACTTGAGATTATAAACATTGTACTATTATATATTGGAAAAATTAAAGACTCCTTAACATCTACAAATTTAAATTGTTTTTTACGTGTCTTTGTATTTAAAAAGTATGGTAGAAATCATTCAAAATTTCCTCTCAAATGCATATACACATTTGATTTTATAAAAAAATTGGGAGAAACTCTTTTTATGGTATTAATTTATATTTAGTGGAAAAAATATACTACTCCGTCCCAAAATATAAGCAAAAATTGGTCAAAAAAGTTAATGTATTTAGTTCAAAATTTATACTAAATACATCAATTTATGTTTACTCATTTTTGCTTATATTTTGGGACAGAGGGAGTATTATTTTAAGAGGAGACAATAATTACAATATCAAAGACTTAACAAATATCATAAAAAAGTAGTGGGGACAGTTGCCCCCCCGTTCTACTATAAGTAAATTCGTCCCTGGATCCAACATATCCCAAGCCCGACTCGGTAGTGGTAGATTAACTTTCACTTTAATACTAACTAAAAGTGAATTTACTTCAAAAATATGTTTTCACGGATTCGATGCATTACATCTACTCCTAATGTATCTAAAAATTCGTCACAGTTTTTCTTGTTTGGGTTTTTCCCTAGTCCATAATGAAAGGCTAAAAGACAAATACAAAAATATAATAAAATCATAATAAAAAAATAATGATCATTGATCATCACCAAAACTTTCACGTGAGATGGTTACTAACAAATACTACTCCGTCCCAAAATATAAGCAAAAATGAGTCAACATAAGTTGATGTATTTGGTACAAATTTTGAACCAAATACATTAACTTTTGTTGACCAATTTTTGCTTATATTTTGGGACGGAGGGAGTATTATAATTTTATGATAAGCATGTTGCAACTCTTAAAGTTCTATGATCTATTTAATTTTATTTAATAAACTATAGAATTTTACTTATAAAGTGATCAAACAACTTTCAATTGATTATGTGCAAATGTTGAAAAATATGGCTCAAATTTCCAAATTTGTTTATGTTTTGATAATCTTTATTTCTTTGTTTTTTGTAACCGTTGTTGGCAGAAGACCATCATTAAGTATGTCATTTCTTCACCATTCTCAAATTTCCTTTTATATCACACACGTGTGCGCACGCACGCACTAGTTGATCAACGTTTAGTAACAATCCTTTATTTTTATTTGCCATGCAGGTCCATATTCAATTGTCAAACAATCCTTGATTGTAGATACAAAGCATGTCATCGTCCTTTAAAACGAAAGTGCATTGATGATAAATGTGTGTGCATGTAAGAGTAACAATTAAGCTGAAAGATAATTATGTGTCACTTCAAAGGTCAGAATTTTATTTGTACGTGATAATGTTGACACTTTAATAATTACTCTCACAGTTTCAGTTATGTTTCTACGATAATTCAATTTCTTTGACAATCTCAAAAGTATCTTATCATATAATAAAACTAGGCTTAATTGAATCAGCGGTCCCTTAACTTATTTCTTTGTTTCAATTTGGTCTCATAACTCTTAACTTTTTCAAACGAATCCCTTAACTCTACTTCCGTCAACAAATAAAGTCTTCTCCGTTAGTTTTTTGCAAAATCTGTTAACCCATATGATAATTTCTATTGTCATCTTCATCCCTCTTCCTATCCTAATTTCTCTTCGCATACCCAGCAACTTCGATTTGTTTCGGAAGGAAAAGGAAGGCAGCGGTTTGAAGTGCAACAGAATCTTCATCACTGACGACAGTTGTATCCATCAGGTTCGTAGAAGGAAGCGAATCCTCAGAAACATAGAGCCATCGTCAACGATTCGGAATCATCAATCTCCTCTGCTAACACGACAGATGATGCTGGTAGATCCAATGAATCATCGTCAATGTCGTCGTTGTTTCTTTAAGCTTTAGTTCACAGTTTTCAGAAAAGTGCTTATTTGCCATTTTAGCTTAAGTTAGCTTTTCTCCAGTTTTACAATTCCGTTTCGAACAAAATTTATATCCACAAAATTGTAATGAGATTTCGGTTCTTTCTGTGAAGAAATAAAGCTCAGATTCGTCTTTTAATTTTCGTGCAATTTGGTCCCTGTGCCTTTACTGTTTGTGTTTCTGCAACCCCTGTTCCTATTCTTTTATTTCGGTTCTGTTTTATTTTTTCTGCTACTGTAAGGAACAAACACCTTGTTGTTTGTTTAGTTTTTGCTATTATTGTTTGTTTAGTTTTTGCAGTTTAATTCTTTTCTGCAATCTGCATCGAATCGTGCGGGGTGTGTTAGGTTTGTGGTATGAAATTAGGATAGGAAGAGGGATGAAGATGACAATAGAAGTTATCATATGTTGTGAGTCCATTGTATATCATGTGTGCTTTTCAAATCCAGCTCTTGATCACCAATCCTAAATGACACGTGGAAATGGGTTAACGGATTTTGCAAAAAACTAACGGAGAAGACTTTATTGGTTGACGGAAGTAGAGTTAAGGGACTCATTTGGAAAAGTTAAGAGTTATGGGACCAAATTGAAACAAAAAAATAAGTTAAGGGACTGCTGATTCAATTAAGCCATAAAACTATTGTCGCATTCATTCACTCATAAGAGATTGTGAAAACAACATCGTCACTATAGAATTATAGTGCTTATTCCATAAACAATGTCAATTCTTGATTATGTTGACTAATTATTTATTTCATTTATGAATTCATCATAAGATTGCCGAGTGATATAAAGTTTATAAAATTACTATGTATTTAACAAACATTGACTATAGCTGAATCTAAAGGGTTTAGATCCCCTCCTGCGACTGCATCATGCAGTGAGATCTTATCCATCAAAAATTCATAAAGTGAGAGTATTTAAAGTTTCAAAAAAAAAAAGAGATAACTTATTAATGACTATGATTAAAACTATAGAAAAGGTTGCAGAGACTCCACTGGAGGGAATCTTTTCCTAAATCTAAATGAATGAAATCAAACGTATATTAAGACCGTCATTTATATGCCAAAATCACACTAAAAGGTGTGTGTGACGCCTTTCACTTTGACATGCTAAAATTGAATAAACATATGAAATATAATGTTCAAGTCATAACGAAGTAAAAACATATTAAGTGAATATATTACAATCCAAAACATAATCAATAAATAAGGTAATTTTAAAATCAATGAAAATAATTAGTAAAAATTCGCCTCAACGTAAGAAGTCTCAACAAATATATCTACTT
This sequence comes from Medicago ruthenica, assembly GCA_018208015.1. NCBI lineage: Eukaryota > Viridiplantae > Streptophyta > Magnoliopsida > Fabales > Fabaceae > Medicago > Medicago ruthenica. The sequence continues at coordinate 100,647,036 of CM031373.1, read as the reverse complement.
TTTTTTAGGAAACAAATATATCGACTTAATAATCAATTAACTAATATATTTCACAATAACAAATAAACAACCAATACTTAGGTTGGGATACGTAGATCACTCCTCATTTAATAGTTTACCACTAATTTAAAGTTATACTAATCATGGCCATCAACATCTATCCCATTTTTGGCTTAACACCTTTTATGCCTCATCATGGCCATCAACAACCAATACTTAATAATATTTGAGAATAATTAGGGTCAATTACGGTTTTTAATTACAATAAGTGATATAAGCTTAGTTAACACAATTCTATAAAAAGTTAACACAATTCTAAAAAAACTTTGCTAACTAAGGTATAATACTCTTAAAGTAATAATGTAAACAGAACAAACTATAGTACTATTTGGATAGTTTTAGGTTGATATTTAGGTTTATAAGAAATTTGGACCATATTATGAGTATTTTACATAAACTAGACTCTAACCCGTGCGATGCACGGGCTTTGTAGAGCTTCATATATAACTATCAAATCGTACGATGCACGGATTTTGTAGAGTTTCATATATAAGTATCAAACTGGCTGTATTATTAATTTTTGAGTTACATTTAAAGTCATAGAAACAATCAAACTAAGTGGTGATTGAGAGTGATCGACATGTAAAATTTTGAAAAAGCAAATAAGAAACATTCAGTTTACATCAACAAAAATGAATATGAAATGAAAGTCATAAATTAAATTCTGTGAAAGTAATCGAACATGGAAATAAACACAAAAAAATGATAAATAATAGTGAATATTGTAATGAAAAGAAAACAAAATAAAAAAGTTTGCAATGGCTTCTAAAACTATAAAAAAGAAAAGGAACTGATATGTGGTACAGAAAGAAAAAAGAATAATGAAAATGAATTGTTATGTAGTTAATAAATGAAAACAAAAATAATGAAAATGAACTGCTATCAAAAAATGAATTGCAATGACGTTAATGACTTTAAAAAAAATGATTTTTTCATGTGCTACCTGATTCAATTCCTTGGAGACCTTTTTTTTCATAAAAATTGATTAGCTCCGTCAAAAAGGGCGGGGTTATGGTTATTAGATTCAATTGCATGATGGTGAGAGAGATGAAAGTGAGTGAGAAATGATTTAGGGGATTGTGAGATTGAAAGAAAGAGGACCCAGGATTTGTGTTGAATACATAACATTGAAGCAATCATATGACAAAAAAAGCATCAGTACCTTGATGGTAAGAGTTGTGAATTGGAAGCATGTGGTGCCTGGTTCGATCCCCACTTGTGTTGGATACATAACATTGAAACAATCACATGTCATAAAAAACATCAATACCTTGGTGGTAGGAGTTGTGAATTGGAAGCCTATGGTACCGGGTTAGGGTTAGAGCAACACTACTTAACATTTATTATTATAAAGATAAACGGAGAAATCCTTGCCTAAACTCCTAAATCCTAAACTCTTAAATCTCTATAAATATTTTAATATAATTTCTCCTTTCATTTAGACAAATTAAATCAAAATCATTTAAATTACACAAACCAAAATTAAAAGATTTCACGCGAGTAACACCTCATGACATCAACAATTAAATAACATGGACTTCCACCATTTAACCGTTCTTTTTAACTTATTATATATTTTTTTTAACCAACACCATAATTCTTAATCCTTTAAGACTTCAAATAAGCATTCATATACTTTTTGGTTGAGGTATGTCTCCAATGAAGTAGCCTAATTTTCCCTTGTCATCAAGGGCTAACTTCACATAATATTTCTAATTTTCCAGAGCATCCACTATAAAAGAAGAGATAAATTTAGACAAATTAGAAGTATATTTAGGAGTATATTTACCTAAATTTGTAGAAAAAAGAAGAGATAAATTTTAGAGTGATATTTAGGTTTATAAGAAATTTGGACCATATTAGGAGTATTTTACATAAATGAAGGGAGAAATCCTTGACTAATCCTAAACTCATTGACAAATTGGCTATCAAATCTCTATAAAAGCTTTTAATATAACCTTTCCCTTCATTTAGACAAATTAAATCAAAGTCCTCTTCATTTCACAAACCAAAATCAAAAGATTCAACACCGGTAACACCTCAAAGAATCAACAATTAAAAACATAGCCTTTCCTTTTAACTTCAGTTTTTTTTTTAACCAACACCCTAATTCCGAATCCTTTAAGATTTCAAATAAGCATTCATATACTTTCTGGTTGAACGATGTCTCTAGTTAAGTAGTCTAATTTTCCCTTGCTATCATGGGCTAACTTCACACAATATTTCTAATTTTCCAGAGCATCCACTGATGAATTTTCAATAGCAGACACCAATATCACAAAGAATTCATGGGGTACATAAATAACTCATTAACCACCTAATTGAAGAACATGGACAATATACATTACCTAAATCTGTAGAAAAAGAAGAGAGAGATTTTAGGGTGGTATTTAGGTTTATAAGAAATATGGACCGTATTAAAAGTATTTTACATAAATAAACAGAGAAATCATTGACTAAAGATAAAAGTTTTTAATATAATTTTTCTCTTCATTTAGACAAATTAAATAAAAATCCTCTAGATTACACTAAACAAAATCAAAAGATTCCACACCAGTAACACCTCGTGGAATCAGCTATTAAAAAACATAGACTTCAACTATTTAGCCTTTCGTTTTAACTTTTTTTTCTTCAACCAACCCCATAATTCTTAATCTTTTAACACTTCATATAAGTTATTCATATACTTTCTAGTTGAGGGATGTCTCCAGTTAAGCAGCCTAACTTTCCCTCGCCATCAAGGGCCAACTTCACATAGTATTTATAATTGGGTATTTCTAACATGTACAAATTTGCACATGTTAAGAAGTTTAAAATAGTAAGATTGTATCGGAATTTGTGCATTTTATATTATATATAACTTTTTAATAAATAATTGTTCTTTTCAATGTAAAGTTGCTACTTTTAGTTCCTTTAACATGTAGAATATTGTACATGTTAGACAAACCCTTTATAATTTTGTAGAACATCCACTAGTGAATTTTCTATAACAGAAAAAGACAACATAGACAAGATGTAACCTAAATTTGTGGAGAAAAAACAAAAATTTTGACCACCTCACACAAATTAATCTTTATTTCTCTAGAATAACAAACCACATTAATCTCTATCTAACCTTGTTAAGAGTCCCACATCAGATAGAAGATGGCTTGACAATGTGTTTATAAGTAGGGTTAATCCTCACATCACAAGCCGGTTTTGTGGGGTTGTGTTAACCAAACCCAATAGTGCTGGTCGTGAGAGGGTGTGTTAAGAGTCCCACATCGGATAGAAGATGACTTGACAATGTGTTTATTAATAATTCTAATGTAAATGTATCTAATAAACCTAAAAAATTTCTTTTGTAATAACAAGTTCTATTAGTATTGCCATAAATTTTGCATGCCTTTCAAGAAGATTTGAGCTCAAACATAGTGTCTGAGGTGAGTGATAGCTTGTTTTGTTGGGAGAAAAATTGACATTGTCTTGTCATGCTCGATAAATTGAGAACCCTTGGAAGAAAAAATGCCTACAAAATAAATGAGAAATAGGCGAGGATGGAAGAAATTCTCCGAGACAAAAAAACTAGGGAGGGAGAGGGAGGGAGAGTGCATGAATCAGGTGGGATACCGTACCATGTCAGGTATCTGTTGTCTAACATTTTGTTCCTATAGTATTTATGAAATTGATATGTGTTAACCCTTTTAATTACATACACTTTTAAACAAAGTGAAGTTTTTAGAAAACGAACTAGCAATATAGAGACTTATTCCATCAAACTGACAAAAAATGGATAAAAAGGCATAAGACTACCTTCACTAGAAAATATAATTTAATATTCAGAAGGAAAATCATCCCACGACTTATGGCATTTGTTTGGGAAATTTAATTCTGAAAATTAACATGATTGTATTTTATTTCAGGTGATTTTCAACAGGAAAGTTGTTTATTTATTTCAAGCAATGGAAAAACAAGAAAAAAAAATACTTTCTTTCATGTAAAAATCCTTTTTATATAATTATGTTATTATATAAAAATATTTATTATCGTTTAACACATTGATTTCCATCGAATAATCTATGAAACACAAAGTGATTACTTCCATTTCAATCATATTTATTTCGATGTAAAAGTTGAAAATATAATCTCTAACCACTTATTTAACGTGTTAAACTCACTTACCATTTAAACCAAACATGTTTAAAATACAAGTCTGCCTTGACTTGAAGTTGTATAAGTAACTGAAAATTGTTCTCTAGGCTTCATTGTAAAATTGATCTTTAGACTTTACAATTTGCTCTCAGTAACCCCAAAATGACGCATCGTTCACTATGGTAGTTAACTGTCGTTCAAGAGCTGCATTTACAAGAACAAAAAGATTGAAATAAAGAAACTCCTACGGTTAAGTGTAGTAGAAATGAGTCTTTTTTCTTTTTATTTTATGCCAATACTTCGTCCCTATTAAAGGGAGAAACAAAAGAAATGGGTTCTTATTGGAAGAGCAAAGCTGTCTTGGAATTAAAATGGTTGACACAAAGATCTGCACCTAACAAGCGATGATACATCTGAATCAAACATCCATTCAACTCACTTCATCATTTTACAACCATATTTCAATGAATATATATTGTAAAAGAGCATACTCAATGACATAAATCACTGCTTGTCCATTAATAGGAGGAACAACAATGTCAAAAGACAACCCAAACTACAATTTTGAAGATGACTTCATGCAAGAAATAAGAAACATGCACAACAAGTAGAAAATTATAATGGAGAATTTTAAAGACAAACAAGCCACACACCATAAACAACTAAACTATACAAGCAAGGAAGGCATAAAAAAAATTGCGATTATACTTCATCCGACGATACTTAACAATTAGTGTTATGACTTTTTTTCCAATTTTTTTTGTTGCTAACAAGTCATTTACGTCATTTCAAGGTGCATGAGAGCAAATGGAGAAATTTTATCTATACCCCTACATCTACACCTTCACTTAGGGGTGGGCATGGTTCGATTCAGGATGAAAATTGAATCGAACTGAATTGAACTGTTTGCTAAATTTAAAATAATTGAACTTAACCGAACTGTTTGCATTTTGAACCGAACTGTTTCAAACCAAACTGTTTCGAACCGAACTGTTATTATTGGTATCATTGAAAACCGAACTGTTATTAGGGGTGGACATGGTTCGATTCAGGATGAGAATTGAATCGAACTGAATTGAACTGTTTGCTAAATTTAAAATAATTGAACTTAACCGAACTGTTTGCATTTTGAACCGAACTGTTTCAAACCAAACTGTTTCGAACCGAACTGTTATTATTGGTATCATTGAAAAAATATAAAAAACCAAACGAAATCAAACGTCAGAAGTTATAAAACCAAACCGAACTGTGTTCAAATCAAACCGAACTATTTTGAACCGAACCGAACTATTTCGGTTTAGTTCCAGAATTGTTAGTAATGGTTTTTTTTGTTCAATTCAGCAGCTCGGTTTTTTTGCTCACCCCCCACCCTCACCCTCACCCCTACAAATTAACAAAAATTTCAATTTTACCCTTTTTACTGTTTAACTTTTCCACAATTTTTTTCACCCTCGCTTTTAACATTTCCGTCCAGCATGAGTTCATCCCACGTGATATTCCAGGTACCCATTTAGAAAAAGGATGAATTAAAAAAGCAAAGTAATGAATTAGTAACTCATATTTAAATTTCTGAAAATCTCTTGGAATTCATTTCTAGTTAGTTCTTCGAAAAACTTGAGTAGTACATATTCAGAAGACAAAATCAAATTACGCAGAGATCATTACAAGCAAAATCAAATTAGTAAAAGCAAAATATTGAGCCAAGTTACCACTAAAAAAAAGGCTCTAAATATTTAGCCAAGTCCTCCGCATACTATTGTCTATTAGTGATTTCACACCTCTAATCTAAAGCTTACTTGAGTGACTAACTGATCGTTACAAAGCAAAATAAAATTCATCCAAAACCTAAAAAATATTTTAAGTTTTTTTAGAAAAGAATGATTAAGTTTTTAGGAATCCTAGACGGAAATCTTTGAATGTATTTTTCGCAATCAAATCGGATACATTGTATTTGAAGTTTTCAAGATCTGCAAAACATTGTATTTAAACCAATTACTACAAATCTGCAAAATTCACTATCAGAAAAAAGACGATGATTATGGACATGATGAAGATGTTAACAAGACGAAATTCTGGACATGAAAGTCCGATTCGATTCTTTGCACTACCCGAAAAACTTGGAATGTGTTTCCTGGTAGGTTTTTACTGTAGGGTGAACCAACAACTTTTGAAGAAAAAAAATAAAAAAAATTGGTGTTTTAACTCTATATTGAAGAGTAAGATAGGCAATTCAAATAAGATGTACTTGGGATAAGAGTATAGATGTAGGGGTATAACAGCAAATAGTGAAGTATTAAAAAGCAATCAATCGGGCCTGGAGAAGTAAAAATAGCCCAAAAGCCCAATGATGATACGACGCCGTGTAGTAGAGTAACTGGTTCCCCATTGTTTCTCTCTTCTCTGGTTGTAATTGTAATGAAAATGAAATGATAGTTGTGTAAGTGAAAAAGAAAAAGAAAAAAAGGGAAGAAATTGAGAAAAGGGAGAAAGAGAAATGAGTTTAACATCGACGGCAGCTTACGTTGCTCGGCGCGCGGCGCAGAGGGAGAAGGTTCGGATTCTGTATCGCCGAGCTCTTAAAGACACTCTCAACTGGGCCGTACATCGCCACCTCTTCTACGACGACGTATTCCCTTTCCCCTTTCTTCATTCTCGTTCCAAATTTCATTCAATTCATAACATTTTCTCTCATTACATCTACTTTTCAGGCTTCAAACCTCCGCGATAGGTTCGAGCAAAACAAACACGTGGTTCGTTCGTTTTCAATTTCAGATCATCATCGCATCTTGCAATTGCACTTTCACTCACCCTAATTTAATTTTTTGATTGATTGATTGTAATTTACAGGAAGATCTTGATACGATTGATAGGTTGATAGCTGATGCTGAAGCTAGCTACAATAAGTGGCGTCATCCTGATCCTTATATAGGTACTATAAACAACAACAAATCATATACTTCGTGTTCATATTACTTTGATTTTTTTTTCTTTTCATTATCCCTAGTATAGCACGAATGATAAGTAATGACACATGGTTGCAAATCAGCTGAAGGGGACTGTCATAATAAGATTATATGCTGTGTTTGCCACTGTTATTCAACTATATAACTTACAAACAGAGCTATTAGTTTGAAACATTTCATTTACCTTGGCTACAATCTGCCTTCCTTTGGGGCATAGGCACACTGACAATGTATTACCCTTTTTTTAGTTTTTCTACTCTTGAGGGTTGATTTTCTCCTTTGCTTTACAATGTTAGTAAAATTTTATTCATTTCTCCATCTCTTTCCTGCTTTGTTATTTAATCCGGTTCTGATACTGGCTTTTTTTGTTCTTATTTCTGCTGTATAATAGTTCCATGGGCTCCTGGTGGTTCCAAGTTTACTCGCAACCCAGCTCCACCTCAAGGGGTAAGTCATTATGGTTATATGCTTTCTTTATTTTTTCCTTTTTATTTGGCCCACTTAGTTCATACTTATATGCATACATATACATGTATATGTGTGTGTTTGTGTTTGTGGAGTTTAGGACAAGTTCTTTAGATGATCCTCTGCAAGACGCTAACACATGCATATAGTACCACATTTTTCACTTGCCAAGACCATTGTGTTGATATGTCTCATCCGATGACCCTATCATGTGAGAGTATCACATAAAATGGTCCAAATATCTGCTTTTTTTGTGTACTTTAAAGTCTCTTTGGAAATGCACCAAACTTTTCTGTGATTGTTTAGTTAAGTGACTAACCTAATTTCCATATAGCCAGGAATAAGTGTGCTCCATTCCCCTTTGAAATTATACATTAAACATGCGTATTAGAAGTTAGAATAATGATCCCCTTAATTTTCTCTCTGATGATCCCAATTAGAGGATAACAAATTAATATTAATTTTTGAACAAACAATGTTATGTTTGAAACAGTATAACTAAGGTCTCAGGTTGTCATAATCATCTAACAATGAAAACGAAGAAGGCTATGAAATTGATGAGATTGTAGTTATAAGAAGGGTTCTGATAAGGGAGAGACTACCTTGTAAAGAAAAAGTGGGCGGGAAAGTTTGTTGGAGGAAACAGAGAACCAATTTGTTATAGAGAGTTGTTCAGAAGGAGAGAAGGCGTCATGTGTGTTTCCATTTCAGTTTCAACTTATAGCCAGGGCCCATGGAGTTTACCTATTTGCTCTTACTTTCAGTATTTTCTTCTCAATAATACACAAGGGTGTTCACATGACACATTACAATTCAGAAAAATGGTCTTATAAAGATGACACATATTAAGTATGCTCAAATTAAAAAATAAAAGAAATTGTGGGGACAGTTGGCCTCATTGCACTGAACGTGCATTCAGCTCTACTTTTGTTGAGAGCTTAGGAGAGGGAGAATTTGGTGTGTAAACCCCGACCGGCTTCACAACGAATTGATTCTCTAGTGCATTAGGTCAGTCAGTTGAATGTTCATTCGGCCAAACTTAGCTCCTTGATAGCAATTGTTGTGGGATCACTAAGTCCTTCTCAGACCTGCATGCTGGGGTGCGAGAGGCATTCCAACAGCAACACAAACATGCCGAGTTGCTGACCCATGCCACTACTACTACTTGAATAGAAATGGTGAACCAAGTTGATTTAAACCCGTTGAGCAAAAGTGGAATCCTATGCATACGAGTCATATTGGGAAAGGACACAACATATTTTGGGAGAGTTTATCATCAGGCTGTGCATTAAAAAATGCATTACAATCTAGAGGTGTTAGAATGAACCAACCCAGTGTGACCCATCATGCATTGTATTTTTTATTTTATAAAAAATGATTTTTAAGATTAAAAAAAGGGAGAAAGTGAGGCCACCTGTATCAACCCTGCATAACTTGCTTTGGCCTACTGTTAATGAGTTGGTTCAAAATAACATTGGAAAATGTGAGGCATTAATTCAATCCACTAGTGAATTGGGTTGACTCCAGGTTTTGGCTGACATTTAAACAAGCAAAGGAATGGTCTGGAGAGGAATGATGGAAGCCAATCTCAAGGGACATGTTATTGCTGGTGGATGTTAGCGCTGTTGAATTTGGGTACTTTTACCGTCTTGGGGACCTTAGGGGAAACCAAAACAGATTGCATCACGAAGTCCAAGAGCCTCAGTCAAGAGGCCTGTATTGTCATGCTCAAGTGAATTCACATGGGTAATAAGCACCACCCTACTGCCATGCAGCAGGTTTTACAAATACCAGGACTTGGCAAGGGAGGTAAACTCCAGTTATTAAAATACCTGATCCTGTAACATTACCAACTAGTCTAGAGGGCCAGCAGTCAACAAATAAACCTATTGATAATTGGCTGCTAATGTCTAGGAGGCAACTAGGAAGAGGAAGACAAGCGTGTGTGATCAGTTTTCGCCCTTCTAACTTGAGGACATTGCAGCTTTTCATGCAGATGATGTTGATGCGTTCCTTGTTATGGTTAAGGGGCCTGGTGAGGGTAGGGATTATATCGTAGATTACAAATGAGGGAGTGTGTTTCCAGTTCAGTTTAAGCTTATAGCCTTTGGCCCACGGGATTTGACCTTGGCTTGGAGTGTTTCTTCTTACTTTATGTATTTTCTTCTGAATACCACAAGGCAGTTAATAGGGTGGGGGAAGCATCTCATGTGGTATATGGTGGAACTGCTTGAAAATCTTTCAAAAATTTGACGACGACTAACGTCGTCACCTTTTAGTAGAAGTTCAGTGCCCTCCATGTCCTTATGACTGAGATAGTGACTGATCGGTGTTGATTCGACATAAACAAAAGAAAACATAGGTTGAGTTTTGAGCCCTAATATTTATTTTTCTTGTTTTTTGCCAAACAGACCCAATTGGGTCATCGTTTCATTTGTGAGGACAAGTAATATCACAAGCCTTTTACTTAAGAGGAGCGACATCAATTGTTTTTGTAGTTTTAAATGATTTTCAAGTATTGATCCACCATAACACTTTATCACCCTTTCAGAAATTTACTTCAGTTGTGTGCTAGTTCCTATTGCTAGGCTTTTATCACTCTCCAGGGTCCTCTTATGAAACCATTTAGCACCACCCCTTGCATACCGAACAAATATCAAGGTCTTGCATAGATCAATAATAAGGTCAATTTTCTGTTTTCCATTATTGATCAGATAGGATATATTCATAAAACATGATAATTGATGGACATAGAAAAGAATAGGAAGGAGTTCCATTCTCCATTTGTGAGTAAGGCTGATGTCCTTGCTGTATGCTGGTTTTTATCATGTTTGTCCTTGTTGTATGCCGGCTTCTATCGTGCTCCTCATTTTTTTTCTCTCTTCTTTTTCTGTTTGTTATGAACCTTATATTTGTTTCAATATATGTTGCTCTGGAATGTGCTTCTTTCTGACTGAATTTGTTTATTATGTTCTGGGTGCAGATTGAGATAATTTATGATTATGGCCGTGAAGACAATAACTGAAACCTTTAATTTTCTTTTGCCCCTTGCAGCTAATAAAGATTTGCAATCAAATTGTTCTGTATTATTACTAGATTGTGGATTAAATCACCTTTTTTTACTCGTATGTGATAAAAATTGAACAGTTATGATGTCGAAAATATTTAATCGCTTCTGAACCAGTTGGTTCTTAACATTTTATGTGTTAAGCCTTTCATTGGTACTTGTTAGTGCATGTTGGAAATTTTTAATAAACAAAACTTATTCCATAAATTGTCTGTAAAGTCTTAATCATGATCTCTTAAATTTCCTGCAACCATATGGTAACTATTGAGCTACACTACAGCGCCATCGATTTACGATAGTTGATGAGAGTTGCTTTACTACCTACAAGATTTGGGGAGAGCAGCGATAAGTAATACATGAAAATTGAGATATCAGATATGTGAGTAAAATTCTGGGTCCATAGCGTGTATCATAGTAGTCAATAGCAGCGCTATAGCGGCCGTGCATAGCAGCCGCGCCTAGCGGAGCGGCGACGAGACGCTACGTTAATCGTCGTAGCGGTGCAGAATCAAATAGCGGCCGCTACAGCTGCTATAGCGGCATATCGGTGTAAAGCGGATAGCGGCCGCTTCAGCCGTTATTTGATTTTAGTAGGAAACTAGTAAAATACCCGTGCGACATTGCGATAATTATATAAAAAAGAATTAGATTGTTAATATTGTAGAATATTTATAGTTGAGTCACCAGTTATGAATTTTATTTGCTTATATATACGAAAACAAATTTTCATGTACATAAAATTTTGAAAACTCGTGACTATTTTTAAAATCAAAATTAATGTAGTGTTTCTATTAAATAACTTTTTATTTTATATGCAAAACATTGTTCAATGTTTCCATCGCATCCGTTGCAGATTTTATGTACTTATATCTGCATAAACAAATTTTTATATACATATATGATAAAGTTGATATGATAAAATTTTAAAAACTCATGACTATTTTCAAAATCAAAATTAATATAGTGTTTCTATTAAATAACTTTTTATTTTATATGCGCATCGCACCCGTTCCAAATTTTATGTACTTATATCTAAACAAACAAATTTTTATATACATGTATGAGAAAGTTGATATGATAAAATTTTGGAAACACATGACTATTTTCAAAATATCAACATTAATGTAGTGCGTCTATTAAATAAATTTTTATTATATTTAAAACACCGTCAAATATTTAAATCGCACTCGTTGAAGAATTTATATGCTTATATATGGTGAAAAAAAATTGTATGTATCGATATGATAAAATTTTGAAAATTCGTAACTATTTTTAAAATATCAACATTAATGCAGTGTTTCTATTGATTAAATTTTATTTTATATTTGTTCAATGTTTGCACCGCTCCCGTTGCAGATTTAAATGTTTATATATGCATAAACAAATTTTTATATACATATATGAGAAAGTCGATATGATAAAATTTTGGAAAATCGTGACTATTTTCAAAATATCAACATTAATGTAGTGTGTCTATTAAATAAATTTTTATGTTAGATTTAAAACACTGTTAAATATTTAAACCGCACTCGTTGAAGATTTTATATGCTTATATATGCAGAAGAAAATTTTTATGTACCGGTATATGATAGTCGATATGATAAAATTTTGAAAACTAGTGACTATTTTTAATATATCGACATTAAAGAGATCATGAGTTTTAGTAAGGACGATTATGAAATTTAGTTGTACTTTGATTTTTATATATTTTTAGTAGATATTAATAGATATGAACATTATCCGTAATTAGTTTTTTAAAAAATAAATAAATTAGTTTCATAATTATCCGTGGAAATTGCTTACACTTGTGATGAGCATTATCCGCATTTAATTTTTTAAAAAACAAATAAATTAAATTTTGCAAAATGATCATTATGCAAATAAAATTAAGGAGATCATAAGTTTTAATGAGGACGATTATGAAATTTTGATGTACTTCGATTTTTATATATTGTTAGTAGAGATTTCCAAATTGACCCTATTTTTAAAACTTTTTTAGGGCATTTTGAGGATTTCGTAAAGCCTATCATTATTAAACTTTTTCTCTCTTCTCACTTGTGTCGCAAACACGCTTTTCTATCTTATGGTTTCTCTTGTTTTATGATTTTTTTATTTGTTCATTTGTCTTTTGTTTTTTGGTGTTTTGATTTATGAATGTCTCATGAGATTTGAATATTATATTTAATTTTATATTAAATATAAGTTTTTTTTTTGTTGAGAAATATATAAGTTTGTTTATAGTTTATAATATTATTCATGTAATTTGTCCAAAAAATAATCAAATATCGGTGACCTCTATTTGTTATACCGCTATGCGCTATCCCACTTTTGGGGTCGGCCGCTACGCACCGCTGTCCGAGATTGACTACTATGGCGTGTATAAACAGTAAAGACAAGAAAATTTCATCTTATACTCATCACTTGTATTTCTACTCCCCTACCCATAAATAAAACATCTGGTTTGAATATTTAAAGTGAATGTTTTGTTTTTTAGGAAACCTTTGTAATTATAAAAAGCTTGCTCTCAACCGTTTGGTTTGGATTTTTTAGTTTGGGTCGAATTTGAACCAATTTGACCAAGGTAGATGCTATTTAAAGCGAAAGAAAAATCACGAAAGTATCCCAAATGGATTGTGGCCGTTAGATCTAGCATGTATTGGAATACATGGGTGGCTGCAAATTAAGAGGTGAAGCATGGTATAAAGTTATTTTGGGATAAGTAGTATTTCCGTTTGACCAAATCTAGAAGTAGTTTGATTTGGATGATTGATTTATGATTTAAAAACCGTCTCGTTCAATAAAATTGTGTTTTTTTTGTTGTTGTTGAGGTAGTTAAACTTCATTGTGTAGAAGCTGTAAGTATTTTAATTTTGTTTAAGTGCTGAGTTTTTTAATTATGAAATTTAGTTGTATTAAAATTTTAAAATTTATCATGTCTTATGACTTGTTGACCCAATCTATATTACTATCGCTCATCACCGGATCGAGTTAGTGTTGATTTACCATAAACTTTATCGGTTATTTGCCCAAAATATGAGTGTTGATTGCTTGATTTCAGAGTTTTGCACCAAATGTTTTTTCCTTCTAATTTTTTAGGAGTTTGATTTCGGAGAGTTGTGAATGTAGTATTACGTAAATTAATTTGTAGAAGTGAATATTTTGGACAAGAAAGTGAAGAGCGATAAGAACACATTGTCTAACATACTTTTTTTAACACTTTTTTGATTGGTTAATTTTCATATGGATGTCACCTAACCATGTGGGTATCTCATAAGTTTTGTGGTATCCATATTAATTTTAACCAATTAAAAAAATGCATTGAAGAATTTGTTGATAACATTATTCATATCGCTATCTCATCTGAATGTTCATGTATATTATTCCTTCCGTTCCAAATTATATGTCAGTAAAATTTGTTTGTTTCAAATTATATGTTATTTTATGATATCGATGAATCATGAAAAACCACACTGCCTCAACTCCAAAATAGTGTTGATCACCGGCATAGTGATCCCATTAGTTTTCATATGTATATAATGTCTCAGCTCCAAAATAGTGTTGACCACCGACATAGTGATCCTATCAACACTGAGCTCTATTTTTCACACATAATAGATTAGTGGACTATCAATCTTATAATCTAGGGCACAAAGCCCTCCAGAAGGGCTTGGCGCCCTTAAGAAAGGGCTCAGCGCCCTCCACAAGGGCCAGCAAGGCCTTAGGCGAGCCCGCCAGAGGACGCCGCCTCAGAGAGCTTCTAGAAGCCTCTAGAACGCTCTAGATCACTCTAAACGTGGCTTTGGGCCCAAGCTACTTGGGGCCAAAGCCACTACTGGAAACCAAGCCCACACGGGGCTATAAATACCCAATTGAGAGGCATTCTCAAGGCATCATTTAAACAGACTAAACCCTAGTTTCTTAGATTGTACTCTCTGCAAGTACAGTTGGCGCCCACCTTGGGGCCTCGATAAAACTGACCTAGGCCACACCTCAATCCATGCCGACAAGGTAACCGCCTTGTTTGGCGCCGTTGTCACCGACTCCGGGCATGTGTCTCATCATTGACAGCGCTGAGAATCACGTCGCTATGAACGCTATCAACGCCGTATTTGAAAGACATCAACCACCATCTGCCCCACCGGCATAGTGATCCCATTAGTTTTCATATGTATATAATGTCTCAGCTCCAAAATAGTGTTGATCACCGACATAGTGATCCTATCAACACTGAGCTCTATTTTTCACACATAATACATTAGCTACAAAATAGTGTTGACAACCGGCATAGAGATCCTCTCAACATTGAGATCTAATTTTTCACATGTAATGTCTCAGCGCTAAAATAGTGTCGATCACCCTTATTGCATCTCCAACGAAAATAATTTTCTAGTTCAAGATCCATTTTATAGGTTAGTTCTACCGTGCATGAGTTATAGACTTTATTATGCACAAGTTTGTTTTCAAAATTGTATCATTAACTCGGATCATGTTAGATATAATGACATTTATTGATCTAATGGTAGAAAAAAATTGTTTGAGGCGGAAAAGTATCTTGTGCAATATAGATTCAGCCGATTTTAATATTTTCACTTTTCCTTTTTATTTTTTTGTTTCCTTCAATTAAACATGTTTTGAAATAGTCACCTAATGCAATTTGAATTTGTCCATGCTCCGACTTTTCTGAATAGATAGTTTGGTTAAGCATGCGAAATACGCTGCAAAAAAGGACTTCTTCCCCCATTTCCTCTGATATCCATGTCATACTAAACTACTACTAGTATCTATATTGTTTAAGAAATTAACCAAATGTTGGCATAATTTTATAAACAATATAGATACTAGTTTCAGTGAGGTTAGTCCAAATATCTCGAAATACAAATATAATAACCCAAAACATACAAGGCAGATCCAGCTTTGTTCTAAGCTGAAAGTGAGTTTAAGATGTATCCTAGGGAGTAAAATTGTCGTTTGCATATTTAGTATCTAGAAGAGTCCGTCGTTGTTGGGTGTTCAAGTCTTTTTTTTTTTTAGCTGCAAATAGATAGGTTCCTAATTTAATTTGAATCAAATTCTTGTTATATTGCAAACACAGTCCGTCGTTGCTGGGTGTTTAAGTCTCAGTAGGATTCTTACTACACTTGCATGCTGAAGTAACCTAGATGACGATGCTCTCAAACACCACCATTCCCAGCTCCCGTTCAGCATCATTTCGCATAATTGGAGCTCTAATTGCTATGGCCTTGCTGTTGTGGACCATCTGCAATGGATATCAAACTGCAGCTGAGCCGCGACACCAACTATATGGCCAATGGATTTCACATGTCGGAGTATTGATTATGCTTGTTGGTTTCTTGCTTCTGGCTATAGGGCTACCCATAATTGCAGACTTGTTTCTTGGGTTGTCAGATGAGCCACAATACCCAGCTGAAACTGATCTAAATCTTCATCAGCGTGTCGACCCGAAAGTGAAAATTGATTCCTGTGTCTAGTTTAACCTGAAACTACTACAACCCGCAAACAGGCCTTTGCTGTTTTAATTATGTGTTGAAGCAGTAGATCAGACTCCAGCACTTGCATATACACATTTATGCTCTATACTTTTTCACCTTCTTAACACAGATTATTTATTTCTTTTACTTATTCTACACAGATAGATGTTAATTCTACAAATCATGAGTGAAAATTTGCCTTCAAAAGCACCAAGGGTTATGCTTAATGCAACTCATGCACCACAATTGTTCCGTTATATTGACTTTTACAGAAAAATAAGGTTGTTGCTATTAAATTTTAATGCAAACAATTAATGACATCTAGAATAATATTTGAATCTTGCTAACGAATTAACTAAGGTCATTGTTTTAAGTTTCCCAACGAGATAATTTGTTGTTGATAAGTTAAGTATATCTCTTCTCAATGTAACAAAAACAAGACTTATAAAAACTTGTTTATTCTTGACTTGTTAAGCAATGCCCGGACTGACAATCACGCATTTGTCATAACTCTTGCTAGAAAACCTATAATACAATGTTGATTGTAGCATGTTTTTCACTGTTCGAGCTCTTTAATAATAATCTTTCAAATAAATTGCCAACGCACAGGGATATATCAATATTTTTTTAACAGCAGGATATATCAATATATTAAAAAGTAAATGTAATAGTGTTTGTGAATACGATCACAATATTCATGCTCTTGCTAACAATTTACACCTGAATGATCAAGCCTGCTGTAACAAGCAAACGCTGCTGGATCTCTGTCTCTACTATGAAAACCTAAACCTGCAAAGATCTCCCCTTAATCTCGACTATTCGTGATTAGATCTAATGGCCGGTATTTTACTCCTCTCAATTACACATGTGCGTGTCGCTTGATACTTGATATGTGTTGTGTTTGAGAGTGTGAAAGATGGAGAGTGACTAGTGAGTGAGTGAGTGAGATGCTAAAACATAGAGTGGGTTAATTCGTTAATGCTTTATGGCCAATTGTTACATCCAAATCTGAATGTCGGGTACCAATCTGAACCTTCAATTCAACAACACTATGAATGTTGATTTCCTCTTTTTCTGAAGGTCGAACAATAGTGTGAATCACAATTTAACACAAAACATCCATGGGCAAAAGGCTTGGTGAGCAAATATGTTATGTGTGTGTGCGTGTGTGGCAGCATTTGACAGTTTGCCCTCACAATTTTTACGAATAAGGGAATGAATTAAATTATAATTTCACAACAAAAAAGAATGACTCCCTCGCTTACTTTGAGTAAAAACTGTGTCCATGAATCGTGTGTCCTATATCTTTGAGCGATTTCTAAAAAACAAATCCCAGTAAAATAACATACCCATTTTGGAAAATTTACAAGACTCCAAGTATAAACAATGAAGGCTATTGCAAATGTGTTGCAAAGCCAGCTTATAAAGCTATGTACCGACATGTGCTTGATTTAGGGTCTACTGGTTTTGTGCCCAGCTGCTTGCTGTTCTCTTCCTCTACTCTCTGTATTGGTCTTCTCCTTCATCATGTTTGGTTCTGTTAGTAGTATTCTCAAAATGTTTTCGAGAAGTGCTAGTTATGTTGGCGGGGCTCTTAAATCTGTGACTTACAAGTTGGTTACAGCCTTATGGATTTAGATTTTAAGTTTGATTAAGTATTTATAGTGAATTAGAGGGCATTCCTTCTCCTATTTATGATATTGGGAAAATAGTCATTTTCGTCTCGTCTCTCAATGTGTAATGAGTAGCCACAATAGTGTCTCAATATGTTGAAATTCTAAAATAGTCCTAATTGTACAATCAAGACTATTTCAACGTCATGTATTGTTTCAATGTTGGGGATTATTTTGACTAATAGAATGCACAATAAGACTATTTTAAAATTTTGATACATTGAGGGATCATTGTAGTTATTCGTTACACAATCAATACTATTTTAGAATTCGATGGTTACACATTCGGGGAGTATTTGTCTATGATAGTGAAATGATTAATCTATACGAATAAATATGTTCACTTTGTAGGATCATACAATCCTTATTACTAAATAACAAAACAACAATATTGCACAGCAAACTAGTTAATTTTTTTATAATACCCAAAGACAACACTGCAGAATTACAATGGGCAATCAACATAATGCATCAAAATAAAAATTTCCATCGAAATAGAAAATGGCAATGAAAGTACAAGTATCGTTCACGAATAACGACGAGAAAACCCTAAAAATGGGAATAGTACAATTGGAGGCGAAAGGAATAGAATGAAATCAAATGAGCTTGAAAGGAAGAGGCCAAGGAGTAGACCTGGGAACTTCAACCTTATCTTTGATTCGTTCGATCATTTGTTCTCTCTTCGGACGAGATTTCCCATACGATCCCTTGAATCTCTTCCCTTTCTTAGTCTTTTTATCACCGCGTCCGCACACTATCGGAGCTGCTATGCCGGCAGAAGAAGCACAAAGCGTCTCCGACGACGCTCCTCTTATCAACCACCGTGCAGCGACGGTGCACCGCTGCATCATACTAGCGCCACCACTCGCCATACACACTTTTCTTCTTCTTTGCTGTTTGCTTCCTTTTCTCGCTTTGGTTCGTGTGTATCGGCAACACCTATACACTGGAAATTATATGGGCTAGGCCCACTATTGGAATTATTTAATTTTCAACTCGTCTTTTAAATATACCCCCTAGTTTTACTACGTTCACGCGTTTTTCATTTTTTCGGATAATTATACGCCAAGTTTCAGACATGGGAGGAATCGTAGAAGATGGAACTTGTAATTGCTTGATTAAATTAGATATTTCAAAACACCGAGAGAATGCGATTTTGTAAAATTATTGCTAGTGAAAATAGAAATGTTAATAAAATAAAGATGATTTATGAAATTTAGATTGAATATGTGGCTATCAAAGAAATGCTATTTGTATCTCAAATGAATTGACTCAATGATGATATCCTCCATCCCTCCGTCCCTTTTTATAAGAGTAATTTACAAAAATCACGTGTATTAAGAAAAACTGTTGGAGTAATAAAGTTGTCTCAAATGTGTGTGACTATTACTAGATTACCCTTAATTAAATATATATTTAATGTTAACTTTTCATATATCAAGACAAATTGATAGTATTAATATGGGGTATATTTGAAAAAAGAGAAATCAATACATCTAAGAATTTGTATATAATCTTATATTTAGGGACAAAACTTTTTTGTAAACTACTCTTATAAATAGAGACAGATGATGTATTTGAATTTGAACAACATCACATCAAACATTTGAGGCCACCTAGTCCTTTTTAAATATATCCGATTACCCTAAGTTGAAGATCATTACTCAAAACTCTCTAGTTAAATCATTACCAAAAATATTAAACCAAACATCTTTAACAAAAATACAATCTCTGAATATTCATTAGCTCAATTCATTTCAACTAAAACTAAGATAATTTAGATCTCAATTGTTCATTTCATACAAAAAAAATCATAATAATTAGAAAAGTAATTGTATGAATTTTATGATATATCTAGAAAATAAAATAAAAAAGTAATTCAATGGTTGAACAATTAAAGCTTTGTTTGGGAGTTTGAATGGGAGGAGAAGATAGGGCTTTGAGAGTGGAAAATATAGGGGAAAATATATAAATGTTTCACATTTTCGTAAAGAGCAATTTTTTGAAGAGTGATGAATTAATGCTTGTGATTACTATATTTTTAATTTCAAAAATATTATAACAACAAAGAATAAATTTGAGGAATTCATATAAACCCTCTAAATTTTTTCCCAAATACAACAATTTTTTAGTTCCAAAATGAGGGGAATTTTGAATTAGGGAGAAAAATTAACGCCCAAATCCCTCTTTTCCCAAATGTCTATTATTTCTTTCATTTGCTGCTTCCTTTTTTTCCAAACACTCGTCGCCCTTTTCCTCCAAACTCTCAAACAAATCTAAAAGTTTTTTTTTTGAACATGAAAGCCTAAAAGGTCTACTAACAATATATAAAAGTCGAAGTACAACAAAATTTCATAATCGTCCTTATTAAAACTCATGATCTCCTTAATTTTATGTGCATAATGGTCATTGTGCAAAATTTAATTTATTTGTTTTTTAAAAATTAATTACGGATAATGTTTATCACAAGTGTAACCAATTTCCACGGATAACTATGAAACTAATTTATTTGTTTTTTTAAATTAATTTCGGATAATGGTCATATCTACTAACATCTACTAACAATATATAAAAATCAAAGTATAACAAAATTTTATAATCTTCCTTATTAAAACTCATGATCTCCATAATTTTATGTGCATAATGGTCATTTTGCAAAATTTATTTTATTTGTTTTTTAAAAAAATAATTACGGAGAATGTTCATCACAAGTATAAGTAATTTCCACGGATAACTATGAAACTAATTTATTTGTTTTTTAATAAATTAATTACGGATAATGTTCATATCTGCTAACATCTACTAACAATATATAAAAATCAAAGTACAACAAAATTTCATAACCGTCCTTATTAAAACTCATGATCTCTTTAATGTCGATATTTTGAAAATAGTCACGAGTTTTTAAAATTTTATCATATCGACTATCACATATCGGTACAAAAAAAAATTCTTCTGCAAATATAAGAATATAAAATTCTGAACGAGTGTGATTTAAATATTTAACGGTGTTTTAAATATAACATAAAAATATATTTAATAGACACACTACATTAATGTTGATTTTTTTAAAATAGTCATGAGTTTCCAAAATTTTATCACATTGACTTTCTCATATATCTATATAAAAATTTGTTTATATAGATATAAACATTTAAAATCTGCAACGGGAGCGGTGCAAACATTTAAAAGTGTTTTGCATATAAAATAAAATTTATTTAATAGACACACTACATTAATGTTGATATTTTGAAAATAGTCATAAGTTTTCAAAATTTTATCATATCGGCTTTCTCATATATGTATATAAAAATTTGTTTCTGCAGATATAAACATTTAAAATCTGCAACGGGAGCAGTGCAAACATTGAACAGTGTTTTGCATATAAAATAAAATTTAATCAATTGAAACACCGCATTAATGTTGATATTTTGAAAATAGTCACGAGTTTTCAAAATTTTATCATATCGACTATCACATATCGATACATACAAATTTTTTTCTGCATATATAAGCATATAAATTCTTCAACGAGTGCGATTTAAATATTTAGCGGTGTTTTAAATATAAAATAAAAATTTATTTAATAGACACACTATTTTAATGTTGATATTTTGAAAATAGTCATGTGTTTTCAAAATTTTATCACATTGACTTTCTCATATATCTATATAAAACTTTGTTTTTTCAGATATAAACATTTAAAATCTGTAACGGGAGCGGTGCAAACATTGAACAATGTTTTGCATATAAAATAAAATTTATTTAATAGACACACTGCATTAATGTTGATATTTTGAAAATAGTCATGAGTTTTCAAAATTTTATCATATTGACTTTCTCATATATGTATATAAAAATTTGTTTCTGCAGATATAAACATTTAAAATCTGCAACGGGAACGGTGCAAACATTTAACAATGTTTTGCATATAAAATAAAATTTAATCAATAGAAACACTGCATTAATGTTGATATTTTGAAAATAGTCACGAGTTTTTTAAAATTTTATGTGCATAAAAATTTGTTTTTTCATATATAAGCAAATAAAATCCATAACTGGTGTGACTCAACTATTTAACAAATCTGTGTAGATTTAAAATCTTACATTAATACTCATAATTTTTATTTAATATCTATAAACATTCTACAATATTAACAATCTAATTCTTTTTATATAATTATCACAATCCTCGCACATGTCTTTTACTAGTTAACTTTAAAACGAAATTTTGAAAGCCTAGAAGGTTAATTAAACATTAAAACGAAATTTTGTAATTTTTAAATTATATATAAAAAATGGATTAAATGGTTAAAACCCTACTCTTGTTTGCTCATTTGTTCCTTGTGTTTGAGAGTGAAAATGGAGGGTGGCGAGGAGGATTCTGGACAGGGAAGTACGTTAGTGATTCATGAAACCACCGAACAACTCATCGCCAGGTGCATAGCTCCTGTTAAGAAGGATTTCCTTCGTCCTCCTCCCGATCGAACTACTTCCTCTGCTCCAAACGAAAACCCCCCCGTTCTCGCCAAAGAGAAGAAATCTAAACGCCAACTCAAACGCGAACGTCTTCAGGTACCCTTCTTTGATAAGCGCTTACGATGTATAAGCTATATTAGAGAACTTATGAACAATGTCATAACTGTTTTCATGAATTCTACACAACAGTCTCAAAACATGACGTTTCACTCTTTATTCTGCAGGATAAAAAATCAACAAAAAACCTGTGTTCAGAAATTTCCAAGTCAGGTGATGTTAATTCATGTCCTTATCAAGAAAAGTGTCGTTTCAGCCATGATATTGAAGCATTCAAGGAACAGGTAGGTGATGTTATTACTTATTATTGCATTCTCAATTGTCTTTTAATATAGTATTAATTAACAAGGGTTTTTGGTTTGGATGAGTGCAGAAATTGGCTGATTTGGAGGGCGAATGCCCTTTTTTGAAATCTGAAGGGGCTTGCCCTTATGGATTATCGTGTAGATTTTTAAATACACATGAAGAGGGTAAGCCTTTATCTTCTAATGGATTGAAGGAAAGGTGTGAAGTTAATGGTTTTAGCAAAGATGTTCAGAAGCTTTTGTGGAAAAATAAGATGACTTTCCCCAAAGCTGATGCCAAACTCAAAAGTCTTGGTCTCTTGGTATGTTACTTATTCTTTTTCCGTTGTTGATGTTATGCCTCTCATTTTCCTCACCGAATGTCATAATTGCTATGAAACACAGACACATCGATAGTGGTAATAATTTAAGAAAATGAAATATATGAATGTAACTACACATGCCAGTGTCGTGTCAGTGTTTCGGACACCGGACATGCCTTTGATGTAAAGTGTCATGAAGTGTCGGTGCTACATAGAGTAAATGTTTGTATTTCTAGCAATTTCGCCGCCTACCTGGTAGTAAACTAGAAAGATGCCAATGCGCTTGTAATTATTCATCAATATGCCATTGCTCAAATTTCATCGATTGTGTGTGTGTTTTTAATATGGTCTTGATGTATATGTCAGTTCCTTTAAGAACTCAGTTTTAATTTCTTCATTCCACATTTGAATCAATCATTATTCAGAATAAGTCAAAAGGGAATGACGTCAAAAACAAAGATGGTGGTGATAAATGTGTTCAGTCTGATGACAATGGTTCTTGTGCGGTTACATCTGAATTGGAAAACGAAGACGATGGTGACAAACACCATCAGTCTGATGATGACGGCTCTTGTGGGGTTCCTGCTGACTCAGATTCTAAGTTAGATCGCTCTGTAGAAGTTATAAAAGATGATGATGGCATTAAAAGAGAACTTGAACCTGATATACCTTGTCCCCAAAAGAAAAGAAAAACTGCAGAAAATTGTGAAGATGAGGAGACGGAAAATGAAGGTCATAAAATCATCTTTTACTTTAGTGATTATAGTCTATGGTTAATATTTTTTCAATGTTTAATATTCCTTTGCATTCAATTCTAGTTGAACTTAGCTTCATATTGCTGAAACAGGTGTGAGTGTTGATGACCAAATTGTGGACGGAAGCTGCATAAGATCTGAACCAGAGGCAGGAACTGAAGTTATAACCCCAGAAACTGATCTAAGCTTGAAGTCACACTCACGTGAAAAGAAGCTTATTGATTTCAGGGAGAAGTTGTATCTTGCACCCTTGACCACTGTTGGAAATCTTCCTTTCCGGAGAGTTTGCAAAGTATTAGGAGCTGATATAACATGTGGTGAAATGGCAATGTGCACAAATCTTTTGGAGGTACCTATATGAGTTTTCTTCTAGTTCTCTTTATAATTCTGAGTATGATGTATATAGTGATGATCTAGTAAACATCAGTATATTGTGATACCAATTTCAGGCAATTCCCATATAGTTTGGTATTTGTCTTTTTTCCCCTAAAATCAATTTATCAAGAGAAAGATATTATATCCTCCATAGGTCTGAATGTTGAAACCTTAATTTAGGAACCAATAATTTAGTAATAAACTTTTTGAAAACTCAGTTATCGACTGATGATTTATTGTCAAGAATGGAACTTGATATTTTTCCTTTTCCCATCCTCTTTGTTTTGTTCTGCACAATTCTAACCCCATCTTTTCTTCTGCATTTTCTCTCAACATTTGAACAATCTGTTTGACATTTCAATTGTCATAATTTTGCTTTTGTAATAGGGTAAAGCTTCAGAATGGGCATTGCTGAGACGCCATTCATCTGAAGATTTATTTGGTGTACAAATCTGTGGGGCATATCCAGATACTGTAGGGCGAGCTGTTGAACTAATAGAAAAGGAATGTACAGTAGATTTCATTGATATAAACATGGGTTGCCCTATTGACATTGTTGTGAATAAGTGTGCTGGATCAGCTCTTCTTACAAAACCAATGCGCATGAAAAGTGTTGTAGAAGTAGCTTCAGGCACAGTCGATATTCCAGTAACTATAAAGGTATTTTCCATACTAAATGCAACAATAGGACACAATGAAATTTGTATCGGATTCCATTTAGCATCTTGATAGCTTCCTAGGTTCTGGAGCTTTGAACTTTCTTCATGCGAGACCAAGCCCTTTTACGTTTTCCAGGGAAAAAAAAATCTTGTTATGCTTTTGAATTTCCGCAATATGCTTGCTTAAGATGTATATGACCCATATATCCATTGCACTAGGT
Source organism: Medicago ruthenica (assembly GCA_018208015.1). NCBI lineage: Eukaryota > Viridiplantae > Streptophyta > Magnoliopsida > Fabales > Fabaceae > Medicago > Medicago ruthenica. The sequence goes on along the minus strand of CM031373.1, from coordinate 100,622,035 downwards.
ACGGACAGCGTATTTTGAAGGGAGGAATCGTATCGACTCTCTGATAGCAGACTTTAGCTCTTGGGGAGCCAGTGCAGTGACAATACATGGCAGGTCACGGCAACAACGCTATAGCAAGCCTGCTGACTGGAATTACATATATCAGTGTACCAGGAAAGCCCCTAATAATTTGCAAGTAGTGGGGAATGGAGATGTTTTTTCATTTGTAGACTGGAACAACCACAAAACTGAATGCCCTGAACTTGCTACTTGCTTGATTGCCCGTGGCGCACTGATTAAAGTTAGTATTATGACCTTGGCTCAATCTCATTTTATGGAGTTTGTTGTTGAGTATTATATCTAATGCTAGTTGTCTTCATCAAGAGCAATATTGTTGCATTTGTTGATATTTATTTATTTTTGAATCGTCTAAACTTATGACTGCTGTGTGCAGCCCTGGATATTTACAGAGATAAAGGAACAGCGACATTGGGACATCAGTTCTGGCGAGCGATTAAATATTTTCAAAGATTTTGTGCATTTTGGTCTTCAACATTGGGGTTCAGATACAAAAGGTATATTTTATTGGTGCTGATGGAGTAGCTTTATTATATTCATATTTTAATATTTTAACTCTTCCTTGCTGTCGTTAAATTATTAGAATTAAAATAGCTACTGTAGTTACCTCAAAACAAACACTAAACAGTTGTTAATTGCACCTGTCTTATGCCAAGAATGAACGGTTCTTATGTAGATGCAACGAATTTGGTTCATATCCTTTTCTCTTTTTCCAAAGAATACGAGACATTGATGAGTGTATAAGGGGGTTATTGGACTAAGAACATATAATTTGTGGGAGTATCTTGTAAGAGAGCTGAGTTTTCTCACAAGAAAATATACCTTCAATCTTTTACATGTAGTCTATAACCATTTGCTAGAAAAAACATGTAACAACTTTTCTATCTTGTTTTTTTACTGTTGTGTAATTCATATATTATATGCTGTGTTTTAGGGGTGGAGACTACCAGGCGGTTCTTGTTGGAATGGCTTAGCTACACTTGTAGGTACATACCTGTTGGTCTTTTGGACGTGGTTCCACAACGAATAAATTGGCGTCCACCATCTTACTATGGGCGGGATGACCTTGAGACACTGATGGCCTCCGACTCTGCAGCTGACTGGGTATGCAATTCCCTTTTGTTTCAAGTTTTCTTGAGCATGTTTAAATGGTGTGTTTTGGAGTTTCTCTTTCAAGTAAATATTATATGATCTATTAATTTTTTTAAAATGGAAGAAATAAATGATAGATTATCATCAAAGTTATTGTCCTGATACTTATTCATTATATTTATTTTATAAACCTTGTATAAAATTAAGATTTTACCCTCTCTTAATCGAAATAAAGATTTCACTTTTCATTAAAAAAATGAAGATTTTACCCTTTCTTCTCTATTCAAAGACAGCAGAAAATAGTTTTGTTCAACAGGATGTAGTTGGTAATGAAGATACTATTAACACTTCATAATTATTTATATACATTTTCATTATAATCTAATATTATAATATCCTGCTCCCATACTGTTAAACAATTCTTTTTATTATACACAGGTGCGATTATCAGAGATGTTACTTGGCAAAGTTCCAGATGGCTTTACTTTTGCACCAAAGCATAAATCAAATGCTTACGATAGAGCTGAAAATGGCTAATTCCGGAATTTGTTTTCAGTGCTGATTCTCATGAATATTTTTCTTCTCAATCAACTGCTAATTAATTTTCTTGTCGCTTTGTTTCGTTATTTGGAAGGGTTTTTCATAGTTGACCTTGACTTTTAAATCTTTCACTCCTCTACTCTAGGAAACAAAACATTTATTTAATAAACATCGACATTTGAAATGTAACCAATAATTATTATAGACTTAGAGTCATGCCGACTTTTGCATTCTCTGGTCACTTTGAATTTTCTAATTGCTGTATTTATTTATGGCGCTGAGTTTTTTCAACGTTTTCGTCTGTTAGAATGAAACTTTAGTTGTCCTGAGAGGATGGGTTTGGGAGGATACGGACTGGAACTTGGGTGGTGAGTGAGTAGTGCCTCATATGTCATGTCACGTTTCGTCACAGCAAGTTAATTTTGGGTCAACATAATATTTCCCGTTAAAGGATTAGCGACATTCTTATTCTGAGGCAGTACTAATTTCATCTGCCGATTCAAGAAAGTTGACCAATTCGTTAAACACATAGCACTTGTACTTGGTAAGAAATCACATAGTACTCGTGTACATGAGTGGGGTCGAGGGGCTTTCTGTGTCTTTATATTGCAATAAAAAACCAATCTGTTAGTTTGGTTTGGTTAATACTAGTAGTGTTCAATTTTTTTGAAAAAGCAGTTATCACAATTGCTCGAAAATTCGTAGTTATTATGATTACTTAACACTATTAAACAGTGAAATTGATAACAGGTCAAATTTATTTATTATATTATATTATATAACCTTCAAAGGAAGAACGTGCAATAGACTTTTGTCATTAGTAAAACACTCAAAAGTACGAGGAGAAAGGAAAAAACAAAATTAATGTTATATCTTGTGTACCCTTAAGAGTATGACATATATATAGTTGTATATTGAAAAAAGAAACGGTAATAAAGCAAAACCTTTTCATAATGATAGTAATAAAGCAAAACCTGAAGTTCCAAAAACAATATAAAATAAATCTCCCTAATCTTATATAAGATTTATCTAACTTGCAAAATAAGAAAATTCCAAATATTAGATCCTAAGATACGACCAACAAATAGGTATTAAGAATTGACCAGCTCCAGAATCCAAATTTCTGAATTAGCTGACATAAAATATTGTAGTCAGATGATAGTTTCTCTAGACATTTATGTGCTCAGTGTCCACTGCTAAGTTATCCCTTGTATAATGTGGTGTCTATATACTACAAAATCACACACAGAACAATTGTGATCAGACTCCAACAATCTTCATCTCTTTCTGATTTGGGCTAGCTTGAACCGATCCATTCAATCCACCATCCACAGAATCACCACCAATCCTCTTCTTAACTTTAAGTTCAGTAGGTTCAACAGGATAATTCCCAGTGAAACAAGCATAACAGAAATTAGAAGAATCATCACCCAACAACTTCTTCAAACTATCCATAGGTAGAAAAGCAAGTGAATCACAACCAATAAATTCCTTAATCTCAGCAACACTCATCCTATTAGATATCAACTCTTCAGAGCTAGGTGTATCCACACCATAATAACAAGACCCAATAATTGGTGGACATGCAATCCTCATGTGAACTTCTTTAGCACCAGCTTCTTTTAACAACCTCACAATTTTAGATGATGTAGTTCCCCTCACAATTGAATCATCAACAACCACAACCCTTTTCCCTTCAAGAACAGCACGAACTGGCGAAAGCTTCAACTTCACACCAAAATCTCTAATCTTCTGTGATGGCTCAATGAAAGTTCTACCAACATAGTGTGACCTAATCAAACCCTGTTGAAAAGGAACACCAGCTTTTGCAGCATAACCAAGTGCAGCAACAACACCAGAATCAGGAACAGCTATAACAACATCACAATCTACAGGACTCTCAGTAGCCAATATTTCACCAAACAATCTTCTTGATTCATAAACAGATTTCCCAAATACAACAGAATTGGGCAATGAAAAATAAATATGTTCAAAAATACATTGTTTTGGTTCTGGATGAGAAACAAGACAATGAGATTGAGCACCACTTTTATCCACGACCACAATTTCACCAGGATAAACCTCTCTTTCATAAGTAGCTCCAATCAAATCAAGTGCACATGTTTCCGAAGCAAAAACAACAGAACCATTACTTCTTCTTCCCATAACCAAAGGTCGAAAACCAAAAGGATCTCTGACAGCAACAAGTTTATCTTCAGTAACAAACACAATTGAATAAGCACCTTTAACTTTTTCACACGCCTCAACAATTCTCGCTATAAAAGGTCTATGATTTGAAGTAGCAATAAGATGAAGCAAAACTTCAGTATCAGAAGTAGTGTTGAAAATTGAACCAGATTCTTCAAGTTCATTTCTCAAGGAACGGTAATTGACAAAGTTACCATTATGAGCAACACCAACGGAACCAAAACGATAACCTGCAACGAAAGGTTGCACGTTTTTTAGCATGGATTGTCCTGCGGTTGAGTAACGGACATGACCGATGGCTAAGGTTCCAGGTAATTGACGGAGTTTGGTGTCGTTGAAAACTTCGGAAACTAGGCCAACACCGGTAACGGTTTGAAGGACTTTGTTAATGCTGACGGTAACGATACCAGCACCTTCTTGACCACGGTGTTGAAGTGCATGGAGAGCGAGGTAACAAAGACGAGAGGCTTCTGGATCGCCGTAGATACCAACAACGCCACATTCTTCACGAGGCTTTTCGTCGTCATCATCATTAGCGGCAATGTTTGTGAATGGGAATGTGTTGTTAGGGTTGTTATTGGTGCATGAAAGTGTTTTGTAGTTGTGAGAGTGAGAAAGTGAAGTTTTGGGGTTTGAGTTTGAGAGAAGAGTTTTGTTGTGGAAAAAACAATTGTTGGTGGTTGAATGGTTGAAAGAGGAAGAAGAAGAAGAGAAGGAGAGTTTAGGTTTGGTGAGGGAAGAGGAAGAGAGGGTAGAGAGATTTGATGCTGCCATTGTTTTGTAACAAAAGCAGGGTTCACAGAACAGAGGCGCGCAATATATAACAAGGATTTAGGTTTTGTTGCTTGCAACTTGGGCTAGTCACTATTTCGGTATTTTCTCTACTATGATTTTTTTTTTTTAGAGGTCAATGATTTTCTCTTTTCTAATTCTAATTCTAATCTAATATTAAAGATTCTTCATATATATTTTTTGTCACCTTTTGTTCTTTTTTTGAGAGGAAAGATTTTCTTTTTTTGTCAAATATGAGAATCATTATTTTACCACATCACCCCACTTTTGTATGATTATTTTGAAAGTGATATTTATTGTGACATGGAAAAATAGCCTCTCAAATATACGTTTAAGAATTCTAAATTTACATTATTCCACTAGGACATGTTCCCATTGTTTATAATGTATGATATTTTTCCCATTACAGTGATTTGTTCATATTACAAGATTTAATTCATTTTTTTCATTAATGATTTAACTGCACTTTTGATCCCTTGTTTTTTTTATTGTGTGATTTAGATCTTTTTTTAAGCAATCTTGACTACCCACATTTTCCTCCTTTTTGAATAGGTAGTTCTCCACTCATTTTTCTTCAATTACACTGAGTTAACAAATTTTTCTTCAATTTAAAAAACAAAATTATTTGTGGGTGTAATTTAATAGATTTAAATATTACTATTTTGTCTTCACCAAAAAAAAAATACTATTTTGTAAAATCATTTTTGAGAATCTTTTTTACTAAAGATTCCCAAAAATGATTTTACTCAAAAAGATTCCCAAAAATAATTTTACAAAATAGTAATATTTAAATATCACATAACTTAGAAAAGAGATTTCAGGTATCTAAGTATCACATAACTTTGAAGGGTGGTGAGAAAGTTTTGGTAAAGAAAGAGGCGCGTGAAACATCGCTAATGATAAACATAATCAACAAACTTATCCGCATGATGAATTTTTTGTCGACATATATGATGCACAATAAAAGAGAAATCATTAATATATTCAAAGTGTCCTAGTTTTTTTAGTGAGAGAAACTTTAACTTCTTTCTAAGTTCTCTTTCTCTTTCACTCGCCGATGAAGGGTGGTTCTAGGTCAATTTTTGACATAAAATCACTCATCTGCATCTTTTTTCCTTTTTCTTTCGATCTAAATAAGTGATTTTCATATATATATATATATATATATATATATCGAGTTTTTTCTTTTGTATTTTTTCGTGATTTCGTCGTCTGAGTGCGGCGTTGTGTTGTTCGTCGTCTTGTGCGACGTTTGATTTTGCGTCTTGTTGTGGTGTTCGTTTGGTTCATATTGAAAGATCAACTTCAATCAATTACAGATTCAATCAATGATTGGACGTCAACGTTGCAGATCTGGAAGCATGACTATTCTGGTGATTTAGATTTTATCATATTATCTGTAGGAATTTTGTTGTTGTATGCTATTAACTTGAGTGTTGTGAGTTTGTTCGCAGATTCACCTTTTACGTTTTTAGCGATGTTGATTGATCATGTTATTGTATCTGATGTATTCTATCAATTTGAATGAATGAAAATCGTTTTGTTTTTGTCAAAAAAAAGAGAAATCATTGATAGTATTTAAATAATGGAGCCAACGATTTCTCAATTGCCGAGAAACAATATGAGGATATTTGAAAGCCGAAACAACCAATTAAGAGTCACATCTTTCTCTAGAATAAGCAACTCCAATGGACATCGTTGCACCAATAAACAATTTCAATAGAAGTCAAATTACCATAAAAAATCTCCAAAATATTTAGGAAATTAACCACAAACTCAAAAAGTCAACTAGTCCAAAAGTGTACGGGTAACCACCAATAACCTACCATTTTAAATTATCAACAATAATAAACTACCTTTAACACCATACCAGATACTAGATATGATATGGTAAACAACTTAAGTAAACCCTACGAGACCATTGAAGATTAGAGTTAACAAGATCCCAATAAAGCTTTAAATTAGCACCCTTGTTGATAGCTTAGAAAGATCGAAGCCCCAAACCACCCTAAGGAGCAGGAAAACAAACTCTATGTCAAACAACATCACTAACTTCTTGACATTGACATTCCAACCAAATAAAATTTCTCATCAACTTATCAACCTAAATATAAAAAAAAAATGTTGAAAAAGAAGATGGAGGTAGTCTTGTCCATATGAGATTAAGAATTTAATACAACAATATGAAAATCTACTGGAACTCTACCCACACCCTCCTTATAGGATTTGTATCACCTAGAGTTGTTCAAATTGCGCATTCACACAATGATCATATTGATGATTTGATGACTGTTGGATTGAGAATAAAGGCTTGAGTTCTATACCGTCGGACCTATATCCAATGATAACTACGTAAATGTAGGATTATGAGACATCATGGAATCCAAATTCCTCCTAACATGAGAAACACCAATATTGGGAATCTCGCTTTGTAGATGAAACTGACCGCTGACTTTGTATCCGAATTCTCAAGTTTTCTTTGAGGTTTAAATTGAAAGGAGCTGTCCCTTTTGATTGGATTGGATTCTTTGAACATTATTCCTTTTTCCCACTCATGTTTTCAAGCCACGTTGCAAGTTGGGTTGGGCATCCAAATATCTAACCCATTGGCTGGGAATTTATTTGAAAATGGAATTGACCAACTTCCTATTCCTTTCATAATTTCCACACCTTTCATGGAAAAGAGAATTAATCATATTCCATCAACTAAGTAAGAAAGTAATTCACGACAAGTTTGTCTTTTTTTTTTCTTTTTAAAAAAACTAAATTAGTCCATCCAAATTGATATCGGAAAAAACGAACTTGAGACTTTGAGGAGGACACTCTAAGATCCCAAGCTAACACCACCAAACCAACTCAAGTGGGTTCACGACAAGTTTGTCTTAAAGCCTTATTTATTTATAAATGAAATTTTGATCTCCATAATTTAAAAATCATTTTTCGATCCTTCAATTTATATTTTTTAATTTTGGTCTCATTTTATTTTTGGATCATTTTCTATAATGTGACATTCATTTATGACGTGGTAGAACTTATTAGACTAAATTGAATATCCATTTTAGCAAAATATGGGTAATAAACTAGGTCGCGCCATAAATAAATGTGCTACATCTTAACAAATTAGACGAGGATCCAAATTTCAGAAAAAGTTAAATTGAAACCAAAAAATTGGTTTTAAAAATAGGAGAACCAAAACTTAATTTTTTTTAAAAAATAGATGAATCAAAAATGCATTTAAGCCAAACAAAATTATATTTAAATGAATGAAATTAAATTAATGTTACTAATTAGTTATTCTATTTTTTTAGGGGAATTAATTATTCTGGTTTGATAATCTAGGCGTTTAGAACTTGTGTTAAACTAAGAACAGTAGATAAAATGTAATAAGGCCTAGGTTAGATGACGTGTTATAAGAGATTCCTTATATGTGTTTGTGAATTTTCTTTGAAAAGGTATGTGTTTGTGAATTAGTCTATCGTTATAATAGTAGGAAATAAATAAAAAAGATATTTTGGCTACGGATTTCTATTTCTTTATTACTTATGTTATGAAATTAATCAAAAGTATTGTAATATATTATAAAGTATAGAAGAATAGAGAGAAATGGAACAAGAGAGAACAATAAAGTATATTGTATTACTTCACAAGTGTATCATTACACTAAAATATGAGTCCAATTTATAGGACACAAAATGAGCAAATGAATGATCAAAAGTAATTAAGGACCACTATCCATCCATTCACTAATGGGAGTTATAGGAAGGTGGAAGACTAAGGATGGACATCCACTAAATTATTATTATTCATAACACTCCCCCTTGGATGTCCATCAGGATATGCCTCATTAAAACCTTACTAGAGAAAAACCCAGTGGGAAAAAAAATTCTAGTGAAGGAAAAAGAGTACAATATCCCTTCTGTGTGTGATAGTTTGTCTCGTTAAAAACCTTACCAGAAAACCCAATGGGATAAAACCATGGTTAAGGGAAAAAAAGTGCATACCACATTTATGTCTCCCCTTCATAAAGACAATCATATATGAGAGGAAGAAAATCAAATAATATTTGTTCTGGTTACTCAAAAGTTTTACTTGCAGCGACTTTGTTGAAAGATCTGGTTTATCTTCATAGTCTTCTTCATATTAGCGGTGCTTGAGAAGTTTCTTCATATTGAGTTGTTGCAAGAGCACCTTTAAGAAATCCACAAGTTTCTTGTATTTTTAAAATCATCATCCTTAATAAAAGATCATTCTCCACTTCCTTGATTATGTTGTTTCTTTAAGATACAAAATGTATGCTTGACTTTGTTTCGATATCTGTATTTACTAATATTGACAAAAGCAAAATACCACGATACATATAATTAACAAAATATGCTTTAGTCAAAATTAACAAAATATGTTAATTTCCTCGTTTGAACTAAGATATGGTACTTCAGGACCAATTCAAGTTGTTCACCATTTTCTTGAGGACATGATATATACTAACATCAAGTGACATCACAATCATTCTAGTACACAATTAACTAGATCTGTCCATATCAAATTATTTTAATATACTTTATATATAAGTTTCTTGACGCACACAATCACATTTAAATAATGAATTTGCAAATCCAGACAAACTTTGTGCATGCAACGTATTTAATTTCAAATCTTTCTACAACCAATCGATTTTAGAATCTCTTTAGGAGTTCTAATAATATTTATAACACTATCATAAATTCAATTATAACAATTTCATTTCCAAATCCTTAAAATGGACAATGATGTCATCTTTTCAATAGTTTTAATATAGTATGTCTTATGCAAATGAAATCTTTAAGGGAGTTTCATATAATCATTACTATCAAGTGAGCCATACAAATAAATTGTAACACAGCTTTCATATAATTTGAGCATTTCATATGCTACTGAACTTAATCAAGTATGAAAAAGATCTTGAATTCACTTCAGGTGAATATGTCTCTTAAAAAATATATATGTCTCTAAAAAATAAACGGTAGATATTTACCAATTCACTTCCAGTGAACATATCAAAATATATTATATCATTCTAAGTCTCTTTTCGCGCGAAAAATCATATATATATATATATATATATATATATATATATATATATATCCAGTTAACTTCATAACTTCAAGTGTGCGGACTACATGTCCACAAAAAAATTATGAGTTTGATTTCGCTGAAATTGTCTCTTTCCAATTGTAGATATTTTCTTTACCTATATTCTTTAATAGATTTAACCCATGATCCTCATTATTTAGTTATCACATATAGCGCTATATTATATGCAAAAGCACGTCAACATTGACTCCATTTCGGTTCCATCTCATTTCATTGAGATCTTTCATTCATGACATAATTTATCGATATTTCATAAATTTCAGGTACCTGATAAGTTCTTCTGGAACTAAAAAAAATCCATTATTTAGACGACTCTTTTAGAGTTTTTATTGTTGAGGCAAAAATCCCTAATTAATTTTAAAGATAACAAACCCTAAATGATTAAAGGATTAATGGACTTTGATTAGTTTCTTGGTATTTAACTTGTGCTCTTGAGTGATTAATTAAGACAGGAACAAATACCAAGATACAAGGAATCAAAGAAAGAACTTTGTCATAGTTCAGAAAGTTGAACTCAGTTCAGAAACTGAACACAGTTCAGAATGTTGGACTCAGTTCAGAAGCTGAACACAGTTCAGAATGTTGGACTCAGTTCAGAAGGGAAAATGAAGTCCAGAAGCTGAACATAGTTCAGAAGCCAAAATGAAGATCAGAAGTTGCAACACAGTTCAGAAGGTGAAATCCTGTTCAGTAGCAGCAATGTTGATCAGAAGCTGAACACAGTTCAGAAGCTGATATGCAGTTCAGAAGGTTGTTTACAAGTTCTGAAACCTTGCAATAAAGCTGCTCATACACCAACTCAGAAATTCAAGAACATGCATACCACACGTGACATAAATAAATGTCCAAGAAAAAACAGAGTTGCATGGATCTATCAAGCAATAAAGGCATCTACAAAATGAATGTCAAAAAGGATATTCAATGTTCATTTAAGACTATGAACATTGAATTAACTGGAATATTCCAAAAGGGAATATCATCCTAGATAATCAATCTACCTCACTTCATTCATGTTTCACTATTAGGATTTGATTACATTAAATGGTAGTCTTACAAGTCATCCTAAGTGAAACAAAAAGGATATTCTGAAGTTCAGAATGTTCAATACAGCACATGCTTCAATTCTGACACGCTACAGTAAAGCAGTTGGAAAAGTTAAGCAAAAAGCCAAATCACAATCTCAAAGTCAGAATCCATGAGATCTTGACACCTAAGGGGTTGGTACTGTTACAGATCAGCAAAATCCCCTAAAGCATGGGCATGAAGTGATGGTTCCACTTTCCTCTCTCCTGCACACAATCCAAGACTGATTTGCAAAGCTCTTGGCACAGCAACATTCTGATGCACTGCACGCATAAAACAAGAGTTCATCAGCAAATCCAGAAATTCATATGTTCATTCATACATGATGAACCCAGATGAATATCATCAAGAATGCAACAACATTCTGAAGCACTCTCAAGAACAGAACAACATTCTGAAAGTCAGAATGTTCACCCAGATTTTCAAGTAAAAGTCAGTGGGGCCCAGGACACATGGCACAAGACCATTGGCCACCCTCCAACGGTTACAAAAGGCCAAGAACTCTATAAATAGAAGTGGAAGGCTCAGCATTACACACACAATTGCAAAGCATACAAGAAAACATTAACAAAGTGTTTGAAGCTTTAGCATCTCAAATTGATCATCACTATAAGTGTAAATCAATTTTCTCTCCCCCTCCTCTTCTGAAAGTTCTCTTCTTAACCACACTTCTTAAATTCTCCAATCAATTGTAAAGAGCAAGTCTCATCTAGTTTTAAGGGTATTAAAGTCTAGGTTGAGCAATTTAGTACAAAGTCTGGTGTGACTTAGTACAGAAGGTCGAGAGCCTGCTGAGGCTTAGAGAATACAGGTTGTAACCGTTCCAAGTGGACAAGATTGTAAGGTGCAGGATTTGAGAGGGTATCTCAAGCATCATAGTGGAAAACTCTCACAAGATTGTGAGGAGTGGACTAACCCACATTGGGTGAACCACTATAAAATTCTGTGTGTCTTTCTTCTCTCCCTATACTCTTTATATTATTGCATACACATCACACACACAACACTGAATTTAAATATCTTATTCTGCAACTGACACTTCAGAACGTTCTGAAGTCTGTTTAACTTTGTTCTTCCAAGAAACAACTTGAGAAGTAAATTTTTTTAAGTACAGGATTAAATTAAAAAAAGGGTCACAATTCAAACCCCCCCTTTCTTGTGACTATATTATCTACTTCAATTGGCATCAGAGCGTTGGCTCTAAGGGTTTGAACACTTACACAAGTGTTAGAGAAAAGATCCAGGAAGAAGTATGTCAAAAGCTAAGTATATTACAGAAGGAGGATCAGCAAACAGACCTCCATTGTTTGATGGCACAAACTACTACTTCTGGAAAGGCAAGATGGAACTTTTTCTCAGATCTCAAGATACGGACATGTGGGCTGTAATCTCTGAAGGAGATCATGTTCCAATGAACAGAGATGGAGGTATAAAAAAAAAAAGTGCATGGACACCAGAGGATAAAGCTAAGGTATTACTAAACTCTAAAGCTAGATTATTTTTATCATGCGCACTAACCATGGAAGAAAGTGAAAGAGTTGATGAATGCCAAAATGCTAAAGAAGTATGGGACACTTTAAAAATACACCATGAAGGAACATCTCATGTCAAAGAAACTAGAATTGACATTGGAGTCAGAAAGTTCGAAATCTTTGAAATGAGTGAAAATGAAACTATTGATGAAATGTATGCTAGATTTACAACAATAGTAAATGAAATGAGATCTCTTGGAAAGATATATTCCACTCATGATAGAATCAGGAAAATATTAAGATCTCTTCCAAGCACATGGAGACCCATGGTCACAGCTATTACCCAGGCCAAAGATCTAAACTCTCTGACCTTGGAGGAACTTATTGGTTCACTGAGAGCTCATGAAGTCATACTTCAAGAAGACAAACCAGTGAAAAAGGTAAAAACTCTTGCCTTGAAGGCCTCCCAAGAAACATCATCAGCAACTCAAGATGATGTGGAAGAACTGGATGAAATAGAAGAAGTCCAGGAAGAAGAAGCTGAAGATGAACTTGCACTCATCTCCAAGAAAATTCAGAGAATGATGATGAGAAGAAATCAGCTCAGAAAGAAGTTTCCCAACACTAACACTAACAAAACTGAGACTGACAAAAGTCAAGTCACCTGTTTTGGATGCAACAAGCTTGGACACTACAAGAATGAATGTCCTGATCTCAAGAAACAGCAAAGGAGACCTCCCTTCAAAAAGAAAGCCATGATCACCTGGGATGATCTAGAAGAGGCAGAACCTGAAGATGAGGAAGCCAACCTGAGTTTGATGGCTAAATCAGAAGATGAGGAAGAGGTAATTATCTATGAACCTAACTCTGTGCAAAAAGAACTTGAAAGAAAAATTGACAGTCTTATATATGATTCAAATTTTCTATCTAACAAATGTCAATCATTGATAAAAGAACTTTCTGAACTAAAAGCTGAAAAAGATAAACTTCAAATTAAATATGATGAATCTAGAAAAACCATACAAACTTTGCAAGACTCTCATTTTAAAATGTCTGAACAACAAAGAGAGCTAAATAAAAAGCAAAAAGGAATTTTGTCTAAACCTTCTGAAGTTCAAAAAGAAAACATTCTTTTGAAAACAGAAGTTGAAGGACTAAAAAATGATCTCTCACGTTTTATAAAATCCACAGAAACCTTTCAAAACATTCTGGGATCACAAGCTGGAACAAATGAAAAATCTGGATTAGGATTCAAAGATCCAAACAAAAATCTTCTTAAAACTGTTCTTTTGCCAAAAGAAACTGAAATAAAAATGAAGATAAAATGCTCATACTGTAACAAGCTAGGGCATCTTGACTCAGCATGTTTTCATAAAAAACAGTTTGAAAAAAATAGATTAAATAATCTTAGCTCAGAACGTTCTCATCTCAATAGATCAGAAAGTTCACAAAAGGCTGAAAAGGCTAAGAAGATATGCTCTTACTGTAACAAATCTGGTCATACAATAACAGAATGTTACAATAAGAAAAGATCTCTTAGAAAGACTAACCCTCAAGGACCCAACATTACATGGGTACCTAAGATTTTGTTCATGTCAAGTGTAGGCCTCCTCTCAAAATGCAAAGACAAAGCCATGGTACTTGGACAGTGGCTGTTCAAGGCACATGACAGGAGATAGGAACTGCTTTCTAACCTTTGAAAGTAAAGATGGAGGACTAGTCACATTTGGAAACAATGACAAAGGCAAAATCAGAGGTAAAGGAACAATAGGTAAAACTAACTCTGCCAAGATAGAAAATGTTCAGTTTGTAGAAGGGTTGAAACACAATCTACTTAGCATAAGTCAATTATGTGATAGTGGTTTTGAAGTTATTTTTAAACCCAACATATGTGAAATAAGACAAGCCTCCTCTAAGAAATTAATTTTCTCTGGATCAAGGAAAAAGAACTTATATGTTTTGGACTTAAATGAAATTCCAGCTGAATCATGTTTTATGTCTCTTGAAAAAGATAAGTGGATTTGGCACAAAAGAGCTGGTCACATTAGCATGAAAACCATTGCTAAACTTTCTCAACTTGATCTAGTTAGAGGATTGCCAAAGATTAACTTTGAAAAGGACAAGATCTGTGAAGCCTGTATTAAAGGAAAACAAGTTAAAAGCAGTTTTAAAACAATTGAATATATTTCAACTCAAAAACCTTTAGAGCTTCTTCACATTGATCTCTTTGGTCCTGTTCAAACTGCAAGTCTTAGTGGCAAAAGATATGGATTTGTTATTGTTGATGATTTCTCAAGATTTACATGGGTGTTATTTTTAAAACATAAAGATGAATCATTTGAAGCATTTCAAAACTTTTGCAAAAAGATTCAAAATGAAAAAGGTTCTAATATCATATCTGTGAGGAGTGATCATGGAGGAGAATTTGAAAATGCTTCCTTCAAGACATTCTTTGATGAATGTGGTATTACACATAATTTTTCTTGTGCAAGAACTCCACAGCAAAATGGAGTTGTTGAGAGGAAAAATAGAACCTTGCAAGAAATGGCTAGGACTATGCTAAATGAATCAAATGTTGAAGATTACTTTTGGGCAGAAGCCATCAATACATCTTGCTACATTTTGAATAGAGTTTCAATAAGAAACATTCTAAATAAAACCCCATATGAATTATGGAAAAACATCAAACCTAGCATATCTTATTTTCACATATTTGGTTGCTACTGTTACATTCTGAACACAAAAGAAAAACTGGGTAAGTTTGATCCTAAATCAGATAAAGCTATCTTTTTGGGATACTCTACAACATCCAAAGGTTATAGAGTGTACAACTTAAAAACCCAAACAGTTGAAGTCAGTATGCATGTCATATTTGATGAATATGATGAACCTTCTCAACTCCAAGAAAAGGAAGATACTGAAGATCAGACACTTCAGAATGTTAACAATCAGAACAATGTAAGTTCTGTAGAAAAAGAAGATGATCAGAATGTTCAGGACTCATCTCTACAAAGCCCTCCTAGAAGTTGGAGAATGATAGGAGATCATCCTGTAGATCAAATCATTGGAAGCACAACTGATGGTGTAAGAATCAGAATGTCCTTTCAAGGGAACAATATGGCTATGATTTCTCAAATGGAACCCAAGTCAATAAATGAAGCCATAATAGATGATTCATGGATTGAGGCCATGAAAGATGAACTGTCTCAGTTTGAAAGGAACAAAGTGTGGAACTTGGTTCCAGATGATCAAGGGAAGACAATCATTGGAACAAGATGGGTGTTTAGAAATAAACTTGATGAAGATGGCAAAGTTGTCAGAAATAAAGCAAGGTTGGTTGCTCAAGGATACAACCAACAAGAAGGTATTGACTATGATGAGACTTTTGCACCAGTGGCAAGGTTAGAAGCTATTAGAATTCTTCTTGCATATGCTGCACATAAAAGCATCAAACTTTTTCAAATGGATGTTAAAAGTGCCTTTTTAAATGGATTTTTAAATGAAGAGGTTTATGTAAGTCAACCTCCTGGCTTCATAAATAAAGAAAAACCTAATCATGTTTTCAAACTCACTAAAGCACTTTATGGTCTTAAGCAAGCTCCTAGAGCTTGGTATGAAAGACTTAGCACATTTCTCATTAACAATGGATTTTCTAGAGGAAAAATTGATACCACACTTTTTAGAAAAACTCAGAACACAGATTTGCTAATAGTTCAAGTCTATGTAGATGATATTATTTTTGGTTCAACCAAAGAGAAAATGTGTGAAGACTTTTCAAAACTCATGCAAAGTGAATTTGAAATGAGCATGATGGGTGAACTTGGTTTCTTTCTTGGTTTGCAAATCAAACAATTTCCAAATGGCATTTTCATAAATCAAGAAAAATATGTCAAAGATATTCTTAAAAAATACAAAATGAATGAAGCAAAGATAATGGCCACTCCCATGCATCCATCATCCAGCTTGGATAAAGATGAAAATGGAAAATCAGTCTCTGAGAAAGAATATAGAGGCATGATAGGATCATTGCTTTATTTAACTGCTAGCAGACCTGACATAATTTATGCAGTAGGATTATGTGCTAGATTTCAAACTTGTGCTAAAGAATCTCATCTAACTGCTGTAAAAAGGATCTTAAGATACCTAGTAGGTACTACTGATCTTGGTCTTTGGTATAGAAAAGGCTGTAGTTTTGATCTTGTAGCCTATTGTGATGCTGATTATGCTGGAGACAAAGTTGAGAGAAAGAGTACAAGTGGATCCTGTCAATTCCTAGGACAAGCCCTGATTGGATGGTCCTGTAGAAAACAAAATACCATTGCACTCTCTACAACAGAAGCTGAGTATGTATCTGCAGCTAGTTGTTGCTCTCAAGTTTTGTGGATCAGAAATCAGTTGGAAGATTACTCACTAAGGTACTTAAGTGTTCCAATTTTCTGTGACAACACAAGTGCAATTAATTTGTCAAAAAATCCTATTCAACATTCTAGGTCTAAGCATATTGAAATCAAGCATCATTTCATACGTGATCATGTTCAGAAAAAGGACATTGAATTAAAATTCATTGATACAGAAAATCAATTAGCTGATATTTTCACAAAACCATTAGTTGAGGATAGATTCAATTTTATCAAAGAAAAATTGCTAATTATGAAAAATCCCAATAAAGATTGATTAACTGAATTACTAAGGGCCTAGGACAAACCCCCTTGAGTCATTCTGAATCACTTCAGAATGTTCAACAAAGCTCAGAATGTTCTAACAGAGTTCAGAATGTTCTTCAGGCTCTGAACGTTCACTCTGTTCAGCATAGTTTTCTGAACTCAGAGTGTTCAGTAAAATTTTTCTGAAGTTAGTGAGTCACTCTCATAAAGTGATCTTTCTTCAAAAATCCCTCCATATCTCAGCATTAAATGCTTGTATTAGAGTTAATGTGTTAAAACCATTAACCTTCATACAAAAAGGGAACTATCAAATCAGCCACTCTCCTTTCTTCCTTCAAAACGGCTACTTTCTCTTTCCTGTCAACCACTTTTCAGATTTATCTTTTCCCATAAAACCACCATCATCAGTTTCTCTCTCTCTCCTCCTACACGTTTTTTTTATCTTTATAAACAAACCACCACTCCACTCAAACACATTCATCTCCACACCTCTGAACCAAAAAATTTCATCTGTCCCTTCGCACAAAAAAACTGCCATGGCCAGAACAAAAACAACCTCTCGCAACAATGAACAAGAACAAACCCCTGTTCCTCGTTCTGCTCCACCACAATTCCCAGAAGAACCTCAACCTCTGCGCACCATTCTCCCTGATATCATCATCTCCACCACTGAACCTTCTAAACCCAAAAAGCCTGTAACTAAACCTAAGAAATCTGCTTCAACTTCTCAACATCCCAGAAGGTCTCAGAGAATCATCTCTGGAACTGGAAAAGCTAAGAAATTTTCTGCCTCCACGATCCTTCTCTCAGACTCAGAGGAAGATTCTGAACCAACCATCTCTCAATACATGAGGAAAGTTAAGACTACACCCAAACAAACCTCTGAACCAGAAAAAGAGAATTCTGTCTCTGAAGAAGAATCTCAATCAAAATCTCAATCTGAAGAAGAAGTACCTTCTGATGTTCAGGAAGAAGCATCTCCTCCCAAGAGGCATGGAAAAGGAAAAGACATTGGGAAGATAGCTTCCATTCTAAAGGCCAAAAAAGAAAAAGCACCTAGACCCATAAGCAGGGCTAAGTACTTTGATTTTGCTGACCTAAAGAAGAAAGGATGGAACCTGTGTGAATACACTGATGCACAAGGATGGACAAGCTTTGTGTCACTTCAGGAACTCACCTACCCAGACTTGGTAAGGGAATTCTACAGCTCAATGGAAATCAAAACCAAAGATAGGAAGAAGACCCTCATTACCACTGTCAAAGGAGTGAAGATCAAACTCACTCAAACTTCCCTCTCAAAGGCTCTAAGAATCCCAAATGAAGGTAATGAACTCTTCTTTCCTTCCTGGTTTTCTGAAGCTAGAACAAACCGTGCCAATCTCATACTAGAATACACCAAACCAAACCTTCCTTTTAACTCCACAAATCTTGCTGACCTACCCAAAATCTTTCACAATATGGTACGTCATACCCTGCTTCCTAGGTCAGGAACCTATGAAGCTGTGACTGATACTGATCTCTGCATCATGTTTCACCTTATTAACAAGAAAAAGTTGAACCTTTGCTTCATTATCCTTCAACACATGATTGATTCATGTATGAACCCCAAACAAACCAGTGCATTAGTCTATGGAATGCCAATCACCCTTATCCTTAAGGACAACAAAGTACCTCTTGAAAATGAACAATGTGATTACACATTCATGAGGTTCACTGCAAAAACCATGGCCCAGCTGCACATCACTTCATCTAACCTTCCCACACCTCCAGCATCTGAAACATCTGGTTCTGTTAAGAGACATCAAGACCAGAAAGTCAGAAAAACAAAGAAGAAAAGGAAGATTGAGAAAGTCCAAAACCCTCCTCTAGAGGAAGAAAAAGAAGATGTTAACAATGTGGTTCAAGAGGAGCCAATGGATGAAAATCCCACAGAACATCAAAAGGAAGATGAATCTTCTGAAGAAACATTCCAAGAAAGTGATGATCCTGCCAAAGAAGCAACTCAGGAAGTTGCAGAAGATCAGAATGTTACAGAAGATCAGAATGTTGCTGAAGATCAGCATATTGAAGAATCTCAAGAAATGGCTGAGGAGGAAAGTCAGCAGGATAATGAATCACTTCTCAAAAGGAATGCTGAGCCAGCCAAAGTTGCTGAAGAACATTTTCAGCAAGACATTGAAGAAAATGCTGAAGAAGGAGCTCAGCTGGAAGAAGGAGCACAAAAGACTGCTGAGGATCAGGACCTGAATGATGTAGCTGAAATCCTAGTCACCCACATGTTTAGTGACAATGCTGACCAGCTAGAAACTGGTATTGAACAATCAGATGGAAATCAAGCTGGATTTGATCTCAACATGGAAGGGATCAATTCAGAAGATGGTGTTTTTGAGGACTCTCAGAAAGAAAATCCTGAAACAATGCCTGAAACTGAAGTACAGAATGTTGAAGGAAACATTCTCCCTGATCATACCACTCCCTCCATCTGCGAAGTCTCTGCAGATCCTGCTCCTATAGCTTCAGGATCTCTGCCTATTGAACAAATCCAACCTCTGGCTAACCAACCACCACCACCACTCCTAAATCAGTCTACTTCCACCATGGAGTCAGAAGCCATCTGTAGCAAGTTTCTGATATCCCCTCTTCACACTTCGCAAAATATCTCTCCTACTCCAGCCACACTCAAAACAACCACTCAACTACCTGACATTCCTACACTGTTTGCTTCCCTTGAAACCTTTGTCTCAAAAGAAGGTCACTCAAAAACAAACATGGATGCCCCCACTTCTGCTCCCACACCACAAATATCCAAAGCTGAAAAAATTGCTAGACGTTCTCTTAGGGTTGCAACTAAAACCCATAAGATTGCATGTGTCCTAGCAAAATGGACCTCTGAAGTTGCTGCTCCTGGATTGGCTATGAATCCTCCTGTGTTTGAAGACCCATCTGTCTTTGATTCTGAGCCTTCCTCAGATTCTGGAGACTCAACTCCCTGAGTGTCCTCCACTTATCCCTCCCTACCTTTCTTGCTGTTGACAAAAGGGGGAGAAGCTTTAGGATTTAAATCTTTAAGTTTTTATGTTTTAGGCCCAAGTAGGTCAGTGATCAATAGTTATTGGAGTTCTTAAAACTTCAACTTTTGCTTGATCACCTTTGTTTGCTAAGTTTTTGCTTTTGAACCATATGTGATGTAATGAGCATGATTGATTAATGAAAAAAATGCATTTGGTTCAAAAATCTGCATCTCTTAATAATGCCATGAATTATAAAAATAAGGGGGAGCTTTTAAAAATTATTAAAAACTCAATGTCATGAATTATAAAAATGAGGGGGAGCATAAAAATAATTTTCAGCTCTTAAACCTCTCATATTTTTAATCAAAATCCATAATCCTAAATCATAGGTTTGTCATCATCAAAAAGGGGGAGATTGTTGAGGCAAAAATCCCTAATTAATTTTAAAGATAACAAACCCTAAATGATTAAAGGATTAATGGACTTTGATTAGTTTCTTGGTATTTAACTTGTGCTCTTGAGTGATTAATTAAGACAGGAACAAATACCAAGATACAAGGAATCAAAGAAAGAACTTTGTCATAGTTCAGAAAGTTGAACTCAGTTCAGAAACTGAACACAGTTCAGAATGTTGGACTCAGTTCAGAAGCTGAACACAGTTCAGAATGTTGGACTCAGTTCAGAAGGGAAAATGAAGTCCAGAAGCTGAACATAGTTCAGAAGCCAAAATGAAGATCAGAAGTTGCAACACAGTTCAGAAGGTGAAATCCTGTTCAGTAGCAGCAATGTTGATCAGAAGCTGAACACAGTTCAGAAGCTGATATGCAGTTCAGAAGGTTGTTTACAAGTTCTGAAACCTTGCAATAAAGCTGCTCATACACCAACTCAGAAATTCAAGAACATGCATACCACACGTGACATAAATAAATGTCCAAGAAAAAACAGAGTTGCATGGATCTATCAAGCAATAAAGGCATCTACAAAATGAATGTCAAAAAGGATATTCAATGTTCATTTAAGACTATGAACATTGAATTAACTGGAATATTCCAAAAGGGAATATCATCCTAGATAATCAATCTACCTCACTTCATTCATGTTTCACTATTAGGATTTGATTACATTAAATGGTAGTCTTACAAGTCATCCTAAGTGAAACAAAAAGGATATTCTGAAGTTCAGAATGTTCAATACAGCACATGCTTCAATTCTGACACGCTACAGTAAAGCAGTTGGAAAAGTTAAGCAAAAAGCCAAATCACAATCTCAAAGTCAGAATCCATGAGATCTTGACACCTAAGGGGTTGGTACTGTTACAGATCAGCAAAATCCCCTAAAGCATGGGCATGAAGTGATGGTTCCACTTTCCTCTCTCCTGCACACAATCCAAGACTGATTTGCAAAGCTCTTGGCACAGCAACATTCTGATGCACTGCACGCATAAAACAAGAGTTCATCAGCAAATCCAGAAATTCATATGTTCATTCATACATGATGAACCCAGATGAATATCATCAAGAATGCAACAACATTCTGAAGCACTCTCAAGAACAGAACAACATTCTGAAAGTCAGAATGTTCACCCAGATTTTCAAGTAAAAGTCAGTGGGGCCCAGGACACATGGCACAAGACCATTGGCCACCCTCCAACGGTTACAAAAGGCCAAGAACTCTATAAATAGAAGTGGAAGGCTCAGCATTACACACACAATTGCAAAGCATACAAGAAAACATTAACAAAGTGTTTGAAGCTTTAGCATCTCAAATTGATCATCACTATAAGTGTAAATC
The DNA here is from genome assembly GCA_018208015.1 of Medicago ruthenica. NCBI lineage: Eukaryota > Viridiplantae > Streptophyta > Magnoliopsida > Fabales > Fabaceae > Medicago > Medicago ruthenica. The sequence continues at coordinate 100,600,195 of CM031373.1, read as the reverse complement.
AATTTTCTCTCCCCCTCCTCTTCTGAAAGTTCTCTTCTTAACCACACTTCTTAAATTCTCCAATCAATTGTAAAGAGCAAGTCTCATCTAGTTTTAAGGGTATTAAAGTCTAGGTTGAGCAATTTAGTACAAAGTCTGGTGTGACTTAGTACAGAAGGTCGAGAGCCTGCTGAGGCTTAGAGAATACAGGTTGTAACCGTTCCAAGTGGACAAGATTGTAAGGTGCAGGATTTGAGAGGGTATCTCAAGCATCATAGTGGAAAACTCTCACAAGATTGTGAGGAGTGGACTAACCCACATTGGGTGAACCACTATAAAATTCTGTGTGTCTTTCTTCTCTCCCTATACTCTTTATATTATTGCATACACATCACACACACAACACTGAATTTAAATATCTTATTCTGCAACTGACACTTCAGAACGTTCTGAAGTCTGTTTAACTTTGTTCTTCCAAGAAACAACTTGAGAAGTAAATTTTTTTAAGTACAGGATTAAATTAAAAAAAGGGTCACAATTCAAACCCCCCCTTTCTTGTGACTATATTATCTACTTCATTTATATCCTCATTTGGGTTATCTTTCATTTTGGCTCCTTTTCTTATTTGAGGATTTTTATATTTAGAACCGATTGGTTTGCTTGATGCATGATTGAGACTCAATTGCAATATTAGATTATCCTACAGAGACATCTGTTTCGTTTGGAGCATTAGCAGCTGTTATTTTATTTGTTTAACTTTGCAAATGAGTGATATTTTGAGGATCAAGATGAGATAATAATATTTCCTTTCAAATAATTCAATTGAACTTCGGGTTCACTTTTTCATTCAATTGAACTTCGGGTTAACATTTTCAGCTGCTTATTCTCTCCCCCTAATATTGGGAAAACTAATTCATCAATCGATAATCGGCCTACTGAAGTTGGCTCAATACAATTTATAATATTAGGGGATTCATATCAAATATATTTTCCCAATATTCTTTCAATATTTATCTTAGTGCATTATTTCTGAGCAATTGTGATATACACAACACATCCAAAAATTCACTTAGATGAAAAATATTTGGTTGTTAACCTAAAATAAATTATAAATTAAGGGGAGGACTTACACATAATAATGTGATGGCTTGATGTGAATCAATATCTCAACATACAAGATTACATGTTCCCAAAGTAGAATCTAGAAGTTATGTTCTCATAAGTATCATTCATACAATTAACTTTAGACGTCTAAAGAATGGACCTTCAAGACCATTTTTTTATGAACATATACTACACGATGTTCAATATCAATTTAAATTGAGAAATGATACTTACTAAATGCTTCCTGAAAACACCAAAAAAATTGAGCTCTTAGTCAAATTTGTTGAGAAAATAATCTCACAAACTTCTGGTTGTGAGTTGACAATAAACATATATGTGATCATTTAGTCGATGTATTAAATCAAGTTATAAGGTATCAAAATGATTCACACCATCGGTGTATTCATCCACAAATATCACCTAATATATATAAGAGACTTATTTTCTCAGATTGCCAACTTACTTTGGAAGTAATAACACACAAACATTAATGGTTTGAAGAATCTTCTGGTTCTTCAATACATGTCCATATAAATTTTTAACTATTTTCGCATCATAATAGATCCGAGATAACCCAACCGGTCTTGCCAACAATAAATTTAATATGATATGTAAATTTCAATTTTACAATAATATGTGTTTCAATTGCACTAATATATAAGTGTAGTCAATCCATATGAAGACATATAATTTCTTATCTACACTTATTTCTATCCAAAACATGTCTCATAATATAGAGATATTCAACATCTCCTTTATTTCTTATTTCAATATGATATCCATTAAGATGGATAATAAATTTCTATAAAACCTAGAGGAATATAATGCATTCTCAATGTGTAATTCTATTCCTCCATATAACAATATATTGACTCTTCTGGAGCCTTTAATAATTTTTGCAATGCCAAATATAATAATAAAATTAGTTTCTTTCTATCACTCATCCAATTTTTTATAGTCTTTTACATAAGAAATAATTTATTTATAAACAATATCCAACAAAATATACATAAAATTATTGTACTCCTTAGTGAGTCCAAGTTCTAGGAGCAATACTTGAACGAAACCTCGAAATAGCATACACATACTTTTTAGAAGGAATCCATAATACAAATATGATTTATAGTTATTCAGTAAACTAACAAGATTCTCATTTCAAAACAATATAGTTTGTAAATCTTAATCGTTTCAAAAGTAGCAATAATATCAAATTCATAAACACAATACCTACTATTTCAGTAGAAAAACAATTATGTGGAGCATTCTACCCAAAAAATAAATAAATATGCGGAGCACAAATTATACGAAACAACTAGTATAAATGATTCAATCTAGAAATAAAGTTTAATTTATCATGTGAGACTTCATCTTTTCAATCAATGACTACTCTTATGTTCAATCACAAATGTGATTTATCTTTCAAAGTTTTCTTGATATTATTTTCTCAATTTTGCTACTTCAGGAGCACATTCAAGAGGCATAAATAATTTATTTTTTTCTTTAATTCTTTCATAGAATTTATACTACGATCAAATAGATCTTATATATTTTAATTGTGGTCAAAAACTCCACAAACCTCTATGAACAATAAGCAAGTAAAATCACAAGTTTGCCATCCTTCAAGGATGATTTAATATTAAATTTTAGTTCTTCGGGAGCTATATTCCAAATCTTCATAAACAATGAACAAGAAAATTATTTATTTGAGCGATCCTTCAGGGATCCTAAAAAACAAATTAATTCTTCGAGAACTACATTACATTCTCAACGTGTAACTCTTCAATATTTTTTTTTAAAAAAATAATAATACAAAGATAAAATAGATCTTATTTCGACCATAAATCTATCAACACCAAGGAATGTCATAAATATATTTCAAACCTTCATAAACAATAATAAAAATTTGATTGTTTGCAATCCTTCAGGGACAATTCTTTTGATCTTCATATATATTTCGTTCCTCATGAATTATACATGATCAAGAACAATTCTTTTGTGCAACCCTTCAGGGATACTCGATGTTAAATTATTCAAAAATTTATCAAGAATATCAAACATGCTAATGTGTTAACTGAATAAAATTCAATAAAAAAAATATTAAAAATATAAAAGATTAGCATGATAAAAATATAAATTCAATAGATGTTAACAAAGATCTAGTTCTTCAAAAACTCACCACAAACCTCTATCGAGAATATCAAAGGAAAATGACAGTATTTTTATTTTGCAATCTTTTACGAATGCTTGATATTAAATTATTCGTTCTTTTAGAACTATATCTCAAATCAATGAATATATATATATATATATATATATATATATATATTCGTTCTTTGCGCAATCCTTCATGGATGCTTTAATATTAAAAGGAAAAATAGTTCTTCAAGAACTATATAATAAAATATCTTCATTCTTTGAACTATACTTCAGGGATAATTCGTTGTTGAATTCTTGCTGGAATTTAAAAAAAATAAAGAAAGAAAGATATAATAATTATAAGTTAAAGAACTTCAGTGTTAAATTCTTCTAAAATTTAACAAGAACAAACAAACAAAAAATGATAATTATACAAGTCAAATAATTTTTTCAACAAAATTTATGTGCAAAACAAAAATTATATAACTATAGATATGAATGTGATTAGAACCTCCATAGTCGTGGTTATCTAAATGTTATTTTCTAAGAGATGTAAATGTTGATATTATAATTATATAACTAAAGAAAGAAAATGGTTCAAAAGGCTTACCACAAGAACAACCAGACTGTGTGTTACCGAATTATATGCCCTAGTTATTCTTTCAAACAAAACTACATGTTCCAAATAATCGAATCTCAAATGGTCAGAGCATCGTGCTGATAACGTGTTATGAAATTAATCAAAAGTATTGCAATATATTATAAAGCATAGAAGAATAGAGGGAAATGGAACAAGAGAGAACAATAAAGTATATTGTATTACTTCACAAGTGTATCATTACACTAAAATATGAGTCCAATTTATAGGACACAAAATGAGCAAATGAATGATCAAAAGTAATTAAGGACCACTATCCATCCATTCACTAATAGGAGTTATAGGAAGGTGGAAGACTAAGGATGGACATCCACTAAATTATTATTATTCATAACAACTTATGCATTATCTTCCAGTCAAATCAACACTTATATTAAATGTATTGTATATATCTTTATATGGTGTTCAATTTTTGAATCAAAATATCAACATGCCCTTTTTATATACCAAGTACTTAATGATATGAGAAGTAGTTTCCGATGATTAGTGGCCAAGAGAAATGGGTAGCAAATATAAGGATGATATAGGATAGACTTGGTCCCTTGGTTGTTTTCGTAAAAAAGCATATTATAGGATAGACTTTAAACAATTGGACTACGCAGGGAATTATGCTCATGCCATTCTCTCCAACCTCGCCCCACCATCCCCTCCCCTGGCTGACCCCTATTTTTTCTTGAATATAATGATCATTAATAAATAATAATAATAATAATAATAATAATAATAATAATAATGAAAACGAAAAACTACAAAAGTGCATAGTTTTTTTAACAGTTTCATACAAAACAAACCGTGAGTATACAAACAGTATATAAATATAAACATTGGCAATTTAATTATTAACATATTATTTGATATAACATTTGATCTTACCCGATTAGAAATGAGTTATCGATGCAGTGAATGATGTGGTTGTGAATGCTCGCTGTCGGCTGGAACGGTGGGGGGTGTGTACCTGCAGGCATCCGATGCTCAAGTCAGTATGAGTGTGAAGATGGAGGTTAAGAGAGTAAGGAGAATCTAACCTTGGGGACTGCTCAGAGTCCCCGTTTTATAGAGGTGGGTGGTGCAGGAGCCGTTGTGTGGCACACGTGTGGCTCAGCGGTTACGAATTCGTAGGAAGTGTAACCGCCGAGGAGAGATTCGCGGGAACGTGCGAGAGACGTTACAGAATGTTTGAATAAGTCTTTGTTTGCTCCGAACACCCCCCTCGCGGAGAGGAGGTGTGTTGCGAGTAATTATGTCAGATATTGGATCTTGACTAGTTTGTATTGTGCCTAAGTGAATGGGTCTAATTACTATTTGCTTTCTCCATAACAACATTGAAGATATGTGTCCCATGCAGATAGCTTGACTGGTGAGTTAAAACAAATTAAACTCTAAAAACAAACATAACTATTGCTAAGCACTTGTTTGGATATGCGTTTCAACTCTAAATATCACGTTCCGAGGCGTTTCTACGGTGAATTTCATGAAGCTACAAATTGTAGCGTGGAACTAAACGTGCAGTTGGTTTGTTTTCACCGGTAAAACAAACACACGCTAACTCACTATTGTTTGCCTCAATTTTTTTTTAGGATGTGCTTATTTGAATGAAGAGAGGAGAGACAGACTTCTATATTTTACCAAACATAAGGCTTCCTCTTTATTTTCCCTCAACTAGACACAACATATATAGTAATTAATCCCCTCAATCCATTTGTCACTCAAAACTGCATGGCTATTGTCTGATGTGAAAACTGGAAAAAAAAATGAATTTTTTTTTTATGGCTAAAAAATATTTCATTAAACAGGATAGAGGTAGACTCGGATGTAAAAAAAAAAGACTCGAACAGATTTAAAACTGTTGGTTTGTTGAGTAGAGTTGTGTGAATAATAGAAATTACATTGGATTGTTTGCGTGCAACTCTTATTTGGTTGTTCAATAGGTCCTTTGAATCGCTCATAGATTCATGAAAACAAGCATCAGGAGTTAGGACCCGATCGTCTTTTCTAGCGAAAAAATGTCCATTGGAAGTTACAAACCGATAAAGATGAACAATTTTGAAGACTTATTGAACATGGACTCTTTAAATTTTAATTAACTACTCCCTCCGTCTCAAATTATAAGTCGGTTTAAAAAAAATTGTTCTAAATTATAAGTCGTTTTACAAAATGAAATATTAATGTTACTTTTCATATTATTCATTCATAACTTAATGTTCAGTTCACTTTATATGATTGTTTTATTTTCAAGCCAAAAAAAAAGGGTCTCAAAAAGAAAGCTCATCGGTAAAAGCTATGAGCAACATCCCTGTGAGGAGGGAAGGACAAGAATTACGTCCATGGAAGTAGGCAGAATATATAAATATTTGTCAAGAAACTATGTGTGCATTTGTTTTAACTTTTGTGTTTTTCTAAAGATTTAAAAAAAAATTGAAGTTGTTTATTTTTGGTGTTAACCTTCCGATTTTCAGAGAAATGAATTGATATTATGATGCCATTTTTGTTTGGGACAAAACTTAGGTACAATTCTTTTCGTATGGTTCTTAACTAAAAATACAATTTTTTTGGATATAACAAACTTTGAGAAAATTAAGGATTTAAGGAAATCATGGTGAATTTAGTTAAGAACCATACGAAAAACACTTAAGGAATTGTACCTAAATTTTTACTTAAAAATATTGTAACGCGCAAGTTTTTCATATACTTTTTGTTATATTTGTTTCTGAAATATTGTTTTTTCCACACGTGCCACTGAAGTAAAAGCCTGTGAAATTTATTTTTGATCTAAGTTGAAACTAACTCCACATTTCTAATATTAAAACTATAGTTCTAATTTTCAATCGAACTAGACTTTCGATTTCCAAGTTGTTTAATGTAACATTTTTGCAGGATCTGGTATCAAATGTTCATAAATCACAACTACTTATCCTCTACTGTGATAGTTTATATGACTATAGGTAAACATAGGAAGAAATGCAACCTGAGATTTGAGCAACTTAAAATTTACTACCGCATACCAGATTCAAAGATACCTATGAGGTTAAGTTAGGAAGGCAAAACACAGTACATACTACTCAATGAATCGAGCTCCATTTTAAAGAAGAAGCAACATAAAAATACCAAGTTGAGATGAGAGCATCTTGTTCATGTTGTAATTTGTTTGAGACAATGAAATTATATTTACATTTTACAGAGATCAACTAAAGCAAGAAAAGAAATGTATACTCAAGTCGTCTCCTATACTCTCATCTTGGGTTACGTGTGGTTACGCAGTATTTGGAGATAAAGCCCTAAAATTGTCTACCTTAGTTAGAGAAAATCTGACGACCTTGGTTAGATAAAGCCCTATACCTCTCAGAGCTTCATGTTCAGATAATCTTTTCATGCCCTGGATGTAATTAATTAATTTAATAACTAAACAGTTCTGAAAATCTTTTCATGAATTCTAAAGCTGAACAAACTGAATTTAGGATAAATATACAGAGTATAATTCTTTTTGGAATACAAACCAAATAGAAAACTTGAGACTAACCATTCATATAGACAAAACTGAACTTGGGATTATCTAAAGGTGCTTTTTGACACAAGTTCATCAAAACATACCTACCAACACTGCATGGTCTCTCCATCTTCCTAACAAACAGGCAAATTACTGATGCTTGGGAAACAGCTATTCCACATAAATGATACCTTCTTCAGGGTCTTCATCTTCCCAATCAGCATCGTCTTCATCTGATGATGAATTCAACTGCTCAGTGTCATCTCCGTTCATTGATGAATCCAACTGCTCCATGTTTTTGCTTGTTTCACTCTTCTCATTCTTAATTTTATCTAATATTGCAATGACCTGGAAGTTTGAATAGGTGGAAGCACCATATCAATAACAGCTCACAACACATCAATAAAAACTAAAAAGTGACCAAGAAGCTGCTGAAATATATAAAAGAATGGCGTGCATAAGTGAGCACTGGCTATGGAAACATGCTGATTAGTAGCATATATTTGAATTCATTACATAATAACATTTGTTATATAAAACTTGTTATAAAAGTCTGATAAAAACCTTTTTAAAATTAATGAATATGCACAAACAAGATAAAAAAAGATTTCAGCGGTCATGCAATCACATTTGATCACAAATTAATAGCAAAATCAGACCAAAGTAATGTGAAACCCACAATTTCATCATCAGGAAAACAAAAAAAAAAAGGCTGAAAAGCTACCAAAGAACCCACCGTCTCCCCTCAAAAGCATTGTTTGAATAGCACAAGAAATTGTCCATACAAGAGGCAATGAAAGTCTATTTGCCATATTATTCTTACGTATCACTTATCTAGAATAACTAGTAACATTAACCCATGTAGCAACAAGGGTCTAGTAAGAACCATCTCATAATTGTGGGGAAACCGGCAGGAAATCACAGAATAAACTGTGACACATGGCAGTTCAAACATATATACAGTAGATAGAAGATATACCCTATGCGTAGTGATGAACTAACGTATAGAAAAGAATATAAGGCATTGTATTCAGATTTCTCTTTGAATACGAACTGAGGGAAAACAAGTAAGCCAACACAGAAACAACTTGAGTGAAAATTTGTGCTGGGAGCAAGTGCATAATACTAGGAGAGAGTGTAGCATGTTAATTAAATAAAGGAGTTGATGACATGTGGCAAAGCAAAACGACGTTTTGTTATCAGCAATTAGTAATTTAGTAGTAGAAGGCGGTCAAGAAACTGGTCCGGAAAGGGCCAAAGTGGAAACAGAAAAACACAAACTTGCAATTGCAAAACAAACAAACCCTAAATATAGTAATTCTTACCCTGCTTCCTCTCTCAAGAGATTCATCCTCCAAAAAGCGTATCTCGGGAGTTAACCGCAACCTCATACGCCTCCCCAACTTACTGCGAACATATTTGGCTTTTGATTTCAACCCAGCCATGGCCACTTCCTTCCCTCTTTCATCTCCAAAAACAGATACATACACCCTAACCACCTACACACACACACACACTAAAAGTGTTGAGTTAGAATATCACATACCACTGCTGCCAGCCAGAGCATTACATCACAGTCATAACAAAATAAGGTTTAGGCAATGTGGCAAGATAGTCAATCAATGAATTCATGTCGCAGTATGAATGAATTGAATTTAATATAATGTATTCCAGATAGCACCATTGATATAACGCATTGTTTGCAAAATAAGAAGAGAGTATGTATGAACCTGTAAATCAGCGGTGATTTCGACGTCGGTGATAGTGGTGACGGAAGAGAGATAAGAATCAGCACCTAAGGAAGCTTCTGGAAGAACGGCAAATTTCAAGACCTTATCAGTGATGAGCATATCAGAAATTTCTCTCCTAATTTGTTTGGCAACCATTTTGACTCTCCTTGGATTCGCCATACACCTTATCGCATTGCTTGTGCTTGTGCTTGTGCTTGTTGTGAGGAACCACCCACGCCTCTGAGTCTGAAATATACTTGCAGTTGAGGTTGTGCGGTTATTACATCGCCAACCCGATGGTATCAGTGCAGCCGCGGTGTGAACCAGTTGCGTCGTGCTCATAGCTCTAATGTCCCTCTACTCTACTCTACTCTATCCTATTCCTTCTTCTCCCTTTTGTCGCGTCGCCTCATAGCGGCACCGCACCACCCAACAATCAGGCTACATTGTTGGGCCCTTCTCTACACCCCAAATCGTAACGTCTTAGGCCCAAAATAAACCATTACTATTTATTGCTTTTAGGCATCTACCAATTGCTCACAACCTCATCAAACTATTGAAAATATTTCTATTGGTTATTAACTACCATTTAAAATATCAATTTTTAAATTGATTAATTATCCTTAATGATCTAAATATTCTTTAGCACGTATAGATGGTCCAGATGATTATCACATTGACCCGAGAAGAATCAAACAACTCAGCGACAAAGTATCTAGTGGACAATGGCAGGTCACGATCCATAGAAAAAGAAAAAAAAATAGAGGCAAAATTATGAATCAAGCCTAAATTATAATAAATTAAACCACACCATGAATAAACTTTATTCTCCCTCTCTCTCTCATCGACACTTTCCTTTTCAATTGTTATCAAAGGAATAGGCTACGTCTTTCTACTAGGGCTTATGTCATGGCCTATTTATTGTCCGACCTTTTTAGTAAAAGTTCTAAGTTTAGGTTTTTAATAAAGCATATTTACTTGAATAAGCTAGGCTTGAAAATATAAATAAGTCTACTAAGCTTGTTGAGTTGGCCTATTTATTTATATATATAATAAATAGCATAAGTGATGCGTGCGACCATGCCAAACATGGATTAGCTTTCACTCATAAAAATATAAATCATTTTGTAATATACTATTACTTTTATTTATATCATTATAAATATGAAAGAAAATATTTATTTAAAAAATCAAAAGTAAATGAGTACACAAATATGAGTTTGATCTAACATGAAGAGTCAAGATCTCATTCTCGGTTGGGAGATATGTTCATATTTAATACTAAGTAGTGCTTAGATCAGGACCAACTTCGTTAGAGTAAATTTGCGGGAAGCCAAAAAATAAAAACGATAAACATATAAGAATTAGAATATGCTTATAGTTTAAGTAATAATTATATAACAACAACAATAATAAAATCTAAATTTTATCAAAGCAATTTTAAAAAATTTAGAGTATACTTTAAGTAAGGGTTAAATATGTTTTTTTTTTTCACTCTAAATATACTAACTTTAATTTTTAGTCCCACTAAAAAATTGCTTCAAACTTAGGTCTCTCTAAATTATTTTGTTATCAATTTTAGTTCATGTTTTTTTACAAACGTTCACATCGTATGTTTCTAGTGACCTTTTTTGATGACAAGTTGTTTATAAGACCATAAAATATCATTAATTTCATAAACTAACTATTTAATCTTTAGGTCTATGAATGTAGTCTTCAAGAGGAATGATTTTGCCATTCAAAAAGGGTTAATGACACAGCTTGTTGTTCACTTGTCATGGACGGATCTACATAAAGCTTGGTGTGGCTATAGCTAGACATGCTACTTGCTTTAGTTCATGTGTAATTTTTTATCTAATGAATTCATTTTCGGTTCACGATTATGGTTTTTGTTCTAATTTAGCTGTTGCAAACTTGCAATGATGAATTAGTAATTGTTTTTGTCAAGTAGTGTAATGACCAAAAATTCATTTAACGTGAAATAAATGGGGTTTCCAGAATTCGAACGTTGATTCGTGTATATATTATGCAATGTCTCTATCAACTGAGTTAAGCTCACATAAACCTGAATTAATAATTCTACTAAAGCAAAATATATTTTCTTGGGGCTAAGGAAATGTGAGGTAGTTATAGGAAGAGTTGTGCATGTACGTAATAGAAGCTTTTGCGGCTGAAACTAAAAGAAACAAAATGAAGCATTAATAATGAAGAGGACCATCAAACTAGAGGCAACTTTTGTTTCTCAGTTTGTTCTTCTTAGCAAAAGCAATATGTAGTCCCTTTCGAATTTACTAGTTCCTATGCAAGTTGTTTTGTTCATTTAATTGATTGAAGCGAACGATATCATATGTAGGGCTGGACAAACGGTCGGATTCGGACGGATTCGGGTCCAAAAGCCCAATCCATATCAATCCATGGATGGTATACATAGGCTCAATTCCGACTGAATTACAGCTCGGGCCAAACGGGTTTCGGGTGACGGTTTCTGCGGGTGGGTCGGACAGTTTCATGCGGTTTGGGGCAGATTGGGCCACATACACATTTTGTCATATTACCCAATACACTTAAAAAAAAAGATATTTTTGTTGGGCCAATTTTAAGTTGAGCGTTTTTTGCTAGGTCCAGTAAACTTCAAATCTTTTAAATTAAAAACCTGGACAATTTTGTATATGATTTTTTTTCCTTAAATTACTAGATTTCTCACTCAAAACTGCTTAAAGTAATAAAGTAAACCTGAACATAAACATTAACTACCATATCTTAAAATGAGCATCCTGCAATATGGTGATTTACTGTGTGAAACATTCTTGCATATCAAATTTAATCACATGTTTCAACACATATTCCTCCATATTCATGAGGATTGTCTTAATAAGCACACACCAAGTATGCAGCTAATGACATATAGTCATAGTAAATTAGTCATATTGTCACAGCAAAGACAGCCCAACACATACAATAGATGAATTATATTTAAATATTACAGTCATCCATTTTTAAATAAACAATCAGCAGTATTAAACTATTAATTTGCTCCATACTTTGCTGCACCTCGTCAAATGCTCCACTCCACCAAGGGTCTTACTTTGCTACAAACAAAATAAATTGATCAGAATTACTAATTATTACTACTTCATCTATTTTAGAAGACTCAACAAAACAGAAAAGACATAATTTTACCTTAATTCTGGCATTCTCAATCAGAAAAGAACATAAAGTTCTATCAGGAGAACTCTTTCCAGTTTCAACTTTCTGCCACTAGTTGTATAAAGAAAGAAATAACATTAGAAAATGTAAAGATATAATAAAAATAATAGTTCTAATTAGAATGATTAAACATACCCCTTAATTCATAATAACCATGTACCCAACAAAGAGCAAATACATAGTCAAAGTCGGCAATGACAAGGGAGCTGCAGCTGCTTGAGGTTGAACAACTGCAGCTGGAGCTGCCTGAACAACATCACTTAGAGCAGAATTTTCCATTGCTGAACTACATGTCAACAAAAAAGAAAATAGTTACATGTATTTACAAGTGACATACAATCATCTAAAAAAACTTGCACATATGGCATACAATCAACAAAGAATCAAAATGGAACAAAAAACAAGGAGTCATACAATCAGCTACGAGTCAACTAAGAGTAACAACATAAGTAAAAAAATAGAAAAATAATAATAATAACAAAGTGAATCAAAATAAATGCAATGTCATTAAGAAAGTAGTACAATGTGTAGTTACTGTAAAAAAAAAAAAAAGCTTTCAAAATTGCAAACATTGAACAAGGAAGCAAAACATGGTAAAATTAGTTTCAAAATTGATGAACTACATGTTAACAAAAAAAAACTAGCTACATTTAGTTTACTTTAATATCAAAACAGAGGCATGAAGATAAATAATCAAGTAAATTTAACAACAAAAGAAGACAACCAAGCAAAACATGATAAAATTAGTTTCAAAACTGATGAACTACATGTTAACAAAAAAAAAACTAGTTACATATAGTTTACTTTAATGTCAAAACAGAAGCATGAAGAAAACACCAATATATTTTCTTAAACATAACATCAATGTCAATATAATTGAGTTAAAACAGAAAATGCAGGATTTAACTAAGAATCATAAGAGAACAAACATAATCAAGTAAGAATCAACTATAAAAATCATTAAAGAACAAACCTTTGAAGATAATTTCTTCAGCTATTACTCCAAGTGTTCAATCTTCCAAGTTAGTCCGGAAAAGAAAAGAAATATTAAAATGTTACTTTGAATCTTTGAAAGAGTAAAAAATAACGATGCAGAAATAATAAGAGCAACATTCAAAGGTGAAAAGGCAAGAATAGGATTCGGGTAGAGAAACCCTAAAAAAAAACTTAAAATAACAAACCTTATGATTTACCGTGTCTACTGTCCTCAAATCCAGAACTCTGTAACAGAGAAGGAGAAGGAAAAAAAAACGAAAAACATGTTAGTTCTCATTCAAAAATTAAAAACGAAAACAATGGTAAAAGAACAAGATTCAAGGTAAAGTAACAAACCGTTTGAACTCTACAACTGTGTCTGTCCTCTAACCCATATCAAGATCTATATAATAGGAAGAAAGATAAAAAAACAAAAATCAATAACTTGTTAGTTGAAATTCGAAATCAAAACCAACAAAACCGTAAAATGAAAGACAAAAGGTGGTATAGAGACAAGAATAGTAACAAACAAGAAAGATTCAAGGTTAAGATGAAAAGAAGAGAGTGAGATAGAGTTCTTACGTTAGAGAGAAGAGGAGAGCGGCGGCTGAAAGTTACTTCTAGGGTTTCCAAGTCTCAACATATGAGAAAATTTTGCTTTTATACTATGTATGAGTTGAGGTGAGTTTGGGCTGGGCTTACTCAGAGTGAGTGGGTTGATATTGTTATTAGCCCAATAACATTATGTTCGGTCGGGAATGGGTTTATGTGGATGGAAATCTCTCATCCGGACCGATCCAAATGTAACCAATATAAACCGCATTTTCCATCCGGTTAACCCGCTGACCCGTTTGGACCCAATCCGTTTAGCCCGTTTGGCGACGGGTAGGTCGGTTTTGGACGGGTTGAACCCATTTGTCCAGCCCTATCATATAGTACATTCAAATCCCTTTATTATACTCGAGGTTTGAATTTGATTCCTCGAGATTGAGTAGAGTGTAATAAAGTAAATAAAAAAGAGGTTTTAACATTACTTATTTTAAACGAGTCGGATCTTTTGAGATTAAAAATGATTAGTAGCATAATGACAAACTAATGTTTTGCAACTAGGAGGTTCTCAAATGGATTACGACATGACCATTTTGTATTTAATTATATATAAATATTAGCAACACATATTTTAACATATATTTTTCAACACACTCTTGTTGATTGATTAAAATTTACATGAATCCCATCAAATTATGTGATCTTATATAAATTTGAAAAGTGTGTGTTAAAATGTGTGTGCTAAAATGTGTATTGTTAGCATTTATCTTAATTATATATATAGTTGTCCATGAGATTTGTTTGGTTCAACATAAATGAGAGAAGAGGTTTTAATGGAACGGAGAGAAAATAAGAGATATTTTAATTATATATATATATATATATATTTGATAAAAATGAAGTAGAGATATTTTAATTAAACATATGTTTAGATCAGAAATGGATGAGTGGGACTTTAAAACCAATTTACTTCATAAAAAATTAACCAAAAAAACTCAACAACCGAAAACTCAAATAATCAAACACAAGTTCTAACAAAATATTAGATATTCATAAATATTAGAGCACTTCCCAAATAATTTAGTACAATATAGTGTATTTTATAAAACAATTTATTGATAACAATTTTTTTTATCTTGACTAGCGAAAAACAGGCACGTGCGAAAAGAAAGGCATTCACGTGCTCGTCTTTTCGCTTTTTTTATTGCGTTAATGTTTGAAAATTATAAACAGTTTTTTTAATGAGTTTTTAATTTTGATTAAAAGTATAAATATAAATGTTTGTTACTTTCAAATTATTACAAACTAAACTAACCATGTTTATCTATTTCAATGACACCAACAACGTAAAAAATATAATATAAATTCTTATCTTTTTAATGATACCAACAACAATCATTGTTATAAAAAAAATTATTTAAAGGCATAATTGAGGTAGTGAAAAAGTCAGCCAAAAATCTTCTATTTTCTGTATATAGGTACTGTTTGGCCTGACTTTTTTTCTACTTCTCTACCATTTTAAGCAGAAGGTAGGCCAAACACAATATCTATTAAGTACTTACTAAAAAAATATTTTAAACATTTTTTCCCTTCAAAAAATATTTTAACATTTATTTATTTATTATATATTTGTACAATATTTTGCCAAACAACTTTTAACTTAAAAATAGCTTTAAAACTAAAAAAATAATAAAGTGACCAAACAACTTTAACTTCTTTCTTAAAGTCCTTAATTTTAACTTTGTTTTAAAGTAGCTTTTGGACTGTAAAAAAGTCAGGCCAAACAATGTCATAGTATAGATAATCCATCTAACTCAATACAATATTTACCTAATTAAATCCTATGTAAATATATAAAATAATTTATTAATATATGTTTAAATATATATCACAACGAAAACTATAAATAAATGTATTAAAAAAAAATAAGAATAGGATACCTAGCAGTTTAGTAAAAAAAAAACTCATCGAAAAAAGGAAGAAAGAAACGAATACGTAAGAAAGATTAGGAAAAAAAATAGCATGTTAGTTAAAAAAAAAAAATTAGAGGCGATAGGCAAAAGGGAATAGATGTTTGGTGCGAAATTGTATTTCAACGACAAACGACACAGTTAAAATTTATCAATGTAACTTGATGATGTCACTAACCTCCCCATGATTTCCAACAATAGCGGAATTTTAACTTTGACCCTCCAATACAAAACAAACACCTCATCATTCATCAATTTTCGTTTGCTTGGTTCTCGCACCATATAGCACTTCTGTAGGCAAAATACTTACGTTATTAAAATAGAAAAACAAGCCGAAGCCTTAAATTTCAATACGAATAATTTATTTTTTCTCTTTCTTTCAATAAAAAAATAAGAATATTTTTTTGGGTACAATAATAAGGATAATTTTGATATTTTAAAATAAGGACAAATTATATTGACCTCCCCCGAAGTCTTCTTAAATAGCGGAAACACTCCCTCTAGTTTTATATTAAACACTAACCTCCCTTATTTTACTATGAAATTGTCAAATCCCTCCATTCTAATCTAACACCGTCTAATCTCTCAGTTAATTCCCTGAACTTTCATTCAAACTTGTTTAATCTTTGTTAACACCCTTTAGGCCTTCACGATGCTGGACCAACTATATGTCGGAAGATAAAACAATCTACAATTTGCCAATTTTATTTAAATCTTGATATTTTCGGTGCCACAATAAAAATTTGCCAATTTTTTCAAATCTGGATTTTTGCTATATTCAATCTATTTTGTTTCTAATCCCTCACTTTTAAAGTGGATTTTGATTCTTTGTACCTTTTGAAATTTGCATCAACCATGAAATTTAATTTGGTTTTCTTTTTTAAATTCAGTGGCTCGATTCTTACAAAAACGAAAGTTTCACGATATAAATTTTAAAACTGAACAATTCCCCTCATTATAAATTTTATTTGATAAAAAAAAGTTTCCTCAAGTGATATTCACGAGGCCGTTGGAATGGGAGACATTTGTGGGGTTAAGATTTGTAGAGGTGCCCCCATGGTGTTTCGTTTACTTTTTGTAGATGACAATTTTTTGTTTTGTAGGACCAATGTTGATGAGGTGAACAAGTTGTTAAGAATACTACAAACATATGAAGAAGTTTCCGGACTAAAAATCAAGTTAGAGGTATTCATCTGTCGTAATATAAAGGCTTAACTGCACTTTTGCCCCTTATCTTTTTCCAATTGTGCGATTTTGTCCCCCTTTCTGATTTTGTAGCCCCCTCGTGTGTTTTTTTGCCTTCGCCTTGACTTCGCTCTGCGATAGGGTGCAAAAAAACACACGAGGGGCTACAAAATCAGAAATGGGGTAAATGATAGGGTGCAAAATCGCTCAAAAAAAGGACGGGGTGCAAAATCGCACAATTGGCAAAAGATAGGGAGCAAAAGTGCAATTAAGCCAAATATAAATTATGCCGCTCAAGAAGACCTCTATAGATTATTGGGAGTTCATAATATCTTGGGAACTAATACCTACTTTGGCCTACCTCTATGATCAAAAGAAGCAAAAAAGCAACATTCTCCTACATTAAGGACCACATTTGGAAGAAAATGAATTCATGGAGAGGATGTCATTATCTAAAGCATGAAATGAAGTGATGATTAAATCTATTCTTCATACCAAATCATATATTGTGAGTATTTACATTATTCCCACTTCTATTATAAGTGACATAATCATGTCAGATTTATGGCTTCGAGGGAACCAAGGAAAGTAGATGCACTCCCCATACAGTTTGTGATGATGAGATGGAGGATGAGCTTCATCTTTTCTGTGTGGGTAACTATGCTACTTTGGTGCATTTGGCAAAACCGTAATGACGTGGATTGGAACAACAATAACACAAACCTGGAGCAGGTTGGGACCCAAGCATTTGAGGTGTGGCAGGATTGGTTTGCAGTGAATCAAGCATGCGAAAACAAAGCATCATTCACAGTAACACGATTGGATCGAGCTGGGATAAATCGATGCAAGGTTGGCTTAAATGTAATGTGAATGCGGGTTTCCATCATGTCATTGACATTACATCTACCCGTTGATGTGTTAGAGATAGTAATGGTGAGTTTGTACTAGCCCAAATAAGTTGGAAGTTCATGAATATGTCAACTCTTGAAGGGGAAACAAATTCATTACTTGAAGCTTTCCAGATGACCATCAACAAGGGCCGAGAGCGGGTGGTTTTTGAGAGTGATTCTCATGTTTTAGTTGACTCTATTTATCCTCTCTCAGTGGGTGTTTCTGAACTTAGTTCTCTTATTTTTAGTATTATATCTATTTTATCTTTACATTTCAACTTTGAGATCAAATTCATTAGACGACAAGTGAATATGATTGTTCATACTCTTGCAAGTGCGAATTTTTTGGGATAGTCATGATATTGTTGCGACTATTCCTCCTAACTCCTTTTGATTAATGATATGAATTAAAAAAAAAATTTGCGAAAAAATACATACTTTACTTTATTGAAAAAAATGCTCGACTTCGTTGAAGAAAAAAAAACTAGTTAAGCCTCTACTTGTTTTCACGTCAAAGAGGCAATAAACATATTTTTTTTCCAAAGCTACTATTATTAGCATCTGTTTCCACGGTAAAAAGGAACCCAAACTCATGATTACCTAAACAAAATGCAGAACCACACACTCTATAATACGATATATCAATCGGAAAAATACTTGTTTGATCACAAATATTTAAAGACACACACACAAATATTTAAAGACGGTGGCATTTAGGGTGCACAAATTACAAGCTTGTGCACCATGCACAAGTTTTTTGTGCACCATTGGATCATATTAAGAACACAATATTACAATAGTCTCTCAACACTTGATCAAAAAACTTCATGGCTTTCTCTCTCTCTGTTTTTGCTTTTGTACCACAAGAGTTAAATTTTATTTTTATAAAAAATCAAAAATAAAGAAAAAAGTTCTTTAATCTTCATTATCTCAATCCCAAAAGTTCCAATTTCATCATCATCCTCTTCGTTGTCATCATCTTCTCCTCCATTCACAACAAATTCACATGTTCTTCAATTGAAGTTGTTTGAAATCAAAGTTTCAATTCTTACCCATGGACAGTTTAGTGTCAAAATCCCCCTTTCTTCAACTGTTTTACATGATAGCTTAACCCCTACATTAAAAAATAGATGAACCTTTGTCCCTGGATCGCTATATCAGTAAATTGTACAATTTTTTTTTTATTTTTACACGGTAGTGTATCACACTTCTTTTGCATTAAATCTTGATAACAAAAATCATAAAAAAAATTAAGATAAGTTGCCCAGAAAATGAAACGAAGAAGATGACCACGGTCCTTGGCAACGGCGGTGGACAGCGGCTCTCCGGCGAAGGTGTTCAGAACGCAAAAAGTAGATCAATAGAGATTTCGTGACAGAGAACAAGATCTATTGAATCTTGAAGGTGATGGAGTTTCGTTCAACAAGCAAGATCTCCGGCACTGGTGCCAGCGCCAACGGTGGTGCGGATTCAGATTGAAGCCACTAATTTCCGATTCGTCAACGTTTTTCAATCCGTTAATTTCCATTTCGTCGACGTTTTCCAATACATGTTTTTGGATTTACATTTTCTAGATCTTAAAAAGTTGTTATGTTATCATAAAGGATTTATGTGGAATGTGAAAACGTGTTGGTAATGATTTGTTTTTGCTTAATAATGGAGTTCATTTGGCTTTCTCTGATTTGTTGTTCGTGGAATCATATATTTTTTTGGATACCACCGAAGCAGAAGAAGTTTGGTTGAGAGTATGGTGGTGGAGTAAGACTATGTAGATAAAATATAGTGTTGAAAGAGTATGATAAGAGTGTCTACCTCTTTTGATATAATGGTCATAAAATAACTTGTGCATTTAAATGCCACCCACATATACACGATATATCAATTGTGATGCTATTATTTTGCAACTCTTACAAAACCTATTATTCCTTAATATAGTACTCTTTAGGATTGATGTTTGTGGGGTATTCTTCAATTTAAAAACCATTGCACAGAGATGATCCGTACACATAAGTACAGCACGTTTGTCAGACAACTCATGCATGTTATGCTCGCTTTACTTTTATTAAGAATTTTATTTATATTAATTTGCATCATATACTTGGCTTTACTATGAATGGACTAAATAATCTTCCAGTTTCTGTCCCGGCACAAAATCTTAATTTCACGTGGCAGGTGGGGAGTGTGGAAAGACTAAAGAGAGGTGCTAATAACTAAAAACATGCAGATTTCATATTACGAAACGCCGTGAGGAAATTAAATAAATCTGAAACCCTTTATACAAATTTTACTCAAAAAATGCTCCTGGGGACAAAAGTTATAGTCACATAATTGACCAAAATAAAAATAAAGAACACCCCAAATATTAAAGGGCTATTCAAAACAAAATCAAATTAAGATAAGAAACAAAAAAAAACACTACATTGTGAATTGATGAGGAACTAATTCAATGACCACAATGAAGAATGGTGTTAAAAAAAGAGAAGCAAAAGCTAGATGCAGCTTCATCTTGATCACTTTTTCTTCAAGTAGTGGCAATTAATGAAACAAACTTTATTTTTGTGTTCATGATCTGAGCATAATCGAAGTTAGGGATCGAAAAACAACTTCTTGACAAGGAATGGTGAGACCCATGTCGTGATCAAAGCCAAATTCTTCTTCAGCTTGTCGAAGGAGTGACTGAAATTGAGGGTGAGTTAAGAATGAGATTGGTACAATATATCTGCTTCTGTTTTCACCAACATAAACAGCAAAATGACCTTTTGGGACATCAAGAGGAAGACCTTGATCATCTTCATCATGATCATACTCATTTTTCTTACCTAAGCTTGAACATCTCCTTAGGATTTGCTTAAGCACTGTGTTCTGAGCAAGCTTGCTTGATTTTGATCTAATGGCCATTTTCAGAGAGAGAGAGAGAGAGAGGTTTGAAATGGATATAACTAACTTAGTGAACAATTAGAGACCTAGTACTATTATAGTGGTGAGGATGGTGGAAGTTATAATGGGTGTGACGGTTGGTATTTATTTACACCCTCCAGTCCTTAATATAAGAAGAGAAACCAAAAAACATCAAAACCAAGACAGTCATTAATTGTTGGAACTTTTTAAATGTTTTTACAAATATACCCTCATAAAAATTTGTGAAGTATTAAATATACCCACTAATATTGAAAAGACAAGCATTAAATGAGGGTTAAAAAAGTCTTTTATGCAATAAATACTCCTTAAAAAATTTTCTTATACTCCCTCCGTCCCTTTTTATAGGAGTAATTTACAAAAATCACGTGTATTAAGAAAAGTTGTTGGAGTAATAATGTTGTCTCAAATTGGTGTGACTATTACTAGATTACCTTTAATTAAATATATATTTAATGTTAACTTTTCATATATCAAGACAAATTAATAGTATTAATAAGGGGTATATTTGGAAAAATGTAATCAATGCATCTATGAATTTGTATATGATCTTATATTTAGGGACAAAATTTTTTTGTAAACTACTCCTATAAATAGGGACGGAGGGAGTAAATAGGTCCAAAGTTTTTTTTGAAAAATTTCTATAATAAGGACCGGAGGGAGTATTTATGAAGAAGCAATGAAGAGAGAGAGAGAGAGAGAGAGAGAGAGAGAGTTTCAGTTGTTCATGTGGAGTGTGGGGGCAAGAAATTGCAAAGGAGAGCCCACGGGTGTTTTGGGGTGTGTGTAAGGACATGTTGGTGGTGGGAACCAAGCTCACTGGCATCTCTCTTCTATGTTGGTGCTCTCTATGGCACCAATAACTTGGACTCAATTTTTAATTGCGACCATTTTATTTTATTTTATAAGAAAAGAAGAGCGGGGTAAACACTAAACACAGTAAATAACAGAAATTCCAATTTAAATAAACCATTAATTTCATCACTCTTCAATTTAAATATACTATAGTCCTTAAACTATATGAAAATCAATCTACTTAGTCCCCAAATATCTCAATACCAATGACTAAATTGACTATTAATATATTTTTATAGTTTAGAGATTAAATTAATGAGAGGTTAATAATTCAAATTCTAAATTGATGGTTTATTCATTTAAAATTGAAGATGTTTTCCCCACTCATTACCTACCTACCTACAGTGGCACTAAATAAATCTATCCTCCTTCCTTCCCACATGAATTCACGGACGGAACTACTAACAAACACGTACTAATCGGTACAACTTGGTAATGTTTTGGCTTTTGTGTGATTTTTGGGTTTGTAAAACTGTGAACTACTGATGAATGACACGTGAAATCAAATTCAAACCAAACAAAATCAATCAACTTTGCAGAAACCCATGTGTCCTTAATTACCGCTCCTTTCATTACGTTCAATTCTTTCAAACACCCCCCACCAAATTATTGAAGCAATTAATAACTACCACAACACTCTTATAAACATACTTAGTCTTTTTTGTATCCCCTACCTGGCCTGCTGGCTTGTGGCTACAACCTTCTTATGTGCAATAAATAATCCATGCATGTCCCACTTTCATAGTATCATTTATTTTATGTCTGCATCATGTAAAACTCACCATGATATGTCTATAACTAATTAATCTACATGCATGGATCAGGGTTTTAAAACATGAAACCAAACAAGTATTTATAGCCAGTATGTGTTTGCCTAGTTAAGTACTAAGATGCATGATGTCTATCTTTATTTTGATTATTTAAAATTAATTTAAACGTGGATTGATTAATCAAGTAAATTTTGAATATGAGTCATATTCAACGTGGTTGGTTGGCTGGCTGCTGCAAGACATCCATATTAATTGTTCTAGCGAAAAAACAAGGTACTGTACTCCCATATGCACAAGGTACTGTACTCCCCCCTCTTCAATTGTACCCCTAATTGATACTATTTGCATCGATTCTAAGTTATCATTTTCGACTTTACATTTAATCATCATTCTCTTTCTTTCATTTACTATCATATTTTCTTAATGCGTATGAAATGATCAAATAAAATAGTTATTGTGTGATAACAAATTTGTTAATAAAAGCTAGCTAGTATTTCTTGCTTCTGAATTTCTCAACCTACATGTCTAGTGTGTGTAGTGTTGGCTAGTGTCTTAAAATTGCAGGGCTTCCCCATGTGGTCCTGCCTAATATATTAATACAAAAATTGTAATCGGACAAAAATCTACATCTCATGTGTATACCACTATATTGGTCTTACCTTGCCTTCGTTTTGCTTCTTTTTACCATGTTTCCAAGCCACAGAAAATTATCTTTCAAAATTAATTAAATATCCGTATACGGCCATGTCCTGAATTTTTTGTGATCCGTCTTTATGTGTGTTTTTCTTAATGCCAAACAATACACTAGTACAAATGAATCCTAATACCCAAGCTAAATTAATGCGTGATCATTTTTTTGTGTATAATGGAGACAATGATATTTGAACCTGTGTAACATCTACGCATATTACTTAAACCTCTCGCCACTAGCTTTTCTAATTCTGTGATTCAACTATACTAATTTATTATTCTCATTGTTGCTTTGGGATAATCAGAGTTGAACAATTCTTTGCATTTGGTTTTGGTGTATATATATATATATATATATATATATATATATATATATATATATATATATATATATATATATATACTTTCCTAATATTTCATCCTATTATTTTTTTTATGTGAAATTCATTTGGATCTGGAATCATCAAGATCAGGGTGGACACACACATGCTTTTGTTGGATATTGGATACTTACTAATTGAATCAACCTTCATTGACATCATTAATTGCATGGTTAAACATCTATATCAAAATATTTTCTGCATATTTAAATTCAATTTCACATGTAATGTAAGGATTATACATTAATAGTAGTTTTCATTTGTGCAGGTATAGTTGTGTTGACGTAATATTTCTCTATTTCTATATGGGGAACTAGTTAAGTGGATGTCACCTTCCTTGCATAGACTCTTCATGTTCTGCGAATGAGATTACTTGGTGGAAGAGATGGAAAAGGCCAACAAATTTTTCTGTTTTTCAACCCAAGGGATAATCTTTAAAGTTGATGGTGACTTAACCTTTCACTTGGCACATGAAAGTCCATGTTATCTCTCCCCACAAATCCTCTCATCAAGACAACACATTGTAAGATAAAGGGCCCTGTGATATCATGATATCCTCTCTTCACATGAAAATGCTAACCTCTACTCTATCCAGCTAGATTAGTCTTCTGTTGTTTGAAATTTAATTGATACTAGTAATTTTTTCCCTCAAAAAAAATATTGATACTAGTAATTTTGTGAGTTTTCTAAAATATTCTTTAGATCAGATATTTTAAGAGGAAATGGTCACTTTGGTCCCTGACTCTGTACCTCGCTGTCACAAAGGTCCCTGACTCAGAATTAAATACAAAATAGTCTCTGAATATGCACTTCCGTTATGACTTTAGTCCATGGCGTTAAATAATTCTGTTAACTGATGACGTGACAAAGATTTTATGCTGACAAGGAGTATGAGGTGTCACAGGGACTAAAGTGAAAGTAGAAAATTGTCACTTTGGTCCCTGAACCGAAAATTAATATCCCTGAAAATCAATATCCTCAAACTCGTTCCAACGAAGTGTTGCTCTTCGTCAAGAACTGGGTCATCTTCCTCAATGAAGTTATTCTGTGGTTGCGGGAGACTTGTTGTTAGGTCCCTGACTGTTCATATTTACTATCAGTTAGGTCCGTGACAGTAAACATTTATTGTCACTAAGGTCCCTGACGGTAAAAACTTACATGCACGAAGTAGGCCTAGTATGATCCTATTTTATATCAATTTATCAATTCTAGCAATATGAAGATTGATTCAGGCTTTCAAGTATTTTCTCAAATTCTGTATTTGTATATCTTGAATTCCTTCATGGTTTCTTTTTTTTTAATCTCAATGTTAAGTTCAAATTATACTATTTCATTTTTTAAGAAAGATTATTAGCTTCAAGAATACATATTCAACTAAACTTCAATTGATTATTTACAAATATTGTCCTAGTATATTTATCTAAGCATGTGCATTTCTGCAGTATGATTGCAGAACATAAACTTAAGTCACTTGATTCATTATTTGTTTTCATATTAACTATTATAATAATCATTGATATATCGTCAAACATGTTATGTGAATTGTTAGCTAATATTTAGCGTTTGCTGTCACATTTTTAGGCATGTTGTGTGTTCATGGAATAACAACCATTGAATGGAAGCATGATAAATGTTGTATGCATTGAATAGCAACCATTGTATGGAAGCTTGACAAATGACGTGTGCATTTGTGACAGTAAGTGTTTACTGTCAGCGACCTAACTGATAGTAAGTATGTACAGTCAGAGACCTAACAGCAAGTCTTCCGCAACCACAAAACTACTTCATTGAGGAAGATGACCCAGTTCTTGATGAAAAGCAACACTTCGTTGGGACGAGTTTGGGGATATTGATTTTCGGTTCATGGATATTGATTTTCGGTTCAGGGACCAAAGTGACAATTTTCTACTTTCATTTTAGTCCCTTTGACCCGTCATACTCCTTGTCAGCATAAAATCTTTGTCATGTCATCAGTTAACAAAATTATTTAACGTCAGGGACTAAAGTGATAACGGAAGTGCACATTCAAGGATTATTTTGTATTTAATCCTGAATCAGGGACTTTTGTAACAGCGAGGTGCAGAGTCAGGGACCAAAGTGACCATTTACTCGATATTTTAACTTGTTACTATTAAATAATTACGACATTCTAATTTGTTGTTTAGGGATTTTGATACGTTTCCTTAAGGTTGCTGCTAGCTTTCAATTCCCAAATTGGAAGACTGTTTATTTCTTCTGTTAGCTTTCATTCATTGAAAAAGTATATAATACTCCATTAATTCTCCCTAATTACATTAGTCCCTTGATGTAAAAAAAAAATAATTACCTCAACTTTTGCGACTTTGTCCTATATCCAAGGATGATATCTGTCTACAATGTGGGATATCACCTAATGCGGTGCATGATATACCACACAAAAAATATTGTTGGGAAATTTTTTGGTAAGTATTTTATATATATTTATTATTTGAGAAAAAAGGTCAGATAAATAGTGTGTGGGGAAGTGAATCATTATCTCGTTATATATACATTCTGAAATGACGTCCACACACATAGGGGTCAATTTGAAAGGCAATGTTGTGAAATGGACGCCACATAAATAAACACCGGCTTGAGATTGAGAATATACTTATTTTTTTTGGGACTAAACTTGAGAATATAGAGTTGAGACAGTTTATATCCATATATAGCACAATAAGGTCTATCTGAAAGCCAGCAAGGAATGTCGCACAATTCTACTTTGAAGTGTTACAAGTACTGACTTAAATGGCTCATCAATGGATGGGTCCAATTCAAAAGATCATCATTAATATTGATCTTAAGGATATATTAAGTAAATGTCATCGACATAATATTAATCCCTTACTTAATTCACCCGTGTATATTGTACATAAAGGGCCCTCCCTTTTGTTAGTTAACAAATACACATTGTTTTATTCAAGAGTTTAAACGACATGAATTGTGTGTAAATTTGTTTTACATCAACATTCAACCAACGAAAGATAAGATCAGATCATTAGATGTAGTGGAAAAATATTGAGTTCTTATTAATTGTTGGTGTAAAACAAATTACAATGTTGCATATCCCTTTAACTCTAATAAAAAAAAAAGCATTAGTCACATACTTTTCATTTTCAACACACTGTTTCATATTTGTTGAAATTTATACATGGCTCACTATACTTATATGAAACACATTTGATTGTGAGATCCATTAGAAATACTAGTGCTTAAACTTAGATAATATATCTTATTGTTTTCAATAATTGGATTTTTAAAATCGCTTTTGGTACAAAAACTGATTTAAAGCCAGTATTTTATGTAAAGTGTTTTTTTTTTACAAGAATTATGTAAAGTGTTTTAAAAATCGGTTTTTACCAAATCTTCATAACTAAAATGCAATGCATACTCCACTGTAAGCGATAATTACTTTTATACAAGTAGGAGAAGAATCTATATATAATTGCCCTTGCTTTAATGATTATAGTGCAGAGTAAAAAATCTTGATGATATACGCATTGTTGGAAGCAAGTTTTATTATCCTAAATTCCTAATTGCATATTCCCAGCTAAGTTCATTCACTTGATTATAAATGCCATATAATTTTCACACAACAAGCAATTAAAAATAGCTTACATGACCAAAATCAACAGCACCTCATATATATTATGACTTGCATAGTTGTATCCTATGGAGGCTGTGATGTTCCCAGCTTCTGATTATAAACAAGCTTGACTTGTTGGATATCCTGTGAACAAAAAAGATTATAATTTTTCAGCATATAGCAGATCATATGCAATACACTTTTCAACATATATATCATACACAATTTATGAATAAATGATCACAAGTTGCCCACACTTATTTAGCATATTGTCCACCATACATTACTTCACACATAGAGATCCAGATTTTCCATAAATAACAAAGGCGACATCAATATCATTCTAAGCAAACGTTACTGCTTTTGGGCATTTGTTACCGTACTTGAAAGTATATAAGTTAATACAAAAAAAAATAGAGTGCCATTTATTTGTGTATATGTTTAACAAAATACTCAAGGCAATGGGGAAATGGAATCGGTTAAAAAATAGGATTTGCAGTAGAGACATATTAGCAATATTTTAAAGGCCACAACACCACTTCAAACCATTTCCTACTCATTCAACTTGTCACCTGAACCCAACTGCAGCCAACATCTTTTCTTAACCCTCTTTGATTGATCAATACCCTCAAACGTCCAATCTCATCCCACATACCAAGCCGTGCATATACGTTTGATAGCATAACACAGATTCCAGCATTTTGAGGATCTAACTCAAGAGCCCTCTGAGCTGCCAATTTTCCCAGCTCAATATTCCCACAGTCCACACAGGCACTGAGTAGCGCTCCCCACATTGAGACGCTACAATTCCCAATTCCCTTATAATGACATGTCTCATTAAGTAATTCCCATGCCTTGTTTAATTCTCCAGCCCTACAAAGTAAATCAACCAAGCAGCTATAATGCTCTGGGCCAGGATCCAACTTGAAATCATTAGTCATAGATTCAAAATACTTCACACCAGCATCTACTTGTCCAGTGTGACCGCAGGCTGAGATTATTGTCAGAAATGAAATGCCATCAGGTTTGATTCCTTCCTGCAACATTTCACTGTACAAATCAATGACTTCCTTATAATGCCCATTTTTACCATACACACCGAGCATTGAAGTCCACAACACAACGTCTCTACTTCTTTCTTTCCTGATCTCCATTCCATCCAACTTGAAAACCGGCCGAGCCTTCTCTACCATTCCACACTTGCCATACATCTCAATCAACGCGCTCTGCATAAACACATCACTCTCTATATCAGACATAGTACGTAGCAAATAACTATGCAGTTGTCTACCCATTTCAACAGAAGATAACCCCGTGCACGCACGTAAAGCCGCTGATAATGTAAAGTGATCATATTTTAATTTCAATAAAGGCATCTTTCTAATTAGTTCAAATGCCTTAACCCATAATCCAGCCTCGCAATAACCAGACAAAAGTGCATTGGCACAAACAGTATTCCTCTCAGGAATTTCATCAAACATGAGAGCTGCATCTTTTACATTCAACAATTTAGAGTAAAAATCAATGAGAGCACTACCCACAAACACACTAGAAGACCAACCTGATTTTTCCACGTGGGCATGTATCTGTTTCCCAAAATTCACGTCTTTGAATTTAGATGAAGCGGTCAAAGTGCTACACAAAGCGTATGTATCCAAAGGAACATCATTAGTGTGCATAAAGGAAAAGGTCGTGAGAGCAAGAAAGGGGAAACCTTTACGACAGAAATCAGATATGATGACATTGAAATGTAATGGGTTGGTGGAATTCATGCATTTGAAGAAACTATTGGTAAGTGTTTGAAGATTGTTGTTTGGAAAGCATGAGGTGTATGTGGAAATGAGTTGGGTGTGAAGATCATGGAGAATGAAGAGAGTGCCTTTTGTGAGTAGGTGACCATGGAGTTTCTTGATGGATGAGAGATTATTAGTTACTTGACATTGATGTAAATATTGAATTAAGTTAGACATGTATGTAAAAATGATATCAAGGGTGATAGGTGTAACTGTGTAAGTGCATGTACAGAGTGTATTACACACTGAAACTGAAAACATCAATTTAGTGTTGAGTCTTGACATGTAAATGTCCATCAACAATGCGGTAGTAGTCTATCCATACAAAGTTGCAGCAGCTTCCGAGATTTCAGTCTATGAAATCATGTTTGACTAGTTGAGGCAACTTTGTAAAGAAGAAATTTCTGTCCATTTTAACGTTTCTTCTTTAGTGGAAATCTAAAACGATAACCTAACTTCAATGGAATCATATTCTTATGAATTGATCCGTTATTTTTCTTCTTTACACGATCTTATCTGTGTTTTTTCTGAATGGTCACCATGTTGGCACAACTTAATGTTGGACATACATTTAATTACTCCCTCTAGACAATATCATGTGAATTTTTGTGAACCATAGTCTGATTGTCTCCAACTAGGCCTTTCCTTCAAGGACAGTAAATATGCACAATTCTTAAATAGTGTCTGACTGATATTTTTCTCATAATTCTTCAGGTCATTCGTCAACTTTTAGTTGTGCTATCGATATGAAGAGAACATGTGCCATGTCTGATGTCTGTCTGAAAAATAATGAGTAGGCATGGTAGCTTGGAATTAACATGAGCATATCTCATTTGACTTCGAGTGGCTACGGGTTTGCACTCTTATTGAACTTATAGAGACATTTTAGACAACACCATGTGATCTCTCCTCTCATGGCTCCCATCATTTTAACAATAATTTCTCTAGCAAAGGGATTTCAAGAAATCGACCAGTTTCATTAATGACATCTAAATTGATGGTGATATGATGCTCATGAACATGCCTATGCCAAAATCTTTGCAGCCAAAAAGCTTTTATCATTTCTACTAAATATCCATAAGAATAAGAATTATCAAGAGCATAAGAATCCATGAGCATTATAAAAAATACATAAGAATATATAAGAATCCTTAAGAATTATCAAGAGCATCCAAACCAAAATACATAAAAGAAAACAAGAACAAAATCCTGGAGGTGATCATTAAAGCGAATTTCTCACTATCAAAGTTCTACAACCATAACTAAGTCTTTAAAAATAATATTTTCAATCACCAGAGACAACTTAAGCATCCGGTTTTGTTCTTCCTTAGCTTTTTCTCAATGTCAATTTTGGGACAAGAAGCGTGATTCAATTTGACCTATAATAAAAAAAAACAGTTGTGTTATTTCAACATCAAAATACAGTCACCATATGTGATATAACTTAAATAGAGCAAAGATTCAGATAGACCATAAGAAGTACCTGCGTTTTACTTTCACATTTCAATTGGGGCTGGTTCTCCTTCCTGTAATTATAGTTATCATCAATAGGCATGGAAGGTGGTAGAAGTCTTCCAACATAAATCATAGCTTCATTGATATTAGGAATTCCTGGAATACATGTAGCTTTTTTACTTTTGAGATCATACCAAAACAACAACTTACAATTAATCTCGACATTACCGTTACCCCAAGGCTCCTTACATTCTACTTCCAACAGAACTTTACTTCTATCACTAGAATAACCTAAAGGCTTCAATGGTGTCAAAGTTATATTGAAACGCAATTCTACCAAAGTAAACAATTTAAACCAACTATCTCTAAATCCATATTCTTTCATTACCCAAACATCAACCGTAGTAGTTTTATTATTCAGAGTTTGATAACTCAGAATCATACAAAGATACTCTCCCAAAAGCGAAACATTAGTGCCAAAATTCTGGCTAGTAGATGCTAGTATTTCAGGAAGAGAAACCTGTTAGAACCTGTGTTGGGGGTCTGCTGCAATAACTTGACCAAGAAGATAAACATGATGAAGAGTGCACATAATTTCCAAAGCGTGTGTGAGACACACTAACCTTTAGGTTCGATTCGCCCCACCAGTTATGCCAACCGAATGCAAAATGGTTATACCGGCGAATCCCCTTCAGGATACGATGAAATCCTTGACGTGACTTGCACATTCACACCAAGCGTATCGTCAATGGTAGTTTACAGAATAAAGTTCTGTCAATTTCTCTCGTGCACTAGAGAAAAGAAAGAACGATTTAGTATAATTTTCAGCAGAATTTAGACTCACAAGAATTTATGACAGAAGGGTACGTGGTGTAAGCAAAATCTAGCTAGAATAATCTCACAAATTTCTTGCATACTTTTATCACAAACTATTTTTCTAGCAGCTTTGACTTATGATTTATAGCAATAGCTTGGCCACACAACTTTTCCAAGTTTGATTAGAAGGGTTTTGTTGCGTTTATCAATTTTCAGTGATTGTTTACTAGTGTTGAAGTCGAAGGCGAAAATTTGAAACATATTGGTGAATAGTTATCAATATCAAACAAATTATTATTCCATAAACTACTTCTTCATCTAGCAGAGCAATTAAGCTGATAAATAATTAAAAAAAAAGCTCTTCCAACTATTCTAACCCGCGTGAGATGCAATCATTAAGACATTTGGTGGAGTTAACATAATTGTGGAACCAAATTTCAAAGTCTGTTCCTTGTCGTTTTACCTTTTTTTTTTTTTTTGAAAAAGCATAATATATCTCCAATTCTTGTACGGTTAGATCAACAATGTGGCAGTAATCTATCCATACAAAACTGAATTTAATCTCCAATTGATATATCTATTATCAGAAATTTAATCTCAAAACTGAAACAAAACAAGAATGGGTTTTCGCTTACCTGGTATTAGACGATTATCATTTAGTGCAAGTCAATCATCTCGCAAACAAGTGGAAGTCCCAAATGCTATTTTGTGGTGTATGTTGGAGAGGAAATGAAGAGGTTCTTGATTCCAGTATCATTCTTGAACGAGCCTTTATTTCAAGAATTGTTGAGTCAAGCTGAAAAGCAATTCAGTTACTGGTCTTACAATTTCGTGCAAAGAAAATGTGTTTTTACATACAACTTCCTGCTTGAACAGCCTATGATTAAATTCATATTGCAAAAAAGTCATATGAACAATAGCATTAGACAGTCGGATTGACTAGTTGAGACAACTTTGGTGCATAAAAGTGCATGTTAGCTAAGAGTCGAACCTAAACATACAAAAACATAACAGAAGTCAAATAACCATCTCAATTCCTTAATGCTAGAAACTCATCCAAACTAGACCATGATCTCTTGCCAACTTATGTCTGTTAATCAATTTTAAATGGAGAATTTTGAACATTCTTTAGAAGCAGTAACTCAACTATATGGTAGCTTGGTTTTGACTTGAGTTAGAAATAAAATATTATTATTAAAAATTAAATACAGATCCACAAGTTCCCCTCATATTCATTAAACTAAATAGTAGTACAGAAGAAGACATTTCAGGCTAGTTTAACACAATTTCATGAATCAAAGTATATGCCAAAAAAATAATTTTGAGACTTATTTAAAACGAATAAGTGTGGGTCGAAACATGTTGAAATTAAAGAAAAAAAATCAATTCTCAGAGTACAGCATTTCTGCTACCTGTGGGTTCAAACATGTACTACTATCTTTTGACTGCTGACCAAGCCTTTGATAAAGGTTCCACGTTGCCTCCTAACATTTATGAGCCAACTAGCCATTATCTACCTTAGAATTCACACTACACTACAAGAGAATTATTGGTAGCTGGTTACGTGTTGGCATTGAGCCGTGTTATCAATATGAAGAGACGTGACATGTCTAATGCATGTCTATAATTATATGAGTATGCATAGATCAAGCATTAAGTTGAACCTAGCCATCTAATTTGACTTCCAACTGGGTGGGTAATCTGCTGGCTGGCCTTTCATTCACAAGGTGGGGTATGTACGCACTCTTATTGAACTTGTTGATCCTTGATTTATAGAGAGACATCAAAAGACAGGACCATGTGATCCCTCATCTCATGGAGCCCATCCTTTAACAATAATTTCTCAAAGAAATGGTTTTGAAGAAAATCTTGAAGACTATAAATACACTACTTTCCTTCAAAGAAACCACAAGTCATTCACATAATCGAGCATCAAAAGATAAATACTTTTTTCTTAAGTTTGTTCTTTGAAACATTTAAAATGGGCTTCCGTTTACCTGCAGCTATAAGAAGGGCTTCATTTAGCAGCAGCCAAACGTCATTGAAAGTAGCAAATGTGCCAAAGGGCTATCTTGCGATATACGTCGGAGAGGAAATGAAGCGGTTTGTGATCCCCACGTCATACTTGAACACCAAACTTCATTTCAAGACTTGTTGAGTCGAGCAGAGGAAGAATTCGGATATGATCATCCAATGGGTGGTCTGACAATTCCTTGCACGGAAGATGTTTTTTTGCATATTACTTCTAGCTTCAATGGGCTATAAATCTGCAGCTGCAAGAGAGTGAGATAGATTAGTAGTGACAGACATTTAGAACAATAGGCATATTTTTTTTTTACACTTATAAATATTTGGACTTTTCCCTTCCTTGATTGGGAAAATGGGTGAAAATTTGTGTATATGAATGGCATACATACTCAGTAACATTATTTCAGTCTCTTTTAATATTTGTCTGGTGATTGGTTGGAAAATAGAAAGTAATTAATTTAAGAATCGATGAAGAATGAATGAAAAGAATATAAACACAATAATGCTTAAGTCGGAACATATACATACTTATTGAATAACAAAATTGAACTACTTAACTAATTCAACTAAACTGTGCAATAATACACAGAAGTCATATAATATAGACAGAGTGAGGAAAAACAAGAGATAATTATTGACATAGTTTTGGAGGCTGAAACCAAGTAGCAGGAATCAGAGTTGTATGTTGTGATCACTGTTCTTACAAGTATCTATAATCTAACACCAGAAAGTAGAAACACAGAATGAAATTGATTGTCTATAACAAACAACCAAATCAAAACATGAATGTGTCACCAAATTCGATCCCGGCACAGCACAACACCACGGGAACAAAAACAAAACCCTAAAAAACGAAATTAAAGAGTGAGAAAATGAACAATCGAAAGAAGAACGAGAAATTAAAGAGTGAGAAAATGAACAATCGAAAGAAGAACGAGAACGAGAGAGAGCAAGGAAAAAATTGGACCATTTCTCGATTTGTGCGTGTCATCCTTGCGCAGGGGCCATGCTAATCTTCTCGTATCGTTCCAATTTTATCGGATGTCCCCGAAGGTGTCTCTATCGTTCACCTCAGCTATATAAATACTTTAAATGTCAAACATGTAGGAGATGTGGGACTTACCGGCTATTTTGACTCACACACAACCAGGGTGTTCGCAATTCATAAACTGAACTGAACTGAACCACATTAATGGTTTGGTTCAGTTCTTAAAAACCATTTCAATAAAAACTGGTTAATTTTCCAAATCAGTTTCATTTCAGTTTAAAACTGGTTTATAAGTTTGAACCAGTCTAATTCAATTTAACTGGTTTCAAACCAGTTTTTTTGTCAAACCATTTTTTTTGTTAAAACTGGTTTATTTTTCATCTTCACCATTTCATCACAACTACTTCGGTCGTTCATACTCCCGCGGAAGAGACAGGTTAGCTACCGGAGACGACCACTTACGGTCAGTCCGCAACTCTAATTCAGCAATCCGGCGAGGTGAAAGTGAAAATGTTGCGAATCAAACACAGTACCATCAGAATCCATCTTACGATCTTCATCGTCATCCTCCACCGCCGTTTTACCATCAGAATCCACCTTACAATCCTCGTCCTCATCCTCATCCACCACCTCAATATCAGAATCCTTCTTACAATCCTCGGCCTCATCCTCCGCCGCTGCGTTTTCGGCCGTCGTATGATAACCGACGTGAATTTCGTCCGCAGCAGAATTTTTATGCATTGATGCCGCCACCTCCTCGTTGTGGTAACTTCACTCTTGTACTATGTGATTTCATTATGATTTTGGTTTAAAACTTAGGGATTGGGTTGATTTTGATTTTTAGCAGTCTGAATTCATAATGTTATTAATCTATTTAAAAAAACGGTTCAGATACAGTTTAAACCGGTTAGTTTAGTTAATTGGTCTGTTTTAAATATGTGGTTCAGTTCATGAACCATTTAATTGGTTACAGTTATTTTTGATGCAGTGCAGTTCAGTTCACTAATATAGTCCAGTTAACCATATTGTTGCACACCCCTACACACAACCTTGCTTCTATACTTCAAACTTTTCTTATGTTACTTTCATACATACTTCTCACTTAATTAATGATTTATTTTTAGTGGGTTCTATAAAATAAACTTATTCCATCACAATTTTTTTTTATAATTATTCATCAACCACATAATGATCTAAATTTATCAAATATTGGCTCGTCCTTAATCCTCCATCGTTATTACGTGTTTTTAATTTTTAATGTCAGTTTATTAGACCATGTGATGTGATTATACTAAAAGCAACAGTTTATAAATTTGCAATGTATGAACCTATGAAGCCCGGATACTCCAAAATGGTGCCGTACCCGTGTCGGATACGTATCGGATACGGATACGCCGCGGATACGCCCGGATACGTATCCCAGAAGTATCCGAATGATTTAATTTAAGTTTTATTTAAAAAAATACGGGATACGTTACGGATACGTTCGAGATACGGAGAAATAATTCGGGATACGGCTTAATAGGTGGGATACGGTCGGGATACGCGTGTGTTAAAAATACAATGAGTTTATTTTTATTGTTTTTTTTTTTTGAACCATTTGCATTGCACTACTAGTTTTATATTTTATTATACATGTGAAATCCACTTTATAAGTAAGAAAAGAACAAAAAGTAACAGCATAAAGCTCCACTCACGGCCTCTTAAAAAATCCACCGCTCCAGAAACAGCATAAGTAAGAACAAAGCTCCAGAAACGTTTTTCTAAAATCCACTGCTCCACTCACGGCCTCTTCAAATCCGACCGCCGCTGCATCATTTTCGGATTTCGACTGCAACTATGATTTTGTTTTCAGCAACGGTTCCCTTTTCTAGTGGTGGGAGGTAATATTTTTCCTTACAAAAATTCAATTCTCCTTCATCAGATCTGGGTTTGTAGTTGAAAGATATTATTTTTACTTGTTGAAAGATATTATTATTACCTTGTTGTTGAACCATTTGAAATCATGTCAAGATCTGTTGGGGAAGGGGTTTCAAATACTGTTACAAGTGGGTTTTCTTTTTTAGAGCCTCAAGATGATCGTTATCCACTTTGGGCATTTGTTACAGTAAAGGAAAAAATTGGAGAAGGGGTGGCAATAAGCTTTGGAATTGTAATTTCTGTCAACTTGATTTCAAAGGTTCATACTTTAGGGTTAAGGCACATTTACTTAGAAACTCTAATTGTGGAATTGCTACTTGTAAAGAAGTTAATGCTGAATATATGGCTGATTTAATGAGAATCTGTGAAGAAGCTGAAAATAGGATAAAGCCTAAGAATGTTCCATTGCCTAGTGGTAGTTTAACTCCAACCCCACCTAGATTACCTCTAAAAAGAAAAAAAACAGGGACTATAGAGAAAAAAATTGCATGTATGTCTAATATATATATTAAAAAAATTGTAAACGTATCTAAGCCGTATCGTATCCTAAATTTGAAATTTTTAACGTATCCGCGTACCCGTATCGTATCGTACTCGTACCCGTATCTGGGCTTCATAGGTATGAACACAATCAAAAAAATAATTTAGGGACTAAAACAATAAAAGACTTCAACATATGTGGGCAAGGTCAGAGGTGCTTAATATTGTTGTTATATCTAGGTCTCCCTTTTTAATCGACATTATT
Source organism: Medicago ruthenica (assembly GCA_018208015.1). Lineage (NCBI taxonomy): Eukaryota > Viridiplantae > Streptophyta > Magnoliopsida > Fabales > Fabaceae > Medicago > Medicago ruthenica. The sequence continues at coordinate 100,563,368 of CM031373.1, read as the reverse complement.
AAAAAATTAATATTTTTCAAATCTAACCAAGAGACAAGATAAGTTTTTTTTTTTTTTTGAAGCAAAGAGACAAGATAAGTTGATTAGAGGGGTTGGAAGTGTTTGCATAGGTCTGTTTGTAATTTTGTGAGATTCGTATTGTTGACTTTAGGCATATCTGTTGTGTTAGTTGCTATCGGGTAGTAGTAATTGGGGGAACTTTTGTTAATATTTTTTGTGGTTTTTTAGAAGCAGCCAAACATCATCGAAAGTCACAAATGTGCCAAAGGGCTATCTTGTAGTGTACGTTGGAGAGGAAATGAAGCGGTTTGTGATCCCCATGTCATACTTGAACCAAACTTCATTTCAAGACTTGTTGAGTCAAGCAGAGGAAGAATTCGGGTATGATCATCCAATGGATGGTCTCACAATTCCTTGCACAGAATATGTTTTTTTACATGTTACTTCTAACTTCAATGGGCTATAAATCTGCAGCTGCAAGAGACTGACAAAGATTAGTAGTGACATTTTGAACAATAGGCATTTTTCACACTAGTAAATATTTTGTCGTTCCCTTTATTGGGAAAATGGGTGAAAATTTGTCCATATGAATGACATACATACTTAGTAACATTATTTCACTATTTTTTTTCTTCTTCATATCTGTCTAATCATGAATGACGACACAATGTTTCAACTCAAATGGGTGTTTGTTCATATACTCACGAATTACTAAACGGGCGATTCTTTGGAGAAAAGAAACTAAGAAGCAATGATGAATGAATGAAAAGAATCTATTTACAATAATGCTTAAATAGGAACGTATACTTATTGAATAACAAAATTGCAATTCTAATCAACTTAACTAATTCAACTAAAATGTTTAATACACCTCCTCAAGTTGGTTAGGAGACGTGTGTTTTTTTTCCGGCAAACTGGAGATAGATGTTAAAGAAACCAAAATTGGGAGGAATAATCATAGTTTGAAACAGAGGCCGGAGAAGGTCTTTGGTAAGGGAATCTGGAACGGAAGCCTTTGGTGAGAATTGGCATGAATGAGCTTGAGGAAGGTAGATTGCACATGATTATTGAAGAAATGGCAATCTATATCAAAACGTTATGATCGCTCATGGTTCATTGGATTCTGAGGCTAGTTGAGTTACTGGGGCCTAAAAAATCGCATAATAGAATAGAGAAATATTGATGAGACAACTTGTCAGGACCATTGAGGTTTATTATTTGATGTTTTCTTTCTATATCAGAAAATTCAATAATTCAGAGCTATATCGATTGGTGAACCATTTAATGAAATTCTCTATAACAACCAAATCAGAACTAGAAAAATTGGACTATTTCTTAATTTGTGTGTGTCATCCTTGCATAGGGAACATGCTAATCTTCTTTGTATGATTACAATCTTATGGATGTCCCCGAAGGGGCACTCCCTATGGATCACATGTTCTATATTACACAAAAAAACGTGAAACATGTAGACGAAGTGAGACTAATAGCAAGCAACCAAACACATATTTCTCAACATTCACCGGAAGCATACAAGCAAGTGACTTCCGACATGTGTCTCACTCTCAGTGATTTGAGTTGAGTTTCAGATTAATAAAGTGAAGAACTTCTCCCCTCTCCCTTACACTCAATTATAGATAGATACAGATACACTCAAATTTTACATAGAAGCTTGGGTCCGTCCATTGGACACAAGCTTATCCATGTATATTTATAGTTTACACCTTATTATACATACTTCTCACTTAATTTAATTTTTTCACAGTCCATCGGTTAATTCAGTTCTTTATATGGTTAATGGATTTTATCAACAAAAAAAAATTCATTACTAATTTCAACTCTTCCCAACCCACTAAAAAGTATATGGTTAATAACTTGCAAATATCTTGTTAATTCAGTTCATTTCGTGGTCAATTCGTGAATCACAAACTTGGTTAATCGAGTTGATATTATTGGTTAATACAATGTTGAAAGTGGTTAACAATAATATACTCCCTCCGTTCCTTTTTAATTGTCACTTTTGCAGAAATTTTTTGTTTCTAATTAACTGTCACTTTCAAAGTTCAATGTAATATTAAATGTTGTTTTCCTATATTGCCCTTAGTAATTTATTGCAGAGAGAGAAATATACGAAATATGATATTAAATAATTAAGGCTATTATAGGAAAAACATAAATTGTTGTATCAAAAGTAGTAAAATACATTTATTGTCTTGGTTTGTGTAAAAAGTCAAAAAATGACAATTAAAAAGGAACAGAGGGAGTAATTATTGGCTAAGTCAACCACGTAATGAACTAAACTAATCATGTACTCCCTCCGTTTCAAAATACATGTCCATTTTAGAGAAATTTTTTGTTTCAAAATACATGTCCATTTGATAGTTTATGGATACATTTTGTCTATTTTACCCTTGCCTACCAATTAATTGGATTCTAGATTTTCTCCACAATAATTATTTTATACTAATAAATGTTGACCCAATTTTAAGTGGATTTACTCATGCACTCTCCCAAGAAATGACTACTGGACTCTCCCAAGAAATGACCAAGGGTGTTTAAATGATGGACTAATTTGTTTAATTAATTTTTGTATTGGTATTGAGAGTAATTATGAGATGGGGTAAATAAATGTAAAATGGAGGAAATCAAAGACAAGGGTATAATAGGAACTTTTGTGTCAAACTAGCTTGTCCTTGGTTACTACAATTTCTCTAAAATGGACATGTATTTTGAAACGGAGGGAGTACTTTTTAGTGGGTTATGTAAAAATAAGTGGTTAATGACTTAAATTTTGGTGGTTAATGTGGGTACTCTGAGTTGTCAGTGAGATATATGTGAAACAAGTAAGTTGTTAATAACATACATTTTTATAGCTAATATAGTGAAAGTGATTAATGACATAATCTTTGTTTGTGTTACAAAAATACTTGTCTATAGATTTATTTTATTTTTAAAAAGTACTGCACCATCTAGTTATAACATTCTTTTATTCCAATAACATCTACTATCCATATAAGAAAGTTAATAACTAACATATTCTCATAATTATCCTTGATTAGTTTCATAATCTCCCTAATTTAATGGGCGTAATTGTAAATTTACCACTTTAATTATTACTACCTCCGTTCCTTTTTAATTGTCACTTTTTGATATTTTACACAAACCAAGACAATTAATAAATGTCACTACTTTTGATACAATAATTTATACTTTTACTATAATAACCTTATTCATTTAATATATCATCTCATGTATTTCTCTCTCCGTAATAAATAATTAAGGATAAAATTGGTAAAACATTATTTAAAGTTGCATTGAACTTTGAAAGTGACAGTTAAAAATGAACAAAATTTTTCTTCAAAAGTGACAATTAAAAAGGAACGGAGGGAGTACTATTATTCTGTTTTCGGCTACTCTAATAATGAGTCATTAAGGCTTATCAATTCCCCCTTCCAAAAAAGAAAGTCTTATCAATTCCTGATACCACCATTTACTGCTAAAATTGAATTTGTTTTTCACATGCACGTAAACAAAAAAGTTAGGACATACAATTCATTTTTCATTTCAGAAAGAATGATTCCCATTCCTTATTCACAAGCACTCGATTCACTTCCAAATTTAAGAAAACATTTGCATATAAAAGAAAACATTTTATTCTCGTATATCTTAATCTCACTAATTTGAATATAAAAGAAATCAATAGAAACACTACATTAATGTTGATATTTTTTTCTTCAAAACAAAATTAATGTTGATATTTTTAAAATAATCATTAGTTTTCAAAATTTAAGCATATCAACTTTCTCATATCGGTATATATAAAATTTGATTTTTTGATATATAAGCACATAAAATCTGCAACGAGTGCGGTACAAATATTTAACGATATTTTTGTATATAAAATAAAAAATATTTAATAGAAGCACTATAATAATGTTGATATTTTGAACATAGTCGCGAGTTTTCAAAATTTTATCATATCGATGCATTAAAATTTTCTGATGGATATATAAGCATATAAATCTTCAACGAGTGCAGTGCAAATATTTAACGGTGTTTAAAATATAAAATAAAAATTTATTTAATAGAAACACTACATTAATGTTGATATTTTAAAAATACTTATGAGTTTGCAAAATTTTATCATATCGACTTTTTAATATATGTATATAAAAATTTATTTATGCAAATATAAGCACATAAAATATTAACGGGTGTGGTGCAAACATTGATCGGTGTTTTGCATATAGAGTAAAACGTTATTTAATAGATACACTACATTGATGTTTGTATTTTGAAAATAGTCACGAGTTTTCAATATTTTATCACATCATCTTTCTCATACATGTTTATAAAATTTGTTTCTACAGATATAAACACATAAAATCTACAGCGGGGGTGGTGCAAACATTGAACGGTGTTTTGCATATAAAATAAAAAGTTATAAAAGTTATTTTATAGAATAACTACATTAATTTTGATATTTTGAAAATAGTCGGGAGTTTTCAAAATTTTATCATTTTGCCTTTCTCTTACATGTACATAAAAATTTGTTTTCGCATATATAAGCAAATAAGATTCACAATTAACACGATTCAACTATTTAATAGATTTTTGTATATATATATATATAAGAGTAAAATATTTAATAGAAATATTACATTAATACTGATAATTTTCATTTAATATATTTAAATATTCGACAATATTGACAATCTAAATATTTTTAATATAATTATCATAATATTACGTGATCGTGCGAAAGCACGGCCTTTTACTAGTTTTTTCATAACCTGATTAACATCCGAATACATCATCTAGTTAAATACTATTGGAATAGCTTTTCATTATCTAGCTTCAAAATGATAGGGAACTAATTAAATTTGGAAGTTGATTACAGATACATACATACATACATACATACAGAAGTTACGTACATATGGAGGTGACAATTTTTTTGCTTCTCACTAATAGTCAATATATTAATATCAAAATGTGTACAATGAAATACACTAATAACTATTTGTCAAAAATGGTGATCGAGCTGCACCAAAAACAAAAATGGCAGAAAAATGAAGTATGCATGTATTCAAGAGAGGCAGGCGTGCAGTTGAGAGGTAAGATTAATAAATGCCTCTTCTTTGCATGGAATAGTGAGACCACCCATTGGATGATTGAAACCAAACTCTTCTTCAGCTCGATTTAACAAATCAAGAAATGAAGGGTGGTTTAAGTAAGATATTGGAACCACAAAACGCTTCTTTTGAGCCTCTCCAACATAGACTGCTACATGGCCCTTTGGAACATTGGAGTGATTTCTACTATGGAGATGATGTGATGATGACTTGAATATCTTGTTTGCATGAAGAACCATAAATGGAATACGAACACCCATAATTAATTAATTAATATGATCAATTCTGGGTTGATTTGAATTCAAGACAGAAAGAATGCGAATATATATGAGATGTGCGCAGTGGATCTATGTAACTAACAATAATATTGGAACTGAATGCTTAATTTGGCGTTGTTATAGTATTTATGTAGGTTTTTCCACCATTTATTTATATTATATACTACTACTATATAGTATAGTATATTACTAGTGGTGTTGTGTTACTAATGATTCAGAGTGGGAAGCCATACATTTCCAGAAGTGATCATTCATATCATACAATATTAATAAGTGAGTCCAATTAATTAATTACTCCAAGCTATTGGGCATATGGTGCCACAAAAACACTGGGCCCACTTTATGAAATTCACAAAAAAAAAAAAAAAATCACATGGCTGCTCTGAGCAAGCTCAATTTCAAACTTGAATCCACCCATCACTCTGTAGAAAACAGAGTGCCGTACACTGAAAACGAAAAGGATCATCACACGCTTGCATGTGATGGGGCTTTATAGATGCAATAAGGCTCAAAAACATAGCAGCAATGCTAAATGCATCAGCAATTAATCACACATCCATGCATATACCATATGCCCCTCCTCTCTTTCTGCCTCTATTAGCAAGTTGACATTATTGGTTTAGATGATAACTCACGCACGTGGACTATGTGGTACTAACTACTACTCCCTCTATCCGTGAGTCTTTTCTAAAAAAAATATTATCCTAAAATAACTGACTCATTTCACTTTTCAATACAATAATAATTACTTTTTTTAATTAATTAATACTTAACTTTCATCACTCCCAATTTAATATATTCTATTTTGCATTTCTTGTCAAAAAAAAAAATTATTTTGCATTTATGATAATGGTAAATGCATCAATACTTGACAAGAGCACTTAAAACCATTTTCCTCTCTCTTTCACTAATACATTTTTTTAATAAGTGTGAAATGAGCAAAAGGCTCACCAGGGCCGGCCCGAGGGCCAAGCCACCCGAGCAAGGGTTTTAGGCCTCAAAATTTTGGGTTAAAAAAAGGCTTAAAAAGTCAATTTAACTATAAATTTATAATATGACATACTAATAATCAGTATTTATCTAGTTTAGTTGGTCAATTTTAAAGGCTCAAATCCTTTTGATCAAAAGTTCATATCTTAGAATGAACAAAATTTGATTTATTATCTTTTTAATAAGCATTGTTTTAACCTTTTTTTTAATTCCAAAAAATCTCATTATAAAATTTGATTTAGGCCTCTTGATATGTTGGGCCGGCCCTGAGGCACACTTAAATTGGGACCTACTAAGACTCTTATTGCTGTGTTTTTAGTGTTTTTCTATATTTCCAAAGTATACAAACGGTCGCCTCCATCTACTCTCTCTTGGTTATCATTCATGTGCCCTCAGTTCTGCCTAGAAGGGTTTGTTAGTTGTTACATCCAGGGACGTTTGTGCAATAATGCAGATAAATCCCTGAGGTCAACATATTCTTGTGCGTCTCAAACTTTATCGTATCTTTTTGTTGTTGAAGCTTGCACGATTTTGTAGCCAAATTATATTGATCACACAATTATCATCAACACTTATTTCCTTCAAAATCATGTACGCTATGTTATTGACTATCGAGGCTTTGCCTAACATGCATATCCAATCTTGTAATATCTCATGTAGACGTATCTTTTATCAGTATCAGAGGAATTACGAGAAAGCAGGGCAAAATCGTAATTTGAGAGGGAAGGTCTTTATATAGGGGGAAAGGCAAGAATTATTTCATTTTCCTATTTCCCTTCTCTCTCTACAAAGTTGGAAACCTCTCCCTCTCTCTCTAAGAAAATCGGCCAGCACCACACCAACCTTAATCTATCAATTTTTCTCCCCTAATTCCTTGTATTGCTAGCAAGTAAGCTTTTGGAAAATATTGGAGCAAAGGAAACTTAAGGAAAAGTTAAGGAAGGACTAAGACCAAGCTAGGGTTTGGTAGAAGGAAGCTTGTCAAAGACCAGCAAGTATTAAGTGAGTTCCTTAGAGTAGCAATATCCTTTCTGGGTTATATTGTGTGAGAATTGCAACTCAATTATAAGATTTTAGAGAAAAAGGATGGTTTTCCCCTTTTTGATACATATGCTTGATTCCTGTTTAATCCTTGATTTCAGTATGTTTTTACAGTTTAAAATGAGTCCCTGGTATGTTTCAAAGATTACTAGGCAGTTGGGTACCACGATTTTTTAGGATAAAACACGATTTCAGAACTCTGAGTTCTGCTACGATCGCAGAGCGACCAGGACTTAGCTCTGCAAAGCTTCAGACTCAGAATGTGCTTTTGACTTACTTCGCCCAGCCATCACCTAGAGTTAGCTCTGCGAAGCTTCAGACTCAGGTTGTGCTTCTGACGTATTTCACAGAGCGAAGTAGTCCAGAATGGCTTTTTCTTAACAAATAGTTGTACCACGCCAATGATCTTTGATATACTTTGGGATAGAGATACTCATGAACTTTCAAGGATTAACCTAGGATAAACATATGTATCATACAGAGTGATGGGTAATTTATCCACAGGAATTCAGGTTAGTTAAGGGTTAGTTTCAGGATACCCTTAACCAGGCAGGTTAGAGTGTACCATAGGTAGAGGTACCAGGATTTCCCCAGTTTCAGGTACATTTATATGTACATCAGGACGTGCCTCAGTTGTTCACGTCAGAGTGACACTGAGGGTACACGTATCAGTTCAGGAAAAATATCAGGAATATCAGGATAATACAAAATACCAGGAATACTTAATTAATTACCAGGATAAACTTTGCGTCTTCTGTGTTCTCGCAGTTAGAGAGCATAGGGTTCCAGTTACGACTGGAATGGGAGGAACTTTCCGCGAGGATAACCACACATAAGTTTAATTAAAGATAATCGTGTGTCTTCTGTGCTCTCGTCAGGTAGAGACCACAGGGGGTTCCGGATACAGCTGGAACGGGAAGGAATCTTCCGCGAGGATAACCACACACACAGGCAGGAGGAGTCCGGTGATTAACCTCAGATAGGAATTTTCACCGGTTATCAGGGGAATGTGCTCCGGGGTTACTCCACTCGGGGGCATTCCGTAAAATCAACTCAGATAATAATGTTTGTTACACGCTAACATCTAACAGTTAATTATCAGGAAAACATTTTTAATGTTATCAGGCAGGAAATTAGTATTAGGCAGATATTAGTTATCAGGCAGGTATCAGGTAGCAGTTATCAGGCAGTGATCCTAGGATTCCCCTCGATCACCGAGTCAGCAGTTATAGTCTAGATTTCATGACTATACAGTTTAGCAGGCTCAGGCAGGTATAACCCTATATGGGTAAAGTTAAGGCTTAGCGATCATAGGATCCCCGAGATTGCCAACAGTAGTGCATGGCGACCCTAGGTTCCCCGAGGTTGCCAACAGTAGGTTGGGTGGAGCTCACTGAGACATTATGTCTCATCCCATTCCTTTTGATGCAGGTTCACAGGTAGCACGCAGCAAGGGTAAGGAGAAGACTTTGGACTGATCGTGCTGGTTTCTAGATGTTCTAGTTATCATGTATTCAGATGTTGTATTATGATGTATAATATCAGAGATGTTTTGTATTAACAGTTGGATGTATTAATACATTATGTTATGTATCATAATCAGTTAAATTTTCTGTATTGTAAATTAATGCATCCAGTACAAAATTTAATACTCATATAAGATCCTAGGCAATCTTTATATATGTGTTACAAATCTACAATACAATTTGTCAAGTAAAAGTTACAACTTTGCAATTGTGAAAATTTAACTGCAAAGTATATCAAATTCCAAATAGTTTATATATATGGTTTAGAATGTATTTTCACATAAATGTTATCGGATAAATATTTAATATGCCCAATTGGCCACGTTTGAAGTACTAGTTACCTGCAGAAGTTTGAATCAAACCTTTCAATCTGAAAAATTAAAGTAACATTGAAATTCAATAATTTTGGAGTGAAAAATTATTATTTAAAATTTGTTCTCTAAATTCAGAATCTTCATCGGAAATCACATCATCTGCATGGTGCAATAGGCATAGATATTGTCAGAACTCAGAACAAAGGCGTGGGTGGCAATTATGTGAAAAAGTGGTGGTATATATAAGAGAGTCTTCTTTCCATTTCGATAAAAACACAAATAAGTTTAAAAAAATATAAAATAATTAATAATGGTATAACTCATTTAGTAGTAGAATCCACTACATATTTTTGTATCTATCTCTTTTCAAATTATATACTCCATTTATTTTGATAAACGGAGAGGATGATTACTCATATAACAACATCCACATATTTATTTTTGAATATTTAAATAGATCACACATGTACACATCACTTATTTATAATTTTTTAATAATAATATCTTTTTTTTAATAAGTTAAATTAGTCTACCCAACATCTAATAGTAGTATCTAATAAACATTCATTATTTCCAAACCAATATCTCATACAAATTTATTAAATGAGACTCTTTAATCATTTATCAATAACTATAGTATACTCCCTCTGTCCCTATTTATAGAAGTAGTTTACAAAAAAAACTTGTTCCTAAATATAAGATCATATACAAATTCCTAGATGCATTGATTACTTTTTTTCAAATATATCTCTTATTAATACTATCAATTTGTCTTGGTATATGAAAAGTTAACATTAAATATATATTTAATTAAGGGTAATCTAGTAATAGTCACACACATTTGAGACAATTTTATTACTCCAACAACTTTTCTTAATACGCGTGATTTTTGTAAGCTGCTCCTATAAAAAGTGACGGAAGGAGTATATCATTACATTTTAATATTTTAATGTTAAAAAAGATGGGACCTACTTAAGATTAAGATTGAAATGCTCAAGTGAAACATTTGTCCCATTAAATACTGAAAATATTTTTCCTCCAACAAGGATACCTAATAGGATACCAAAATTGGAATGGGCACGTACCTTTGTACTTGCACCGCATAATAGAATAAGTAAAACTGGATACGTGAAATTGAAATGGATATGTCCTTAGTACTTGCAAAAATTATTAGAGATATATTTTGATTTTGATATGAAAAAAATTCTTGCAGAACTTTAATTCATACAATTTAAATATGGAGCCAAATATATTTCTAAATCATATCTTTAAATAAAAATAAATCCTAAAAATACTCTAAACAAACTATAAATTATAAATCCTAATGATATTTTATTTTAAATTTAAAATATGCAAAAAAGATATTTAGGCATTTTATTTTCAACACTCAACTGAAAGGATATCTTTTCTGCATTCAATTTAAAAAACTTACCAATATATTTCTTGGATGAGACTGCATCTGTATTTGACTTAAATTTTCCCATTATCGAATTTATCTATTTTTTATCAGTTTCAACATTGGTACATTTCCCTAAAAAAATAAAAATTACACCTTGTGGACAACACAGTAGAAACATTGTATTTTTTATGGCTTTTGGATGGTTTTCCAGTGAGATCTCTGTTCATCTGTACATTTTCATGGTCTTCTTTCAATTCATATCCTTCATTTTTCTCTTGTCCATCAATAATACGTTAATTCTTCACCAAATTTAAAATAAATTCATATTTGTTTTATTAAGTTCACTACTATATATTAAGATCTAAATTGAAATACAAAATATATTTCGAAATCATAAATCATAAAAATAAAGGACAAATCCTAAAAATATTTTAAGCAAAAATATAAATTATAATGAAATCTTAACGATATCTTATTTTAAATCTAAAATACTCAAGAAAAAATATTTAGACATTTTATTCTCAATATATTAAATATCGACATTCATATTTTATACATTTTTTGCATTTAATAAATTCTTTCTCTCTCCTCAAATCAGGGGTGGTTGCAAGTAGAGCAGTGCTATATGGCACGAGAGCCAATATCACCGCTATTGCACAAACGCCTATTTCTAAGTTTCACAAATGCACAACTTCCTTTTTTTTTTCTTTGTAGTTGTTATATTTTATTAAAAAAAGATAACAATAATAATAAGGGAAAATTACACTCACATCCTTTGATATTTATTAAAACGACACTGACACTCCCCTCTAGTTTCAAAACATACACTAACCTCCCTTAAGTTCTCATATAATAGACAAACACATCCCTTATTTGTTAACACTGTTAACTTTATGTTAATTTCTTTAGAGAATTTTCCATTAATATTTAAGGGAGGTTCTTCAATATTGTTTTAGTTTGCTACCTCTCTGGTGATCTTATTCATGTTCCTTCTTCTACCTAGAGCTATTTGATATTTTCCTTTATATTGTGGTGGCTTTTCACTTGGCAATTTTTTTGTCAAATTTCCCACCGCTAGTTGTGGCAGTTGGGGAAATTTCCCCCTTCATTAAAAACAACTTTGTCCTTCAATGCATATTTTTAAGTGAACGACGACGAGATCAACAATGTGAACACTGGTGAGAGTCATGACATGAGCGATAGCATAGTAATAACAACGAAGATGAAGGACGAGTGAGGAAAATGAATCAATATGTGTGAAAATTAATGGAAAAGTAACGGTGTTAAGAAGTAAGGGATGTGTTTGTCTATTTCATGAGAACTCGAGGGAGATTAGTGTAAGTTTTCATAAACCTTAGGGGATGTGAATGCAATTTTCCCTAATAATAAAAGAGAAGTCTCAAATGGATGTCACAGTCTACAAATTCTATTCTACACGTTGAAACCGTCATCTACACTTATTAGCTCATGATTTCCATTATCGACCAACTTCTGAACAACTTTTTTTGTCGTCTCCGTTGTTGCTGCTTGCCTCCGTTGTTACCTCTTGTCGTCACGGTTTTCGCTGCACAACTATTGTCATAAGTCACGACTACCTCTGTTCATCTCTCACGGTTTTCTGGCTATGTGCATCAACATTGCAATCACTAGCAACGACGATGGGGTGTACAAACCTGGCAGAACCGGTGAAGAACTTCGTGTGGGTGCTGGACTGGGAGAACCATATGGCATCACCTGGTGTGCAGTTGAGTATTTTGATAAAAGTGGTGCTATATTAAGCTTGCTCCTGCAACATGTCTCAAATAGTTGTCACTGTGGAAGAACTCACCATGCTATCCTTTGTGGCAATGTCGAGGCTGTTAGGATACTCTTAGAATGTGGTGCTAATGTGGAATCCCTAGTCAAAACAACCAGCAAGACCGAGTTCCTTCCTGTACACATGGCGTCTCGTCTAGGCTTACCTGCAATAACTCAATGCCTAATTGATTTTGGTTGTGATTTGAACTCTCAGAACAGACTCTGGTGACACAACTATGATGATTTTTGCTTCTAGTTATTCTAACATGAATTTGATTATTATTGCAGATAATGTTGTTAGTGATAGTGACTTAGATGCGACTGGTTTTGAGGTGAAGAATTTGATTGTTTATATGCTTTATGGTGGTATATAGAATTGATGGATGATTATGTTGTTGAATTTTTTATTTTTTTTTTGAAAGGATTCTACCTAAAGATGTTACATGGCTAAATGTAGATATTGTTCCAATATAACTTCCTAGCTATATATATATATATATATATATATATATATATGGAATATTGATGTGGAATGTTTTGAGGATTGATTATGTGATATCAAATTAGATTGACTAATATAATTTCCTTTTTGGCATTAAAATTATTCATATTTATTTTCATACTTTTAATATAAAAGAAAAGGTGTCAAGCTTTTGCTAATATAAATGCAGATTTTTTTTTATAAAAAAAATAGATTTCACAACAGTGCTTCAAAGAACTGATGTGAAATATACATATTTAACTTCAGTGTATATCATATAACTGATGCGAAAATCCTTATGTCAAACTTAAAGTGAGCCTATTACATCAGTGGGAGAGAGCCTCGATGTAGAAAGTTAGATATCACAACGGTTGCCACCCGATGTGAAAGGAGGTGGACATACCGCATCATGTCACCTTACATCAGTTGCCACCCGATGTGAAAACTCAATTCCAACTGATGTAAAAACTCAGTTCTGCAGTAGTGAACGATCAGAGAAAGGCCCATTAAGCCAACACTTTGAGAGCTATAAAAGGGGACACTTAAGAGGTGTGATGGGACAGATTTGGGAGAGTAAAAACCGTGTATTGGTATCTAAGTCTTATTCAGAGTGTTCTTGGAACTCCACCTGTGACGTTCCACTGAGCAGTAGTTCATATGTTGTAATTAACTTGTGTTTACATACGTGAACAAGTTGTACACCACCAATACATTAAATTTTAAAAAAAAATTATGGGTTTCTTTTCCTTATGTTTTTTTCCTTATAACCATTTCTTATTGTATTTGATAAAATATTATTTTGAAACGTGCTTTATATTTCTCCAATTTTTTATTAAATAAATATTTCAAAAAAAATGGAAACAAAAAATTATTATTAGATAAGATAGACATAATGATCATTTTATAATTGTCTCTGACGAGATTAAAATATCTTAAAGTTACAATGTTAAACTCTTACGCTAACATTAACACCTCATGAACAAAAACCCAGATCAAAACTAAAATCGAACAGTTATGAATATAAGAATAAAAAATTGTTCAATTTGTATGGTTTCATGACCAAAGGTAAAATTGTCCATAGCGATAAAGTTCAAATTCTGATGTGAACAATTGTATGATGTCCAATAGCGCCGCTTATTAATAAAAAAAAATCATCTTTCCCTTTTTTTTTTAAAGTGGTTGATTAGAATGGACAGTTGGAGTACGTCAACTTTACAACACCAACCAATTAAAATCGGTAATTTTGACACATTAGCATAATTGGATTAAAAATAGCGTAAACAAATTAAAAATGGAAAATCCGAATAAAATCTTGGGTTAAATCATGTTTAGCATCCTGCCATTTGAGCGAGTTTTGATTTTACCCCCCGTAAAAAACAAAGTTTTAGATTCCACATTGTCATTTCAAGATTCTTTGATTTTAGACCCTAAACTAGTTTGACTAGCAAATAAGATTATATGACATGTTGACTGTACATAATAAATGACATAACATGCTGATTCAATCTTTTTTATTTAGGTGGCATTTTTAGCGCTTTTTTTTTAAAGAATAGTTAAACATAATAAATAATTTTCTTAAAATTATTTATCTTCCCCTTCATCAACTTCATCATCAATCCCATTAAAACTCATTCCTCTTTCATCTTCCTCACTTTCATCTTTCTCTTCACATTCATAACTTCATCATCAAATTCACATAGCCTAGACAAATCAAAACCCAAAAAATCACATCACAAACCCATAAAAATCATAAATTTCTAACTACTCCTAATTCTCTTCCCTTTCTTCACATTCATCATCAAACTGAGTAAGAAAATTCTCCTTCATATTCCTCACATAAAATCTTTCTCTTCACATTCATAACTTCATCATCAAATTCATCAACCTTGGAAATTGAAAAGAAAAAAATAATGAAATTGGAGATGAGGGAGAAGATTAGGGATTCTAAAGAAAAAAAATGGAAATGAAATGAATTGAAGAATTGAATGAGGATTTTAGAAAATTGGAAGGGAGTTTTGATAGAAACACGCAAGAGAGAGAAATTGAAAGAAAATGTTTTTTTTTTATATTTTGTTTTTTCAAAATTAATGTTAATTAATAATAAAGGCATCAAGAAAAAAAATAAATGAAAAAGAAACTAAAACTTTTATTTTTACCGGAGGTAAAATCAAAACTCGCCCAAATGACAGGGATAAACATTATTTAACCATAAAAATCTTTAATAACTACTATTAATTCTCACGATCCATTATTTTCGGTTTTGATTGATCACATGATTTTGTTCTTCACCATCTACGTTCTAATCTTATGCTATTGCCTCCTTTCACCCTTTCAAACCTAGTTTTCATTGTTAAACAACTGTAATTTAATTAAGAAATTTCTCGTTAAATTTCTTCAATTAGTGAAGAATTATTGATTCATTGTTGTTCAAACTAGGGGTGCTCATAAAATTTGGTTAACCTTAAGCAAATGACTAACCAAACCTGATCCATTTTTTAAAGGCCCAATCCAATTAGTGAAAAACCAAACCAGTCCATATAATTTCAGAAAAGTTAAACCGGTTTAAAGCCGTTTTTTTTTTTCAAAGGCAAAATTCTGTAACTCACCTTCAAAATCAATTTACAAACTCATCGCCTTTCGCAAATCACGTCGCTGTTTGGTTCATTAGGAAAGTCTAGCGTGTTTTCGTTCAGATACTATAGAGGAAAGAAATCACTGTTTTTCTGACGGAGAGGATTCTTTCTGTTATCGGAGTCGAGTGTTAGATACGCCGACGACAGAGGTAGTTCATGGCGGAGGAGTACATCAATAGCGAGTCCGATGTTTTCGAGATCATCAGCGGTGGTATTCTCGTCGAGCCGGCTAAGGTGCCATGATCCAGAGGCGTTGCTTTCGCCGGAGAGATTTAACAGACGGCGGTGAAGTGAAAAGAGGATGAGAATTAAATTACGGTTATTAATGAACGAGGAAGAGGACATACACGTGGAAGAAGGTGATTGGTGATAGAAGTCAATGAAAGAAGTAATTAAATGGTGGTGGTGGGGAAAATTGGTTTTTGAGTAATAAACACCAATTTAAAACTGGTTCAATTTCACCAAAATAATTTTATGCCAAACTGGATCTGAACCAGTTTTGAACTGGTTCAGACCCTGATCCAAACTGCTTTTGCCAAAAAAACCAATTTTTAGTTAAATTGATTTAGGAACTGAACCAGAACTTATATTTGGTTCAGTTTGGTTTGGTTTTTAAACCATGCACACCCCCCCTAGTTCAAACTGCAAGTTAATTAAGAATTATCTCCTTTCTTCTCTTTCTTCGGTTTTAACGACAATGATTTCATTCCTTGAATATCAATGGCACTTAATAATAGTGTGAGACTTGATAAGAACATGAGAAATTGTTTTGAATGGTTCTGTTCTGTTCTCTTTTTCAAACAGGACATCGTTGTTAGTCAAACATGAGCAATTAGTGAAAAACACGAGCAATACGAACATGAGCACAATTAAACGGGTTTATATTTTTTCTTCAGTTTGAACGAGTGTGATTCTTTCTTTTAACGCAGTATTTCCTTGACGGTAGGATATGGTTAGTACGTTGATTTTCTAAAGAAAAAACGTAGATGGCAAAGAACAAAATCATGGATCAACCAAAACAGAAAATAGTGGAACGTGTGAACAAAAGTAGTTATTAGAGATTTTATTTGGATTTTTCCATTAATTCACTTGTGTTGATGTGTCAAAATCACTTATTTTAATTGGTTGAAGTTGTAAAGTGTACTCTGACCGTCTATTCTAATTAGTTTACAACTTGTGTACCCATCAATAAAAGGTGGGTAACACAACACATGCTAAGTTGGCACCAATCAAAATTATTTGTTTGTTTTCTATTATTTTTAATGTTATATAAATACATTATTTTGATTGGGCCAACTCAACATGGGTAGTATTACCCACCTTTTATTGATGGGTAAACAAAAATTTCCCTTCTAAATTAATCTCTTTTTTAAAACACCAAAAGTGAAATTAAATAAAGTCGTATTTGTTTAAATATTTAATATATGCCTTATTGAAACAACAAAATTGTTAAAAACGATTTTTCCAAAAGTAATTTGAAATACATGTATTTTAATTTGCTTGCGCTTTCATTAAAATAAATTTATTAATTAAATTATTTTTGTAGAAAAATTGATTTCTTTTTTTAATATTTTACTAAATTGCCATTACAAATGCACAATGCAATATCCTTTAAAAAAATTACAATGCAATACTTGCTCGCTAGTGTAGTAGAATTACACTTTAGGCTTATTTGGTCTATTGGTCCCCTAATTAATTTTCAGTTTTTATTTTGGTCCCATAACTAATAAAACTCATGTTTCGGTCCCTCAAGTTCATCTCCGTTTGTCAAATAAATTCATGTCCGTTAACTTTAACCTCAAATGTTTATGGTGGACCAACATTATAGATAGTCCACTATAGACCTTAATAATTTTTAAAATTTTAATCATTAGATCTTTTTTCAAAAAAGAACAACATATGATCATGCATGTCTATTGTATTTTATGGTAAAGCAACAACACCTAATGTTTTTTACTTTTTCTTCATCTTCTTCCCTCTCATCTTCATTATCTTCTTCATACAACCTCATCATCTTCATCAATCTTCAAACTCAACCCAGAAAATCAAAAATTAATATCACAATTTCATTTTTTTTTAACTTAATCTTAAACTCTTCTTCTCTCAAATTATTTAAATCCACATTTCAGCTTGATCAACAATAAAAAAAATCATCACAAACCTCTTCCCAACACAAACACTTCAACTTAGTTTATTAATTCAATCAATTCCTTAATCTAGAGAGAGAATTTCAAAACAAAACAAAATGAAGAAAAAAAATAGAAACAAGCAAAACAAAGAAGAGCAAGGAATTGCAGATCTGAATTTTTTTTCCATGTTACTTCTCTTTCTAAACTCATTCGACTACACACCCAGCTCTTCGAAGACTGTTCTTCCTAACAACGAATCACCTAACAACAGAAAGCGATCTCCTTCATCTCAAACTCGCATCGGATTGCAGATCTTGATTTTTTTTCTTCTTAACGAATTGCATATCTGTTTTTTTTTCCTTCTGTCTCTTCTTAACAAATTGCAGATCTTGATTTTTTTTTCTTCTTCTTTCTTTTCTATTGAAACGTGAAAAAGAATCATGGAAGGAAAGGAGAAGAAGAAACATTGCACATCTGGATTTTTTTTCTTCTTTCTTTCTTATGTTTATGAATTTTTGGCTTTGCATTGTTTTTGGATCAAACATTTGAAATTTGAAAAACTCTGAAACTATCCATCGCAAAAATAATTTGGGATTTATGAGTTTCTGAGAGAAGAAGAGTTTAAGATTAAGTTTTAAAAAAAAATGAAATTATGATATTAATTTCTAATTTTCTGGGTTGAGTTTGAAGATTTATGAAGATGGTGAGATTGTATGAAGATGAAGAAAAAGTAAAAAAAACAGTAGGTGTTGTTGCTTTACCATAAAATACAATAGACATGCATGATCATACGGTGTTCTTTTTTGGGAAAAGATCTAATGGTTAAAATTTTAAAAATTATTAAGGTCTATGGTGGACTATCTATAATTTTGGTCCACCATAGACATTTGAGGTTGAAGTTAACAAACATGAATTTATTTGACAAACGGAGATGAACTTGAGGGATTGAAATGTGGGTTTTATTAGTTATAGGACCAACATGAAAACTGGAAATTAATTAGGGGACTAATAGACCAAATAAGCCTACATTTTATCAACAAAACAAAAGAGAAAAATAAACATAAATAATTTTTACAGAGGTAAGTACATATCTATCATTGATCGTACCTGATCATAATGATGATGTCCGATGTGGTTGTTTTGGACGTTTGTAAGCTACAGAACGGCGAGAGGGTGTGTACATGCAGACACTCTGACGCTCAAGTCAGTTTAGAGAGCAAGAATGGGGGTTTAGGGTTGAATGATTTCGTACCTTTGGGGATTGTGTAAAGTCCCCTTATATAAATGTGACGTGCAGGAGCCGTTGTAAGGAACACCGCGTCTGACGATTACGGATTCGTAGGAATCATAACCGTCGAGCAAGAATCGTGGGCGCGTTGGAAGACGTTTTCCATTCGGTTTGAATGGGTCTTCCGAAGTCCTACAAACACCCCCTCGCGAAGAGAGAGTGTGTTAGAAGTAATTGACCCAAATGCGGAATTGGGCTTGTTTTGGTTTTGACCTGTGTAAACGGGCCTTAATCGTTTGTTCGGTCTAGAACAATCATCATTCAAATATTTGCATCCATCGTTTATTTAGTCTTTTAATTTACACGTCTATTGTTTGGCAAATCTTTTGCCACCCGTGAGAAAAGTTCAATATATTGGTGTGTATTCAATATTTTAAAAGTGTAAAAATTATGTTTCTTTAATGTAATTTTTTTTTTATTTTAAACATGTGAACACAAGTTAGCAAAACCCTAATTTTTATATGATGATAATTTATATTATATTAATCTATACTATATATAAAGAAAATAACATGTTTTACCTCTTTTGGGCTGACTTTTTCTCTTTTTAAAATTACTCTCAATTTTCAATACAAATAACACATATAACAAATAGATAAGTGTAAATTCAAATATTAAAATAAAAGTGTAACAAACACAATATGAGTATATATATATATATATATATATGTCAAATACTTTAAAAAGTGTAACAAATTAGATGAATATATCTATACTTACTTTTCATTATCTCAGTTATACCTTAAACAACTTTTTATATAATAAAGATGGTGTCATTAAAAAAATAAGAATTTAGATTATATTTTTTTTGTTATATATATTGTTGGGGTCATTGAAATAGATAATCATAGTTAGTTTGATTTATTATAATTTGATAGCAAAAAACATTTATATTTTTACTTTTAATCAAAATCAAAATTTTATATAAAAAACACCGTTCATAATTTTCAAACGTTAGCGCAATAAAAATAGCGGAAAGACACGCCCATCTTTTCGCTAGTATATATAAAGGGAATAAGAGATTTTGGGCTCACTTTTTCATTATTTTAATTATGCTCTTGAGCAAATTTTTCTATAATAATGTTATTTTGTTGGCGTCATTAAAAAAAATAAAAAAATATATTATATTTGTTATATTGTTGGTGTCATAAAAAAAGATAAACATAGTTTGTTCAGTTTGTTATAATTCGAAATTCACAAACATCTCATCTTTATATTAATCAAAATCAAAATTTTATAAAAAGACACCGGTTATGATTTACAAACGTTAGCGCTATTAAAGAGCAAAAAGACGGATCTTTTCGCTAGTGATAAATATAATCTCTTGGGTAATCACATTTGGAAAAAAGAAAGAAAAAAAAAAAAAAGGAATCTCTAGTGTAAGTAAATATGATGCCTTTTAAATAAACTCACACCATGAACGGTTCTGATGTGCGAAGAGCAAATAGAAAGAAAAAGGTTGAAAAAATAATCGTCGACAGCAGGGTTCGAACCTGCGCGGGCGAAGCCCAACAGATTTCAAGTCTGTCTCCTTAACCACTCGGACATATCGACTCTGATGTTTAATTGAAGAGTAAATAAATATTTGAATACTAAAATAATCCTTTTTAGTTTTTGTACCGTTTTTGGTGAGAGAGGAGACTGTTCCAATATTTTGTTTCTTTCCTGTGATTTCACAGTTTCTTGGAAAATTCCACAAACGATTTTTTTGTTTTTTTGGTACATGTTGCCGGCTGGCTTTAAATGATGGGTTCATTTGTTTCTAAATCCCTCTTGTAAGTAAAAACATCAATATTGTATGTAAAATAAAGGCTAAATTAGACTTTTGGTCTCTTAATTAATTTTAAAGTTTCATTTTGGTCCCGTAATTAATAAAATTTACGTTTTGGTCCCTTAGTTCTATTACTGTTTGTCATTTTGGTCCCATTATGTTAAATTTAACCCTAAATGTTTAAGGTGCACAACATTATAGGTGGTCCACTAAAGACCTCGTTCAATTTTCAACATTATAGGAATTGGATTTGAATCACACACAACAAACCCAACAATTCAAACGAAAGAGAATAAAAATTGCATCCAACTTCAAATCAAACCCAACAATTGAAAGATTTTTTTTTAAACGGCATATATCATTAACAAATCTCAAAACCTCAAAATACATGTCGTGTGCTCTCTCTCTCTCTGAGAATCTCAAAATATTTATTGTTCTTAGATGTGGAAATTTGTTGTTACTGTTGTTTCCCCCTTTTGTTATTGTTACTGTTGTTTATCTCGTGTGCTCCCTCTTTCCCCCTTTTGTTATTATTAATGTTGTTTGTTTCATCAGCTTTTTCAAACCTCTTTCTGGGTTGTTGTCAAACTTGTTTCTCTTTGAAGATATGATTATGAAAAGTTTGGTATAAAAGAAGGAAGAAGATGATGTGATGATGAAAGTTGAAAATTGATTTTTGGATAATTGGATTTACTGGTTTTTTTTCTTTTCTTTTTGGGTATGATTGATGAAGATGTGTGAGGATGTTGTTGAAGATGATGAAGAAGATGAAGAAATAGAAAAAAAAAATCAGTTGTTGATGGTCCACAGTAAAATACAATAGATCTCCATGATCTAACGTCCCCGTTTTAAAAAATATATCAAAGGGTTACAATGGAAAAAATTAATAAGCTCTATGGTGGACTACCTAAAATGCTGGTCCACCTCAGACATTTGGGGTTAAAAATAACAGAATAGGACCAAAAACGGAGATAGAATTAAGGGACCAAAACGTAACTTTTATTAATTAGAGGACCAAAATGAAACTTCAAAATTAATTAAAGGACCAAAAGTCTAATTTAACCTAAAATAAATAAGGGTTAAATATGTTTCTGATCCCTACATTTTGCACCACTTTGATAAATAGTCCCTATATTTTAATAAATGTTTTTAGAATCCCCACACTTTTACTCCGTTAGCATCATTAGTCACTGTCATCAATTTCTTACCCACGGTTTTCTAAGCTCGATTTCTTCCCTGCTCACATCCACCAGCACAAACTTCACATCCTTAGACCATTTGGGCACTTCCCCAAATGAAGCAGCCAATTCAACCTCACACCAATCACAATCGCCACATCACATTTTCCAATAGCAAGTGACCTAGCCGTGGAGGCAGCCAATGGATGATCATCCGGCAACAATCCCTTCCCCATTGGAGTGGGAAGAAACGGAATCCCCGTCCTTTCCACCAATTTATTCAATTCATCTTCAGCTTTAGCATAAGCTGCTCCTTTCCCAAACACAATCAACGACCTCTCCGTCTTTCTCAGAAGTGAAACAACTTCTTGAATCTTCGAAGATTCAATGCTTATAACGTGAATTTTCTTGATTCAATTCATCTTCAGTTCTAGACATGCTTCACTTTGATTGCGAATTTTGTGAAAGGCTTAACAGCTTCGATTTGATCGAGTTGTTGAAAATCACCACGACCGACGTCGTTTTGGTTACAAGAACCGGAGATCATGACAGTAGGCCAGGTGTTAGTGGTGCCATTGGAGAGACCAGCGAGACCGTGGACGCAAACGGGACCGGAGACTGTGAGGAAGATGCCGGGACGGGAGGTGAGGTAGCCGTAAGCGGAGGCAGCGCAACCGGCGGATTGTTTGTTGTGTTGGAGTGTTATTGTTGTTGTTGTTGTTCTTGTTCTTGTTCTTGATTTTAATGCAATTATTATTTTTTTTAAAAATAATTGTTAATTAATAAAAAAAGCTGAAAAAATTAAATGAAAAATATTTATCAAAGCCAAGTCAGCGTGCCACATCATATTTCTTACACAGTCATCCCGCCACATCATCAAAAAATTGCCACATCACCATTCTGTTTGGTGACTTGGTAGAAATTGACAGGAGAGACTATTTATGCTAACAGAGTAAAAATGTGGGAATTTTAAAAACATTTCCTGTTTGGTGCACATGACATGATAAAGGTAGGATAAGATATGAAACTGGATAAGGATATGTGCACCAAACATGCTCTTATTAAAATGTAGGGACTATTTTTCAAAGTCGCGCAAAATGTAGGGACCAGAAACATATTTAACCCAATAAATAAATATATATCTAATTTTGTTATGAGTGGTTTAAAACTTTGGACAAGAGTAATCCTGAGATTGAGTCACTCTCACTCATATTTTGGTGTCAACTAGTTACAAACTCGTGCTTCGCACGGGTTGCATTTCTAGAATTGATTGTAAATTTGTTATGGAATAATAAGTTTTTTGGCTATCAAAAAAATAAAAATGATATTTATAAATGTTTTGTGGAGAAATATAAAAATCTATGTCGATGAAATTGAATTTGAATTGTCGACGAATATTAAAATCAGACGATGAATTTAATTTAACAGTGTCAATGTACATTAGAATTATGTATTTAAATGTCTAACATAGGAATATAAAAAAAATCTAGATAACAAAGATAAAAACTTACTAAGACAACTTTGAAAATTCTAATTGGGGACTAATTTTAGAAGTTCTATAAAAATTTCAATGATAGGATATAGGCAGTAACAAAACCTTGACGACAACACATTTTTGACCAAATTGTTTCCATTTATATTTACAGTTAATTTGTTTGAATATTTGAACATGTGTAAATTAAGTGAGTGTTGAAACTTATTTTATTAATTGCATTGACGTTTTAAGAATTGTATATAAGGAATAAAGATCTATTACTTTTCCTGTCAATATATATGTCTGATCTATATATTATGCAGCATACCTTATATATTTGTTCCCAACCGAAATTAAACTTCTGAAAAGGGTCCATAAGATATGTATCAATCTAACTTTTCAGAATTGTAGATAAAACATGATTATTTCGAAAAGTATAGCTTCACTTTACATGTATATTCATATCTTGGAATAACTTGTTTATGAATTGTTCATGGTTTGATTAAAATTGAAATTTCATATTGATTACTTCAGGATATATAACAGTAGTATACTTGAATGTTATACATTTTTCGTGTAGCTTTTAGTTTGCTTTATAATGCTCAGAAAGTTTAAACTCCATATAATTACCAACAGGATCAACTGGATTTCACTTTGAATAAAACATGGATAAAGACTTAGATTGATAGATCATAAGGAACAAAACATAACATGTGAAATCAAAGACAGACATAGATGTTTCATAGTCAACTGAAACTTAATTTGATAACTAAACAAAACAGAAGAGATTAGGATTGATATTGTAGAAGCCTAAGGAGCAATCTTGAACACATGCACAAAGTAGCTGAAAATTCCTTCAAAGAACTTAAAACGGATTGTGTCTCCTGCCTGGAATCCATTTTGAAGGCAGAAAGATTCCCATCCTAGTTCAAGTGTTGACAAAATCTGATACTGATTGTGAAATCTGATTTCACACATAGATCTTGGAGAGTTATGATCTCCACACAGAATGAGATGATCAAAATCACTGTCCGAAAGGAATTTCTCAAAATCTTGGCTAATGATCTAAACAAAAGAGAGAGAAATGAAAACTATGGTTAAAATACATATCAATATGATAGTCACAGAATATTGATAATAAATTAAGTATGGTTTTGAAACTCAACTAAATGTGATGGGTGAGACATGTCAAGGTGATCAAGAGTGATCTCAAAGAAGACAGATTTATCAGGCTTTGTGCTTAAACTATGAAAGGATGGAACCATATCATATTCCTCGCATGATTTTCCAATGACAGAGAAAAAGCGATCTCTTCCAACATAGTTAAGAAAAACCTGTTTTTGACCATCAAATTTATAAAAGTTCCTCAAGCCACTTCATCCATCAGTTAGCAGTGGTCTGGCATAATCTCCATTAAACACCACAAAATGTGAATTTCCCTGGCTATCTATCAAGTTCCATTTAGTTCCTAACTCCTCTTCAAATTCCTCTAAGAATTTAGGGTTAATCTCTCCATATTCCTATGAAAAAATAAGAAACAAAATCATCAGATTAATAGAATGATTGAAATATTTAATGAACATGTAAAGATGTGGAGTGAAGGAATATGTTACAAGTTTTTCAGATTTTGAAATAAAGGAATATGTTACAAGTTTTTCAGATTTTGAAATAAAGGAAAACTGTTATCCACTGATATACCTGTCCAGGGACATGAAGAGTTTCAAAACCTCCTAAAATTGGTCTTTTGATAACCATTCTGTTTCCAGCCATTGCTATTGATCTCAAATTCTGATTGGATGAAAAGTGTTGAGGGAGTTTCTAAGTTTTTGGATACTAAAGAACCATATATAGTGGTTGAGTGAAGATCTGAATTGAATAAGCAAAGACTCATGATGTCATTGTATACTCTATACAATATGTAAAGCCTCATGATGCCATTGTTTACATAGCCACTCTATCTTGTCAAACAGATTCAATTCAAATCTAATAATGAGATACACTTAGTGAGATTTTGTAAAGATTATAACCTATCATATCTTTGTCATTTGGATTGGATATATGCATGTTAGAGACACACTTATAGGGATATAGGGAAGAATCTGGCACCATATGTCAGAATTTTTTCTTTCCTTTATTCTTGAAGTATGTTTGATTGGTATTCTCAAAAATATGTGACAAAGTTTTAAGATGATTGCAGAAACTTAATTAAAAAATAGTAGATAATGTAGGCAATGGTTGTCATTGTGGTTTAATGTAAACTTCAAAACTGAAAAAAAAAAAAGTTTTCAATTGTAGTATAATTTTATATCATTGAACAACTGAATGGTTAAATTAATTTCATAATATAGTTAAATGCATGACAGAATATTTAGAATAATACTATTGAGTTATAATTAAGAAATAGATGGATTGTCATGTTATCCATGTCTTGTAGAATTGAATGACATATGAATGGTTAAAAGATGGATTAAGCTTGCTATTTTCGAAATCTCTTAATTGATACCCTGTCATTTCAAAGATAAGAATATGTTGAAATTCTGAAAAGTATGAGCAGTGTAGTCTATAAAGCATGTTAGGCATGGGTTTAGTAACATAATAGTGAAGGTTTGAAGGCATAGTGATATATGAAATTTATTGTGAAAAAATTTGTAACATTGATCAAAAGTATTATTCATATAGACATGGTTGGTGTAGAGTATGAGATAGGAACATGCTTTGAGACCTACATTGTTTGTGAAAGGTGTGTGAGACCACATCTCATATAAATTAGTTCCATTGACATAAGGTCATTAAATATGCAAGGATATTTAATTTATTAACTCTAATTAAACTTAATTTTATATTCCTAGTTTATGATAGAAATACATTTATCAATATGAAGTTACAAAGATGATGTAACAATTTGGTAAACGTAAATAATCATGGCTTGTATAGATAAATGAAAGGTTGCAATTATTTTGCATTTTTAAGAGAATAAGAAATTTTCTTACCAGACAAGAATAGGGATTATTGAAGATTTTGGAAAACTTCTTTGAATACAACATTAGTTGTATTGCTCAATGGAGTTTTGGATTTATCATGTATCAATATTTTAAGACCTTCTTTGCTTTTGACTCGAGATAAAGCAACATAAAGTTATCCATGGCTGAACACTTCTTTTGGTAAGTACAAACCAACACGATCTAACGACTGTCCTTGAGATTTGTTAATCGTCATAGCAAATGATAGAACGATAGGAAACTGTCTACGTACAAGTTTGAACGGCCACGGTGACTGTGAAGGTGACAATGACATCCTTGATATGTATATTAAGTTTCCAATATTCTTTCCAGTGATTATCTTTGCTTCAATGACATGATCTGCAAGCCTTGTAATAGTCAATCTAGTTCCATTGCATAAACCTTCAACTTGATCTAAATTTCTCAACAACATGATCGGTGTTCCAATTTTCAGCTTGATAGAGTGGTTCGACAGTCCAGATGTTTTAAGACAATTGAGAAATTCTGGTGTAAGTTGTTCAAATACCTCATTATCATTTGCCTCACTACGATCTATGGAATCTGAGCTGAAATATTCATTTTCGTCTCCTGGGTTCAAAATATAATAAAAGTAAATCAGATCTTTTACAAATGAGTATATTTGATTAATGCACAAAGAATAAAGGAGTAATAATTCACTTGGAATAAGATTAAGAACAAAGTTATTTATTTCATCCACAGCTTCAATTGTTGAAGCTAATATTGCCCTGCTTCTAAGGAAATCTCCATCTTGATAATGGTCGAGCAAATTTGGGTAGGTGCTTGTAACAATTGCTTCTTTCGGATCAGTAAATTCTGTAATCAAAAGTTCCTTTGGAATTTCAATGCCTGCATAACCATCATTTGGTTCATCAACTTTTCCGTCTCCAACTTTCAAAATCCATTCAGAAAATTGCCTAACTTCATCTGAGTTTTGTGCTCGACCGTTCATCAGTCGCATGTTTTTTGTTAGTGTCAAAACTTTGCAATGGTCCCAAATATATGAGGCATTTATAGCTGAATGGACTATGTCAGATCTGGTCCCTCTTGGAATCACTGGAAGAATCTGTCTAAAATCACCTCCAAAAACTATAACTTTTCCACCGAAAATAAGTTTCGAAGGCTTTCCATCTACGCTTATAATATCTCTTAAGGATTTATCTAAAGCCTCAAAACAAAACTTATGTGCCATCGGTGCCTCGTCCCATATGATCAACTTTGTGACTTTTAAAAGTTCAGCAAGCTCACTTCCTTGTTCTATGTTGCAAATAGATTTTTGAAGTGATGGAACGGGAATTTTGAATTTTGAATGTGCAGTTCTACCACCTGGTAGCAACAACGAAGCAATTCCGCTAGTTGCAACAGTAAGTACAATATTCTTTTCCGACCTTAAAGTTGCAGCCAATATGTTCCACATGTAGGTTTTTCCAGTTCCACCATAGCCGTAAAGGAAAAATACTCCACCTTTTTGATTTTGAACTGCTTGCATGATCTTCTTAAAAATCATGCTTTGCTCGTCTGGATAAAACATGAGGTATCTTAAATTATACCATATTAGAAGGAAATAAACATATTGAATAAGATGGTAATTTGTATACAATATTTTCACCTGTCAGGGAAGAAAGTAACTCTTGTAAAATTGTCTTCTGCTCATTAGGATCATAGTTTTGTTCATCATATATTAACCTGTTTCCCAAGAAATTTGTGACATAACCATTTGGAAATGGCATGCATTTAAATTGTTTCAAGCTTCTTCTGTTACTTTGCAGATGCTTCTCAATTTCAATAAATGTTAGATGCTGCAATTCCTCATCGGTGAGAGATAAATCTGTAAAAGGATTTTGAGAAGGTTTCTTGTATATTAAGCAATGATGTATAAATAAATAAATCTACAAACTAATGAACATAGATTACATGATTGAATCATAATGAAAATAGATAAGAAATTATACTTTGGTTTCGAGTCAATCTTCTTTGTTCATAGAGAATTCCATCACAAAGCCATTTCCATGAATTTCTCCACACATGATTAGGTCTATCCATTGATTCGGACAGTAGCATGTACACAAAAATCTTCCTCAAGAAATTGCATGAACCCCACAAATATGCTTCTTTTATCGCTTGGATAAATTCTTTGTCATCTTCTAAGAATCCCATTGCAAAGTATGCTTCTCGGAATGTAAGGTATTGGAATCCTTTAACAAATTTTAGTTGATTGTAACACGTTGGCCCTTTGATGAAGGTTAACATCATCCTTAAGTAATACAACTCTCCAGTACTTTGAGGCACCAATATCAGTCTTCCTATTGTATAACCTTTTTTCCGCGGTTTCCAGGATCTTGTTTTTTTTACATAAACAAATTTTGAAACAAATTCACTATAAGTCAACAATTTTCCTTCTGGATATTTTTTATTTGCCTCCATCCAAGAAGTGAACATTGACTCAGTTACACTTGCTTCGAGGAGAACGTTTCCAATTTGCTCGTGATCTTTATAGTAGACTGAATTTTCCCCCTCATCATGAAAGAACAATCTTTCAACAGCTGGTTTTCTACCATGTATTGAATAAGCAAAAATCCTCCAACATGCTTCGCTTGGTGAAACATACCTACAATTGAGGTATTGTTTGATTTCATCTAATTCCCTTTGTTGTGAAGATGAAGCTTGTCCTTCAATAGGTACAATTACAACACTAATTCGATCTGAGCCCTTGTTAATGTACTTAAACAAATACTTAATGAAAGAACTTTGATTGCACCACTCCATGTTAATGTGTGCATGATACTTCAAAAGTAGTATTGGATTATGTGGCACGACATGTGAATTGTTAAGAAGAATTCCACCCTTTTCTATGGTATGTCCATTTTCTCTCCTTCTGTAAACAGAATAACCGTCTTGATCAACAATTGTTGTACCTTGGAATTTCTTTGGATAGTATTCAGAACATTTATTATCCCTCATGCAAGGTGAAATTTGATTGACTAAACCACATGGCCCATGAATCATGTGTGTCTTCACCAAATTGTACAACTCTGATTCTTTGACAGGATCTGGTATCTCTGTAGAAATGATTTTATTAATATCATCCAGAGTAGGGTATTTGTTTGAGGGATGCAAAAACAGAAGGATATGTGCATGCGGCAATCCTCTCTTTTGAAACTCAATGGTATACATATCTATTAACATAAGAGAAAATGTGTTAGTGAAAAGTAAGAAATCCAATGATAATAAAATAAATAAGACATGAACATATCGAAAAAGTTCTCACATGCCAAAACTTTTCCTAATATTCCTTTTTGTTAAATCTGACAAAAGTTGATCAAATTTCATTTTAAAGATTCTTGAAACAATGTCAGGTCAATCATGTGCTTTTTGACGCAAAGGACCCAACAATCTTTGAATTTCTGGCCAATTAGGATTGCATGTAAAGGTAATGAACAAATCAAGAAATCCAACTTTGATGCATATAGTCATTCCATCAAAGTATAGTTGATCCATAAAGCGTCTACTACTGTTAGTTGAGTAACAAAAGTAAGTATTTTTAAATTGTCGTCTCCTCAGGGATTGGTGCGCTATCTCGAACCGTACAACAATCGTTATTGTTTTGAGTAAGGGTTTCGTAACTTGGTTGCATAAAAACTAAAGTAATGTAAAAGCGGAAATAAAACTACAAGTAATAGGGAATAAAAGCGTTAGAATAGGAGTTCATCAATCTTGCATCGAATATAATCTAAAAACCATGCATATGAATTTTAGCGTTTTAGCAAAAATACCACGTATCACTCGACAACGTCATTCGTGTCAAAATGACTTCGTGAGATCGATCATACCGTTTAATCGACGATTTCCCAATCTATTAAACGATCCGAAAGCATTATGTTCTGACACTTTTTGCGATTATCAAAACCCAATTCCATTTCTAGAATTTCTTATTTTGATAGAAGATTACTCTAAACCTAGATTCAAAAGTATTTGTCAATAACAATTGAATCAAGCATGAGAATGAAAATCAAGAATAACTTCAATAACACATAAATTGCTAAAATCATATTTTTACATAATCAAAGATTACATCTAAGCTAGAAAGAATACCTACAATCCCAACAAAGGGAAGTTAGTTGTTCATTTTCATGACAACTCTACAAAAGTTTAGAGAAAAGATGAAGATCATAGCCTAAGTCTTGATTTCCCAAAGCATTTGGTTGATTCCACAATCCAATCACTTTTGCTCCTTGAAGATCATAGCTTCTAGCCCTAAAAACTATCTAAAAACTAAATCCTAAATTAATACTGAACTGAATTAAAAAGCTATCTCTCCTCTTCTCCCAAAAATTCAGCTTTTGCACCTATTTATAAGTGTTCTGCAATTCTGGACTTTGCTCTGCGAAGTCATACTTCGCTCTGCGAAGTCCTTTCTTCACCAATGGGCTTCTGCCACCTCAGCCTTGAACAGTTCAAACCGCCCTGCTTCGCTCTGCGACCAAACTTCGCTCTGCGAAATCACTAGATGAGATTCTTCAGAAAATCCCTGCCTGGTCTCGCCATTCACTCGCCAAGCACGCGCTG
Source organism: Medicago ruthenica (assembly GCA_018208015.1). Lineage (NCBI taxonomy): Eukaryota > Viridiplantae > Streptophyta > Magnoliopsida > Fabales > Fabaceae > Medicago > Medicago ruthenica. Next base: position 100,532,351 of record CM031373.1, on the reverse strand, counting down.
AGCGAGATTCTTCATTCTACTCTTAGTGATTTCTTGCTATTTTCAAGTCCTGGCTTGCTTTTTCCTACACAAATGGGGAGGAATAAGGTATACAAAGAATAATTGGCATTTATTCAATAATTCCATGCTTTTCCTAAGATAACTTGCAGAACAAGTAAGAAAAGTGCCTAAATAATATATGCATTTTAACCACTTTCTGGCACTTATCACACTCCCCAACTTAAATCTTTGTTTGTCCTCAAACAAAGGACGCTACAAATAAGGATGCAAGCTTTAAACAACGAGTAAGACGCAAAACAGCAAAAACAGAGGTTTAAACAAAATTTCAGATTGCATGATTCATATGAGATTTGCACAGGCAATTCTAATGTTCCCATTAATCTAAGATTGCACTAAAAATTTGAAATAATACTAAACACAAAATTTATATCATACAACTCAAATTAATAACATATTTATCAATTAACCATACCTAACACACTTCTTTAGAAGTAAATGAAACAAATTGAACTCAAGTTGTGAGGGTTATGAACACTCATCCGGCAAGTTTGCTAACATTCCGATCAAGTTATGCATTCATCTAATTATCATTTCTAAAAGCACAAAAGCATCGATCACAAGGTCTTTGAGGGTTGTAATTTGGCTTGGTTACAAAAGAATTGTCATATGTGGGAAAAATTGAATTCAAATGGCCAAGCAAGAGGAACATTCTTTCTAATTACACACTTCCTCCTTATTCAAACACAATTCTTGGTGATTTACAAAATAATTCTTTGATCTTGACAACTTTTTGATTTATTGCAATTTTTTTCTTTTTCTCTTTTCTTTTTCTTGGTTTGTTTTTCTTTCTTTTTTCTTTTCTTTTTCTTTTTCATTCTCTTTTTCTTGCTGTCAAGATCAATTACACAATTTCACCATTACTTGACATACACAACCTCCCTTTTCTCCCCAACTTAGTTCAAGATGATACCCTAATTGAATGTTCCTTTTACTTTTGGCAAAGGACAATAATCATGATGGTTAAGGGTTCAAAATGAATGTAAAATATCAGAATTCAATAATGATTTAACTATGAACTGGATTTTTTTTTTTACAAACTCCGGCAATTTCATTAAGCAATTGAGCTTATGAAAATTGGCAGTTCATAGTTAACGATTCTGATTCATTAGGCTCAAAGGGGTTAACAAATACTCACTTCTCACAGGGTAGGCTTTTTGGTCAAGTGTTTCTACTCAAATTCAAAAAAATGCCTTGATCATATAAGTGCTTTCATACAATTTAAAACAACATTCAGATTTAACATAAAAGAATCGAGTTAAACAAAAAATGCCGGTCTCCTGCATATATACAATGACTTTGAGGATTCCTCACATTTTGGCTAGTTATAAATTGGTTCAAAGAATAAACATATTAACAAAGCAAACTGTATGATATAACTTTTGTACAAAGTACATATTCTCATTCTAAGTTTAATCCTAGAAAAACAGGAAACATGTACCTTAGCTTTGCGCAAATCAATCAAATCCTATCATTACCATACATCTGTGGCTGAATCATTCAGCTTTGGATCAATCCAAATTTGAGAAGATTTGTCATTTTTACTAATGATCCATAGCGAAAGCAGAATTTTTTACATTTAAAGCATATTCAGAAATTAAAAATTAACAGGTACTAATTATGATTCAAAAGCCAAATAATAAAAGAGTACTTAATATAAATAACAATAAAAGAGAGTACAAATACAAAATAGTAAACACATAAAGTTTTAAAGAGTACAATGAAAACATTAATAAAAAAAAAATGAACAACAAAAACATCAAAGCAAAAGCATCCAAAAGGGAGCGACTCAAGGAGTGCGAGCCTCGTCATCCTCTGTGTCCTCATCATCACCATCATCATCAGCATCATCATCTCCATGTCCTCCAGCAGCTGCACTGCTACCACCCCCCTCTGAGTAATCAGGCCTGTCCCCAGGCCAAGCTACATGAGATGCAAAAATCTCAGATGACATGATCTGGAACTCAGGATCCGCTGGTCTGCCCATCTGCATCTGAAGCCTGTACATAGAGTCATGTATGGTAGCCATAGCCCTATGGTTGGACGCATTCTGGTCCCATGAAAAAGTGCAGGTATGGTGGCCCTGTGGTGCAGGTGGGGCTCGGGGTCGAGGTTGTTGTGCTCTGGCCGCTCTCTTTCCTGTGCAATGCCTCCCAATATAGTCATCCGTAATAGGATTTGTTGAGTATTTTGGTGTTGGCTGCATGTTTTGGCAAATCCAATGTGTTGAATAGAAGCATCTCCATGTTTAGAACAAGTCTTCAGTTGCAAGGTTTTTGATTTGAAGCTGTTCAGAAGCTGGAAATTCCTTTAGAAGCTGAAAGTTTCTTCAGAAGCTGAAATCCTGAGTCTGAAGCATCAGACGCACTGTAGCAGAGTTGACTTTTGTTGACTTCTTCAGAAGCTACATTTTTGCAAGTTATTTCTGCATGAATCTTGGCGAGATTTATCAAGGATTTATCCTCGCATATTGCTTCTAGAATGCTGGTTGATTTGGAGTAAATTTTATGAAGATTTGGTTCAGTTTTATGAAGTTCGTATTTTTCTGCAGAATCTTTATAAAGATACATTGCAGGTTTATTTGTTTCCTTATTGGATCATTCATAATTCAGAAACAAATCATGTGCAGAAGATTGGAATCTAATTTATGCTGATTGCTGAAGGCTATATAAGGAGTGCTTTGCTGCTATTCAAGAGACACGATTAAGAGAGAAAAATATCAGAGAATTGAGTCTTAGGTTGTGTAAGCTTTTTAGCTTTGTCTGTACACCACTCTGTTGAGTTGGTTTAGGTGTTTTGAGTTGTAATCACTCTAAGCCTGTAGGTACGAGTGCAGGTCTATGTATTGAAGTTGTTCTTCAAAAACAGGGTAGTTTTGTTTTCAGAACTAGGTGTTAGTTCAGGTTTGTTCAAGTGACTGGGCTGTTGCTTGACTAGGAAGTTAGTGGACTCTAATACTCATGCGTGGGTAGAAGTCTGACTAGGTGGAAGTTAATTGCTTGGGATAGGAACTGGGGGGTCAGTGTCTGAGTCTTAAGGGTTAATTCCAATAGTGGATTTCCTTCCTGGATTGGTATCCCCCAGAGTAGGAGGTGTTTACTCCGAACTGGGTTAACAAACCTTGTGTTCTTTTATTTCTGCACTTTTTAATTCTGCTGCATAACTGTGATTTAAATTGTGCTAAGTTTCAAGTTCAGAACCTGTTAGGTTCAGAACCAGTTTTTAATCAGAACCAGTTTAACCTCCTTACCAGTTGCTAAGCCAGAAATTTCAATTGGCATCAGAGCAGGCACCCTGCCTGTAATTTGGGTGAGATCCAGAGGTATTTATGTTTGGGTTTATGGAGAGAGAAGGAGGCCCTGTCAACAGACCACCCCTACTTGATGGCACCAATTATGAGTACTGGAAATCCAGGATGTGTGCATTCCTGAAATCCATTGACAGCAGAACTTGGAAAGCTGTGATTAAAGGCTGGGATCATCCTGTGGTTATAGACAAAGATGTTAATAAAACTGAGGTTTTGAAGCCTGAAGAAGAATGGACCAAAGCTGAGGATGATCTGTCACATGGAAACTCAAAGGCCTTGAATGCAATTTTCAATGGTGTGGATCAAAACATGTTCAGACTCATCAAACAATGTACTGTGGCAAAAGATGCTTGGGAAATTCTGAAAACCACTCATGAAGGAACCCATAAGGTTAAGCTATCCAGACTTCAACTTCTCACAACAAAGTTTGAAAACCTGAAGATGATGGAAGATGAATCTATTCAGGATTTCTACATGAATGTGCTGGACATGGCCAATTCCTTTGATTCTCTTGGGGAAAAGATGACAGATGAGAAATTAGTCAGAAAAATCCTCAGGTCCCTGCCCAGAAGGTTTGATATGAAGGTTACAGCAATAGAAGAAGCCCATGATATTACCACTATGAAGGTTGAGGAGCTGATTGGATCCCTTTTGAATTTTGAAAGTGCTTTTTGCAAACAGCCTGAGAAGAAAGGGAAAGGAATAGCTCTTGCTGTAAACTCTAAAGCTGATGATCAACAAGAACCAGATGAGGATGATAATGATTTATCAGAAGCACTTGGGGTGCTGGGGAAACAGTTTGATAAGATTCTGAAGCTTGTTGATAGAAAGTCAAAATCCAAGGGTCAGAACATCAGGTTTTACAATAGCAAGCCTCATAATGATTTAAAAAGGGCCAAGACTGAAGAAAATAGTAAACAATCACAAGGTGTTCAGTGCTTTGAGTGTGAGGGCTTTGGACATATCAAGACAGAATGTCCTACTTTTCTTAAGAAGCAGAAGAAGAAGAGCCTAGCTGCTTCATGGTCTGATGATGATTCTGAAGAAGATGCTGAGAGTGAATCTGCTAAGGTTAATACAGGCCTGATGGTAAGGTTAAAACAGAACTCAGGAACTGGTTCAAAGTCTGATGCATTTTCAGAGTCTGAGACATTTTGAGTCTGACTCAGAGTCTGTAGCCTCATCTGTGTCTGAAGTTGCAAAACTCTCATATGATGAACTGGCTGAAAATTACAAGAATCTATACATCAGAAGTTTAGAAGTTTGCAATCAAGTAGTGGATCAGAAGAAGAACATTTGTCAGCTGGAGGCTGAGAAAGGTGAACTTATGGTACAAAACTCTGATTTAAAGGATGAAGTGAGCCAACTGAATTCCCAACTTGATCAGATGAAGAAGCAAGTTAGGATGATGAACTCTGCTACTGATAAGTTGGAGGAAATTCTGGATGTCCAGAAGCAAGGAAAAACTGGGTTAGGTTATTTTGATCAGAGTCTGAAGCTCAAGGAGAAAAATCCTGTTAGTCAGTTTGTTCCTGCTACTCAAACTCATGATTCTATGGTTGGAACACCAAAGAGGAGACCTCAGAAACAAGCACAGATGCAAGGTCAGAAGCCAGCTCAAATGATACCTCATAAGCAAGATCAGATGCAACCCCAGAAATGTTTCAGAAACAAAAAGAGGAATCATACCTGGATCTGTCATCATTGTGGTAAGAAGGGTCACATTAAACCTTTTTGTTACAAATTGCATGGTTATCCCAAACATTTGCAACACAAAAAGGTTGAACAAGCTGTGAACAAGAGCAAAATCAAGAAAGTTTGGAAACCAAAGTGTGAAGGTGTTGCTCAGAATCTGAACAAAGGAAAAGGAAAGGCTGTTGCTGATGACAGCAAGCCAATTCCTATAGCACAGAAGAATTCTGGTGCTGGTCCATCCAAAGTTTGGAGCAAAGTTCATGTTCCTGCTCAGAAGGTACTATTTTCTTGTAAGTCTGAAGTTGCTAGGACTTGTGATCAGAAAAGAGTGGCTGATTTTGAGAAACAAATTTCCGGGAGGAATGGTTTTGGTTGTGGTTCTTCAAATGTTAGTCAGCATAAGGATTTATAGCAATTATTGCAAACTGGATGTGAGGAAGATAGAGTACCTGCCAGTTTTGCTAATGCTGAATGTGTGTCTGATCCTGGGTCTGAAGTTGATGCTGGGACTGATTCAGATGATGTATGTGCAGTTTTCAAACCCTATGTTAAACATGTGGTTTGTCATAATTTTGTGGCTAAAAAGGGGGAGAAAAACCTATGTTTAAGATCAGACATGAGCTGTGTAGAGTGTGAGCTGTCAGTTTGTAGTTTGTGCAGTTTTGAGTATGTTGTTCAGAATTCAGAACCAATGCAGTGCACATGTGTTTAAAGGAGAGTGTGTCTCAGGGGGAGTACATGAATGTTATGATCCTGAGTGTTGATGTGTTCCTGAAGTTTTCAGTTTCAGAAGTTACTTGCCTCAGAAGTTACTGCAATTCTGTAGTAAGGGGGAGTTTTTATGGAGTAATGTTGAATGCTGAGTTGCAGGGGGAGTATTGTGAAGCTTCAGGAGTGTTTGTGATGATCAGGAGTTGATCAGTGACTGTGTTATGTGTGCTTCAAGTTGATCAGAAGTTGTTATGTGTGTATCAGTGTTCAGAAGCTGAAACTGATTGGTTTATAATGTTTAACATAGCTGAATCCGCTGCTAATCTGTGTGCTATGTTATATTTTTGTGGAGTTCTTCATTGCTGAGTTAATTTTATGGGAGATTGAAGAACTTGGGTGTGTGAACATTGCTTTAGCCAAAAATTTGCCAAAGGGGGAGATTGTTGAATATTTTGGTGTTGGCTGCATGTTTTGGAAAATCCTGTGTTGAATAGAAGCATCTCCATGTTTAGAACAAGTCTTCAGTTGCAAGGTTTTTGATTTGAAGCTGTTCAGAAGCTGAAAATTCCTTTAGAAGCTGAAAATTCCTTTAGAAGCTGAAATCCTGAGTCTGAAGCATCAGACGCACTGTAGCAGAGTTGATTTTTGTTGACTTCTTCAGAAGCTACATTTTTGCAAGTTATTTCTGCATGAATCTTGGCAAGATTTATCAAGGATTTATCCTTGCATATTGCTTCTAGAATGCTGGTTGATTTGGAGTAAATTTTATGAAGATTTGGTTCAGTTTTATGAAGTTCGTATTTTTCTGCAGAATCTTTATAAAGATACATTGCAGGTTTATTTGTTTCCTTATCGGATCATTCATAATTCAGAAACAAATCATGTATAGAAGATTGGAATCTAATTTATGCTGATTGTTGAAGGCTATATAAGGAGTGCTTTGCTGCTATTCAAGAGACACGATTAAGAGAGAAAAATATCAGAGAATTGAGTCTTAGGTTGTGTAAGCTTTTTAGCTTTGTTTGTACACCACTCTGTTGAGTTGGTTTAGGTGTTTTGAGTTGTAATCACTCTAAGCCTGTAGGTACGAGTGCAGGTCTATGTATTGAAGTTGTTCTTCAAAAACAGGGTAGTTTTGTTTTCAGAACTAGGTGTTAGTTCAGGTTTGTTCAAGTGACTGGGCTGTTGCTTGAATAGGAAGTTAGTGGACTCTAATACTCATGCGTGGGTAGAAGTCTGACTAGGTGGAAGTTAATTGCTTGGGATAGGAACTGGGGGGTCAGTGTCTGAGTCTTAAGGGTTAATTCCAATAGTGGATTTCCTTCCTGGATTGGTATCCCCCAGAGTAGGAGGTGTTTACTCCGAACTGGGTTAACAAACCTTGTGTTCTTTTATTTCTGCACTTTTTAATTCTGCTGCATAACTGTGATTTAAATTGTGCTAAGTTTCAAGTTCAGAACCTGTTAGGTTCAGAACCAGTTTTTAATCAGAACCAGTTTAACCTCCTTACCAGTTGCTAAGCCAGAAATTTCAGGATTCTTAATCGTTTCCGAAATGTGAGGAGGAATCACTACACGTGCATCCCGGCAGAGACCCATGATTAGGCCCGGGAATGCAAGAGGGCACATCTTCTTAGCTGGTGGTTTGATGCCACTCTCTACCACAATCTTAAGTTCTTGTGCGATCACCCTAGCAACATCCACCTGTTTGTGCGAGGATGTAATAAATCAGTGGGGTGACATCTAATGTCGTGGAGGAGGTGTGGCTCTTAGGTTTAATGTTGTGGACAATGAGATGGAATATAACCTGAGCAGGTGTGGTGAGGTTATTCTTTATAGCTTTGGTGGGCTGGCCAGATGAGTTAAGCTTGTAATTCTTCCCGGATTGAAAGATGGTTTGGGCTATAAGGTTATGATTCCAATTTCCTCGGTTTTGGTGCCTATGAAAGGCACACAATTCATCATTTTCTAGCTGGAGGGGTTTTTGAAGGTAATTGTTTATGGCTTCGCGGTCAAATCGAATGACATGACCACGAACCATAGTCTGATATGTAAATTCCCCCTCAGGATCAGTGGGGATGGCATTTGCGTAGAACTCCCTAATAATGTCATAATTTAGGTTTAAGGGACGGTTTACCAAAATTCCCAGTTGCGGGAATTGATCAAATGCGCTATTTCCCGGTATGTGCCTTGCTCATTTATAATAAATTGTCTCTCGGCCCAAAATGTCCTCTTGAGCAGCTCTGCATACCTATCCTGGTTGCAGAGGCTTAGGAATCTAGAAGCGTCAAAGGCCCCTTGTGGCCGTGATCCTGACGATTCGGCTCTTGGTCTCTTTCCGGTTGCTTGCTTTGGTGCCATCTATGAGAAAAGAAAATTACAGCAGTAAACATAAGAATAGGCATAGGCAAGATAAGATTAGACACACTGTATTGAAAAAGAAGCATGAAAAATTAATCTTGTTCTGTCTGTCATGGTCGCTCTGCGAAGTTGAGTTCGCAGAGCAAAGTTGTACGCATAATTCTGGGTTTTCCAGGACAATGGTCGCACTGCGAAGTTGAACTTTGCTCTGCGACCATGACAGAAAACGAATCTTGTTTTACACAGCAACTAACCCTAAACATTGAGGTTTCAGTTCTGATGTTATTCCATCTACCCAACATTAAATTTGTAACATGAAAACAAAACTTAACCCCAAACTTAACCCTAATATTGAAATTAAAAATGCAAAACCCTACCCTAAATCACATTCAATCCTATCTTGAATCAGAAATAAGAAAAGAGAGAGAGCAAAATTCATACCTTGTGTTTGCACAAATGGAAAGAATTAAAAGCAAAAGACACAAAAGTAATGGGGAAAGGAAAGATTTGCGAAAATGGGTATTTGGGTAAGAAAATTTTAGGGTTTGTTTTGAAATATTAATGAAAAATGGATGTTTTTGGGTTTTTGGATGGTAACGGTCAGGTTATGGGTGGGGAGTGGAATGGGTGGTTGAGAGAAGTAAATGATGGGTAGTGGCTTTGAAAATTGAACTGACAGAATTCGCAAACTTCGCACTGCGAAGTACCTTGGTTCTGCGAACTTCAGAGTTAGCTTCGCAGTGCGATGTAAACCTTTGCTCTGCGAAGTTATCAGACTCTGGAATGTTCGCAGTGCGAAGAGACTTTGCTCTGCGAAGTCATCAGACTCTATAATGTTCGCAGTGCGAAGAGACTTTGCTCTGCGAACATGACAGGTTCTGTAATTTTTTAAAATTTCAACTTTTCAACAAATTTGTCATTTTTATCTTCACCTATGGTTACTAAAAAGCAGTAATAAAACATAAATACTTACAAAGTTGGGTTGCCTCCCAACAAGCGCTTGTTTTACGTCGTTAGCTCGACGCCTGATTCGTTAGGGTGGCCAAAATGAGACGGAACACACATCAGTCTTAGTATTCATTTCCTTTGGGAGGAATTCCATGAACTTGTAATATAGCTGATGTGGAGTCCATAACCTCCCTATCCAGAGTATGTTGAGCAAGGAACATATGTCATCTTTTACGAACTCAAATTCGGCCTTGCTCACTTTCATCCCCTCCTTTTCACAAGTTTCTTCCTTATTAAGAAACTGTTCCGTCTTCTCAATATCCATCACTTCTTCACTATCAACAACTCTGGCCTCTTCAGAATCTGACCTTTCTTGAGGAAGTTCTAATTTGTGTGGTATCTCTAATTCTTCCACTAATTTCCTTATACCACATCCTTCAAACATCGTCTCTTCCTCACTCTCATCAACATCGTCTTCAACAATCTCTCCGAAATCCAAAGTGAATTGATTGTTGGTCCGACCATCCATGATTCTTGATGAAAAATTTAATTGCACTTGCAAAAGTTCCAATTGGATTGATAACGCTCTCAATCTTTGGTCGGTATTTTGCATGTTGATCATGGATTATTGCATGAACAATTTCAAAGTATTTTCTGTTCTTGACATTTGTTCATCTTCAGACGGATATTGTTGATATTGTTTATAGGATTTGTACTCGTATGGAGTATAGAAGTTGAAATAATCATGATGATCAGCCATGATTTCCTTTAAGTTGAGAATCTGAAACGAATGTAACTAACAGGAAAATTTTCTTTGTATAACAAAGAGGGTTAATGCACAAACAGTTTATAATGTACAAAAGAAATGAAAAATATTAACACGATATATACAAAAGCTCAAAACAATACAAATTATTGCGATGCTCAAAATATCTAAACACTAATCCCCGGCAACGGCGCCATTTTGTTAGTTGAGTAACAAAAATAAGTATTTTTAAATTATCGTCTCCTCAGGGATTGGTGCGCTATCTCGAACCGTTCAACAATCGTTATTGTTTTGAGTAAGGGTTTCGTAACTTGGTTGCATAAAAACTAAAGTAATGTAAAAGCGGAAATAAAACTACAAGTAATAGGGAATAAAAGCGTTAGAATAGGAGTTCATCAATCTTGCATCGAATATAATCTAAAAACCATGCATATGAATTTTAGCGTTTTAGCGAAAATACCACGTATCACTCGACAACGTCATTCGTGTCCAAATGACGTCGTGAGATCGATCGTATCGTTTAATCGATCCGAAAGCATTACGTTCCGACACTTTTTGCGATTATCAAAACCCAATTCCATTTTGCCGCGTCGAATTTCGGATATCAAGCTATTGAGAAGCGTTGAATCACTAATTTTAAATCACGACTGAACTTTTAATTTTTCGGGGAAAAAGGGGAAAAAGTTCGAAATTACCTTAATGTTAGAGATTTTGTGTTCGGGAGTCGATTATGCGAGGGGAAGGTATTAGCACCCCTCACATCCGTTGTACTCAACGGGAACCTCCTAGTTAGCTAAGGCTAGAATGTTTTTCAAAGTTTTGCTTGCATGCTTGAATATATTAAAGGGAAAAAGAAAAAATACATAAAGAGGAAAAAGAAAGTTTTTTATTAATGCACTTGACAAGATATGAATCTTGCTCCTACGTATCTCCCGGTGCGATGGCAAATTCAAAGCTTACGTAGTTCTTTGTAGCAAAAGTTTTTGTGTTGGTTGGTTTTAATTATGAAAAGAGATTTGGTCGCGCTCGGGCGAAAAAAGTTTGATTAAAGAAAAGAAACGTGGTCTACTATCGTTGTATGGATAACTTAATGAAGACCGATAAAAAGCTTTTACCTACTACCGTTATGAGGGTAGCTTAATGAAGGTAAAAGGGATTTGATAAAAAAAGAGACGGACTCGCACTCGGGCGATGGTATCCGTTGGGAAACGCGCAAAGGCGTAAAAAAGGTTTAAATGAAAAAGGATGGACTCGCACTAAGGCGATGATATCCGTTTGAAAACGCGCATGGGCGTGAAAAGTTTAAATGAAAAAGGACGGACTTGCGCTAGGGCGATGGTATCCGTTGGAAAACGCGCAAAGGCGTAAAAAGTTTGAATGAAAAAGGACGGACTCGCACTAGGGCGATGGTATCCGTTGGAAAACGCGCAAGGGCGTAAAATGTTTGAATTGACCATGGGGGCCAAGAAAAGTTTAAATTGACCACGAGGGATCAAAGGAAGGTTGGATTGGTCACGAAGGACCAATAAAAGGGTAAAGCGCGTTGGACGCGTTGAAAATAGAATGATGATTGCCCGAACGACGAGACATACGTCAAACATTTGTGCAACCGGGGAATGAAGAGACATACGTCAAACCATTCCTTTTTCATTCAAGTTTTTGTTGAAACTCAAAGAAATCCCAAAGAGAGCAAAACACTTAGTAAAAAACTTAAGAAAAGTTTATTGCTCGAATTAGTTGTTGCAACCTATGAACAAAGGTTGTTCAAGTTATTGAAAACAAAGTTTGTTTCAAGTTCATGATGCAAAGATAAACAAGCATTGTTCAAGTGTATTGGAACTTAGGAACAAGTTTGTGGAAAATCATGAACAAATTTGTTGTTCAAGTTTATTGAAAATAGTGAACATAGCTTGTTGCTTAAGTTATTGGAACTCAAGAACAAGTGTTATTCAAGTTTGAAAAATGAACAAGTTCATGAAAAGATGCACAAGTTTGGAAAATGCACAAGTTCGGCTCAAATTTAAGCTTGATTTTGAAAAAATGAACAAGTTCGGCCCTAGTTCACGTTTGATTGAAATTCATGAACAAGGTTGTTGTTCAAGTTTAGTTTTGAAATTTATTGAACCTAGCTTATTGCTCAAGTTTGATTTTGAAATTTAATGAACATAACTTGTTTCTCAAGTTACTCAAAGTTTTTGCTCAAACTTGTGAATTTTCCAATGACATGTAAAACTCTTGTTATGTTTTGAACAAAATGAGTTTTAATCCTCTTAGGTTCTGAATTTTTAGGTTAGAACCTCAAAAATTGGCTTTTAGAAACTTGAACTCAGAATCTGAGTTCTGCAGTTTTCGCAGAGCGGCCTGAACTTGGCTCTGCGAACCCAAGTTCTGTCATGGTCGCAGAGCGACCATGACTTTGCTCTGCGAACTCTGCGAAAAATTGAAAATCAGAAGCTGCTTCTGAGCAAGCTTCAGAACCTTAAGGGGATTGAAAACCTTGGGAAATTAGCAAGAAAAGGAGTACAACAACTCAGTTTAGTGTTTTGCAAACTTGAGATTTCTTTGAGGTTTCAAAAGTGGTTTTCGTACAAAATGAGTTTAAACAAAGTTAATGATGCAAGCAGCAATACAAAATGAAAGATAAAGAATTCAGAATACTTACAGAACTCCTAGCCAATGTTTGTGTTGTATGAAAATGGAAGAGGCTTGGATGATTGTGATTTTGCAAAGTTGGAATGTGTATCAAAGAAGGTATGGAATGTGTAAGATTTACTGCTTTTGAATTGGTTTTTTCTTGCTGGAAGAACTGTGTTTTTGCTCTAGAAATTCTGTTGTTGAAGTGTTATTTCCAACTGTTTTCAAGTGTATTGAATCCTTATGCATTGCATTCCTTTTATAGGCAAAAATGAAATCAATTGCAATGATGGAAAATCTCTAGAGCCAAGCTGTTTTGTGGGCTAAAACTCAGGCTATTTGCTTTGCATTTAATGCAAAAGGGAAGAGGTGACATTGCCTTGCAATCTTGGTCAAGACTTTGGCCCATTTCAGCAATAAATGAAGCTGATTTTTGACAGAAATGATGATGAAAAAGTGTGGAAAACAGGGCAGTTTCAACTTGAGCTGCCCTTGGGATTAATCCTTGCAATCTTGAGAGGTCAATCAAGAAAAAACGTGTGCTGCCATGTACAGAGGTTGGGAGGAACAAAAGGAACATGTGAGCTGGTGTGAGAAGGAAGGAAAGGCTGCTGAAACAGGGCAGCACAACCAGCTCTTGGGCAAGCAAAAGCATCTATGTTTGACTGGTTTTGGTGGGGAAAGAAGAAAAAAAATGAGTAAGCTGCTTGCTGGAAAGCTCAGGGTCAGATTGCAGGCAATTGGGAGGGATAAGAGCTGCCCAAGGGCAAGCCAACTTGCTTGGCACATGCTTGGTTGGAACAAAAACCTTCTCACCTCAATCTTTAATGGCACATGCTTCATTTCTTTCTTTGGTTGAATCCAATCAGCAAAATTGACAACAATAGTAATAATAATAATGATAGGTGATAATAATAATAACTATAATGAAAACAAAAGAAAGATAAATCAAAGAAATCAAAACCTGCAAAAAATCGCAGAGTTCGCTCTGCGATCGTACCGTCGCACTGCGAAATCACCTTGTTTTCCTTTTTTATTTTCTTTAAAATAAAACAAATAAAAACCAATAATAATAGTAATAATGAAAATAATAATGATGGTAATGATAATAATAATAATAATAATAATAAAACATTGATAAAAAGATAATAATAATATTATTAATGAAAAAAGATAATAACAATAGTATTAATAATAACAATAGTGATAATAGTAATGATAATATTAATAATAATAGTAGTAATGATAATGGTAATAAATATTAATAAATAAAAATCCAAAAATAAAGATGAAATAATAAAGATAATAAAAGGTAAAAGTAAGAAAATGAAATAATAAATATCAAAAGGATAATAAAACAAAGAAAAAATATGAGTCAAAAAATGGGGTATGACACATTTCTAGAATTTCTTATTTTGATAGAAGATTATTCTAAACCTAGATTCAAAAGTATTTGTCAATAACAATTGAATCAAGCATGAGAATGAAAATCAAGAATAACTTCAATAACACATAAATTGCTAAAATCGTATTTTTACATAATCAAAGATTACATCTAAGCTAGAAAGAATACCTCCAATCCCAACAAAGGGAAGTTAGTTGTTCATTTTCATGACAACTCTACAAAAGTTTAGAGAAAAGATGAAGATCATAGCCTAAGTCTTGATTTCCCAAAGCCTTTGGTTGATTCCACAATCCAATCACTTTTGCTCCTTGAAGATCATAGCTTCTAGCCCTAAAAACTATCTAAAAACTAAATCCTAAATTAATACTGAACTGAATTAAAAAGCTATCTCTCCTCTTCTCCCAAAAATTCAGCTTTTGCACCTATTTATAAGTGTTCTGCAATTCTGGACTTCGCTCTGCGAAGTCCTTTCTTCACCAATGGGCTTCTGCCACCTCAGCCTTGAACAGTTCAAACCGCCCTGCTTCGCTCTGCGACCAAACTTCGCTCTGCGAAATCACTAGATGAGATTCTTCAGAAAATCCCTGCTTGGTCTCGCCATTCACTCGCCAAGCACGCGCTGAGCGAGATTCTTCATTCTACTCTTAGTGATTTCTTGCTATTTTCAAGTCCTGGCTTGCTTTTTCCTACACAAATGGGGAGGAATAAGGTATACAAAGAATAATTGGCATTTATTCAATAATTCCATGCTTTTCCTAAGATAACTTGCAGAACAAGTAAGAAAAGTGCCTAAATAATATATGCATTTTAACCACTTTCTGGCACTTATCAACTACCAACATAGGTGGATGGCAAAACAACCCTTTTTCCTCTGGTTGACCCTTGAACTTGACTTTGATCACCTTCTACATTTAGATTATTGTATTTTGAAACTCTGAGTTTAGTTTGATTTTTTCTGAGCCATTTTAGCCTTTCCGACTCCAACATTGAAAATCCATCAACCAAAAATTGTTGAAATAATCTTCGCGAGGATAACATTGTTTTGGCTTCAAATAATCTAATTTGGATTCTATATGCAAGCCACTCTCTGATTGTTAATCTGCTATGCTTATTCATGTTAGTAACTTCATCATCTTCTTCATTATCTCTATGTGAAATATTAGGTCTATATCCATCTTCCCCGTATGGAAAAATTAATGGATACTGGTAAGCTAGGTAGCTAGCATGGAATTCATCAATTCTCTGAAGTTGTCCACCTTGAGCTTGGATAATAATATCCTTTTCTTCAGCATCATCAACATCTCCCACAATCAAAGCAACAACTTCGGACACAGTTGGGAGGTTGTAGACTCGATCGTCTGTTTTTCTATCTGATATCAACCTAACTTTAAGATCTGGAACATTAACAGAGTTCAATCTTTCTCTTGCCATCTTGAAAGACTTTGCATGTGTGTTATGTTCATACAACATCTTTGACAGTTGTTCAACAATGATAGGTTCAATATTTTTTTTATTCCTACAAAATAATATTGTTGTATAATTCAGTATACATATGATTATCATAACTTTATTATAATATCCTTTAATGAGAAATGAAATTGATTATTAGAAAAATAAAAAAATAAAGCATATGATTACCTTACTCCTTGAATTCGATTTTGGATTTCATTTTCTGTGTCATATATGTAAAGTTGCGCAAACTTTGGAGCATCTCCATCCTTTGGCAACAAACTATCAATCCTGTGACAACATTGGCCTTGAATTCTAATGGTAGGCGGCCCTTTTCCATTATTAAAACTATTATCCAACTTAGCTCCTGGTGATGTGAAAGCAAACATCATGTTATAGACCCTGGTTTTGGAACTTTTTGCTATCTGGTGCATCTTGATCAAACAATAGATGTCTCAATGTCTCTGGTGGTTCTTTTAAAGTTGGAAGTTGAACCTTTCCTTTACCACAACACAGAAAAAAATTTGGATTTGCAGAGTGGTAATGTTTTTTAAGTCGTTCCTGATACCACATGCAAGCACCACAATCACCGCATTGGATTAAAGGATCACCAAGATCATCGTAACTTGCTGCATAGTAAAAGTATCAGACATTAGAAATTAATTGTGATCAAGTTAAAATATAACAGTGAGTTGATCGAGTTTTACATTGATTATATGATTCTGATTCATGTCGTTGATCAACATCATAGGATCCATCACCATCTTCACTGGTTGAATCATACTCACTGTTGGATTCTGTGAAGGTGAATTGTTAATTGTAAATAACTAAATTAGATGAATAAAATGTGATAGTAAAATATAACACTGTTGCTAACAACCTGGAGTTTGAAATGGGTCATAATCAGAATCAGTTTCATCTTCATTGCTAAAATCATTGTTACTTTCAGGTATAAAAACTGATTGTTGGATCGTTGGAATTGAATTGTTTTCAACTGATGTTGATGTCTGACCAACCGACGTAAACTTGTCCATCAAATTTCTTCCCACCTTATGAATATCTTTAAACCTTTTTGATACAAATTGTTGAGGTTGTGTGGGCATTGAAGATGTTTTCTTCTTAAAACTACTCTGCGAAAGATCGATATATTTTTCTGAAGAGTTTGTCATTTCATTCCGCTGTGATGGTGTAATTTCACGCAGAGGCTTCCGCTTCAAGGAACGTAAATTTTTCTCAGTTATTGTTTGGTTTAGCCTTGGTTCATATGTAAAATTATTGTATTTATACTATTAAAAACATTTAGGTTCTCATCAATATAGAATGCAGTTATACTGCTCCAGTGAATATTTTTACCTTGACAATTTTCCATCTGCTTGTGGTTGTTGCTTAGTTCAGATGGTGGTCGTTCCGGATAAACTGCCTCTTTCCTTATGTTTGGAGATTTGTGTGATTCACTGGTTCCTGAAGCCTGAGTAATATTTTGTATGAAGTTGATTGCCTTGGAAGCTAATCCAACATTATGTCTTGGTCTACCACATTTCGCCTTAGTATAATTATTTTGCATATTGACATGGCTTTGACGCTTTTTCCCCAAATAACGGATTCTTCTTGCCCTGGCAATCTTTGCTTCTAGTCGGTTGAGTTCTTTTTCATGATTCATCGATCCTAATAAAACAATAACAATCCAATTAATAAAATGTGTTTGTTGTTGATAAAATTTAAAAAGGCTAAAACATATAACTAAGAAAATTACCGAATGCAACATCAACAATTGATAAATTTTTAAAGTTTCTACAATATAGGCAACAATGTAAAGGATGAATGATAACTAATAAAGAAGGAATTTGAAAACATCTGACCTTTATAAAAAAATTGTGTGCATTAGCTAAGTATATGAAGCCTAAGTTAGATAAATGTTAGTTTTGAAGTTTATGTTTTATAACATTTGTTATGAAGAAATAACACAACAGTCTTAGAGTATATAAACTATAATAAAAATACGTGGGAAAGTAGAATTTGGGAAAATTTGAATTTAAAAAATTAAGAAATGAGATGTGACAATAATTTTCAAATAAAATAAAATAAATATGATGAATATATATAAGAATATATTTAAATTATAAACATGAAGAGATAGATATAGATTGAGTGTAGGACATGTGAAGTGTAGTAGGTGTAGGTGGTAATGATGATTTTAGCTACAATCACACTTACCAATGATTGCTTTGTCTTGAGCCTTGCAACATAGACCTAAGTCTATGAAGTCTTCTCATCCTTTCCTATTGACTTCTATCAATGACCAACTATACTAATGAAATCAAAAAACCAACTTGGTTAGATATAAACTATTCTGAATTGTTTTATTTTATAAGATGTTATATTCAATTAAACTGATATTTGATCATTAAATTGAAATATATTATTGAGACTAAATACATGGTATTGGTTAGTGATTATTGATATTAGTCTTTGTAATGAATAATAGTGGACCAAAAATTGTTGCACATGTCATATAAAAAAAAGAGTTTATTAGGTATTTGATTATTTTTAGATCTTTACACTTTACGCTTATTAATTAGAGATAAATTTCCATTAAGCAAAAATCTTGAAGGCATATGTAGGCAACATTTATAAATTGAGAAATCTGTTTATAAGAAAGTTGGAATGAGATTTATTTCTTTTCTATTTCAAAAGCATAGTGTTGATAAGTTAATGATAATATACATTTTAATTAAAACACAGTATCTCATAATATGAAGTGTATTTGAGATTTAATTTAAAGATCATTCATCAGTAGTATTGTAATAGGGCATGGTATGGACTTTTCATGTTGGGAATAATTGACCTGATGTGTGCAAAATATGAAATTTGGAACATAATTTACTTGGACAATAAATATGATCATTATGAAGATAATGAAAAGGAGTATCAAACATATTAATTTACATAATTTTTAATCAACCATAGTGATACTCAATGTAGCAAGATGTTGTCTGATAACTTCAAATAAAATTCATAACATAAGACTTCATGCCAAAATCCCCAATCACAAAACAACCTAACGAAGCATAAAACCATATAAGGCAGAAGATGAATATCTTCGAAATTGGTGATGGCATGCTTTCAAAAAATGGACTACAGCATTAGACAATCACTCCTTCTTGATGTGTTTCACCATCTTTGTCAAAGATAACTGTGTTGGATTGTACACATCAAATGCAATATCTTCATTGAAATTTTCATCAGATAAACGCTTTGCAGGAGTACGACTAAAACTTGGTCCAAGTCATTTTCACCACAAGCAGATAAAGACTGCATTTAAATCAGTATAAAATGACCAGAATGAAAATAAAAATACTTTTATTTGTTCAAACCCATATGTTGTTCATAAAATTCTACATCAGTGGAAACATACCGTAGCAAAGTTAAGTGAATCCGAACATTCAGCAGTAGTATTGTTCTTCTCCACCATGAATGACTGTGTTGGATTACTAAGGCTCACATCCTAAATTGACAGATAGAGAACAACATGTAAAAACTCTACGAAGGAACAAACAAACAATGTATTAAAAAAAGTATATAGACCAATGAAAGAATAACCTCATCATGCATGAGTTCCTCTGGCTTCATTTGTTCAGGTCGAATATGAGCCTTAATTTTGTCGATAATAGTGGGATCACGAGAAATTCTGAGAACAGATGATTGGTGATAGTATGGCTGGTACTTTACACGTAATGCAAATTCAATGCCAAGCAATTTATCAAGATGTTTTGGATAGATTTTCGGATCATCCTCGCCAACCTTCATCAATTTTATGACGTTAGCCGTTAAAGGTCCTTATCAATAACTTAAAAGAAATTTGATAGACACTATTTTCAGCAATTTTGATAAATCCATATAGAATAGTACCTCTTGCATGGTCTTCCTAAGAGCTTGAGCAGTTATACCAATAAGAGCAAAACAATCATTATCCCAAAAAACAAAATCAGACTTGTGGCCATCATGTACCAGTTGGACAACAACTTT
Source organism: Medicago ruthenica (assembly GCA_018208015.1). Classification (NCBI taxonomy): domain Eukaryota; kingdom Viridiplantae; phylum Streptophyta; class Magnoliopsida; order Fabales; family Fabaceae; genus Medicago; species Medicago ruthenica. Next base: position 100,512,993 of record CM031373.1, on the reverse strand, counting down.
GTATCTGAAAGAAATGTTTACATAAACTTATATATGATGAATATTTTTTTATAAAAAAATAGATTGAATATGCTAACCTAGTCAATGGAACATCAACTTCTTGGCTGCATGAACATCTATAGCTAGCACCATTAGATTTTGAAGCCTTTGTACACTTGGTACAACTCTCATAGTACCATCCAAATTGGTTAGGATTGAATTTTGTGGTTTTCCCAATAGTGATGCAGTATGTATCCTGACATAAATTGTATAATAACAATTAAGAATAAATACATTGTACTTTCAGATTGATTGTTAAGCAAGTGAAGGAAATCTGAATATGTATAAAGTATGTAACCTTCTGTAGATCTCTAAACTCAGCAATTGTTCTAACTTGATTCATATTGGAGAATTCATTGTTGACAGTACGTTGAGACGAACCTGAACCCTGACTTAAAGTCTGACTCAAGCTTTGAGTCTGAGATTGGGAATTGTTAATGTCCTGAAATCTGTGACAGAATTAGAGTGAAATTCATGATATTAGTTATATAAAAATCGAGTTAGAAAAAAAATGAAAGAATAATTGTATGAGGTGAACTTCGTGTAAAAAATATAAACTTACCCTGACTTAAACTTCTCAACAGCCGGGTGATGTAAGTTAATGAGTAACCTCAAACCTGACCAATTGTTACATATATTTGGTCTACCATTGTCTATATATAAAAAGAAAAGAAGTCAAATTATATGGAATCATTATAAACAACCTATTAGTAAAATAGAATACGTGTACATGAAGTTCAGCTCCAAGCTTGCATTGGGCATGAGTCAATATTAGGACAACAGGTTCCATATTCTTTCGGGCAACAAGAAAGTTGATCAAACAATTAGAGTATTTTTCCTAGAGTGTGACATCAACCATGTTGCCACTGATTATTCAAAGACATAACAACATGGTTAGCAAGTATTTGAAAATTACAATATTACAATATTATGTCGTTAGCAAGTAATACCTTCCATCAGTTAGCACAATGTTGGTACACAGTTTCTTTCCATATCCAACTGGTGTAGTTTTCACAACCTCATGAAGAAGTCCGATGATATCTACAAATAATAAACATTGTATCAATTGCAGATTAAATATAAGACAAACAAAACTACCAAATATAAGAGATTAATTACTAATACACTAAATTATACCATATAAAACATCTGTTTTGAACTTTCCTCCTTGAATTTCCTTAAAATCTTTAAACTGAAATCATGCAGAGGAATGTCACTTAATTTGTCATATTTTTGCACCTTTGTACCAGAACCAAAAACAACCTTGAATGGATGATCAACTGCCTTAAATGCAACATCGTTATGAAACACATGACAATTATACAAAACATATGTCTTGTGTTCCTCAATTAAAGCCTTCCAGTGCTCCAGATCCCTGTATCTCGTTATGACATGAACTCGATCACCCTAAATTTTCATAAACATTACTAAAAATAGTTAAATCCATATGAATAAGACAAACAAATTTGATTGTAAATTAATCATAAATAATATTATTAACCTTTGCATCGCAAATAATGAACTCCATATGTTGATTCCCATTACTACCAGTCACAATCCACGAATCAAGCACTCTAAATCCAATTTTCCATATGTCCATATCTTTTCTGAGATTCTTAATGTAGTCAAAATCCCTTGACATTGAAAGCCCTATTAACCAAAATAATTATCGAGACATCAATAAAGCAAAAAAGATGATATCATATAGCAGCAAACAACATTGTTATTTCATAACGGAAAGGGTTAAAAAACATCATAAGCAACAAAAAAAAATATTTAAAAATATAACCGAGAATAACAAATTGTTCTCAGTTTGAAATATCAAACCCTTTAGCAATGAAAAAAAGGGAAAACCAAGAAAACATAAAATGATAACATTGATGTTACATGCAAGCTTAACTCTTGAAATGATGAAGCCGTAGTTGCTGGAATCATGACTTTAACATGTTCATTTGAGAAAACAAACCGTCAAATAAAAAAAAATGAGACCCTTTTGTAATGAAGAAAACAACATTTCTTAAAAAAGAACCGAGAATAAGAAACACCAAACTTTCAAAAGATCAAACCTTTTAACAATGACTTGAAGTAAAAATGAATAAAAAACCCATAAATGCAAGAATTCGTAGTTTTAACATGTTGATTTGAGAAGAAAAAAAACCTAAAAATGTAAAAATCATAACTTTTAGTAATGAAGAAAAGAAAAAATCTGAAAACAACAACTACGTGAATGAAGAATCAGGAGAAAAAATCTGAAAACAACAACAACGTGAATGAAGAATCATGAGTTTAACATTATAGTTAGAATCCAATAAAATGTATGAAAATTGGTAAATCTGATTGAACATGCAAGCTTACCTCTTGTAATGATGAAGCTGAAAGAGAAGAACTTGTTGAAGTTGAACTCTGCAAACACTAAACTGTGGTTTACTGGACTTTGTGTTGGGAATAGATGAATTGATGTGAAGGAGGGAAACCTATAACACGTTAGTAGAATTAGGCTGATGATGTGGTAGTTTGTGTTCAATTTAAGTATAATTGGATTACGAAATTGCCCTTGGCGAGGGTATAATTGTAAAGTAACATATACATTGTATTAATAGATAGATAGTAGATACTGGTTGGTTGGATGGTCTTTATATGTATAATTATTAATGTTTCAATTTTAATAAATTTGTGGTACTATGACTTAATGAGAAACATGAGAAAGAAATCAATGATCGTTTGTTAGAGTTGAATGTCAGGTGGGGTTTAGTCTGGGGCAGTAGAGTTTTTTCCCACCATGGGAAAAAAATTTCAACCATTAGATTGATGAAGAACATTAATTTTATCATGGACTGCCTACACCATATTTTTTTCCTTTCTCTTTTACACTCTTATATTTTTGTTTAGATCTGAAAATTTTTTCTTTCCTTGATCTGGAAACAATTGGCCGGATTTTCTCGCGCCTGCCTGTATTATTAAGAGTGACTTAGAGGTTGAATTTTTTCACGATTTTTTGCAGGCATGTTTAGGACATAAAAACAACACCGCCCACAAAAAATGAGAATTTTCCGACAAGGGACGGGATTAAATATGAATTTTTTATGCGCCAAAAACTCAAAAACGCGAAACAACAAAACATGCACCTAGAAAACGAATTTTGAGCTGTTTTTTGCAGACACCTCTATAAAAATGCATATAGAGGATCTGTAAAGTTTCGTAGCATTCCGACAAAGCCTCGATTTATTTTGATTCTTCGGGAAACAAACGGGGGGTTTGGTTTTCGTTTCTTGGGATTTTGACGCTTAAAATATCCATGCTATCAATGAATCCCTCGAGCAAAAACTCCAAAATTTTGCGATGGAGGTCCTTATGATGTCCTAAACATGCCTGAATATTCGGGAACAAAATTTGGCCCGTGGATGGATGCACATTTGAAAAAAAAAATGCGATTTTGCGCGTGGGTGCGAGAAAATTCGGCCAATTGTTTCCAGATTAAGGAAAGAAAAAAATTCCAGATCTAAACAAAAATATAAGAGTGTAAGAGAGAAAGAAAAAAAATATGGTGTAGGAAGTCCATGATAAAATTAATGTTCCTCATCAATCTAATGGTTGAAATTTTTTTCCCATGGTGGGAAAAAACTCTACTGCCCCAGGCTAAATCCCACCTGAATGTCAAGGCTATGGATTTGCTTGGAATAAGGCTGTTATTTATGGTTCGAAAATGCTGTTATTCTTGAGATTATGAAGCAGATTGTGTAGATATACACTTAGGATAAACTTGACAATGTATTTTATTTTAAATTTTTATGTAAATTACAAACACTTCTTTGATGAACGTTTTCTTCTAAGCAAAGGATGGTCCATGGGCCCATGGCATTGTTTAAAATATAGTCATATATCTTCAATAGAGCTGCTTCTCTCCTATATTCTAAAACAGCCCTTAATTTATGGCTCAGGCTAGGGTGAGAGACCAAAACATGTCTCTCACCGTGTAAATGAGCTTTTAACCGTTAAATATATTAATAAATTATTGTGCGGTCAGATCGTGAAAAAATCCTACGGTGAAAAATCAATTTGGTGATTTTATTAATCAATCTAATGGTTAAAAACTCATTTGCACGGTGAGAGACATGTTTTGGTCTCTCACCGTAGCCTTCACCTTAATTTATTTCTTTTGACAAAAATAACCCATCTCTAGATTTAGATGTATATGTCCACGCGGAATTTGAAATCATTTGATATGTCATTAAAATATGTAAAGATCAACGTTTTAACACTTTTATTAAACAACATTAATCTTTATGCATTTTAATGACATCAAATAATTTCAGATTTGTAATTTTTTTTACAGAGATGATCAAACAATGAGAGATATAAAAAAAAGGTACTGTAAATTATTAAATATAATGAATGTGATTAAAAATGAGTCGTAAAGGAAGAGAAACTTCACATCAGCTAAAACAAATAGGACTTGTGTTTTTTTCAGCACATGTTATGTTGCCCTTTTGGTTTGACGCTTGAATGATATATAGTATGACTTTCTTTTGGGAACCACATGTGGGGACACACTTAACACCATAATATTGCTGATTGATTTATTGACCTTTCTCCTATTGAGTTGATAGTGATACCCTCAAAGAATCAGTAGATGGAGAACCAGAACCAGAACCAGAACCAGAAGAGGAACGGAGGAGAGGTTGTTGATGGGTCCAACATTATGGAATTGGTTGGAAACGAGCAAGGATTCAACAAGTTTGTGGAGCACAAATTTCATGAGCTGGATAAGGACAGAGATGGTAAGCTCTCCTTGAAGGAGCTTGAGCCCGCTGTTGCTGACATCGGTGCTGCTCTTGGTTTGCCTGCTCAGGGCACTACTCCTGACTCTGATCACATCTACTATCAGGTAAGCTTTCTCTTTTTATTATCAGTAATGTATGTTGCTCTTCCCTTTTTTTTTCGCGGTAGTATTTCCATGACAATATTATATTATTATCACATATAAACAAAATTAGTTAATTTCTCAATGTATTGTTATCACTTTTCTTATTATGAAATAAATTCCTTTTGAGTTTTTTCTTTAAGCTTTGGCCTGGTCAAGCTAGCCCCTTTCTTTTTGTGTATGTGGTTCATTAGCAAACACACACACAAAAAAAAAAAAAAAGCTTATTGCTTGAAGAGGAATTCTGAACTTGGATAAAATGACTTAAGTGATAACATGAATTTTAAAATTATTTTTTAATGTGATACTTTATAGAAGCTGGCCCCAGAAGTGTCCTATCCTAATTATCCATGACAACGTGGTCGGTCCGGTGGGAATATGCTTTTTGGTTGCAATTACTTGCCCTGCTCAATTTTGCTTTTTATTGCCATTTTTCTGCCAATCTCCTTTCAGGCAGAATCTGGTGACACATATCTTTTTTTTCTTCTTCTAGGCCAGTGTAATTATGATTTTTGACCTCAATTAAACCCTCCAGGGTATTCTCAATTTCCCACGGCTTAGACCCTTTGGGCCGCCGCTATAGACTAATCCTTGAGTCTGCAACAGAACATTCGATTTTTTCATTAGGCTGTCTCCCATATTGGTAATATATATGTTAAAGTTCAACACCTAGTATATGCTAAACCATTGACGGTTCATGCCGTTTAATCTTTGAACTTGAAGAATACTTCATTACAGTTGAAAAACTTGAAAATTTATAGTTTAGAGTAGACTTTTAATTAGAGAGATATAAGCTTATAAAGTTGGTCTGCTATCATAGTTAATGATGAACTCTAGGGACCCAAATTACTAGTGCAGTAGTGCTAACTGATATCTGAAGTTAGTGCTTGTGTGAAAAGGCAAAGGTGGTCTTTAAATGGCATCCTTTGGGAAAAGCAATTGTCTTGCCTTACCAAAAATGTTAAAGACGGGCAAGCAAGCATAAACGGCACCTTAGCCACAGAAAGACAAAAATAGAGGCAGTATGATTATATATCAATGATGTGCTCAGATAATTAATAAATGGACCCCAGTTTCCTGTCATCATGAACCTATGGAATCATACGATCTGCAACCATTCGATCAAAACTACTAATTCAATTTCAAAGTGAGTTTAATTTTCAAATCAGATTTGCCGTATAAATAATATAGGCTTTCCCTATATTGTTTTCCCTAAGATTAATTATATTTCTGTGAATTAGAAGATTTTGATTGCCATTGTATTTTCAAATTCAATAGACGTCATCAATTTCTAAAAATTAAGACTAGGAAGATGTTTGGATAAACAACTTAATTAATTGTTTATTCAGTACTTGTTTATCATATGAGAACTTATGTTGTAAGTGCTCAACTTTTATTAGTTATTGCGTCTGAATATGTATGTTAAAATGGATGTGGTAAGTTTTAACTGTTTCGATGAGATATCTATCTAGGGGAGTTTAATAAGGATAAGCTAAAAGAGTCTATAAATTTATTTCAAGTTATTTCTTACAGTCTTCTAAATACTTAGACAAGTGTCTGTTATGAAGAAAAAGAATCCAAAAAGCTCATTCAAATGCCCCTATAATGTTTTGCCTAGATATTGTAGCATAAAGTATGAGAAGAAGAATGTTTCAGGTAAGTAACAGTTTATGCCGCAAGTGTAACAGGCAAAATAAGTTTCCCCATTTTGAGTTGAATAATAAATGCATCTCGTCTAGTTTTCAATGCAATACTATCTTTTACTTGCTTCTCCATCACATTCAAAAACAAGTTTACAAATTCATGCTAATGAAGAGGCTATATATGTTGCCGAGTGTAACTATGTTCTATACCATTGATGATTCATACCACTTAGTCTTTGAACTTGAAGCATACTTCATTACAAGAGTGATAAAAAGTTGGTCTGCTATCATAGTTAATGATGAACTATAGAGACCCTAATTGCTAGTGCTAACTGCTATCGGAAGTTAGTGCTTGTGTGGAAAGGCAAAATTGATCTTTAAATGGAATCCTTTGGGATAAAGCAAATGTGTCTTACCTAACCAAATATGGTAAATATGGGAAAACAATCATAAAAGACACCTTAGAAACAGGGAGAAAAAAATAGAGGCAATATGATTATATATCAATGATGTGATCAGATATTTGATGAATGGACCTAAATTTCCTGTCATCATGAACCTATGCAATCATATAATCTGTAAGTCAAGACCATTCGATCAAAACTAGACAACTCAAATTTTGAGTTTAAGTTTTCAAATCTGATTTACCGAATAAAAATATGAGCTCTCCGTATACTGTTTTCCTTAAGATTATTTATATTTTTGTGAATTAGAAGACTTTGATTGCCATTGTATTTTCAAGTTCAATAGAAGTCATCAATTTCCTTCAATGATTTATGCATGTCCTATTAAAATTTCTGCACATGAATCTGCCCGGCCTGAACTAGAATAAAATTTTGATGGACTTGTTGTATAGGTGTTGAATGAATTCACTCATGGAAAGCAAGAAAAAGTGAGCAAGAGTGAGTTCAAAGAGGTTCTCTCAGACATTCTATTAGGCATGGCTGCTGAACTGAAGCGAGACCCAATTGTTATACTCCGCATGGATGGCGAAGATCTTCTTGAGTTTGTTAATGGTCCAAGTTATTATACAGAAATGACATCCATATTCTCTCAGGTTCAAAACTCTAGTACATCACTTCGTGAACTTGTTATTGAAGCTTTTGGAAGACTCGATGTTGATCGAGGAATTCCTCCTACATCAGATTCTTGGGTAATAGACTCTCTAATGCAACAATATTCTTGCATGATCAAACATAATTAAAATTTAAACTAAAAAACAATAGATAAATTGTATGATCAAACATAATTAAAATAAATGTCAATCTTGTTTTCAATTTAATTAATGCAAGTATATATATCCTCTTGTCACTATCTCCACTTAGGTTTTTAACAACATTGTGGATCCGGCACTGTTGTCTCAAGCTTTGGATAGGCCTGTTAGTGATCAAGAGACATTTTTGGAAGAATTCAAGAAGGTGGCATTGAGTGTGGTTGATTGCCTTAAAGAGAAGCCTGTCATTGTAGCTCACAGTGAAAACACTTTTGATGGAAGTGGTGTCAAAAGACTCTTATCAAACAAGTTTGAATTAGACAAGGTTTTATTTTCATTCCTGCCATTGCTACTGAGCTCTTAATTCACTTTGATATATTTTATTTGTGGTTTTACCTACTCTCTTGTATGCAGACGTTGAACACGACTTTAGGGAATCTGCCAAAAGATCGAAACGGAAAAATATCAAAGGATTACTTGCAGGTGACACTAGATGTGGTGTCTCCATCTGCTGGTTTACCTCCAGTTGGTGCAATTGAAGAGGTATGTTATTGTTGCCAATGCATATTAGTCAATATATTCATCCATATATAATGTTTGCAACGGAATTTATATCAATCTGTCTCCATTTTGGGACGGATTCAAAGGATTCCATCACAATGTTTGATTAAATTCTGTCCCAAGCTCTGTCTTGTAGTGGCGGATGAACATATTCCGTCCCAACAAATATTGCGACTGAAATGATTTGTCGCTAATTTCGTCCCAAAAATGAGTTGTGACAAGATTTCAACTGCATTGCGACAAAATATTCCGTCCCAAAATCCCTTTTGTCTTGTAGTGACGGCTATACTTGCATTGAATGAAAATATATTACTAGCAAATAAAAAAAATTAACTGTAATTATCGATGTGTTTGATTTTACAGATGGATAAGGTTATTAGTGAAGCCTTTAAGACGGTGAATAATGCAGATGACAAGAAGATGATGATTAAAGAAGAAGAATTCAAGAAAATTTTAATTGAAATACTGGGGAGTATCATGTTGCAGTTACAAGGAAGTCCCATTGCTGTTTCTTCAAATTCAGTTTTACATGAGCCTTTAAGCTCATCTTCTACACTTTTGAACCCATCTTAATATTCATGTTCTAGTGAAACAGCGTATGCGTAACCGATTAACGACATGGCTGGTCAAAAACCAAGTACAATATTTATTTTTATTTACCTATGCAAATTGTTTCCTGCATCATATTTCTCCGGTCTCTCACATTTCATATATTTATTTATTTGTCTCGTGCTAATGGTCATTTTAAAATACTAATGAAGCGTTAATCAATTTTTTTCCATAAATATACTACCATTGCTTTGCTCATGTACTGCCATTCATTCTCGAGCTGTCCTGCCTTAGAAAAAAAGTAGCCATATGTTTTCTGTGACGGGAACAGTTGGAATCCTTGGAAATATAGTGGCTTCGTATAAATCTAGGACATGGATATGGTTTGGGCACAAACTAGGGAACATATGCCCTTCGTTATCTCCACAACTTTTCCTCTCAACCAATATGTAATCTCCTTGTTGAATTGAAGCATATGATAATTGTCATGTACACTGAAGCATATGATAATTGAAGCATATTCATTCAATAAATGATTTATCTAGTCTATATTAGAATTAAATGCATCATTTATTGAACAAATTTAAAAAGTAAATTTTTTCTTATAACAAAAACAAGAGAGAATATACAATAATGAAACAACCGGACATTTACCCTTTATTAAATTTGAAGTATACTTATACTTATAATGTTGGAATTCCCTTATGAATTTCTAATTTTTGGTGTAAATACACTTGGGTAGTAGAAGATTTTTGAAAGCAAAAACAATTCAAGTAAATGCATATGTGGAAAAGAACTCTATCATGTCATGCTGACGTTGCCAAAGAAGGGACCACACACATAAAATAAACAACGAGAGTGTACACGAATATCACAAGGTAACACTAATTATAGAAGAGTCTTGTTAACCAGTATCTCCGGAACACTCTTTAACAATTCTAAATTAAGTAATTATTTTTTAAAAATATCAGACTTTTCAATTTTCAATGCACTCATTACACTAACTTTCATAAAAGTTTACCATTTTAGATCATTTAACTCCGGGCACTAGTTAACATTTTGTGCTATGGTTGAACCGTTTCTGTTAACAAGCTTATTGTTGTCGTGTGCACAAAAGCGCATATAATTTGATTAACTAAAGTAGTAATTTTTATCTTTGAGATACTATCGGGTACAATAGCGACCTCTTTCAATACAGTTTTACTATTCACAAGCACATAAATAAAACCTTTGGATATTTTCCTCAAACTATCGAGGTTATATAGTTTGTAAGGCTTGAATTTAGAGTGGAATCATATATCCATTGTGTAGCTTGTTAGCTTGAATTTAGAGTGGAATCTTTCTAATACGGGAATTTGTCCTGTAACGATAAGTAGGTGATATTTCCAATGACCCCTTTGTTTGATCCGAGTAATATATATGATAACCCTCCTAACAATAAGTGGATAGCGAGCTTCTCTATATTATTTGACTTGACACACAACTTCTATTAATATTTATAAAACACATTCTCTGTCTCATATTCTTTGTAGGGAAAAAATGACGCTAATTGTTCACCGTGTATATCTTCCTACTGCACTTAAGTTGATTTTGTTAATTACTACTCTCTGCACTTTATCAGGTGCTGCATGCACTTCTCCTTCTTCTACCACTTCTATTCTGTTCTTGCTAATTTGACATTAATACTTTTTTGCTCATTTCACATTTGTATGCAGATTGCTATGACCCTTTGGATCCGAATGGGAACATTTCTGTAACATTTGACATTTACCAACGTATGGAAAATGGATATCTGGTCAGTACCAATTAAAATCGCACACGTCTTTGTATGAATTGATTTAGGCTAAAAGTGAGTTGAACGTAATATGTTTTGATACATTCATGTAAAATCAATTCTAGAGGCAAATACCCCTCAATTCTTACTTCAGGCTAGAATAAATTCTTAAAAGAACATCCAAACATGTCAAAATTGAAGATTAACAATTATGGTCAGCAAAGTATAACAAAACTTAAAATTGTCTGAATAGGATTATTATTATTATTTTGATTCATTTACATATACAATATAAAATTACAATGAAGCACAACTAGATAGAATCTACTACATCTTGAATTGAATTGAGTGTTTTCCAATTCCACAGGCAAGGGTGACTCTTGAAAACCATCATCAATATCGGCATGTAGACAAACCAGGGTGGAAACTAGGATGGACATGGGCTAATAAGGAGGTGATATGGTCAATGAGTGGTGCAATTGCAACTGATAGGGGTGATTGCTCATCTTACAGTGGTTCTCAGATGCCACATTCATGCAAGAAAGATCCAATCATAGTTGATATATCTCCAGATGTGTCACAAAACAGGTCAGACCGTTGCTGTCGTGGTGGCCGCCTCTCTGCCCGAGCCGTTGATTCTTTTAATTCATTGACTTCATTTGAACTTGAAGTAAGAAACTTGGAGGAAAAGGAAAATTCACTTGGACAAGCACCTAATAATGTTACATTCATGGCCCCAGGTCCTGGTTACACTTGTAGCTCATTTGTGACTGTTGATCCCTCAGTGTCCTTAGATTTTGGAGGACAGAGACAAGTTCCAGTTCTCAGTAAGTTACTCAACTCAAATTCTCTTAAAAATAATTAAACAAAGGGCATTGTTTGATGTCATGAAATGGTTCCATCATGAAGTGTCACGAAATAATATCATTGGCCATTGATCTGTGTTTTCTGTCAAATGCATATTGAAAAATTTCTCCCTTGTTTTGAAATCTGACACGAATGATTTCCTAATATTCGTGATTTTTCTATCGTGTCATATAGGACTGTCGTTAATCAAATATAGTGAGTCATAACAGTGTTTAAATAAAAGAGGTAATTAACACAGTTAACAGACAACATTGATGTATATGTTGTGATTTACTGTTGAACATCATTGGTGCTCAATAACCGAACACAACAAATTGTAAATCATATCTAATCTATATTTTTTCATCGATTTTCTCATTGTGTGTCACACAGATTCTCAATACTAGTATATATACATTTTGCATTCCAGGAACTTGGAAGTCAACATGTACGTACTCAAGTTTCTTAGCAAACAAGTCACCAGTATGCTGTGTTTCTTTCTCAACATTTTACAATCCTATCATCACACCATGCCGTAATTGCAGTTGTGGTGGATGCAGGGAAGCAAATAAAAATTCATTGTCTTGCATAAGGTGCATGTTATTTCATTTGCTCAAACATTCGTGTTTTTTCATTAATGTCATTAATATGTCGATTGTTGTGTGCTTACTGCTAATTATTAAGCAACCAGGCCAGGTGATCCTCTGGGAGGGTCAAATGATGAGAAAAATATAATTGAATGTACCGACCACATGTGTCCAATTCGAGTCCATTGGCATTTCAAGAACAATTATATGAATCAATGGAGGATCAAGCTTACAATTTCTAACTACAACTTCAATAGAAACTACTCTAACTGGAACGTGCTCGTTCAACATCCCGGTTTTAACCAAAAGGCAACAACTTACAGCTTCAATAGCACTAAACTTTCAACTATTGGGATCCAAGGTAATTTCCTACAATCCATTCAACGATTGTACAACAATTTTGTGTTCAATAACTTTTTTTGTTCTAACCCTTCGGTTTCTAAGATAAAAGACTCTAATAATCCAGAGTTAAATAATGTATGACCAAATATTTTACTGGCAAGAGATCGAACTCAATTCGACCTTAACTTGAATTCATTAACTACCTGAGTTCAACTATTTGTATTTTTGATGTATGTAGTTTGTTTCAGCTATTGAATAAATTGATTGATAAAATAGTACTAGTAGTATTTTATATATAGTGATTAAGAGATTATTTAATTTGAGGCAGATGGAGTTGCTCTTTTCTGGGGGATAGATTACTACAACAGTGAATTATTGCATTCTGATAAGGACCGAGTTGGTTCTGTGACAACAGAAATACTATTGGAAAAAGATCAGAATTCCTTCACATTGCAAAACGGATGGACATTTCCAAGAAGAATATATTTCAACGGTGAAAACTGTGACATGCCTTTACCTGACACATTCCCTATGTTACCAAATGGTAGCTCCAGTTTAAGACCAACTTCCCATGTTTTTACTCTTTCATTAACTTATTTGTTACTTGCCCAATTAGTACTGTTGTAGTAATACTGTAGTACTCCTTTGGTTTTGATTTGAACACTTACTACATACTTAGTTTCTAGTATATCTTAATTCCTCAATTTTGAAGGGTCCATACCATTGTGTTTTATTATTATTATTATTATTATTATTATTATTATTATTATTATTATTATTATTATTATTATTATTATTATTATTATTGTAATATATACATGCGTTTGGGAAGAGTTCCCCTCTCCATGTACTAGGAATCCAAATCCAGGTACTCAATTTTTCCAGCATCTGGAGCATAATAATGATAGTATATATGGTCCATTACATTTTAATTCTGTGAGGAATAGTTTTTTTTTTCAAGTCCTGTGCGGATCATCGCGTAGGAGTATGCCCTAACTCCATCACCACCGTCCACATGATCACCAACGACCTCCTAAGAAGGTGTCGTACTTCGCGGGGGCTGTTAGAGCTTTCTACACCTATATAAGGGTGATTTCGCATCACCCTCAAGGTACAATTCACTTTTACCATTTTCTGCAGATAACAACCTCTTTCGGTTACTAACTTGAGCGTTGGAGTGCTAACGTGCCTGCAAACACATTTCTCCTCCCCGTGAAGACTTAACATCCGCCGCACTGGAGCACCGTGAACAATCGTTCCTTTTTCTCGATTGTCGCTAGACAAATCACTATTATATAATATATTTAAATTTAATTATTTATAATTTAATTACCATTTATCAACAACTATTTTTTGGTTTCCTTTTAAAAAAAACCAAAATGTTTTCCTTTTAAAAAAAAACCAATATGTTTTCCTTTTAAATGTGATAATTTTTTCAATTGGAATTCAAACTTTATGTCATTCTAGATCGACTTCTTTGTAGAAAATTTTAATCTTAGTTGTTTTGTTTTTTGGAAAAAAGGGTTGGGTTAAGTTTATAATTCCATAAGCAAAACTTGGATGTTGAATAATTTAACTTTGATCTAATTTAATGTTAAAACATTATTACTTGTGCCGAAGTTACCGCATAAAACCAAAAAAATAAAAATAAAAATAAAAAATCCACTACTATTATAAGAATTTTAATTACACCAAAATCCCTTAATTAACTACGGTAAAACTCATTAAATCACTAATTTAAGGGATTTAATCGTCATTTTCTCCCACTAATCATAGTTTCCATCTCCTAATAAGACTAATTAATGCACATTCATTTTCCAATAAATTTGCATTATGTTAAAGCATCTTTGGTTTTCCCATTACTCATTTTAAACTCACATTATTTCTCTAGATCCTTCAGTATTATCTCTTTCCTATTCCCGAACTTCTACCTTTCCTTCAATACTACTTTCTCTCTAATAGTCCTTCAATATTACTTCTTCCAATTTATTATTTCTTCTCCTTCAATTTTTCTAACGTTGCAAAAGCATTGATGAAGCTCGACATGGCAAAGTTGTTTGTTTTGGTTTTCGGAAATAAACAATAGAATAAATAAGTGGTGTGAAAAGTCATGATATTGACTCCAATACTTTTGTGATTTGTTCACAAAATCAATTCCGAAAATAATGTTTTTAGTTCCAATTTGATGGATGTTGTGAATGCTAACCACGTGAGATGCTCTGAAAACACCAAAAAGTCCACATGCATCAATGAATTTTCAGACTTGGAATTGTTGCGGTACTACGACAAAGGATTCACTAACGCCGTTGGTAAAGGTTTACAAATGCAGTATGAATCTTCTTTTATAAATGTGTGGTTTTTTTAAATGAGGAAAGAGGGGAGTTTAGAGGTGGCCGGTAAATTCCCTTCTAAAAATAAACCGTTTTTAAGTTAACTCCTAAATTTTTTTTACTAAAGGTTGTGGGAAGAAGGTAGATGTTGCTGAGAGTTGGCCGACAGTGGTGGTTGCAAGTAGAGAAGATGAAAGAACAAAATGAGATGATAGAGGAACAAGTTGTCGTAGAGATAAAACAATAAATATTTGTTTCAATGATTCACTTTTTTTTTTACTTTTACAATTAATAGATAATTAATAAAATTAGAGATGTGTGATGATCATCATGATGAAATGTTAACTTGCAAGCATGTTAGGAGTGAGAGTGGTGATATCTGCATATTTGAATTTGAGGTGTGATAGGTAGCAACTCATGTGTTACATATGAGGAAAAATGGTCAGGTAATCAAATAATGCAACTAGCATAATTTTTTTTTAAAGAAATTAGAATGAAATACATTAAACGGAAGTAGATCCAAACTTTCATAAGGAATGTTAGACTAAGACTCAAAGTATGATACAACCAATATTACAATAAAGGATCGAAAACAACTAATCGAGCGCAAACTATGTAACATGAATACAACAATGAAGTGGATAAACAACTAATCCATAACACTCAAACACCAGCCAGCAAAATCAAATGAAGCAAATAAAAACTCTTCCCATAATCGCTTCTTAAATGCATAAAATGTTGAAAATGATCAACTATATGCATCACGTCAGCTGAGTAAATGCCCAATCATTGACGAATAAGTGGTCATATGCGGCCAAACAAGTCACAAACTAGAAAGAGGTGATCCGCATTTTCCTCTTTCCCACACCTAATCATACAAAACCTGACTTAACCTAAATACAACCACCACGAATCAAATTATCTTTAGTTGGTAACTGAAATTTCTAGCAGGACTGATTCTGAACTATAAAACAGAGTATAATACGTAGACTAGAGTATACAATTCAGAAGCAAAATAACAGACAGAAAGAAAAGAACACAGGAGATTTGTTAACCCAGTTCGGTGACAAACACACCTACGTCTGGAGGCTACCAAGCCAGGAAGGAAATCCACTAAATAGTATCAATTCAAAGACTCATGACAACAGCCCCTGTTTCACAGCCTTATCACTTAATCACTACCCGTATAGATTTCTACCTAGGAACTCCTAGATATAAGATCCCACTTACTTCCTACCCAAGTAATCACTGCCCCAGTGATCTTAAAACTCTAAGACAATTCAAGGATGAAGACACTCTTCAAAAAACACAAAAACATCACTTTTGCTTAAAAGCTTTAAGTGAATACAACTCAATAACAAAACAATCAACTCTAACACTTGAGTGGTGCACAGAAATAAAGCATAAAGCTTACAGACTCAAAACCTAAGACTCTCTCTATAACTTCTGTTTTTTTTGTCCTTCTTCAATAACAGCGTCCTCTATTTATAGTCTTCAGCAGCACATAATTCTGAACAAAATAATCTTCAACAGATATTGTTCTAAAGTTCTTTAGAAGCTCATAGAAGCAAATATATTTTAGAAATATATTTTTCAAAGATTGCTTTGAAAATATTTTCTTAAATAAAAGAAATGTCGCGGTGATTTTCGGAGATCAGGCTATTGATTAGCGTTGACTCACTAATTTTATTTCACGACTGAACTTTTAATTTTTCAAAAGAAAAGGGCAAAAAGTTCTAAATTACCACATTTTAAAGATTTAGGGTTCAGGGGTTAGTTAAGTTTAGGGAAGGTGTTAGCACCCTAAACGTTCGTAGTGCTCTACGAGAACCTCTTGATTTTATTTATTTATTTTGGCTATAACTTGCTTATTTTTTTTAAAAGAAAAGAATGAATTAGAGTAGTGAGAAAAAATTGTTTTTTTATTTATATGATTTGGAAGGACAAAGTCCTTTGCCTACGTACCCGTGAGGGATCAAAACCTCGTAGTTCGGGGTAAAAATACCGATTGATTTGTTTTTGTGTTTTTTAGTTTTTTTTTAAGAAAGTTTTAAAAGTATAAATAAAGCCAAGTGGCAAGAGATTAAAATTTGTTTGTATTTTTTTTTATTTTTGGAAAAATGATTAAAGTGTTATTAAAGTTGAATAATGGTTATTTAAGAAAAATAAAAGAAGAAAAAGGGGCACTTGATTGAAAATCAAGGTTTGTTTAAGAAAAGATTTTTTTGAGTTTTTGATTATTTGCATGTTTTTTGTTTTTTATAATTTAACTAAGACTGAAAAAAAAAACATAACCAAAAAGCTAAACGCGAGGAATTTCCGTGGTGACGTTGGATCACCACGAAATCCTTTTGAAATTAAACTAACCTAATATTTTTGTTTTTTTTTAAAGCGAAATAAGTAGATAAAATAAAAGGACACATGCATGATTTCTTCTCATTTATAATTTACGTTGGTCCTAAATACATTCTAAAGCTATGCAATAAAAGGAAAATAAATGACGGATAAAACTAACACGAACAAAAATAAAGATGCATGAGATGATTGTGAAATATGAGTAAATAAAATGCTAAAATAAAAAAAAATACTACCTTTTTTTAGAAAACAAATACTCACTACAAGAAAATCAGCTCTTTGCGACAGTTAAAAAGTGGATTTGCGACTGTTCAAATAGTCGCAATTTGACCTTTGCGACGGTTCCTGAACAGTCGCGGAATTGTGTGTCGCTAGGTCATTTTTGCGACGGTTGACAGAACTGTCGCTCCAACTGTCGCTAGAGGTATTGCGACTGTTCAAACAGTCGCAAAGCGCTTGTTTTTTGTTTGTTTGAAGAGGTATTGTGACGGTTTGAACTGTCGCAAAGCGCATGATTTTTGTTTTTGTGAAGGGCCATTGCGACAGTTCAAACAGTCGCTATTCACAAAATTGCTTTCAAAAAATGTGGGGGCTAAACAACATTTATTTGCAACAATTTTGTCAAAAAAATTTAACATAATTTAGACTAATTATGACAAAAGTAATTCTTAATTATAAATATGAACTAACCATAAACTAAATTATGAATTTCACATTCATATAAAATGATTCAATAAAACATAATTAAATGATACAACAAGGTTTCTTGAGTCCCTAACATGAAAATTTAATCAATTATCTAAATGGTCCCTCAAAATAAAGTTGGCTTGATCAAAGCGAGGTAAATGGCCAAGACTCAAAAACGTCATACCCCGTTTGGTGATTCTATGTCTTCCATCTGGAAAAAAAAATTCGTAGATTATATAAGAACCACACTAGTTGACAAAAAATTCTATAGAATCACTAATGACTAAAGTGTTGGTATAATCAGAATACGAGATGTCTAATCTTCATCCACGGTAAAAATCTGTGTATTGCAGGGTTTACTAGCCACATATAATCTTGGTCTGAGACAGGGAAAATTATACAAATGGAACAAAAAATCAAACGATGAAGTGCTAAACTAACCTGCAAATGACTTTTGACTTCATCGTTGGTGAAGCCATCGACTTTCATTAGTTCCCTGATCTGTTTGGGCGTGGCAGCTAAAACATGTCACACACAATTCACAATTAGATTTGGAACAATTAACAATAAGAATGAACTAATTATGCTGATGAGTAATATATTCACTCACAATTTGAACCGCCTAGTTGTTGAAGGGCATGCAAGAAGCGTTTGTGTAATTCCTGTGACCAGCACCGGCGCTGCTTCCTCTGACCTTTATCGTCTCTTTTGCTGCCGCTTTCAACAATTGGTTCTGTAGAACTTGTAGCCGGTACTTGACGCGAACTGGTTGGTGCTTTATCACTTTCTAATGCATTATCTTTTTCAGCAGCAATTTCCTCTTTGTGGAATGGTTGAAATGCCCCACCATTTCTCTTCACTTCTACAACATTTGTTTTTCTAGGCACTTCCTGAACAAACATTTCACATTCTCTTAATTTCTTTTCCATTATGAAACAAACAAAAAGTTCAAAAGCAACAATTCCATTCAATGTCTCAAGCAGACAATAGGTTTGATGAATTGAGAGACGCGGAAGAAGTCCTAATCAAAAGGTTCACAGTTCAAAATTGCTAATTTACTAACATTTGCTTATAAAATAAAATTTCATTCATTAAAATCAACTTTGGTTTTGCCATCCAGAAATGGTCAGCGGTACAACTTGTTGTCCGCTTGCCTTTTAGTCCAGTGTAATTTTCTATGATTAAATAGTACAAAAAAAATTGACGTTGGTTTTGCAATTTTATACCTCTTTAGCAGATGAAGGATTGGGATTCCACAACTGAACAGATCTTAGCCAATCAGATTTCATCTTATGTGATGAATGTTGCTCCTCATCATCATCATCTTCTTCCTCATCATTTTCATCACAATTAGGTGACAATGCCCTTTTCTTGATAGGAATAAACTCTTCAAAAACAAGGCCTTCATCCGTTGATGTCTGTTCCGAACACTCCGATTGTGTTTCAAACAACTGTTGCTTACACGTTTCAATGGCTGCATATTCACAAAACATAACACATAAAAAAATAAGTAGAAAAATACAGACTAAGAAACCAATGAAAAATCTTTAACATGGTATAAAAAAAGGCTATTTGTTTTGTTTACCTTGTGTAACAAGCTCAAGAGAAAGAGGAAGGTCTCTAGGGAAAACCTGGATTTTCTTCTTTTCTATATCCAATGCTAGGATATAGAATCACAAGACTCTTGCCAAGATGCACCACTTATGATTCCAGCACGGTCGGTTCTACAAGTATTCTGATTCTCATGTTTCGCGTTTTTATAAGCTCCACAACCAGTGAGAATAATAGCATAAACCCATACGATTATCACCGAAAATATAACCGCAAAGCGGGCAATGATATGCCTTCCTCCTTTCATCATGAGGCATGTACTGTTCAGAGTAATGCCACCACTTTAGAATATAACACTAGTATGGAAGAAAGCAAAGGAAACCAAGAACCAACAAACTTTCACCTGTGAAAGTAGTATTAGGATTACAATTTCTGGAAGTCCAATCTCAATACATTTTGCAAGCTAAGATTCAAAAGCCACAGTTAAGAAAGTGTGAATATAATCATAACAATTAATATACTTAAATTCATAAATGTAGAAAAAAAAAAAAAGAAAGGACTAGATATTGTTGTTGTAAATATACATGCCATTGGAAAACCTAACTCATAAAGTCCAAAGGCTGTCAGAGAAACCAAGGGAACAACAGAGAGAGGGCTTATGAACCTAAATAAAAATGTAGCAAACTATTCATCAAGATGATTTTAATAGGCAGAAAATGAGCAAGTCAATAACTTCAAAAATGGGAAATCATAATTCTAATATCCTATATCTATCAATGTAATTGCAAAAGCTATTTTTTATCATTTCTACTAAAATCGTGTTTTGAATGCGCGATTAATTTTTCCAAGCAGTGACCAATTATTTGATTGTTGGCTAAAACCAGACTTGACATAGAGAATCAATTCTGCTAGCATTCACTTGACAGATGAGAGTAAAATTATTGTAACAACACAGTGAGACAAGAACAAACCTCACTAAAATAACAATCATTAACACCATAAAGTACAACAACAACAAAACTCATAGTTTCTAGCAATACACAAAGCCATTGTCCATAAACTAAAATTAAACTCAATTTCCTCCAGGGAGGCAACATTACACTTACATACCTATTGTTTTTGACATTGTCCATAGACTAAAATTAAGCTTAATTTCATGGCGTAAATCAATCAAAATTTGACGTGAATACATGTTAGAGGAAAACAAAATCTTTACCTTGAGAAAGTGAAGTAGGAGCAAAGTGTGAACCACGGTGAAACCCAGCACGAAATCAAAACTTACTAGGAAATGACAGATTTTCACCAGCTGTTGTCAATGATGATGCTGAAATTTGTAGTGCCGGAGATGGAATGTTGGGAGAACAAGTAAGGGCATTAAAGATAGATGGGGAGGAAGAGGAGTAACATTAGCAACATGTGCAGCCAACTCAAATACCGGTGCAAAGCAGCATGTGTATGAGGGACCGTTAGCCCTTCCCGATTAATTGCATTTTACTGCGCGTTATCCTGCATTGATAACAAATGAATTCAGAATTATTATTCAATGAACATATTTTCACTTATATAACCATTTATAGGTGACCCTTATTAATCCCAGCAACATCTTTAACAGTGAAACTCAACATATAGAAACTCACTATTTTCTTTCCATTGCAAATTATAAAAAAAACAAGAAATGTTTAACAACTCAACACACTCAACACATAGAAACTCACTAGTTTCTTTCCATTGCAAATTATAAGTATGAAATCATTTGTTATTCACCATCAAACATTGAACACATTCTATATTCAATGACAACCAAGACCTGAACTATCCTTAAAACCATATTCAATAAAAAGAGATAAAAGTAAATAGACCTTAATACCTTAGCAAGCGAGCTGCTTCTTCATCAAAGCTTTGCTAGGTTACATCGACAAACAAGTTCAAAAAGACTGCAATACACAAGATTTCCACTTTATTTGAAATATATCAAAAAGACTACACTAGAGAAAGGAAGCTATAACATGCACTATTAACTAAAAAGGCATAGAAAGAGCTATGCAAACAGATATTATGTCATTATCACGAGGACTGACTTTCCTTGAAGCTAGATTGTGTTCTTTCGGGATTACAACTTTGTTTTTCCCTTCTGAATACAAGCAGATAGCAGAGGTGCTAAACTAAATGACACAGAACAACAAAACTTAAACAAATGTTGGGCACATGAATAAAAATATATTTCTTGCTGAAAAGTGTTGTTCTGTGAAACAAGTAAATTCTTGTATAAATATATTTCTTTAAAATATATGATAGAGAGCAACACTATTTAAAGTTCTTAACTCCACTTTGATGATAATACCATGTTACATTAGTTTAAGAACTTCATTCTTACAACAGTTCAAAAAATAATGTTTCAACATCATATTTCTTTAAAAAGAGTTCACAAATTACTAAAATTAGTATCCAAAATTTGAGAGCAACATCTGCCCGTATCTCAAAAGTTCTCAACCGCCTAATTTCCTATAATCTGTACATGTTTTCAATGAGTAACCTCAATGAAGAATGATAACAAAAATCATCATCAGTTCATCTGAAGGTTGATTAAAATGACTTAAAATGTCATAAAGAAAATTATGTCGATGTTCCCCTAGCACTACAACGGAACCCATTTGCACAGAATAAGAACACAAAATTAAAAACTAGAATTTACACATATTCAATTAACAGACCAAAGCTAATACAAAAATAAAATTAGAACATTGAAGAATCACAATACATAATCATGTACAAATCAAGATTCAATGAACTGGACCAGATTAAATGCACATCACAATTTTACACTTAAACATTATTAAGCAAAGACCCAGCAAGAAAAACCTAAACTTGAGCATTATTAAACATAGACCCAACAATAAAAATGAAAACTATCACATTAATAAGCATCGACCCATTAAGAAAAATATGAACTTGAGCACTATTAAGCAGAAACCCAGTATGAAAAATGTAAAGTAGAGCAGTAATAAGCAGATACCAAGTAAGAAAAATGAAAAGTTGAAGATTATTAGGTTTGAAGGCTAACCGTAGCTTTGAGAAAGAAGGTGGGTCGTGAGGAATGGAAGGAGAGGGAAGTGGGAACCGTAGATTGCAGAGACGAGTGGAGATTGAGGCACGACGGCGTGGTTGGTGGAGAAGCATGGCGGCATGGCTGGCGGAGAACGGATGGTGTGAGAGAGATTGAGCTTTTTAGGGTTTCAGAGATTGAGCGTGAGAGGCGATGAAAGATATCGAGGGTGAGATGAAAATTTCAGAGATTGAGTGAAATTGAAATTGAAATTGGAGGTTTTAGGGTTTGAAATTTGGGAACCGGTAGACTGAAATTTGGGAGCAGGGAAAATGAAATTGAGAAAGCGGGAGTGAGGAAATTGGGTGAAAAACGCTTGATATAACTCAAAAACCTACGACGGTTTGCTTAAGGGTCGCAACAATTACTCAAAAATCTGCGGCGGTTGGGCTTAAGGGTCGCAGAAACTGTCGCAAAGGTGTACTTAGAGGCAGTTTTGAGCCATGGGTCGCAAAGTAGGTGTCACAAAATACTAAATTTCTTGTAGTGACTACCTTTTGTTTGTTGGTTTGGCTGGTGGTTTTGATACGGTCTGTTATTTTTGGGTGAGGGTGAGTTTGTGAGGTTCGGTTTTGGGGGGAAGGTGAGTTTGTGAACTGGTTTTGGTTTGTGTTTGTGATGGCTTGGCCGTATTTGTGGTGGCTTGGCCGTGTTGTGATGTTGTTGGTGTTGTTTGTGATTGGCTTGGTGTTATTTGTGATTGTGATTGTGGTTTGTTGGTGTTGTTTGTGATTGTGATGGTTTGTTGGTGTTGTTTGTGATTGTGATGTTTGTGGATTGATTTGGTTTTTGGTTTTGTGATTCTGGGTTTTTTGATGATCTTGGACTGATGGCAATTGGCTCTTTCTTTGGTTGCTGACTGAATTTTTTTCTTCTCCCTTTTGGTTGCTGGAGCGTGTGCTTTTATATACACGTTGGGGTGGACTTTTGACAAGAAGGAGACAAGGATTAAATCACCATCAAATGAGATTAAAGGCATTAAATCACATATGTCAAAGCCATTAAATCACATATGTCAAAGTCATTAAATCAAACATTTGACCTTGACCTTTGACCTTGGACTTTGGATAGATTTGATTAGCAATAAAGACCAAAAAAATAACCATTAGGAATAAAAATAAAAACAAAATAGAATAAATGAAAAATAAAATAAAAATAGAAAAAATCCAAAAATTAAATAATTAAAAAAGATAAAAGATAAAAAAAAAAAACTAAAGTAAAATAAAATAAAAATAAGACTGAAATAAGGTCGCATTCGGAACCCTAAACGAGGTATTTTAAAATACATTCTGCCGAAATTTCGTCTGAAACGACGAAAAAATTCCGAACCAAAAAGACGAGTGAAAAAAGAATTTTAGGTCAAAAATTGGGGTATGACAGATGCCCCTATTTAAGTTTCTTCGTCCGGAGATTTGAAGCGAAAATCTTGGATTCGACGGGCCGAAGGTGAAGGTGAGAAAAACACACAAGAAGGGGGGGTTGAATTGTGTGGGTGAATCTTTTTCTTTCTCAAAACTTTGGTTAAGTTCAGAATTGGATTCTGAAACTTTTTCAGAGTGTTTATGCAGCGGATTAAGAAGTAAAGAGAAAGGGAAAGAGAGAGACACAATGTTTTTATACTAGTTCCTTCCACAAACCGGAAGTAGTCTAGTCCCCCTGTCACTTACAGGAGATTTAACTATAATCAAACTGATTACAATTGCTCAAAACACAAAGTTAAGAGACTTCAATGCTCAAACACCTAGTAAGAGACTTCTAATGCTCAAGACACACAGTCAAGAGACTTCCAATGCTCAAGACACAAAGTCAAGAGACTTCCCTGCTCAAAGCACAAAGCTAAGAGACTTCTAATTACTCAATACACAAAGTAAAGAGACTTCTGATTGCTCAGCACGCAGGCTAAGACTTTGGGTTTCAAACTGATTTTACAACAGAAAATAAGTTTGTGTTGAACACTTGATCAAATATCAGAGGTGTTCACAAAATACAACTCAAATAAGACTCTAACACTTAAGGAATTCTAAGATAAACAAATTGTAAGAATTCCTAAGTTGTTTTGTGACAGAAAACGTAAAACAGAGTGTTTGCAGTTCTGGTGTTGCAGTGTAGTTTTTTCTGTACAGAGTCTTAGATTCTTTCTTCAAATCTTCGCTCTTTTATAAAGGGTAAAAGAGCTGTTGAGAAGAACCCAGGTCAGCAATAGAGCCGTTGGAGTTGAAGCTTCAATCACGTTAACTTCATCCTTGAAATGGTATATGAAGTTGAAGAGCAACGTCTAAAAATGTTTCCTTAAAAGGAATTGAGTGTTTCGTCCAAGGAAACGTGAGTGCAGACATCAGTTCTGACTTCTGAGAAAGTTGTAGAGCAGTTGGTACTGTTGACTGTGACAGCACACTTCAGACTTCAGAAGTACGGATCAGACGTACGGATCAGAAGCACCCTTCAGAAGCACTGTTCATCAAACGCACTTCTTCAGACGTTGACTTTCGTTGACCTTCAGACTCAGCCTTCAGACGTTGACTTATGTTGACCTTCAGACTCAGTCTTCAGACGTTGACTGGCGTTGACCTTCAGACTCAGTCTTCAGAAGCACTTCTTCAGACGCAGTCTTCAGAAGCAGTCTTCAGACTCACTTCTTCAGACGCAGTCTTCAGAAGCAGTCTTCAGACTCAAACTTCCTTCAAACTTGCAACAAAGCTTCAATGCTTTCCTTCTTGCTCTTAGCTTGTTCTTCCAAAACCAATATTGATTACCAAACATTAAGGACATGGTTCTGCACACTTAGAACAAAGCATTAGCAATTCCAATTTTCTTTTTAACACTTTGTTATCATCAAAACCCAAAAGAGAGTTGTTCATACATTTTGTTCCAACAGAAGGGACTTAAATACAGAGTACGCCAATTTTGGACCTAAGAAAATGTGAAATGCTCGTGATGCAAATGTGAATGCAAGACGGCGAAGATGACCCGTTTGGGGATAAAACAAAACGAAAGGATACCCGAGTTCGTTAAAGCAAGGGATCCGACTCCACTGGGGGATAACATAGTTTCACTGGGGAAGGGATCAACTATCGTATTGACAGCTGAAAAAGGAAGTATGATATGAGAAAAGACACTGACCACAAGCTGCCCGTTTGTAGAGCTTGCCACTTGAGGTAAAGGCGGAAAATAAAGTAACCTGCCAGCTGTTCGGGATGTGACCGAACTAGCCACTGACAACAAAGTGACGGTAAAAGGTAAATGGCAGTTGTTCGGGATGTAACCGAACTAGCCACTGACGACAGGAAATAAAGATAAACGTCAGCTGTTCGGGTTGTTGCCGAACTAGCCACTGACGACAAGAAACAAAGATAAATGTCAGTTGTTCGGGATGTTGCCGAACTAGCCACTGACGACAAGAAACAAAGATAAATGTCAGCTGTTCGGGATGTTGCCGAACTAGCCACTGATGACAAGAAACAAAGATAAATGTCAGCTGTTCGGGATGTGACCGAACTAGCCACTGACGACAGGATAAAAAGATAAATGTCAGTTGTTCGGGCTGTAACCGAACTAGCCACTGACGACAGGATAAAAAGATAAATGTCAGCTGTTCGGGATGTGACCGAACTAGCCACTGACAGCAGGATAAAAAGATAAATGTCAGATGTTCGGGCTGTGACCGAACTAGCCACAGGATAAAAAGATAAATGTCAGATGTTCGGGCTGTAACCGAACTAGCCACTGACGACATGATAAAAGATAAATGTCAGCTTCTTGGGATGTGACCGAACTAGCCACTGACGACACAAAACAAAGGTAAATGTCAGCTGTTCGGGATGTGACCGAACTAGCCACTGACAACAGGATAAAAAGATAAATGCCAGCTGTTCAGGCTGTAACCGAACTAGCCGCTGATGACAGGATAAAAAGATAAATGTCAGCTGTTCGGGATGTGACCGAACTAGCCACTAACAACAGGATAAAAAGATAAATGTCAGCTGTTCTGGCTGTAACCGAACTAGCCGCTGACGACAGGATAAAAAGATAAATGTCAGCTGTTCGGGATGTAACCGAACTAGCCACTGACGACATGATAAAAGATAAATGTCAGCTGCTCGGGATGTGACCGAACTAGCCACTAACGACACAAAACAAAGGTAAATGTCAGCTGTTCGGGATGTGATCGAACTAGCCACTGACGACAAGAAGGTAAAAGGTAAATGTCAGTTGTTCGGGCTGTAACCGAACTAGCCACTGACGACAAGAAGGAAAATAAATGATATGCACAAGCTGTTCGTTAAAGAATTGCCACTTGGCATAAAGAGGGTGACATCTTTGGACCAGACACACTGGGGATGACATTTGGGGACAAGGAAGGTTAAAAATTGTTTATGATTGATTGGTGTGAAAAGATAGTTAAAGCAAGACTCAGGGTGGTCAATGCAACCATGTATGAATGATGTTATGTGCATGTTGTGTATGCATGACTGTGTATATGCATGAACGTATGAATGTATGTATGACAATACGACTTGTATGACTGTATGGAGGATTGACTTGTGTGATAGTATAACTGATGAACTTGATGAGACAAGACTGGACAGGTAAGATGGAAAGTGGACCGACGTCGTAGTACAAACACTCAGCAATCTTCATTGGGGATGATGCCACTGGGGACATATCAAAACATTGACGGGGTAAAGCCGCAACAACTGATGAGGAATAAACACCTCCTTAGGAGATCGTGCTAATCCAAAAAAACTAGCAGAAGAACTGGTGCTTCTGTGGTCATGCTTATCTTTTGTTTTTTCTTCTTTTTGAATCCCTAACTTTTGCCTGAATCGCCCTTTCGGGTTTTCGATCTACCGGGAATGTATTCTTATGTATGCCCCTAATTTTTGCCTGGACCGCCTTTTTAGGTTTTCGGTCCACCGGGAATATATTCTTTTGTATGCCCCTAATTTTTGCCTGGACCGCCCTTTCGGGTTTTCGGTCGACCGGGACGCTCATTTTTGCTTAAGCCGCCTTTTCAGGTTTTCGACTTACCGAGCTTTTTCTTTTCTCTTTTTTCTTTTTTTTCATGCAATTGACCATGTTTAACCTGCAGAGTCTACCCGTTCTTGGGAAAGATGCTGACGCACACTTCACTCATTCATGAGCTCAGAGAGAATGTGTTTGTTGTTTATGCTTTCCAAAAAATAAAAAGATTTATGATTTTGAAAAAAAACATTTTACTTCAAGTACTACCATCAAAAATAGAAGAAATTTTATAAACAGAATAAATGGGAAGTCCAAATAAAAGGTACAGGCTCAAATTTATTTAACAGAGTGGTGGCCCGCCAATGGCGTAGCTCCACGGATCTCACAAAGTTTGGAAAATGGTAAATATAAGGGGAAGGTACATTGAACACAATAACCGCTATTCTCCCTAACAACTTTGAATCCCACTGTTTGGATGTTTCAGATTCAGAGTCTCTTTGACAGCTAATGTGCTCCAAGTGAGTCATGGCCAACCTGATGCAGTTACTTTGTCATGATCCTTAATTTTGCATAGATCGCCCTTTCGGGTTTTTGACCTATCAGGATGATTATTTTTCTGTTTTATGTCTCTAACTTTTGCCTGGACTGCCCTTTCGGGTTTTCAGTCCACCGAGACGCTCATTTTTGCCTAAGTCGCCCTTTCGGGCTTTCGACTTACCCAGCTGTTATTTTATTTTTTGACCAAGTATTTCTTGACTGCATCAGCGTTCACAGGATGAGGAAACTCATCACCATCCATAGCCGTAAGAGTCATTGCACCACCGGAGAACGCTCTCTTGACGACATATGAGCCTTAATAATTAGGCGTCCGTTTGCCCCTGGAGTCTGGTTGAAAGGATAAAATCATTTTGAGCACAAGGAAGTGTAACAACCCGCTTAAACGTGACTTTTATAAGTAATAGAGGACTAATATGAAGGCAATGGCAAAATTGTAAATTTGGAAGGAAGAATTTTATATAAGGGAAAAGGTGAGATATTTTTCTCTCATTTTTCTCCTCATCTCTCTCTCTACAAAATCTAAATTTCTCCTCCCTCTCTCTCTAAGATTTTCGGCCTCCATCAATCCTCACCACCATCCATCAAATTGCATCAAATCTTGTGGGAACCTTGACTAGCAAGCTAAAGTTGGAAGAGTAGAACAAGAGGAAGTTAAGAAGAAATCAAGGAGGGATTAAAAAGCAAGCTAGGGTTTGGATCAAATCTTGTCAAGACATCAACTAAGGATCTAGGTGAGCTCCCTAGGGTTTTAGAACCCACTTGAGTAAGTTTAAGTGTTAACTATAATTTGAGCAAAGTTTAGAAATATACCCCAATTCTTTGTTATGTGTTGATTCCTTGTTCAATCATGTTTAAACTGTTTAAATGCTAAAGAAAATCCTTTTTAATACCTTTGGGAAGCTTGGGTAAGTTGGAATGGTTTGAAATGATGAAAAAATGCATTTTCTGAGTTTTTCTGAACTGTCATGGTCGCTACAGCGACCAGCCGTCGCTATAGCGACCAGACAGCATTTTGACTTCTGCCTACGGTCGCTACAGCGACCAGCCCGTCGCTATAGCGACCAGGCACATTTTCAGGCTTTTACCTACTGTCGCTGTAGCGACAGGCCGTGGCTATAGCGACCACATCAGGACAGCACTTGACAGCTTTGCTGTTTTGGGTGTTCTGATGCGCGTAGGCGAGGTTTTTCACTTCCGTTTTCTCCAAAAACATTTAAGAATGATTAAACACCATTTTAACTCATCCAAGAGGCTTCCAAAAGTATGTAATTATAAGGAACAAGGATGGTACAATAACTTAAGAATTGTGAGGGCAAGTTTAGACGGGTAATGCTAGATCAATGGTTATAGATTACCTATAGGCTTCAAATAAGCTAAGGGGGCTTAGTCCCAACAGTTATTAAGTGGGAAAGTAATTCCTAAGTATGGCATATGTTATGACATGCCTAGAACCTTTGATAGGATGTAAGATGAGATGTGCTCAGCTGAGTACGATAGTATAAGGATTGTTTCGATAATCAAAGTTTCAGATAAGCTTATAGTGTTGGTTCTCCAACAATTAATAGGTGGCTTATGAGAACGATAAGCCAAGAATCTTAAGTATAGGTTAAGTGTTATATGATTATTATTATTATATGATTAAAGTTAAAGAATTATATGTTAAAGTTAAAGGCGTGTTCAGCAAACTCCGGGATTCGCCGGATGGGACTTCTCCGAGAGGATTGTCCACACGTTTCACAGTCATAGGCATGTTCAGCAGACTCTGGGATACACCGGATGGGACTTCACCGAGAGGGTTGTCCACATGCAAATTAAAAGAGGAGTCCGGTGTTAGCCTGATATGATAGGAATTTCACCGGGTCATAGGGAGATGTACTTCGGGGTTACTCCACCCGGACTGCACTCCGTAAAATGAACTCAGATAATAATGTTTGTTCAACGCTAACATCTAAGATAATATGTGTTTATATGAATTATGTTTTATAGTTACAGTTATAGTTACAAGCAATTTACAGTTATAGTTATAGGCAGGTTACAGTTACAGTTATAGGCGGTTTACAGTTATAGTCACAGGTAGGTTACAGTGATAGTTACAGGCAGTTTATAGATATAGTTACAGGCAGACTTATAGTCATAGGCAGATTTATGTCCCTTGTGGATAAAGATAAGACTTGGCGATCATAGGAATCCCCAAGATTGCCAAGGTAGGCATGGCGACCCTAGGTTCCCTGAGGTTGCCAACAGTTGGTTGGGCTGGAGCTCACTGAGACAATATGTCTCATCCCATTCCTTCTGGTGCAGGTTTACAGGTAAGCCAGAGGTTCATGACGGAGTTCTTCAGAGAGATGCTGGATGGAGTACAGTTGCTCGTCGTGTACTAGCTCAGGAGTCTTTTGGACTTATGTATAAGTATTGTAATGGTATTGGATTATTTGTACAACGAGTAAACTTGTATTCATTCAGATATGATGTAATATTATTATTGAAAATTTTAAATGTATCCAGTATTAGTTTAACGCACATGCTAATATTCTAGATTAAATTAGTATGGGTGTTACAGTCTCCTTCTCGAAATTCACAAGGACGAACTTTCTTGTCAAAAGCTTGCTTCATCCTCTTTTGGCATAACTGTAAGAGAAGGGGGTTGCCCCTGCTGATGTGCGCACCGAAGTACGATACTCATGCAAAACGAAAGGGAGCATCCCATGCCAGTTTTTGTAGGTGACCACCATTTTCTGCACTATCGTCTTGATGTATTTTCCTTTTTTTGTTTTTCTTTTGTTGTTGTTGTTTTTTTGCAGCTTCAATGGCACCATTCATCTGGGCTTCGACCAGGAATATTGTAATGGCAGTTCTTCGGAACCCAAGTTAATCCTTTCAAATGCTTCTTCATGAGGCTGAATGGCTTTCCTGTGATACTAAAAACCGATAGATCTTTACGGGAATCACTTCATCCTCCTCCTCTTCAGCTTCGTAAACATGGAACTCAAAGTCGGGAGAGAGCATAGGGTTACAGTGTTCAACGGGTTTATTGATGTTCAGTCTACATATGATTGATGATTGATTTTAGAAAATGAGTGAAAAATCCAGACCATTTGAAATGGATTGAAAACAAAATATATTTTTGGGTTTTTTGTGTTACCATTTTCCAGAAAAAGCAGTAAAATAAAAATAAAAGTCGCGAAAGAAACGACAATTTTTCATTGATAGTGGTAACTTGAAGACAAAAGTAGAGCCCTGCTTGATTTCACTTTCGTCTCGGGCGGAACGAAAGGATTTTTTTTTTAAAAGACTCGACAACAAAACACATTACTTGGACCCATGAGTAACTGAGGGAATGTCAACAGCGACCCAATTGCGGCAAATCCCTCCTTCTGTTTGCACGACCACATCCATTTTCTCTCTTTTGTTTGCACGAGTATTGTGGATGCGAGTCGGTTTGTAATGAAAGCGCCGGGCCACTTTCTTTGACTGCGGCAGATTGACCTTTTGTGATGAAACAAAGGATGAGACTCGATTTGGAAACTATGAATGCAGTATGATGCATGATTTATGCTTATGCAAAAAAAGAAAGATTTATTATCGAAGGACTTTGTTGAAGTAATTATAAACATCATGGTTTGAACATTTCATTTGAGCATTAAGACATTACAAAATAGTTCCTTTTTTAGAAACCAAGCCAAGGGACCAATTCAAAAGTCCTTTAGTGGAAGCTAGATTTTAACAGAAAAAAATCTGAAGTCTCCTAGCTTCCTTAAATTCAACAAATCAGGGCTCTTGAAAGTGTACTTCCTAGTGCTCCTCTATGATGTTAAAAAAAACTTGTTTAAGTCCTTCGATAATTGGAAGAAAAAAATGTTTATGAATGCATGCATGCATGGTTATGCTAAAGAACGGAGAAAACATGGTGAGGTTGGGTCCAAAATGTTGGAGTCAAGGGTAAACACGCCATTTGGTAAGGACTATGGTTTCACATGTACTTGTATCACGGGTTCTACCAAGTTCCCAAATTCATCGACCACTTCCGAATATTGTCGGATTACGGGACTACTCCCGGTCCAACGACGTTCGTAGGAAAGTCTCGTTTGAGTGTAGTATCGCGTATCAACCAATTCAATACTACTCTTGATTAGCCACCGTACGTCCTAAAAGGCCAAGATGGGTTAAATGTAACTTTAAAGGTCCTCAACTTCATAGGTAAAAGTAAGTATAAGTTTTATATCGTTCCACAGGGATTATCGTGATATCATAAACCGTTCAACGTCGATTATTGTCTTAAGTTAGGGTTTAACCTTTTTCAATACTACACTACTCAACATTAAAAAACGTAATAAATAAAACGTAGAGTAATAGGACATAAAAGGTGTTAGGATTAACGTTCATCAATCAAACATCGTTTATATTCGATTGATCATAAATACGGATTCTAGCTTTTTCTTATATATGACATTATTACGTATTGCTCAACAACGTCATTGATTTCCCAAATGACGTCGTGAGATCGATCGTATCGTTTAATCGATGATTTCTCAATCTATTAAACGATTCGAAAGCTTTACGATCCAATACTTAATGTAATTATCAAAACCAAATCCCATTTCTAGAATTTCTTATCTTGATAGAATATCATTCTAAACCTAGATTCAAAAGTATTTTCCAACGTCATTTAAATCAAATATAAGAGTGAAAAGCAAGAATAAATTCAATGGTATATAAAAATGCTAGAATCATATATTTAATAAATCAAAAGTTTACAACATAGAGTGATTGATTACCTATTAATCCCAACAAAGGAGATTAGTTGATCATTGTCATGATAACTATTGCAAAACAAGAAAGGAAGATGAAGATATGTTAAGGCTTGATTTCTCAAAGCTTCTTAATGTATTCTTCAATTCAAATCCTTTTGCTATTTGAAGTTTTCCTCCTTCTATGCCTATTCTCTCTCTTAGAAATCAAATATTTTGAGCTCTGGAAATTGTAAAATCTGATAAAAAACTCACTATTGAAAAAATGAGCTTCAAATATATTTATATGCTGAGAATTTGCACGCTCGCTACAAGCGACCAGCCTGTCGCTTGTAGCGAGGAAGTCAACTGGCCAATGGGAGGGCTCCACGTCATCCATCAGCATTAAACCGCCCTTTGGTCGCTGTAGCGACAAGGTCTGTCGCTACAAGCGATGGATCCTTAAAATTCCCTGCCTAGGCTCGCTTCTAGCGTCCAGTTCATCGCTTGAAGCGATGAACTCTTGAAAATCTCTGCCTAGGCTCGCTTCTAGCGAGGCTTCTGGCGCTTCAAGCGATGGCTTCATGAAAATCTCTGCCTATCCTCGCTTCTAGCGTGGCTTCTGCGCTTGTAGCGATGGCTTTGAGAAAAACTTCATTTTTCCTTGCATCAATCAGGTTCAAACATGGTTTTCCTGCATAATAACATGAGTAAGGCTTAGGATCACAAATATTGCATTTTTAACACAAATATGCTCTTATCCTAATGTAACTTGTAAAACAAGTAACATAAGTGCCCTAAATTGTACCAAAAGATAACAACTTTTAGGCACTTATCAGTCACTTAAAAATAACAATGTCAAACACGACTACTCATGTCGACATGGCATTACCTTTAAGAGACCTCCATTGAGTGGGGTTATATCACATGTACCAAAACCCAAGACTACTCCTAGTATGACACTTTGATTATACCACCATCCTATCTTATGATTTCCCTGAAGTCCGGGTGTAGGACTTATCTCACCACTCACGCAAAAGGGAAAAAAAACACATAGGCACATATTAACACTTTTATTTTTATTTTAAGCAAGTTAAAACACAAAATAATTAAATAAATCCAAGTTAGGCTCAACCCTCTTAGGGAAATCCCCAGTGAAGTCGCCATTTCTGTCGTGGTGATTTTCGGAGATCAAACTATTGATTAGCGTTAACTCACTAATTTTATTTCACGACTGAACTTTTAATTTTTCAAAAGAAAAGGGGAAAAAGTTCTAAATTACCACATTTTAAAGATTTAGGGTTCGGGGGTTAGTTACGTTTAGGGAAGGTGTTAGCACCCTAAACGTTCGTAGTACTCTACGAGAACCTCTTGATTTTATTTTGGCTATAACTTGCTTATTTTTTTTTAAAAAGAAAAGAATGAATTAGAGTAGTGAGAAAAAATTGTTTTTTTATTTTTATGATTTGGAAGGACAAAGTCCTTTGCCTACGTACCCGTGAGGGATCAAAACCTCGTAGTTCGGGGTAAAAATACCGATTGATTTGTTTTTGTGTTTTTAAGTTTTTTTTTAAGAAAGTTTTAAAAGTAAAAATAAAGCCAAGTGGCAAGAGATTAAAATTTGTTTGTATTTTTTTTTATTTTTGGAAAAATGATTAAAGTGTTATTAAAGTTGATTAATGGTTATTTAAGAAAATAAAAGAAGAAAAAGGGGCACTTGATTGAAAATCAAGGTTTGTTTAATAAAATATTTTTTTGAGTTTTTGATTATTTGCATGTTTTTTGTTTTTTATAATTTAACTAAGACTGAAAAAAAAACATAACCAAAAAGGTAAACGCGAGGAATTTCCATGGTGTCGTTGGATCACCACAAAATCCTTTTGAAATTAAACTAACCTAATATTTTTGTTTTTTTTGTAAAGCAAAATAAGTAGATAAAATAAAAAGGACACATGCATGATTTATTCTCATTTATAATTTACATTGGTCCTAGATACATTCTAAAGCTATACAATAAAAGGAAAATAAATGACGGATAAAACTAACACGAACAAAAATAAAGATGCATGAGATGATTGTTAAATATGAGTAAATAAAATGCTAAAATAAAAAAAAATACTACCTTTTTTTAGAAAACAAATACTACCTTTTGTTTTTTGGTTTGGCCGGTGGTTTTGATACGGTCTGTTATTTTTGGGTGAGGGTGAGTTTGTGAGGTTCGGTTTTGGGGGGAAGGTGAGTTTGTGAACTGGTTTTGGTTTGTGTTTGTGATGGCTTGGCCGTATTTGTGGTGGCTTGGCCGTGTTGTGATGTTGTTGGTGTTGTTTGGGATTGTGATGGTTTGTTGGTGTTGTTTGTGATTGTGATGTTTGTGGATTGATTTGATTTTTGGTTTTGTGATTCTGGGTTTTTCGATGATCTTGGACTGATGGCAATTGGCTCTTTCTTTGGTTGCTGACTGAATTTTTTTCTTCTCCCTTTTGGTTGCTGGAGCGTGTGCTTTTATATACACGTTGGGGTGGACTTTTGACAATAAGGAGACAAGGATTAAATCTCCATCAAATGAGATTAAAGTCATTAAATCACATATGTCAAAGCCATTAAATCAAACATTTGACCTTGGACTTTGGATAGATTTGATTAGCAATAAAGACCAAAAAAATAACCATTAAGAATAAAAATAAAAACAAAATAGAATAAATGAAAAATAAAATAAAAATAAAATAAATCCGAAAATTAAATAATTAAAAAAGAAAAAAGATAAAAAAACTAAAGTAAAATAAAATAAAAATAAGACTGAAAAAAGGTCGCCTTCGGAACCCTAAACGAGGTATTTTAAAATACCTCTCTGCCGAAATTTCGTCTGAAACGACGAAAAAATTCCGAACCAAAAAGACGAGTGAAAAAAAAAATTTAGGTCAAAAATTGGGGTATGACTAGAAACAAATCTTCAATCAATATCTTCACGCGAATTAATCTGCCTTCTAGAAACATCAGCTTGGATAAATCTTCAATCAAATCTTCGAAAGATACAGTGAGAGAATTAACAGAACCAAGACACAAGAATGAACGCAGAAAACGTACTTCTGAAATGCAGCTTCTGAAGGTCAACGAAAGTCAGCGTCTGAACAGTGCGTCTGAAGATCAGCTTCTGAACAGTGCGTCTGAAGTACTGTTCCAGCTTCTGAAGACCCAGCTTCTGAAGACATACAATTGAGATATCAGCTTCTGAAGACGAACTGCTTGTACATTTGATTTTAGCAAAACATGTAGCCAACAACCAAATATCCAACAGTAACCTTTTGACAAAAAAAGTTTGCTAATATAACAAAACTAATTTAGAGGATTGCATGGTGTTATTTTGCAAATCGTCTTTTAAGCGATTGTCTAATATCGAGTTTTATTTTCCAACGTATTTTTCAACAACTAGATAAAGGCGTATTTTTCTATAATCTTGGATCAAGAATCAATATTTTTTTTGGTTACAAGAATCAATTTTTTTTAAAACAATTAAAATATCAGATAAAAAAGTTATAATATTAAAATTATAAGCATATGTAATCGAAATAATTGTGTAATTTTTTTAAATCTCATCCCAAAACTAATCATGTTAGATGCAGCGTGAACAAGAAGTTATCACAATATTCGTCTATGTAAACATTCGTGGATGTATTTAAATTCATTAAGTGTTAATATTTTTTTTAAAATAAAAATAGGAGACAATTAATCAAACAAAATATCAACAACCGAACAATACAAATATTTAACGATGTTTTACATATAAAATAACAAAATATTTAATAAAAATACTACGTT
Organism: Medicago ruthenica; assembly: GCA_018208015.1. Classification (NCBI taxonomy): domain Eukaryota; kingdom Viridiplantae; phylum Streptophyta; class Magnoliopsida; order Fabales; family Fabaceae; genus Medicago; species Medicago ruthenica. The sequence continues at coordinate 100,476,429 of CM031373.1, read as the reverse complement.
AATGTCATATTTTGAAAATAGACAAAAGTTTTCAAAATTTATCATATCAGTACATAAAAATTTTGTTTCACAGATATAAGCACATAAAATCTACAACGGGTCCGTTGTAAATATTTAACGATGTTTTGCATATAAAATAAAAAATATTTAATAGAAAAACTACATTCATGTTGATATTTTAAAAATAGTTGTGGGTATTCAAAATTTTATCATATTGATATAGAAACTTTGCTTTCGCATATATAAGCGAATAAAATCTGCAGCAGTCGCGGTGCAAATATTCAACAGTTTTTGCATATAAACTAAAAAAAATATTTAAAGGAACACTACGTTATTGTTGATATTTTAAAAATAGTCATGAATTTTCAAAATTTTATCATATTGATTTTTTCATATTGATATAAAAATTTACTTCCATATATACAAGCATCTAAAATCTGCAATGGCCGCCTTTCAAATATTTAATGGATTTTCACAAAAAATAAATAAATAAAAACATACATTAATGGTTATAATTTCCATTTAATATCTTAAAACTTTTCACAAATTAATATTATCATTGTCATTGTTTTTTATGATTATCGCAATATTATTCACACGGGTCTTTTACTAGTAGTAGTAAAAACTAAAAAGTAGAGTGGGGTTACCCAAGTACCACATGCTTTCAATTCTTTTACCACCAAAGTACTGATGTTTTGTATGACATGTGATTGCTTCAATGTTGTGTATTCAACACAAATCTCGGATTCTTTTTCTTTCAATCTCACAATCCCTTCATTTCTCACTCACTTTCATCTCTCTCACCATCATGCAATTGAACCTAACAACCATAATCACGCCCTTTTTGACGGACCTAATTAATTTTTATGAAAAAAGGTCTGCAAGGAATTGACTCAGGTAGCACATGAAAAAATCATTTTTTTAAAAGCCACTAACATCATTGCAATTCCAGTTTTTATAGCAGTTCATTTTCATTATTAACAATTTCTTTTCATTATTATTTTTTCTTTCAATTACCACATAACGTTTCTTTTTTATTATTATTTTTTCTTTTGGTTATCACATAGCAGTTCCTTTTCATTATTTATTTTTTCTTTTGATTACCACATAAGAGTTTCTTTTCCTTTTCATTTTTATAGATTTAACAACTTTTGCGGTTATGACCAATTTCTTGGTGCAGACTTTTGTATATATTTTTTCTTTGATTTGTCATTTTTATTGCAATTTATCTTTTATTTTCGTTGCTTTTTGAGATAATTTGATATCATAATACTGAATGTAACTATAAAAATAATAATACAACTAATTTAATAGTTATAGTATATGAAACTCTACGGGTTAGAGTCCGGTGAGTGGAACATGAACCAATGTTCCATTTGGGTACTAAAAAAGGCGTAATAATAAAAGAAAAGAAAAGAAAAGAAAAGAATCAGCAAGAAACGAAACGAAGGACTGCAATGGCTGCTGTGCAACAATCAGCTACCGCCGACGAAAAACCCATTTCCAACATCGTCATCGTCATTGGTACTATTCTTCTTCTTCTTGATTTTTTATCATATGATTTGATTGTGTTAATTAATTAATTAATAATAATCTCCATCTAATATCATTCATCAGCTATGCAGACGGAGGCACAACCTGTTGTGAATAAATTTGAGCTCATCGAAGATCCTAACTCTCCGTTAGTCTTTTTACCATTCTATTTGATTTGATTTGATTTGATTTGATTAGGGTTTTACTTCTTCCTAATTAAATTAAGAATGATTGATTCCAGTTTTCCAGAAGGTGTTCCTTGGGTACGTTATCATGGAAAATTCAAAGGTCTGAATTTGAACTTGATTTGGCCTGGAAAAGATCCTTCTTCTGGGGTTGATAGTGTTGGCACCATATCCTCTGCTCTTGTTACATATGCTGCTATTCAAGCTTTCAAACCTGACTTCATCATTAATGCTGGCACTGCTGGTGGCTTCAAGGTTCCGTTCTACCCTTCTTTTTTGCTTGCTGATCTAGATTCTAGATACATTTCTAAACCATTTTCATTCTAGGCCAGGGGAGCTACTGTTGGTGACATTTTCATTGCATCAGATTGTGCTTTTCATGACCGTAGAATACCCATTCCTGTAAGTACCTCTTTTCTTTTTCTATTACATATATGTTGGGGAAGGAGTTAGGAACCGGAAAATCCTTCTTTCTATACTTTATACTCCTTTTTCCTTCTAGTAATAGCATTCTCTTATCTGAGAAATCAATGTAGTCGAGATCCCAGACTAGATTGGGGAGTGGGGGATCGTAACACGGATTGTTGGATTGGATCCTATAAAATTCATATATATTGCATATAGGTTAGTGAAAAATGCTTCAATTCACACTCAAATTACTTAAAAAAACTCAACTGTAGCAAATCACACTTAAAATCCTCCAGAACAGCCACCAGAAACAGTCAAGGGTTGTTGTATCGGATGAGAAGGAAAAGGTTGCACAACAATGAATAGAAAAAAACAGAGTATTTAAATTGACTTGAGAGAGGGAGTGGAGTGCTAAGAAACTGGGCATATCACTTCATTGGGAAGGTTTCCAATATAATTATTAATTAATAATTATTTGGTATAATAGGTAAGAAAAGAAGTGTTTCACGTGACAGCAAAAGAAAGTGTTTTTTTGGGGGTTTTGAAGCTTTTATTACATTTTTACGAAACTGGGTTGCGAACCCGACCCACTAAACCCAGAATTTTAAGAAGACGATCCGAATCGGCAGGAATGCACGATTCCACCGCTTTCATGTGTTTTTCGCTGCGATCCCGGACGCTCCCACCAATTTCTGATTCTAGATCTACTCAAGCACGCAGATGGTACTCAAGATCGTAGACTCATGCGTTTCTACTAGTCAAATTGCGATCTTGTCTACCTTGTAAGAAATACTTATTAAATGTTTTGCAATGCTTTTTTTTAAAGAATGTACATATCTTGCTTTATTTGCTGCATTTAATGAGTGAAATAAGAAAAGTAAGACTAAAGTGGTTGACCTTTTATGTCATGTGTTACTTTATACTAAAAGTATGTCAAGTTGCGTTTTGAAAGATTTCAATGCCATCTTCTTTTTGTTTCCTTTTAAACTTGCATTTGTATTATGGTTTAGTTTAACAGATTTTAAATTTTTTAGCTTGATAGCTTTGTAATTATGGTTTAGTTTGATAGCTCTAACCGGTTTTACTGGCAAAATGAATGCTAAATAAATATTGAATTGAATTTTTTTACAAGACTGCATGTCATGCACCTGGCCAAAACTACAGACTCTCCTAATGTAATTTATAGAAATATGAACGTTGGCCCCTAAATGTTTCTTTGTGCCTATCCGATCACAGCTACATTTCTTTCCTTTTCTGGGCTGGGGGAAGGAGTTACGTGCATGCCAAAATCTGCTCGGTGCTTGCAATGTTGTGCGGTAGACATTTTGCTATTAACATCAATATAATTGTTGTCTTTTGCAGGTTTTTGATCTGTATGGAGTTGGTTCACGTAAAGCCTTTGAAACACCCAACCTTGTAAAGGAACTTAATCTAAAGGTGAGTACTATATGCTAAATTGTGTTTATTTAAAATTAATAAATATACCAAAATATATTATTTCTTGCTTTGCTGGCACCATTGCTTGAGTAGTGTGTGTGTGTGATGTAGGAGGGTTTTCATAGTATTTTTAATATTTCAGCCCATTTTTATTATTTGTTAGTTTTGTTTTCTATTTTGGATTTTCGGCCCACTAGGGTTTTGTTATTTCCCTATTTAAGCTTAACAGTTGTAGCCTAAAAGACAACTTTTATTCATTCAATAATATTTTAGAGAGTTTTCTCATTTTCTGGTGGATTTCGGAACCATATTTTCACAAGTTTGTCGCTTGCAAACTTGTTTCTTTTCAATCTAGGTTTAGCGTTTGATAGCCTACGCTTCCGACTGTGTCATTTGGTATCAGAGCAGGTTTCTCCTGTTCTTTCCTAATGTGATCAGCCATGGGAGATCAACCGGTTACGAAGGCAGAGTTTACCACGACTTTAACCCCGATGATCAAAACTTTGTTAGATCAGATGGCTGTGTTGACAACTAAAGTGGACGGCATCGCCAACAAAAACAATCCGAACAGGAGAGCTGGACCAATTAGGGTTCCACGTGGTGGAAATAATCGAATTATTGACTCAACTATATTGTCCCTCTATTCATTGTTGTTCGATGCTGACGACACGACAAATTCACAAATGAAGGCATCACCTGCTTCAAGGAATCTGCCAGTTGTTGCGAGAGTAATCGAGAAGACGACAAACAAGGATAATCCTACTTTTACACAAATACCACTGCCCGTCGCTACAAGGAGGGAGTCATCTATTTCAAATCTGTCGAAGGTACCAACAAAGTCTCGTGCAAATTCCACAAATTCATCCAAGAGAGCATCTGTTATTGGAGGTTCAAGGGGTACGGAGCCTAAGTCCACAATATTAACTTCTACCATAGATTCCTTTTACAAGTTGAGTTGTGAGGTCTTGGGTGCAAATATTGTGAAGAACGGTTCAAGAACGTTTGTTGTTTACTCCATATCTGTTACAGATGTAAATAATAACAGTTGGTCAATCAAAAGAAGGTTTCGTCATTTTGAGGAGCTGCATCGGCTCCTGAAAGAGTTCCCTGAGTATAATCTTCATTTGCCACCTAAACATTTCCTGTCAAGTGGTTTAGATGTAGCAACCATTCAAGAGCGGTGTGAATTGCCTGATAAATATTTGAAGAAACTTATGCAGCTACCTACAGTTTTAGAATCAATTGAATCATGGGACTTTCTGAGTGTTGACTCTCAAGACGTACATATTCTCAAATTCTTTTTCTATCATTGAAACATTACCAGTTGGCCTGGATGCTAAGTCATCTGAGAAGACAAAATCAGCAACTTTCAAATCTTCCGGGAGCAACTTATCTGATAATATTAGTAAATCTCCATTTAATTCCGCAAGAAGAAACATTATCGCTGGAACTTCGAAGTCTCCTCCATTTAATTCAATCGCCACCGCCGCTGCCGAAGAAACCACCGGATCAACATGTTGTTACTATCCAAGAAAGATTGAATGTATTGATGTCGGGGACACAACTTTTTGAATGAAGAGGTTGCACCGGGTGACATGGCCGAGCTTCTAACCGCTAAATACGACGCTGACAGGTTGCCTGAAGGAAAATTGAGCACAAAAGGAGTAGGAGCTACAGCTCCCGATTTTTCAAAAGCACACGAGACCTTACATGCCAAATTTAATCACTGGCTGATTGCACCTCCGCCAAAACCACCTGATATTGATATTCGTCTTTGGGATATAGCTGCTAGACGAACTGTTTGTCAGTTCCCTGGACACCAAGGTGCTGTGCGAGGCCTGACAACATCGACAGATGGCCGCATTCTTGTTTCATGTGGAACTGATTCCACTGTCAGACTTTGGAATGTTCCTGTTGCTTCTTTTGGGGACTCAGATGGCTCAATTAAGAAAACTGTTGAGCCGAAAAGTGTTTATGTTTGGAAGAATGCATTTTGTGCGGCTGGTCACCAGTGGGATGGCGAGCATTTTGCCACAGGTGGTGCTCAAGTAGATATATGGAATCACAACATGTCTCAGCCAGTAAATAGTTTCGTATGGGGATCAGATATGGTGATTTCTGTCCGCTTTAATCCGGGAGAACCAAATCTCTTAGCAAGCTCAGCTAGTGACAGGAGCATAAATCTGTATGATTTACGCATGGATACCCCAGTAAGCTTAACAGTTGTAGCCTAAGAGACAACTTTTATTCATTCAATAATATTTTAGAGAGTTTTCTCAATTTCTGGTGGATTCCGGAACCCGATTTTCACAAGTTTGTCGCTTGCAAACTTGTTTCTTTTCAATCTAGGTTTAGCGCTTGCTAGCCTACGCTTCCGACCGCGTCAGTGTGTGTCTAACGGCAACCTGGTAATGTGTAGCTCCTGTGATAGCATGGTCTAGGGATGGGTTAGATCCGTTGTAGGTTTATTGTAGACAGTCTTATATTTGCATTTGTGAAATGTTGATTCCCACAAACATGTGATGTAACCTCCAATTGTTAGGCTTACCTTCACATGAACGCACATATATAAAGAAAACTCTATTTGAAGTTCAGATTCTCAGCCAAATTCCTTGACATCACATGTTTTGTCATCCAAATTGGATACCATTGTTTACCCCGAAGAACTGGATTGAAGGACTGCTGATGCACTCTTTGAAATTTGTGCCTTTGAGCACGTCAATTATATCCCTATTGTTTATGATTGTCTTGGCTTGATGCTTTGATTATGATATTTTTTCATTTGCGAATAATTATTCTTACTGACATCTTATTATATATGCATAGTGAACTAGGGGATCAAACTTGAAGCAAGCATATAATAATGTGGATACACTGTACGTAGAGCATAGTTTTTTAAATTTTCAGCCTGACATGAACAAATTCAGCGATTAGAATGGAGTGTTAAGTGTTTTGTTCACCCATTCCACTATCAGTTAGCCATGCACACTTACGATGTATATCATAAATGAGTGGAGAAAAAGAAACTCTATTTTATTAACATGTAGGAAAATTTATGGTGCCACCAGGGTTTGGCTGTTATTTTTGACAGGTCAATAGTACATTTGCCTCTCCTTGAGATTACTTATTATTTTGATTTGTTCACTAATATTAAAAACTTGTTACTTTGATTTGTGTTCTTTTTAAGGTAGACCAATACCTTCTTGGGATAGTTTAAACTGAACCCCAATTCACACGCAGGATATGGATCATTAATGTAGCACAGACGCATTAGATTAAAGGTGTCTGGTGTCCGATATGTGTCAGTGTGTTAGACACCAACACAACACCGACACATGTAGTAGTTACTTTCAATTGCTTTGATTTTATCAAATTATTACCGGTGTCGGTGTCAATATATTAGTGTCGTGTTCAGTACCCGTGTTTGTGTCAATGCTTCATTCTGAATAGAAACATACATATGGTTCAAACAAATCAAGATGTATTTTGTTTTGCTTTATGAAATCCAATTTTTAATTATTTTATTCAAGCAAAACTGAACCTTCAACCATATTTGCACGTATTCCAGGTGGCTAAATTGTCTACTGGTGACTCTTTAGATATGACACCGCAGGATGAATCATCAATCACGGCAAATGATGCAACTGTCAAAGATATGGAGGTATGCAGTACATGGTTTGTTTTCTAGAGCTTGGAAGTTGGAACATTTGGTTGATTTATTGGGGATGACATGATGAATCTGCATATTCACATATGATACATTGTTCCATCAAATAAATCACCTTCTAAATTATAGAGACCTAAGTAACTGACAGTTGTTCGTATTTCTCTATCCTTTGTTAAATATTCCACAGGGAGCAGCTGTTGCTTATGTTGCTGACCTTCTTAAAGTTCCTGCAATTTTTGTAAAAGCTGTGACTGATATTATTGATGGTGACAAACCAACTGCTGAAGAATTCCTACAAAATTTGGCTGCTGTAACTTCTGCACTTGATCTGGCTGTCGAACAGGTCATTAATTTTATCGATGGGAAGTGCATATCTGAACTTTGACTTCCTAATTTCATCTTTCCAATTTTTTTTTATATGCAACGCTCTACAATTGTACACTACCAATTGATTGGAAATATGTGAGATTTAAGCAAAAATAGAAGCTTGTAAACTGAGAAGGATATTAAAGCTCCGACCACACCACTCTCGTGTGGCCAATATTGTATTTGTGTCATTCATTGCAAACATGTATAATGACACCCTCTTAATTTATATCGCCAATCACGCCTACTCCTGCAAATGAGGGATCATTCTCAAATATAAGTAACAGTAACACATGTCACTGAAAAACATGAAAGAAATGCTAAACAACCAAACATCTTCGCTACCACTAATAACACCATCACTGTAACCTGGCTTGACATGCAAGATGACAGTTATTGGATATTCCAGGGACAATTGATGATAGTACTAAGAGCATCTCCAATGCTAATATTACAAAGAATCCGTTTTGGGTTCCATAACTCCGATTATGTGGTCCCTACTACGTCACGTCATAATTAAACAACTCATTACTCATTTTTGCTTCAATTTGCTCCAATGGTAAAATATTTAAGGAACCTTTAAGCACTCACACTTATATTTTTTTCTATTAGCAATAATTTTTATCTCATTGAAATATTAATTCATTCATTTTAATTCATACATGAAAATTTATGAAATATCTAAGTAATACAATATAGTTATTTTAATTAATTTTAAATGGATATTCACTGTAAAAAATACTCAAATGGAAGTTTCTGTTTGAATTTTTTTTTTTTGAAAAAGCTAAATTGACCCACTTAATATTTGAAGAGTTAAGTTTTTTTATTGCAATTTACCCCATAACAGACGCTAAAAAAATTAAAAATATGTTTGTGGTGCATGCCACGCATAATGAATAGTTCTTTGTTCCTTTACTGAATAATGAATATTTAAGATCAAATAATCTAGAGACTTTTCTGTAGCATAGCTTTGTAGGTCTGACTTTGTAGGCCGGATACCGAGTTTTAAAAAAAAAACTTTTAAATATAAGAAACAAGTACATGTATTTAATTCATATTTGGATCAAATAAACATACAGCGAAGACAATAATGGTTTGTTATAAGCATTTTTTAGTTTTAAGGATTTTGTGGAGGTAAATAATTTTCAACTAAAGTATATATTAACATGATTGGAAAAAATAGATGCTGGTTAATTATATCAAATCCTAATAAAAGGTAAAATAGAAGGGTGGATGAGTATACGCTCATTTCATTCATATAAAAAGGATAAATGGGGGAATGAATGACTATCATGTAACTTCACATTTTGTGATGTGGTAATGCCAGATCAAGAAAACACAATCTATTGTCAGCGCTTCCGTAATTTCAATCTAATTGTAACATTTGCATCTAAGAACATATATTGTCCAGTCCACCAAGAACTGCAAGCTGTTCCTGATAACGAACCATGGTCTCACCTTGTGCATAAAACAACTTTTCCATTGAGAATCCTGAAAACTCTACAGATGCTATACTTATGCGCATTCCACTGAAGGAATACGCAAACACTAGACGTGTGGAATGACACAGAGAATGATTCATGACGGTGTTTGTCCACACCTTCTTCCACTCACTCCATTTCTTACTTCTTCCTTTTTATCATTGCAAGTCAAAATTGATGAGGAGAGACAAAAAAATCACAAAGTCCATGAATTTGATCTCTTGAGCACAGGATCCTTTAGCTGTCGGTCTTCTTCAAGTGCTATAATACCTAAATGTGAAGGATCATCAAGCATCATCCTAGCCACCAAATAACCAGCAATAGACCAGGTTTGGCATTTTCGAGCCTGCTTCCCAATGTATCGACCATGTGTTCCATCATAATATTCCGGCCAGTTGTCTTTTAGCAATCTGGCCTCAGCAATTTGAAGGGCACGTTTTGCAATTTGGGGTCGCCCAGTCTTGATAGCCGCCGCAGACAAAAACCATAACATAACTGTAACCACCATAACACCATATTAAAAAATCAAATACTAAAAGAGTTGAAAATATAAAGTAGAGAAATTCTCTCTTTTTTCTAGCATTGGCATAGCCCTTGTTTGGAGACTGGCTAATAGAGTCTTTCATAACCTAGTTTGAAATGATAGTGAGTTTGACTAAATCACGATGACACGTGGTTTTTTCGAAGCTACATAGCGTAGTTTTTGCCAAATTCACAATGATATATTGTAATTATGTTAAACTCATTGTCAATCCAAACATGCACTCAAGTTATCTACATCTAATATATTATTCCTATGTTTCCACTGCATTTGTTTAATGATGAGATGAAGTTTGATTTCCCTCAAAAGTCACACACACACACACACATTTGTTCTGCGAAATTCAGAATGGTAGCATAAGAGTACCTGGCCAAGATCCCCCGTTGTGGTAACTCCATCTAGTATTTTTTGGGTCACATCCTGTTATGATCCTCCATTCATGATTTTCAAGGGCTGGATAACAAACTTTGACAGGCATCTCCCCAATTAATTCTTCCCACCGTGATTCTATGAGATCCATAATTGCAACTGACTGTTCAGGAGTTGCCAAGCAGGACAAAATTGCTATGCAATTACCAAGGCAAAACCAGCGGAAATCCATCCTAGCTGGACTCACATTCCCAATAAAGTATCCGCCATGATGAGGCATGAAATCAAAAATCCAATCTGGTAAAGAATCGGGAATGACATTAAACTTGTTCACAGCAGTATGTGAGTACTCTTCTGTTTTGAATCGATATATATCATTAAGTTGCTTCAAATCCAACCAAAAGTGGCTTCTCATATGATAGCTTAAGGCATGCAAGCGTTTCACAATTCGTTCCATAAACTCTTTCCCTTCAGCATCTGGCTTAAGCAATAGCATGGCACATCTTAAAGCCATGAAGAACAATGCTTGAATTTCAATTGGATAGCCATAAACACCCTGAAATCATAAATTACAAAATAAAAAATGAAGTAAAAAATGGATAGATTAACCACTAGGAATAAAAGTCATAGTAAATCCTCTATCAGTGCTTAGTAGTAGTATATCTAGAATAACTTTGCTAGATTGTTATTCTCATTCACTTTCGATTCAGTACTAGCAGAAAAACAGATTATGACTTGAGTTTTGATTTTTACACAGGATTGAAGTCATTGTGATATAAATCTACAAAGTTGGGGAAAACATAGAAAAATCATTTTTTCCTATCATCAATGCTTATTTTCCAGGCAGTAGATTATGAATAAAGTTCAGAAAACTCACCATTCTACGATCAATCATACAGCACCCATCAGCACATAGTAATGTCGGAAACGTATCAAACCCCTCTGACAAGCATAAACTCAGAATCAAACGCATACCCTTTTGACATTCAGGCTGGTCAGCTAAAGAAGAGTCTCCTGTAGATTTTGTGTATGCACGAAGTAATATAATCCACCAAAATCCAGAATCAACAGGAGCAACCCTGCCTATTGCACTTTCACCAAAATCTGCTATCAAGGTTTCACGGTTTCTGACTGGATCATGGAATACCTTAAAACTAGCAGGCATCACCCCTTCTGCCAGATGAAACCTATCAATCTTTTTTTCCCATGATTGAAGACGAAGAGTCTTCAAGAGAAAATTCTTAACAATGTCTGGTTCCCCGTGCATCAAAAAAGCCAGAGCACTTGGAACAAAGTCTCTAACAAAAACCTAGGCACAAATATAATTTCCCATATTAGGCCTCCATAGGAAACTCAAAATTGATAGAAAAATATAAAAGGATAAAAAAAACCACCGACCCAGCATGGCAAAGGAAGTAAAAAGAGAAAACAAAAAACAGGGGGAATGTTATCACTAGAACTATAAGTACAAATCCATAAAATAAAAAAATAAAAACTATGAAATTGTACAAAAAAAAGGTAACAAAGACATGTTACCTGATCATAATTAAGATTCTCATCAGAATTGTCCAAGGCAGCAATTGTTCCAACTGGTTCACCACGAAAATGTACCAAGGAACGCCTGAGAGCTTCCCAAGCTTCAGGCAATATTGAATGAGAGTCCAATAACAGTGATCTTGGAGTATTAAGACCAGATTTGTGCACAGGAGAAAATGCATGATCAAGATGTTCTCCGAGGCGAGGAAAGTTGTCAAGTTTTGTGGCCAATAGACGCGGAGATAAGCCTATTGATAGTTCACTCATTGATCTTTCATCACATGATCTTTGTCTCTCTATGTTCAAAGGCCTTGGCTTATCTAATACTTTAGAGAAATCAAATTCCTCAATTTCTGCGACAGTACATAGCGAGTCTTGACTTTTCAAATTTCCATTACCATTGTGATGAGACCAATCTATTGGAGGGGTAGACATCTTCCAGCAAAATCTTAGCACTTGCAGTAGTAGTCCTCAAAATCCTGCAGACAGGGTTTCTTAAAGTTAAATGATATACAAAATTACAAATATGACCCTCCTTGGATAAACAACTTAATTTGCAATTTATAGCATAAGTGTTTATCATGATAAGAAGCCATTTCTATATATATATAATAACAAAAGATAAAATAATGTTGCAATGTTTTCGTATGTGTGTGCTTGAACATGTTAATAAGTTGTGATTTGATAAGTTCTGTCAAACAATTTCACAAATGCATATGCGAGAAGATAAAGCTCAAATAAGTGAATGGAAACAGGTCCAAAATTAACATAATGTAAACCATGCTAATGAAGTGGTTAATTCCTGGTTTAGTGAGACTTTGTATCTTAAAATTAGATATTTGTCATATCATACATAATTCTTTAAATCCAAAATTTCAAACGAACCAGAAGTTTCCAATTCAAGATCCCTAGAATTATATAAGAAAACGTAATTTTGTGAGTTTGATTTGAATGAGGAAAATTTGACGAAGAAACGTTGATTCTGTTTTGACATAAAAGAAAAGAAAGATAAATCTGGGAAGCAATTAAAGGAAAGAAAAAGATGAATAAAATGTGCATGGATCCTCAAAATACGGCAATGAATTAACAGCATCGTGAAGCATGATTTGAAGATTTACGTTAAATCAAAGCATTATGGTTAATTATGGAAGAAGAAGAAGAAGAAGAAATGAAATGATTAATCAAGTAACTAACCGAAACAAGAAAGCATGAGAGAATCACACAGCAGCGTATGAACGTGATGAGAATGAATGTGGTGAAATCATAAGATCATAGTATTATATTATGCAATAATTCAGGAAGTAATTAATTAATTGATTAATAAATAAACTAACCTCGCAGCAAGAAAGTGTGGAGAGAGAGAGAGAGAGAGAACGAAGCACGTGAAGAAGCTGTGTGTTTCCTCGTGAATTGTGATTGTGATTGTGATTTGTATTGTAAAACAACTAGTAGTACTATAAAATTGAGTATGGCTTTTTCTCTTTTGTTTTTATCCAATTCAATCATGCAATTCACTATAGTATTTGAAAAATACAATTTGGCATGTGTTGTACGTACGTAGGGAGGGAGAGGCTGATATTTTTGGTGCTTCCCTCGCTCACTCACTCACATATTTAATTTTCACATGAATTAATTAACTCACGCTACGTGTCATCTACAAACCTACCTTCTCTCCTTTTTTGAAGTACTACATTCATGCTCACTTGCTAAATATAGTAAGTACTATACTCCCTCCATAACTTTTTATAAGCAAATTTGACCAATTCACATTTTTTAAGGAATGTGGTTTGTGTTATTTAATTTAAGTTAAATAACCTATTTTGCCCTCATTAATTGTGGTGTACAGTAGTATATTTTCAAGGTGTTGTTGTTAAACGTGTGTGCATTTAAAAAATTAAAATAAGGGTATTTCAGGTATATTATCCTTAAATATGACAAAAAAAGTCAATTTTGCTTATATTTAGTTACAACTGAAATGGTTGAATTTTGCTTATATTTTGTTATGGAGGGAGTACTAATTAAATAAACTCGTGTTAATTCCAATACATCTTTTTAAATCTTCCAATTGACCACCGCAATTCATTATACTATACAACTTCCACAATAGTAGTAAAAAAAAACTATATTCAATTAACTTTTCTTTTTCAAATAATTTTCTTTGGGTTATTCCCTCCAAATATTGAGACATCTCTGGAGTGAAATTGCTTTGAGAGATTGTTAGTCGATGTAAAGATTTTATCGAGAGGTCAATCATAAAGACAGTTGTCAGGGTTGTTGAATTAATGCATCATCTTCTATAGTTAAAGGACATTCATAGTGAGTTTTTTCTACTTCAGTCATGTATGAGAATCATCAAACTATTTTTCTACTTCAATTGAAAACATTTGGGAGCACCTATCCCGAGTCTTGTAGTGTAATTTCCTCTCTTTTTTTCTTCGGCCTCTGCTTCTGCATGTCCTTCTTTTGTTAGTTATCAATTGAATTTGTTTCGTTTGGTTTATCAATTTATTCATTATGAGTCATGTTAATCCAAAATCCTCTCATGGTTTTTTTATTGAAAATAACAATTTTTGAACACAAAAAAAATTAATGTACATTCTCTAAGGCTTTGTTTGTGAGTTTGGAGGCGAGGTCTTTGAAAAAATGAAGGAGCAAGTGGAAAAAACATAGGACTTTAGAAGATGAGAGATTTGAGGGGTTCATTTCTCTGCATAATAAAAAATTCTTCTAGTTTGACGGATCTAAAAAATTGTATTGGAATTGGGTTTCGGGAGGTTGGAGGGTTTGAGTTTGTATGAATTCTTCAAATTCAATTTATGTTGTTATAATATTTTTAAAATTAAAAATATATTAATTACTCCCTCCGTTTCAAAATACATGTCCATTTTAGAGAAATTGCAGTAACCAAGGACAAGTTATTTTGACACAAAAGTTCCAATTATACCCTTGTTTTTGATTTCCTCCATTTTACATTTATTTACCCCATCTCATAATTACTCTCAATACCAATACCAAAATTAATTAAAATCAATCAAATGGCAATACCAATACCAATACTAAATGGCTTCGGTTAGTATTGAAAGGACATGCCAACTGGCAATACAAATATCAATATTGAATGGCAATACCAATACTAAATGGCATGCTTCGGTTATCAAATTTTTTTTAAACTCAATTGAAAAACTTCCCTCCATTATTTATACTCTAATCTTGGGATAGTGCATGAATAAAGCCACTTAAAATTGGGTCAACATTTATTATTGTGGAGAAAATCTAGAATCCAATTAATTGGTAGGCAAGGGTAAAATAGACAAAATGTATCATTAAACTATCAAATGGACATGTATTTTGAAACAAAAAATTTCTCTAAAATGGACATGTATTTTGAAACGGAGGGAGTATAAACATTAATTTATCATTCTAAAAAAAACATTTTCAAAAAATATGAAAAAAATTTCTATTTTCTCTTATATTCTCCACCCCTAAAGCTTTTCTCTCTCCCTCCAAACTCTCAAACAAATTCTAAAAAATTAGGACACTCGCTAACATTTTTCATTGACAAAACAAGTTCATAATCACACACCGTATTTACATGAGTATTTGCACAAGTGTTAGTTTCAAGATAAAAATGGCAAACCTTGATCCCAATCCATTACTAAAAGAAGACGAATGTTTAGAATTAACCTACAACCGACAACTTTGTCACTTCACAAAAAAAACTTTGTGGAGGTGTTTTTCTAAGAAGTATGGAAACATATTAATCACTTCATAAATAGTTTCCATTAATTATTTCACTCACAAACTTACTTTCGCTATATCCAGCATTTTCCTTTTCAAATATCACATTTATTACAATTTTGTCTCAAAATAGAGATTACGATTCTAAGTGGTAATTACTTATCTCAATTTTGATTATGAATAGATAATACCATTTTGGAGGCCAAGAATCTAGATTGAATGGCCAAAAGAAAAGTGCAAACGTGATATTTGAATGGCCAAAGGTTTGAATTTTTAAAAGGGAACTATTATTGTGAGCATGAAGACCAAACTGCAATTAAATCCAAAATAATATTATTTAAAAATTTAATTATATGAATATTTAATTTGAACTGGTAATCAAGCATTAGTTTCTTGGTGGACACGTGTTGATGTTAGTGTTTGACAGCGACACGACACTAATAATTACATTAAATTATAATATTTTCTATTTCATTGTATCATATTATGTTAATTTGAATATAGCTTAGAAAAACGTAAGACTTCAACTATTTGTTATTATAATTATATATTTTGTAATCATTTTAATAGAAGATATATGCTTTAATTTTATATAATTTTTAAAGAAGGGTAAAATTAGAATAAATAGTTATAACACATTACATTCTATCAATAATCTAAACAATGGAACGATAAATTTATTTTGCTCCATCATAAAATATATTATCACCTCTATTATATTATGCTCCACTCTGTTATGTTATGTTCATTTCCGCACCATTCTATTATGTTCTATCAATCTAAACATAGTCTTGCGGAGAAGGGCTTATGTGAGAATTTGGATCCCGTGAAGAACTTGCTGTCGGTGTAAGCATGCCTGTTATTGTTACTGGTAGCTTCTGTCATCGTCATTGTCAGTCCGTACAAGACCTACTGTCCTAGTACTCAATATGAATATCATGATCTTTACTTCAATAACATTATCATGCTTCTATTCTATGGATCACCATGTTATAATTTAAGCATATGATATATTATTAGTATATATGTTTTGTGTGTATTTATTTGTTTTTGTGAGATTAATTTTTCGTGCTTGCTTGGTCATCCATTTTTTTTAATTGGATATATGTGGTGTGAGACCGCAAAGAGTAATCTTTAAAAATACGGTAGGACAACAATGAATAACAAAGTTATTTTTTAGTGAACATAACATGCTGCTCCATTTTCATTTTATGTAACGAACTAAAATTTGAATCCATAATAAGATATATCTATGTTTAGTCCACGATGATAATATCTTGTTTTTTTTTTATTTTTAAATTGTTGTATTTGAATTCTCAAATTCTATTTTGATAAAGAATATTTACCGAAGTTGTTACTAGGTTGAGTTACGACCAAGTCGCTCTCTTTAAGACGTTTTGTGACACTGCCCAAAATTGTGCAAGGCAGTCTATCAACCACGCCACTTCCCGGATAAAAACAAGTGCGGCTACAACTGTGCGGTTAACTACTGCAATGTAGAAAACCGTTCGAGAATTACACATTCAATATGGTACAAAGACCATTCTTTTAATACTGAAACTACTTTGATATGGTGTTGTGACCACTCTATTATGGTGTTGAGACCACTCAAATATGGTGTTATCACCATTCTAACTTTAAACTTCTCTAGTTATGGTACTACGACTAATCAAATATGGTTTTACCACCATTCTAACCTTTAGTGTCTTCGAGAGAAGAAAATATCGAAGGGGTCTATACTTTTAAGATCATTCTTAATTCTGAAGAGGGACATTATTCTTAAAAAGGGACTTTGATCTTAAAAATACTTTTTATTCTGAAGGGACATATATTATTGAATGGACTATGCACTTAAGACTATTCTTAATTCTGAAGGGACTTTTTACCTAAAGGGACTATGGTCTTAAGAACACTCTTAAATCCGAAGGGACAGAAAAAAGAGATGAGGAGAAGAATAGCTCGTCAACACAAGCTGGAGGTAGAAGAGAGAAAGAGTTATCGACAACTCAATAAAACTTTTTTGTGTGTTTTTTGAACTGAGTGGAGTCCTCTATTTATATAGAGATTTTGTAACTGTTTTAGCTAAAATTGCGGCATCAGTTACTCTAATGGATAGTATCAAAAGGAAACTTAACCACTGATCAGTTCAACAACACTTGTGGATAAGATCAAAAAGAAATAAATTCACAAAAGTGGAGAAAACAAACTCATTGGATAGAAATGAAGGAAATATAGAAAATTCAGTTGGATTCTCAAACCTTATCATAACAAACATAAGCTAAAATTGTGGGAAGTGATATACATGACTAAAAATAATAATTACTATTATTTTTATCATTATCAAGTATTTAAAATTAAATACCGCAATTTAAACACTACTAATGTGTGTGTTCTATTCTACGTGGGACCCTCACTCTCTACTTTTTTTAATTCACATCACACTAGTTCAAAGTTTTATTACTTGGTATTTAATCTTTCAATTTCCTTCCAACCTCACACTAATGTTCCAACAATCCCCCACTTGAATTTAAAAAATGGTTTCAATAATAACGTCAAAACGTTTCTATAAGGTTGCTAATAAACAAAAGTGTCGCCTACAACTTGAACATTTCCATAGCGGATACCATTTTGATCTAACAAGAGTTGCTCGTAACATTGAACTATATCTCAGACATAGATCTCGCACACAAGCCTTTTCCTAAGGTGTATTCTAAAAGCCCGTGCGTTTATGGTCATGCACGTCTATCCCAGTTTTAACGAACGCTCTAGGTATTCTGCTCCGAATTTCATAGGAACCGGCCTCAATTCCACAATCGTATAAGTGAGTCTATCAAGAGTACTTTTGTAGCTATGTACTCCACTCAACATAGAGTATAGATCTCATTAAGAGTTTCAATTATCTAATCCTTATGTCACTGCATGAATCATGCTTTCTTAGTTTTATCATAGCATGTTCTATCACTCGTGACTTTATTACTCATTGAACTTATTTCTTGGGATCTCCAGTCATGTAGGTCGGGTTATCATCACTCGTGATCTTTAGGCACTAGTCTCATCCTATTGGACGTGTTTAGGACTTTTTTAGTTATTCCTTTCGTCAAAGGATCAAATAATTCTTCATCAGTACGTACATGATCTACTTTAACCGTTCCTTTAAAGCTCTCTAATTATTCTGTGTTCGTGCCTTAACTATCGTCTCTTACCATTGTGGTAACGATTCTCAATTTTACTAATAGTTGCAGTACTATCTTTGAAATTCCTGGCAGGACCTAGTTCTGAACGTAAAACAGAGTACTGGTGCAGTAAAACAAAGTATGCAAAACAGTAGTTCAGAAGCAGAATAAAATAGACAGAAAGTAAAGATGCACAAGTGATTTGTTAACCCAGTTCGGTGACAAACACACCTACATCTGGAGGCTACCAAGCCAGGAAGGAAATTCACTATGATAGTATCAATTCGAAGTCCTATGACAACAACCCATGTTTCACATCCTTCTCACTTAATCACTACTTGTATTGACTTCAACCTAGGAACTCCTAGACTTGAGATCTCATCTCACTTCCCTCAGTCAATCACTGCCCCGGTGATTATCACACTCTAAACAAACAAAGATGAAGACACTCTTCAAAACATAATCAGTCACTCTTGCTTAAAAGCTTCAAGTGATTACAACTCAATAAACTAAACCAACTCTAAACAATTGAGTGGTGTACAGAAAAACAGAGCATACAACTCACAACTAACAAACTCAAAACCTAAGACTCTTTCAATGATAGCTTTTGGTTGAGATTATTTTCTTCAACGACAGCGTCCTCTATTTATAGCTTCAGCAGCAACATAAACTTGAGCCAAATCCTTCAAAGATATCTTTCCAAAATACTTTAGAAACATATAGAAGCAATTTATTTTCCAGAAATATATTTTCCAAAGATTTTTTTGAAAATATATTCACAAATAATTGAATCCAATCTTCAGAAAATATCTTGCGAAATTCTTCTTCCTTCTAGAAACACAGCTTGGAGAATTCTTCAATTTAAATCTTCAATAGATATGCTTCTGAAAATACTACTGAAGTCTGAAGGTTCAGCGTCTGAAGATGCGTCTGAACATTCAGCTTCTGAAGGTTGCTTCTGCGTCTGAACATTCAGCTTCTGAAGGTTGCTTCTGAACAGTGTGTTTGAAGGTTAGCTTCTGAACAGTGCATCTGACGTTCAGCTTCTGAAGACCCAGCTTCTGAAGTACTGTTCAGCTTCTGAAGACCAGCTTCTGAAGACGCACAACTGCTTGTATATTTGATTTTAGCAAACATGTAGCCAACAACCAAATATCTAACAATCTCCCCCTTTGGCAAATTTTTGGCTAAAATCAATTTGAGATACACAAAGCAAATTCTTCACACATCAAATTACGCAACCATGAAGAACATAACACAAACGTAGCAACAGAGTCAGCAGCGGCATAAACACTACGTTTCACACAAAGACTCCCCCTGAAAAACATATCATCAGCAGCAGCTTTTGAAATAGATCAGCTTCCAGTTCTGAACACATAAATCAGCATCTGATAAGACACAGGAACAAAAAACACACATTCCCAATGAAACATGACATTCAGGAACCAACAGAGACTCCTACTCCCCCTGATTTACTGAAACAGGAACAACTCCCCCTGAACACAGAGACTCCCCCTGAACTACTGAACTGCTTCTGAAACAACTATACTTTTTGAAATTCCTGGCAGGACCTGGTTCTGAACCGTAAAACAGAGTATGCAAACAACAGTTCAGAAGCAGAAATATAAAAGACATAAAGTAAAGGAACACAGTTGATTTGTTAACCCAGTTCGGTGCAACTTCACCTACATCTGGAGTCTACCAAGCCAGGAAGGAAATCCACTAAAATAGTATCAATTCGAAGTCCTATGACACAGCCCCTGTTTCACAGCCCCTTCTCACTTAATCACTACCCGTGGTATTCCTACCTAGGAACTCCTAGATATAAGACCCTTCTTACTTCCCTCAGTCAATCACTGCCCCATTGATTATCAGACTCTAACAAATCAAACAAAGATGGAGATACTCTCCTAAAAACTCAATACATCACTTTTGCTTAAAAGCTTCAAGTGATTACAACTCAATAAAAACAACCAACTCTAAACACTTGAGTGGTGTACAAAAACAAAGCAACAAGCTTACAGACTCAAAACCTAAGTATGACTCTATATATCTTCTGTTTTGAATGAATTTCTTCAATAACAGCGTCCTCTATTTATAGATTCAGCAGCAACATAATTCTTGAATAAAATCTTCTTCAAAGATATATTCCCAGAATTCTTTAGAAGCAAATAGAAGCAATTATATTTCTGAAATATATTTTCCAAAGATTTCTTTGAAAATATATTTACAAATAAAAGAAACAAATCTTCAACCAATATCTTCACGCGAATTAATCTGCCTTCTAGAAACATCAGCTTGGATAAATCTTCAATCAAATCTTCGAAAGATACTGTGAGAGAATTAACAGAATCAAGGCACAAGAATGAACGCAGAAAACGTGCTTCTGAAATGCAGCTTCTGAAGGTCAACGAAAGTCAGCGTCTGAACAGTGCGTCTGAAGGTCAACGAAAGTCAGCGTCTGAACAGTGCGTCTGAAGGTCAGCTTCTGAACAGTGCGTCTGAAGTACTGTTCCAGCTTCTGAAGACCCAGCTTCTGAAGACATACTCCTTGAGATTTCAGCTTCTGAAGCACAAATTGCTTGTCTATTTGATTTTAGCAAACATGAAGCCAACAACCAAATATCCAACAATCTCCCCCTTTGGCAAATTTTTGGCTAAAATCAATTTGAGCATAGCTGTAACACCCATACTAACTTTAACTAGTATATTAGCATGTGCGTTAAACTGATACTGGATACATTTAAAAATTTCAATAATAATATTACATCACAACAGAATAAATACACGTTTACTCGTTTGTACAATAATCCAATACTGTTACAATACTTTTACGAATGTCCATAAAGCTTCTGAGCCGGTACACAACGAGCAAATGCACTCCATCCAGTACCTCTATGAAGATCTTCGTCACGAACCTCTGACTAACCTGTAAACCTGCACCAGAAGGAATGGGATGAGACATAATGTCTCAGTGAGCTCTAGCCCAACCTACTGTTGGCAACCACAGGGAACCTAGGGTCGCCATGCCTACCTTGGCAATCTTGGGGATTTCCTATGATCACCAAGTCTTTTATCAGCCTATGACTATAAGTCCTCCTGTAACTATAACTTGAACTACCTATAACCTTTGCTGTGACTATCTATAACCATAACTGTAATCTGCCTATAACTTTAACTTAGTGATCGAGGGGAAACCTAGGATCACTTCCTGATAACTGTCTATAACTATAACTATGAGTTTCCTGTGACTATAACTGTAACTGTAACTTTGACTATAACTATAAAACATAAAACATATACACAGTTCGATAGCAGTTTTATGTTAGCTGTTAGCGTTGAACAAACAATTATCTGAGTTCAATTTTACGGAGGGCACCCCGGGTGGAGCAACCCCGAGATACGTCTCCCTATGAACCGGTGAAACTCCTATCATATCAGGCTATCACCGGACTCCCTATGAAATTGCATGTGGATAACCCTCTCGGAGAAATCCCATCCGGCGTATCCCGGAGTCTGCTGAACATGCCTATGACTGTGAAACGTGCAAGCACGCCAATATCTGTGATCTTTAATTCTTTAACTTTAACGTATGAACATATAATCTGTTACTATGAACATATAACATTCCTGTAACTATAATCTATAACTTATGATTCTTGGCTTATCGTTCTCATAAGCCACCTATAATCGTTGGAGAACCAACACTATAAACCTTATCTGTGACTATGATTGTGGAAACATTCCTATAATCCTTGTATTCTGAACTGAATACCTCTATGATTCCTTGTACCTAAAGTAGGTTCTAGAACTCTTGCTATAATCCTTGTTGTCCTATCAAAGGATTCGACACATCGTTGTCATGTGCCGCTATTAGGGTTTAACTATTCATATAACCTTATTTCCCGTAATTCCCATGCCTTGCGCATTCCTTGCTCCTCTAATTTCTCAATCAATAAAAGACTTTGGATGAGTTAAAATGGTGGTTAATGTTTCTAAAACATATTATAAGAAATCAGTTGTAAAAAGCCATGCCCGCGCGCACCAGGACCCCCAGAACAGCCCAACTGAGTGAGATATTCTGGCTTGGTCGCTACAAGCGCAGATCCGTCGCTACAAGCGCGGATAGACAGAACCTGGTCGCTACAAGCGCCCAGTTTGTCGCTACAAGCGCAGATCCGTCGCTACAAGCGCAGACAGACAGAACCTGGTCGCTACAAGCGACAGCCCGTCGCTACAGCGACCGTGACAGCATAAACATGTATAAAAATGTGTTTTTCCACCATTTTTGCCCAATTAAAGATACCCAAGCATCCAAAACATGCTAGGGATGATTTTCTATTACAAATTGATAGATTAAAACATGTTTGAGCAAGGAATTTGCAAGTATAGAAAATTAGGGTAAAACCATAAAACTTGACTATGAAGGAAATCTCTATAAAACTCACAAAGAGAGGTTCTAAAACCTCAAGGGAGCTCACCTTTATCTTGATTTGGTGCTGGTTTAGCTTGCTTGCCCTTTACCTCAAAACCCTAGCTCTTAACTCTTTCCTTTCTTCTTGTTTTCTTGCTCCTTTTCTTCCAAAATAGCTCAAGAGTCACAAACTTGCTTGCTTGCATGTGGATTGGGTGTTTAAAAATGAAGTTGATGATTAGGGAGGGATGGAGGAGGATGGCGTGAGGTAGGGAGAAGAGAGAAGGGAGGAAGTTGTGATTTTTAGAGAGAGAAAGAGAATGGGAAATGAGAGAAAATTATGGTTTTCCCCTTTTTATAAAAATCCAAACACGGCAATTACCAAATTGCCCTTCGCTTAATATCTCTGATGCATCGTTTCAATACTGGTAAATATCCAAGTGTTAAGCGGGATATTACACTCTACCCCCCTTAAAGAAATTTCGTCCTCGAAATTTAGAAAATCCTTCGAAGATCCTGAAAAGATAAATCCTTTCTACCTCTTTCTCTACTATGAAAATTTCCAATCTTTTAAGCTTGTTGGAACTTCATGGCAACTCCAGGGCCTGACATGTAGATTAATCACGCACCCCGATTAAACTATACTGGTTAAAACTTGTTCTTTAGCCATGATTTCCATTTCGGTAAATCAAAACATGTGACAATCTCCTTCCGACCGAAAGGTCCGACGTATAATACATAACTATCACTTGCTAAGACGTATGGTTATCTGAACCATCATATCCATATTATCAGACTATGTTCTCAATTCGACATATTCCTTGTAAATCCAAAGTAAAATCATTAAACCTTTGATTTCCTTTACTGAACTCTATCAGTCCTTCTTTAATTGACCATTCCATATTACCATGAAGACGTTGAATCGATCTGTTCTCCTCAATCATTCCAACTTCCCGAGGAATCTATTACATTACTTTCAGTTCCAAAGAACTCTTATCTTTAACTTTCGCCTCGTAAGACGACCTTTTACTGTTACATTCGTACCATCCCTTATATAAATTTAGCTTACACTGAAAAGTATCTGACATCCTGGAGTAGCTATTATCACAACCTTAAACATTGCTCACATCCCCACTGCGGTAATTCTTAAAGCTTGAGAAATCTATGAGTCACTCATGCTCCGATTAATTAATCAACGATAACAAGTAGCCAAAGGTCTTAGGAACTTTCTTCCTTACCAATACTTTCAAACTTATGAAAATCCAGTATAAGTGATATGTGGCATAAGTCGTCTCACATATCATCATATAATGCAGTCCATAGCACATAGCTTCCATACACGATCGAGTACGTGTTCACCACTACCGGATACATGGCACATCGCATCATCATTGTCCAACTAACGGGACATCATAGTTAATAAAACTATACTTGAGACAAACCACGTCAACCAAGGTCGCTCTCTTGACTCTTAATTCATCCTTGTATCCTTTAAACATTCACAATCCCATAACGTAAGTTATGGTCACATTCCGTTGTCGTAATAACTTACTTGTCAAAAGACATTCTCTGTTTTCGAAAAGAAAACTCTATCCTGATCGCTGTCAAAATAGCACTTTAAAACTCTTAATCTTTTATTTCATAACTCTAATTCATGTAGCCTTTCACTGTAAACTATGAGTAATCCTCTGATCTGTGTAAAACATTTCCTTCCTTTAACTATGAACGTTAAGTTCAAGAATTTCTGAACTCCTTAACCGAGATTTATTCGGCAACAACAAACCTGTTACGCATATGACTTTCCTGTTAAAACATTACCGACTGCGTACCACGATTACTAACACATGTCTCATGACTATAAAAAAATTGTTACACTACTATCTAAGTAGCATAAACTCTGCCTGATCAGTATACATAATACTAATCATAACCTGTTACATGCGACATGCTAGTATAACGTGGATACGATACGGAATAACTGCATGCCACTAAATAATTCCTCTTTGGTTAAACTCACTTCTCAAGTTAACTTTAAGTTACCGAGCTAAAAAGCTAAATCACCGTATGAAATGTGGCCTCCTTCGCGTGCTATAAACACATCCTTTTAAGTTATCAAACTGCTTCGATTCTCTTATCCCATGAGTTTCGAGATCTGAAACATCCCTCGATTTATCTATTAAAATCTCCTGTTAGAACTGATGATAAGTTCAAGTCATCACTACTTACAATCATTCTGTAACTTGAGAATTAATCTCTGAATACCCTTCCTGTAATTCATCTGGCAAGGACTTCACAAACGTCCTTTCCTCTAAACTTTAGCTTTGATTTATCTGTTAACTCATAATTGGATTTCTTCTCCGCTGCGCAACTCTGATTTAAACAATTCGCTGTGTGATCACTATTACCATATAAAATCTCCTTGGCCAATCCTTTGACTTTGTATTTCCTTTCGGACATAAATAATATTCTTACTTTCACGGAACACACCGAAACCTGTAAACAGTCTTCAACAATAATACGAGCCCAACGATGCTCCTATTAAAACAACTTAAGTCCATACGTTATTTACTTGTGGTAACTTCTAGAAACATTCTATGACTTCCGGAAATTCTCGTCTTTCATATACTTAATCGATTAATGAATCGAGTCTCATCCTGTAATTATCCGTAGGGATTTCACATCCACAACCTTTTTCCAAGACACTTAGGTCCACATAACTCTAACATAACTCTTGGTTACCCCTCGGGTTCTTCCGGAAATAATCCGTCTGGATAAACTCAACTTTTACCGGCTCTCCTGTAAATTCAAACACGTGATACACCTCTTCGAGTACCCGATTAATAAATCTGTAAGCTTCAATACTTAGCATTTTCCATTGGATCCTTCCTATAACTTATCACTGTATTCACAATTCCATTCTAATACTGTTATCTGAATAATAGTCCATCTGACTTCTCGACCGTTGCCCTCTTCATGGTTTCGAACAAACCAAGGTATATATATATATATATATATATATATATATATATATATATATATATATATATATATATATATATATATCTACCATCTTTAACATCTACCCACATAAGGTGATCTTTGTCGGCTTACTCAAATACTCATGTAAGGAGCCCATGAAAGGATAACATAGAACTCCTTAACATTAACCATAACTTTAACTGTAACTTGTACGCTAATGATGATCTTCCTGCTGCTAGAGCCTCTCAGTAATTCTTGGCTAATTCCTGTTTAATCCTCGAAACCAGCCTGCTAAAATCCGACAACAAACGATTCCATCTTTAATCCATCCTTACACACTTTATCCTTACTGAAAGTCTAGAGCTTCCAATCGTTAACTGGTCATTCCTTATTCCAAGTCGCTGGGTTTTGGTATCACAACCCTTTACATCTGCAGCCGAAATTAAAACTCTAATTTTTCAATTCACTTTAACCTTCCAAGTTTCGGTTCCCATTAAGATTCCAAATCATTCCTTAGAGTATTTCCATAGTTCTTTACTATTCATGTCTCCTCGGAGAAGGCATCGTCCAATGATGCGTCCAACTAGGTAAGGTACCTGACCTTACTCTTTAATACCTCTTATATTCCTGAAACTTTGCCGCTAACTGGCTCAGTTACTTCACTGTTAGAGAACCATCCTTTGACACAAAACACTTTGCCAAATTCGTCTTAGAATCTGACGTCTTAACCTTCACCCTTTGAACACTTCTTTCCTCCTTGGTCACATTCAGCTCTCGGATATTAGTCCTAACTGTCATATACTAGACTGAGTTGATCAGGCTCAACTAGATGTGACCTTTAGAACAACATCCGGAACCCAATGATTCCACTACTTTTATTGAATCTTAAACGACCCATGGCACGGTCTGAATCGACCTGCTCTGATACCAATTGTAACACCCATACTAACTTTAACTAGTATATTAGCATGTGCGTTAAACTGATACTGGATACATTTAAAAATTTCAATAATAATATTACATCACAACAGAATAAATACACGTTTACTCGTTTGTACAATAATCCAATACTGTTACAATACTTTTACGAATGTCCATAAAGCTTCTGAGCCGGTACACAACGAGCAAATGCACTCCATCCAGTACCTCTATGAAGATCTTCGTCACGAACCTCTGACTAACCTGTAAACCTGCACCAGAAGGAATGGGATGAGACATAATGTCTCAGTGAGCTCTAGCCCAACCTACTGTTGGCAACCACAGGGAACCTAGGGTCGCCATGCCTACCTTGGCAATCTTGGGGATTTCCTATGATCACCAAGTCTTTTATCAGCCTATGACTATAAGTCCTCCTGTAACTATAACTTGAACTACCTATAACCTTTGCTGTGACTATCTATAACCATAACTGTAATCTGCCTATAACTTTAACTTAGTGATCGAGGGGAAACCTAGGATCACTTCCTGATAACTGTCTATAACTATAACTATGAGTTTCCTGTGACTATAACTGTAACTGTAACTTTGACTATAACTATAAAACATAAAACATATACACAGTTCGATAGCAGTTTTATGTTAGCTGTTAGCGTTGAACAAACAATTATCTGAGTTCAATTTTACGGAGGGCACCCCGGGTGGAGCAACCCCGAGATACGTCTCCCTATGAACCGGTGAAACTCCTATCATATCAGGCTATCACCGGACTCCCTATGAAATTGCATGTGGATAACCCTCTCGGAGAAATCCCATCCGGCGTATCCCGGAGTCTGCTGAACATGCCTATGACTGTGAAACGTGCAAGCACGCCAATATCTGTGATCTTTAATTCTTTAACTTTAACGTATGAACATATAATCTGTTACTATGAACATATAACATTCCTGTAACTATAATCTATAACTTATGATTCTTGGCTTATCGTTCTCATAAGCCACCTATAATCGTTGGAGAACCAACACTATAAACCTTATCTGTGACTATGATTGTGGAAACATTCCTATAATCCTTGTATTCTGAACTGAATACCTCTATGATTCCTTGTACCTAAAGTAGGTTCTAGAACTCTTGCTATAATCCTTGTTGTCCTATCAAAGGATTCGACACATCGTTGTCATGTGCCGCTATTAGGGTTTAACTATTCATATAACCTTATTTCCCGTAATTCCCATGCCTTGCGCATTCCTTGCTCCTCTAATTTCTCAATCAATAAAAGACTTTGGATGAGTTAAAATGGTGGTTAATGTTTCTAAAACATATTATAAGAAATCAGTTGTAAAAAGCCATGCCCGCGCGCACCAGGACCCCCAGAACAGCCCAACTGAGTGAGATATTCTGGCTTGGTCGCTACAAGCGCAGATCCGTCGCTACAAGCGCGGATAGACAGAACCTGGTCGCTACAAGCGCCCAGTTTGTCGCTACAAGCGCAGGCTTGTCGCTACAAGCGCAGATCCGTCGCTACAAGCGCAGACAGACAGAACCTGGTCGCTACAAGCGACAGCCCGTCGCTACAGCGACCGTGACAGCATAAACATGTATAAAAATGTGTTTTTCCACCATTTTTGCCCAATTAAAGATACCCAAGCATCCAAAACATGCTAGGGATGATTTTCTATTACAAATTGATAGATTAAAACATGTTTGAGCAAGGAATTTGCAAGTATAGAAAATTAGGGTAAAACCATAAAACTTGACTATGAAGGAAATCTCTATAAAACTCACAAAGAGAGGTTCTAAAACCTCAAGGGAGCTCACCTTTATCTTGATTTGGTGCTGGTTTAGCTTGCTTGCCCTTTACCTCAAAACCCTAGCTCTTAACTCTTTCCTTTCTTCTTGTTTTCTTGCTCCTTTTCTTCCAAAATAGCTCAAGAGTCACAAACTTGCTTGCTTGCATGTGGATTGGGTGTTTAAAAATGAAGTTGATGATTAGGGAGGGATGGAGGAGGATGGCGTGAGGTAGGGAGAAGAGAGAAGGGAGGAAGTTGTGATTTTTAGAGAGAGAAAGAGAATGGGAAATGAGAGAAAATTATGGTTTTCCCCTTTTTATAAAAATCCAAACACGGCAATTACCAAATTGCCCTTCGCTTAATATCTCTGATGCATCGTTTCAATACTGGTAAATATCCAAGTGTTAAGCGGGATATTACAATAGCAACAAGCAAATTCTTCACACAATAAAGAACACAACCATGAAGAACATAACACAAATGTAGCAACAGAGTCAGCAGCGGATGATTCACTACATTTCACACATATACTCCCCCTGAACTACCTCTGAACAGATACTCAGGAACAACACAACTCAGGAACTCCCCCTAAAACAGACATTCAGGAACTCCCCCTGAAACAAACATTCAGGAACTCCCCTGAAACAGATCAATAAGAAACTCTAACTCCCCCTGAACTGTTGAACAGCTTCTGAAACAGACACATACTTATTTCTCCCCCTTTTTAGCCAAACAATGTTGACAAAACAACCAGCAATCACCAGGAGCAGAGAAACACAAGAAACAGAGCATAAGCACATCACTGAATTCTATTCAGAGTTTATAACTAGCACAACACAGAACAACACACAATGAACCACATCAGAACCAGTTTCTGAATCAGCATCAAAAAAACATCAGCACAGAACCCATCACAGCATCAACATTAGGATTAGAACCACATAGCATCCACACACAGAAGAGCAAAACAAAAAACAACAACTGCAGACCAGAAGCACAAACAGAAATCCAAGACATCAGTCACAAATTGACAGTCTTCAGACTCAGCAACAGATGTTGTTTCATATCAGACACAACATCAGAAGTTGTTTAGTTAATGTGTGCTTCAGGCACATTCACATGAATCTTCTTCCCAGCAATCTGCTTCTCAAGATCAGCAATTCTCTTCTGAACACAGGACATGGTATCATGCTTAACAACATCTTCAGACTTACTAGGATCCACTTCCTTTCCTTTTAGTGCTTTCTTCTTTGGTACAGGAACCAACACTTTGCTCCAACATTTAGGTGGTCCAGCAACATAACTCTTCTTTGCAACAGGAGTGGGCCTGCTGTCAGCAACAACAACCTTTCCTTTCCTTTTGTTCAGCCTCTGAGCAACACTTGCACATTTTGGTCTCCATTCCTCCTTGACCTTGGTTTTGTTCACAACTGGTACCACTTTTCTTTGTTGACAGTGCTTGGGGGTATCCATGCAGCTTGTAACAAAATGGCTTAATGTGTCCCTTTTTACCACAGTGATGACATACCCAAGGATGAGATGCCTTCTTGTTCTTAGATCCCTGATGTTGGTTCTGGTGTTCCAACTTAGGTTTATCCATCATTGGATCACATGTTTCAACAGCTGCACTGACCTTTTTAGTTGGATTTTGCTGTTTGTTCAAGGTCCTATCATCAAACCCAATTCCTTTTGGTTTCCCTTGGTTCTGACTCTCCAAAATCTCTTCAAGCATATCAGTACCAGTGTTCAACATTCTGACTTGCTTCTTCATATGTTCAAGTTGAGAGTTCAGTTGGGTTACCTTATTATTGAGCTCAGAAATTTGTGCTAGATGGTAACTTCTTTCAGCATGTAGGTGACTGACAGTCTTCTTCTGATTTATATACATCTTGTATAGTTCTTTGAAAGAGACAAGAAGTTCTTCATAAGTTAATTCTTCTTCTGAATCCATTATGCCAGAAAATATCTTCCCTGGAGCTCACCCTAAAACAGGCAGGGTGCCTGCTCTGATGCCAATTGAAATTCCTGGCAGGACCTGGTTCTGAACCGTAAAACAGAGTATGCAAATAGCAGTTCAGAAGCAGAAATATAAAAGACAGAAAGTAAAGGAACACAATTGATTTGTTAACCCAGTTCGGTGCAACTTCACCTACATCTGGAGGCTACCAAGCCAGGAAGGAAATCCACTAAAATAGTATCAATTCGAAGTCCTATGACACAGCCCCTGTTTCACAGCCCCTATGACAACAGCCCCTGTTTCACAGCCCCTTCTCACTTAATCACTACCCGTGGTATTTCTACCTATGAACTCCTAGATATAAGACCCCTCTTACTTCCCCCAGTCAATCACTGCCCCAGTGATTATCAGACTCTAACAAATCAAACAAAGATGGAGACACTCTCCAAAAAACTCAATACGTCACTTTTGCTTAAAAGCTTCAAGTGATTACAACTCAATAAAAACAACCAACTCTAAGCACTTGAGTGGTGTACAAAAACAAAGCACAAAGCTTACAGACTCAAAACCTAAGTATGACTCTATATATCTTCTGTTTTGAATGAATTTCTTCAATAGCAGCGTCCTCTATTTATAGATTCAGCAGCAACATAATTCTTGAATCAAATCTTCTTCAAAGATATATTCCCAGAATTCTTTAGAAGCAAATAGAAGCAATTATATTTCTGAAATATATTTTTCAAAGATTTCTTTGAAAATATATTTACAAATAAAAGAAACAAATCTTCAACCAATATCTTCACGCGAATTAATCTGCCTTCTAGAAACATCAGCTTGGATAAATCTTCAATCAAATCTTCGAAAGATACTGTGAGAGAATTAACAGAATCAAGGCACAAGAATGAACGCAGAAAACGTGCTTCTGAAATGCAGCTTCTGAAGGTCAACGAAAGTCAGCGTCTGAACAGTGCGTCTGAAGGTCAACGAAAGTCAGCGTCTGAACAGTGCGTCTGAAGGTCAACGAAAGTCAGCGTCTGAATAGTGCGTCTGAAGGTCACCTTCTGAACAGTGCGTCTGAAGTACTGTTCCAGCTTCTGAAGACCCAGCTTCTGAAGACATACTCCTTGAGATTTCAGCTTTTGAAGCACAAATTGCTTGTCTATTTGAATTTAGCAAACATGAA
The DNA here is from genome assembly GCA_018208015.1 of Medicago ruthenica. NCBI lineage: Eukaryota > Viridiplantae > Streptophyta > Magnoliopsida > Fabales > Fabaceae > Medicago > Medicago ruthenica. The sequence goes on along the minus strand of CM031373.1, from coordinate 100,444,736 downwards.
GCCAACAACCAAATATCCAACACTTTTCTCCCCCTTTTTAGCCAAACAATTTTGACAAAAACAATCATGCAATCACCAGGAGCAGAAAAAATAAGAAACAGCAGATACAGACCAGATGCACTCAAACATAGCAGAAATAAAGGATATAAACATCCAATACAGACCAGCATACCACAGAACCACACAAAGTCTGAAGGTCAGCTTCTGAACAGTGCGTCTGAAGGTCAGCTTCTGAACAGTGCGTCTGACGTTCAGCTTCTGAAGACCCAGCTTCTGAAGTACTGTTCAGTTTCTGAAGACGCACAACTGCTTGTATATTTGATTTTAGCAAACATGTAGCCAACAACGAAATATCCAACAATCTTAATGAATTAACACTTTTGGCAACAGTTTCACCCACTAAGGGTTCTCAACTAGCAATCATCTTATCAACTTGTTTCTCCACTAGTTTTCTCATCTCAAATTCATTCCATAGTGGACTGAGTCAATATCATCTGTTTCAACAAACAACTCCTCTAGTGATGCTCAATGTGTAGCCATTGGGCGCTTAAGACTCATCTGAAGGATGTTCTGTTTTTGTATCTTGTACCATTCAAGTACAATATGATACTTTTTATAATATAATCCTAGAGTCATAGTCTTCTTAAGGCACCTTATTACTCTTCTAATAGCATGCCAATGCTTCTCATCCGTCTACTGGTAAACTTGCACAAGAGTCCCGCGACATATGCAATGTCGGGTCTAAAACAGTCAGTGGTATACCTTAGTCTGCCAATGTTGTTTGCATATTCTATTTTTCTAACACCTTTTGCAGTGTTCTTTGAAGAGTTTTATACATGGATCACAAGGTATGCTTGCAAGTTTACAAACAAATAATTATATTTCTTAAGATCTTCTCAACATTGTGAGATTGGCAAAAACAAAAATTCTCTTTTTGATCTAGTAATCTTGAAACCAAGAATTACATTAGTTTCTCTTAGGTCTTTCATATCAATGTTGTTGCTCAACAATGATTTCACATAATTTACAGCATGAATCTTTGAAACAAATACGAACAAGTCGTCTGCATAGAGACATATGATCATGCAAATGTTATTTCCATATCTGTTGTAAATACATTTTTCACTTACATTCACTTTATACTCATTCGATAGCATTAGAATGTCAAATTTTTCATGTCATTCCTTAGGAGTTTATTTTAGACCATACACAAATTTATCTAACTTTCTGACCTTGTTTTTTTGTCCATGGATCATAAAACCTTCTGGTTGTTTCATATAGATTTCTTCTTCCAGTTCACCATTTAAAGGGGAAGCTTTGACATCCATTTGGAGTACTATCGAGTTATGAACAGCGGCTAAAGGGACTATTACTCTAATGGATACAATTCTAGAGGCTGGTGAATGAGTGTCGAAGAAATCTATATTTTCCTCTTTGTCTAAAACCTTTGACTACAAGGCGAGCCTTGTATTCATCAACCGAACCATCAGATTTTAGTTCCATTTCCCAAATCCAAATACAACCAACTGGTTTGCAATTAAGAGGCAGGTTAACTAAGTGTCATGTTTCGTTAGACTCTAGAGAATCCATTTCATCGTTTATTGCTTCTTTTCAAAAATTTAATGGATCTTCTTTCAATGTATATGAAATTCCTGGCAGGACTGGTTCTGAACCGTAAAACAGAGTACAACTTCTGGTGTAGTAAAATAGAGTAAGTAAAAAACAACAGTTCAGAAGCAGAATTAAAAAGACAGAAGGTAAAGAACACAGGTGATTTGTTAACCCGGTTCGGTGACAACCACACCTACATCTGGAGGCTACCAAGCCAGGAAGGAAATCCACTAAATAGTATCAATTCAAAGACCTATGACAACAGCCCTTGTTTCACAGCCTTCTCACTTAATCACTACCCGTATAGATTTCAACCTAGGAACTCCTAGACCTGAGACCCCTCTCACTTCCCTCAGTCAATCACTGCCCCAGTGATTATCAGACTCTAACAAATCAAACAAATAACTAAGTAGGAGACACACTCCAAAAACACAAAAGTCACTTTTGCTTAAAAGCTTCAAGTGAATTACAACTCAATAATAACAACCAACTCTAAACACTTGAGTGGTGTACAAAAACAAAGCACAAAGCTTACAGACTCAACACCTAAGAACACTCTATTGAAACTGACTTCAGTTGAGTTGATTTTCTTCAATGACAGTGTCCTCTATTTATAGCTTCAGCAGCAACATAATTCTTGAACCAAATCCTTCAAAGATATATTCCAAGAATTTTTTTAGAAGCAAATAGAAGCAATTATATTTCTGAAATATATTTTCCAAAGATTTCTTTGAAAATATATTCACAAATAAAAGAATCCAATCTTCAATAAAAATCTACACGCAAAATTCTTCTTTCTTCTAGAAACGCAGCTTGGATAAATCTTCAATTAAATCTTCAAAAGATAATGTGAGAAAATAACACAGCTCCAAGACACAAGAAAGAACGCAGCTTCTGAACGCAGAAAATCAGTTTCTGAACGTGCTTCTGAAATGCTGCGTCTGAAGGTCAGCTTCTGAAGGTCCAGCTTCTGAAGTACTGTTCAGCTTCTGAAGACCCAGCTTCTGAACCAGCTTTTGAACCAGCTTCTGAAAACGTACTGCTTGTATATCTTCTGAAAACGTACTGTTTGTATATTTGATTTTAGCAAAACATGTAGCCAACAACCAAATATCCAACAATCTCCCCCTTTGGCAAATTTTTGGCTAAAATCAATTAGAGAACAAAGAGTCTCAACAAGCAAGTTCTTCACACATCAAAATTACACAACCATGAAGTACATAACAAAAATGTAGCAACAACAGAGTCAGCAACAAATGATTCACTACATTTCACACATATACTCCCCCTTAACAGCTCAGCTTCTGACAGGAAACACACAAACTCCCCCTGAACTACCTCTGAACAGATACTCAGGAACAACACAACTCAGGAACACACAAACTGAAATACCCCCCTGAGCTAGAGACACTCCCCCTGAAACACAGAACATCAGCACTCCTGACAGAGACTTCCAGTTCCTGTACAATTATACTTTTCTCCCCCTTTTTAGCCAAACAATTTTGACAAAACAACCATGTAATTACCAGGAGTAGAAAAACAGAAACACACCCAGAAAAATTCAGAGGTTATAAACATCCATCACAGCACCACACACAAAGCCCAGATCAGAACTATCATCAGTACCATCATCAAAACCATCACAGGATCAGAATCACAGAAACATGGTACTCACACACAGTCTTCACAGAAGAACAAAAACTGATTAAGCATCAGGAGACAAATTTGTCATCAGACTCTGCATCAGACACAACAGACTCTGCAAAGTCTTCAAAAAAGACAAAAGCCCAGTTGGCCCCTCAAATTTTCAGATTGCTTGGCATCTAAGGCTTTTATATCAGTAACATCTTCATCATCCTCAGTACACTGAACATAGGGCATGATGTCTTGAACATCTTGCTAAACATTATCCTCAGACTCACTAGGATCCACTTCCTTTATTTTTAGTGCCTTCTTCTTAGGGACAGGAACCATCACCTTGCTCCAGACTTTAGATGGTCCAACAACAGCACTCTTCTTAACAACAGGAGTAGGCCTGCTGGCAGCAGCAACAACCTTTCCTTTCCTATTCTTCAGCCTTTTGTCAACACTTTCACATCTTGTAATAGGTAGCCAGTTCTTCACAAGACAGTTCTCCATCACTTGACTCAGTATCAGATGATGTTTCAGAACCTGATGGTGCTTCTGAAACCTTGACTCCATCATCAGACATGCATCTACCAGTTAAAGCAGTGACATGCTTAGCAGATTTATTCCCCACTTCTCCTTTTGAGTCATCATCTGACCAAGAAACAGCCAAATTTTTCTTCTGTTTCTTGAGGTATGTGGCACATTCTGTTCTAATGTGACCATATCCTTCACACTCATGACACTGGACTCCTTTGGGTTGATTGTCTTTCTCATCATTTTGTTGCTTACTAATGTTGAACCTCATGTTCTGACCATTACGTTTCAGAATCTTGTTAAATTGTCTACTAAGCATCACAAGAGCTTCTGATGTGCTTTCATCATCCACAGTATCAGCATCTGCTACAAAGGCAACACCTTTCCCTTTCTTATCAGTTCTGGCTATTTCAAAATTATGAAGTGATCCTATAAGCTCTTCAACCTTCATACTAGAGATGTCTTGTGCTTCCTCAATTGCAGTCACCTTCATATCAAATCTCTTAGGTAGGGATCTGAGGATCTTTCTCACAATTTTCTCATCAGATATTCTTTCTCCAAGAGAATCAAATGAGTTAGCCATGTCCAGAACATTCATATAGAAATCCTGTATGTTCTCATCCTCCAACATTTTGAGATTTTCAAACTTGGTGGTGAGAAGTTGAAGTCTGGACATTTTTACCTTGGAAGTGCCTTCATGAGTAGTTTTCAGAATCTCCCAGGCATCCTTAGCTACAGTGCACTGCTTGATCAGTCTGAACATGTTCTTGTCCACTCCATTGAATAAAGCATTCAAGGCCTTGGAGTTTGCAAGAGCTAATTTATCTTCTACCTTGGACCAATCTTCCTCTGGTTTTAATCCAGTTGTCTTCTTACCCTCTTTGTCAAGCACAACAGGATGTTCCTAACCTTTCAGAACTGCTTTCCAGGTCTTACTATCTATGGATTTAAGGAAAGCACTCATGCGTGATTTCCAATATTCATAGTTGGAACCATCCAACAGAGGTGGTCTGTTCACAAATCCTCATTCTTTCTCCATTATGCCTGAAAATAACTTCCTTGGAGCTCACCCTAAAGCAGGCAGGGTGCCTGCTCTGATACCAATTGAAATTCCTGGCAGGACTGGTTCTGAACCGTAAAACAGAGTACAACTTCTGAAGTACTATTCAGCTTCTGAAGACCCAGCATCTGAACCAGCTTTTGAACCAGCTTCTGAAAACGTACTGCTTGTATATCTTCTGAAAACGTACTGCTTGTATATTTGATTTTAGCAAAACATGTAGCCAACAACCAAATATCCAACAGTATAAACCATATAACCAGGTTCATACTCTTTAGCAATTCTCGCTTTCTTACCTCTTTGAGGTTCTATAACATCTTATACGATGTTTTCATAACTATTTATGATTACTGGAATGTGATCAGATATAGTGCCCCCTAGTTTTTAATTTTTTAAAGTGAAATTTTTTTACCCCCACTAATGTCGTGTTCCCACTGGCGCCCCCACTATTCTTTATTTAAAGAGGTATTTATTTACATAGAAATTGGCACATTTGATTCTATGATCACTTTAGTCTTTAGGTCATAAAACTTATATGCTTCGCTATTTATAGCATACCCAATGCATACACATTTATAGGCTCTACTAGTGAGTTCAACTCTCTTGGGGTCCAGAATCCAAATATAGTCCAGACAATCTCAAGCTCAAAAATAAGACAAGTTGGATTGTCTTTTCTTCAAAACTTCATAAGTAGAAATTTTGTTCTTAGAATTGGGTACTCTATTCAACATAAATTTCAATTTTTGTTTCAAAAATTGAACATATCAAGCGTATCAATTTTATTTTTTTAAATTTACAGTCATCAATAAATATGATAAAATAGTTTATGTGCCATCAAGTTCGCACATATCATAATTTATTAAGTTTAGAGGTTCAAATTCTCTAAACACTGATTTATATGAACTTTTTTGTTCATTTATCTTTACTGCAAAAAAATAAATTTTCTAGTCATATAACTTTGGAATTAAGTCCAAGTTACTCAAGTTTAAAATTAAGCGCTTGTTCACATGATAAATTTTGACATATCAAATATTAAAACCACACAACTTATAAAATAGAAGGAGAATTTAATTTTGAGCATACCAACAAAGGTGTAGTCTTTTCCCCATACGAATGCATGGCGCACAAGTCTCTCTTTAAGTCTGAGTAAACTCAGTCTTATTCAGTAAAAATCTAAAATGCAGATTCTTTCTTATTTTTTATTTTTTTTTATCAAGCATCACGTCCTAGAGAATAATTTTATTTTCATACGTGAATTGCAATTCGAATGTCTCTAGTGCTAACAACTTTAGTGGTGTAAGAATATTCTAACAACACTTTCTTATTTTCAACAAGACCATATGTTTTGAAGATATCATAATCATGACAAACATGGCGTAAAGTGTTAATGTTTATCCACCATTCACTTAATTCACCAACTAGATAGTTTTAACTAGTCGTATCAGTGAATTTCTCTTTAGTTAGGTTAGGCAGCGAAGCAACAATTTACTTGTTCATATACTTGCGGGACATATGACCTGGTTTCTCATAATTGTATTAAATAAATTGTGAACCAGTGTCATTTCTTGATGGTGGCTGCTGATTTTCATTTAAGACCATTTTGGGTTCTTATTCTGTTGGTAGTTATATTTACTTATTCACAATAGAGTTCTGATTTTTTCAAATAAATTTCAAACAGATTCAAAGTCGCATATGTGAATTTCTTAGTGTTGTTGTTATAACAACAAACACTTCATAGTGTTCAGTATATAGATGTATTTATATAGCCTTTTTATCTTTCTTGTATTTAGGGGCAATAAATTCGAGTTAGTAATAACTTCAGTAGACATGACAGAACAAAACGTCTTAAAATTGTTGTTTTTGGATTTCCAAACTGTTGTATTTGGATTCCCAAATTATATTTTGATAGAGAATATCTACCAAAGTTGTTACTAGGCCGAGTCATGACCAGGTCGCTCTTTAAGATGTTTCGTGGCACTGTCCAAAATTGTGCAAGGCAGACCATCAACCATGTTGCCTCCAGGATAAAACAAGCGCGGCTACAACTGTGTGGTTTACTACTGCACTGTAGAAAACCGTTCGAGTATTACACCTCCAATATGGTACAAAGACCATTCTTTTAATACTGAAACCACATTGATATGGTGTTGTGACCACTCTATTATGGTGTTGAGACCACTCAAATATGGTGTTACCACCATTCTCTTTTAAACTTCTCCAGTTATGGTACTACGATTACTCAAATATGGTTTTACCACTATTCTAACATTTAGTTTCTTCAAGAGAAGAAAATATCGAAGGGGTCTATACTTTCAAAATCATTCTTAATTCTGAAGGGACATTATTCCTAAAAATGGACTTTGATCTTAAAAATACCTTTTATTCTGAAGAGACATATATTATTGAAGGGACTACACACTTAAAACTATTCTTAATTTCGAAGGGACTTTTTACCTAAAGGGACTATGGTCTTAAGAACACTCTTAAATCTGAAGGGACAGAAAAATGAGACAAGGAGAAAAATAGCTTGTCAACACAAGCTGGAGGGAGAAGAGAGATAGAGTTCTCAACAACTAAATATAACTCTTTGTGTGTTTTTTGAACTAAGTGGATTCCTCTATTTATATAGAGATTTTGTAACTGTTTTAGATAAAATTACGGCAACAGTTACTCTAATGGATAAAATCAAAAGGAAACTTAATCATTAATCAGTTCAACAACATTTGTGGATAAGATAAAAAAAGAAACAAATCCACAAAAGTGGAAACAAACTCATTGGATATGAATGAATGAAAGATAGGAAATTCAATTGGATTCTCAAACCTTATCACAACCAATATAAGCTCAAACCTTATCACACTAGTTTAAAGTTTTTACTTGGTGTTTAATATTTCAATTTTCTTCTAACCTCACATCAATGTTCCAACATATCTCATACAAAATTACTTTCCGTGTAGTGAATCCTTAAAATCAACAACAAAATTTGGTAGTAATAGTTTTCAAAATAGTTTTGTGTTTTTTCTGATTTTTCAATTCACTCAGAATTATTCATACCAACCATGTCCTACTTCAGCAATAATGGAAGTACCACTCACATCTCTTTTTTGACAGCATTAGTACCACTCATATCAAAAGTAAGATATTTTTAATCAATGATGAATTAAAACAGTTTTTTAGACAAATTTTGGTTGTTATTATATGTTAGCAATACTAGTTAAACATGCTTGTTTTAGATTACTTGCACTATAATTTTCACACAGTTTTTGTGAAATCAAAATATACTAAAAAAGTTTGTGAGGACAGACTGCTAACCTTAGCAACGAAAGACTTGATAAAACAGAACTTTCACCACAGTGCTTTGCTGATTTGCTAACAATACACCACATATTTGACTATTTTGTTTGGACTACATAAAATATGACTAGGATTTGTAAGTTTATTTTGTGATAAATTTATAACTTATTTAAATGTGTTTTTTTACTTGATTTAAAGGTGTTGTCTCAAAATCTTCTTAAATACATTGTGCAATTTGCGGATAAAACACATTATGTATACATTGATAAGTACTCAAGTGCTTTTCATTCGTAGGATTTCATCTCTATTTAGTAGGTAGGTCTATTGTTGTACTTAGAGCATGATTATCGGCTGACATGTGGTAGTATTGTCACAAAGCCCAATAAATTTTGGCAGTGTCTTGGATGTTTGGCTGTTTAATGGGTATCAAAATTCAACAAAGTGGCTCTGCGTTGCAACCCACTTTTAACTGACATTTGCTGACTTTTTTTTTTTTTTTTTTTCAATTGATAGGTGAAAAGGAACAACATAATATCATGGTACTGCATTGCAACGGTAATATACATTTATTCAAGCCAATAAACTACACATTTCTCTTCATATTTTGGAACAGCTATTTTTTTTCACTCATGCAACGACTAATTTTTTTAACATATATATTTGACTATTTGCCCTATTCCATGGTAAAAAAAAACTACACATTTCTTTTGAAATGAACCCCAACAATCAAGGATTTTGGTCCAATTATATACAAAATGGTGGCAATCCTCTTTGTAACACAAATCAACAAAACACCTAATATTTTGGAAGTACATCTCATAACCTAAATCCACATCATAATCCAAATTTCTTAAATTCTCCTTTTATCCCAATTCCACAAAATAATCCATCCTTTGTATCATACTTCACCTTACCAATATCATTATCAACAATTTTCATCTCAATCAACTAACCCCACGTATGGTGGCAATTTTGATTATTCTTATGATCATCTTTTCAATGACCCGATTGCACCATCAGACGATTCTAATAATGATTTTCGCGAGTTCCTACGTAGAAGACACCATGTTCAAGATAAGCAAATTCATTGACACCTTCAACAAGACTTGATAGAACATATATGGGAACGTTTTGGGCATGAAAATAACCACAACTAAAAATTATTTTAAAATTTAGTATATTTTGAGGTAGTAGTTTTTTTCAACGTTTAATAATTTTATTAATGTATTTTCTTATAACTTATTTGTGTCAAGTAGTACATTATTTAATATATTTTCGTATAATTTTCATTTAATTTTATTTATTTTTTAGATATTTTGATTCTTTTTGAGTGTATTGCGTGATACATTTTATATATTTTCATTATACATTTTATATATTAATGTAAAATATAATTTAAAGTATATTGTAAGATAAGTGAGACTCATTTTAGAGTTTTGGAGGAGTGATATGGATATTTAGAAAATGTAGTTGAGTGGTTTAAATAATTGGGAAGTGTGAAGTGATATAATGTATTATGTGGGACTCATTTATACCACCCATATGGGTGGCATGTATGTGGTTGCTCGTAGACCTTAATGTCAAATAGGCTTTGTTAGATATAGTTAAAAGTTTGTTATATGTAGTTAGAAGTTGATTAGTATTAGTTCCAAATTAGTTAAGGTTTTTTTGTTAGTTTAGTTATGATAACCGTATAAAGTACATCTTACTCTAATTGTAATCAACTTTTTCTCATTCATTCATTCATTCATTTTTTTTTTACAAACTCATTCATTCAATTATAGAGTTCATCTTTCCTTTAATTTATTTTTCTATTTGGTGGGTCTATTTTGCTTCTCAACATGCTTTTAAACTTCATCAAACATTTAAAAGGGTCAAACCAGACCTTAAAAATGGGTCTGTGACGGTAAAATGTCATATCATCTACATTTTTTAAAGTAGTTTGTGTTTAAATCTTACATATCTGCTTAATTTATGTCCACTCATAGTAGGTGCTTGGATTGGGATTCTCACTAGTGAATTTTACACGAGAGGAGGTCCAGTGTCAATTTTGATCATTCAATTGGTCTTTAACGTTTTTGTATAAATCCAAGTAAGCCAAATCAATGGCTGGAATTGCACTGGACTCTCCAATAACTAGAAAGGATCCATGCCCGTAGATGCTTATGATATGGTTGTTGTACTAATTAACTATCAATTATCACATAATGCAATTTCAAATAAACTAATCATATAATAAAAAAATGAAAATTGTTTTTTTCACATTAAACAAGGCTAAAACACACCAGTAAATGACGGTTTTACCCCGGCGGCAGTTAATTGCCGCTGGGATGGTGCATCGGCAGTTAACTGCCGCCAGATGCATCGGCAGTTAATTACTGTCGTCCCCATCGGCAGTTAACTGCCGCTGCGATCTGAACATAACCAGAACAGCAAACAGAACACATCACAGTTTCTAAATTCTTCAAATTTCATCCAATCCTCTCCAATTCCATTTTCACGAAAATCAAGCAAATCATCTCCACAAAACCACAAGTAAGTAGTATTAATCATTTATAATGTTAATGTTAGTTTGTGTAGGTTTATTTTTGTTAATTTTGGTAGATTTATGTGATTAGAGTTTATGTAAAAATTTAATTTTTTTGTTAGTTTATGATGTTATAGATGAATGTAGTTGTTGTGAATGTTGTTTAGATTATGTTTAAGTATAATGTGGTTGTGAATGTTGTCCAATTAACACAATTAACACAATGTGAATGTTGCACTCAAAGTGTTTGTTAAAATGCCTAAATGAGTATGTTGATGAATGTTGTTTAGATTGTGATAGAATTGTGAGAATGTTGGAATTGTGAGAATGTTGGAATTGGGATAGAATGATGTTTTTATTATGCCTAATTTTTTGTTTTTGTGTAGATATGTCTGATCAGAACCAAGATAGGACGACTAGAGCTGGTAAGCAGCCCATGACTAGCAGCTACAGACGGGAGAGGCAGGCTGCAAACCCTCATGTGCCTAAGAGGGGAAGAGACCGGAGGCCTGTTGCGGGCGAGGGTAGTTCTCAGCCGACACAGCAGGTGCCGCAGGTGGAGGACCCCACGTAGTACCTGCATTATCAGGAGCATCAACATGATGCTACAGATGGTGGCTATGACGTCCAGCATGTTGCTGATGAGGGAGGGGACGACGATGCGGCTGCGCTAGATGAGGATGAGATTGCGGTTGTGACAACCCCCGAGCAGTTACCTGATGTGGCTCCATTTCTTGGAGGGCCTTATGATGACTCATTGTTGTCATCATACGCTTCACATGTTGCATTACCGTTGTGGTATAATGCAAATAATGTAAGTTTTCTTTTTTCTTTTTTAACTTTTATATATGAAGTCGATATATTTTTTTTTGTATGATAACTTTTAAAAAAAATGACATGAACATATGCCGTTGTCTGATTATTTTTTTTTGCCTTCCATTATTGTTCGCGCGTAATTTTTTATATATGAAGTTATATGCTTTTTTTTTGTATGATAACTTTTTTAAAAAAAATGACATGAACAAATGCCGTTGTCTGATTATTTTTTTTGCCTTCAATTATTGTTCGCGCGTAATTTTTTATATATGAGGTATATGCTTTTTTTTGTATGATAACGTTTAAAAAAAATGACATGAACACATGTCGTTGTCTGATTATTTTTTTGTCTTCGAATATTGTTCGCGCGTAATTTTTTATATATGAAGTATATGCTTTTTTTTGTATGATAACGTTTAAAAAAAAAGACATTAACACATGCCGTTGTCTGATTATTTTTTTGTCTTCGATTATTGCGCGCGTAATATCAGGGACATGATGCGCCATATCAGGGACGGTCGGCTTCGTGCAGATAGATGTTTGCCGGGGGAGACATGATGGCACCGATACTGTCCAGGAGGTCGAGGAGGCGGCAGCAGCAGCATGATGACCAGGATCAGGATTAGGACATTTTGTTAGTTTTTTTTTTTGTTGACATTTGTTAGATTTTGTTTTGTAAATTTATGACACATTCACATTATCGTAGTTTTTTGGGTACAATTTTAACATGATTTCGGGTTTATTTTGCTTTATTTTGATTATTATGATTACTTCGAAACAACAATAACAATAATTCATTCATGATCCGAACTAAATCATAACTAAAAATTCACAAAATAAGTGTTACATTACATTATCCCTAAATATGTTGTATCATCATGAATGATGTTGGATTTTAATTTAATTCTTGAAAGTTTGCGGAAAACATATATATGCTCTCGTGTCTTATACTTAGTGTAAAAATTTGCAAGTCTTTTTGAAAACTCAAAAGAATGAAGAGAACACAACACATGTATTCTACGAAATCAGCTATATATGTTTTCACATCGAATTCCCTCATATAAGATGAGTCATGACAAAAAGGAATGCATTCCAATATATTATTTTGAACTTAATCCTACGGCCATGCCAACTGACAAAGTTTCAATTGACAAAGGAGCATGATCAAGTACAAAACAACATCTTAGAACTGCATTCCCTTTTGTCACACTCATCCTATACGAAGGAATTCGATGTGAGAACCTATATAGCTGATTCCGCAGAATACATGTTGTGTTCTCTTCATTGTTTTGAGTTTCCAAAAAGACTTGCAAACATTTACACTAAGTATAAGACACTTCAATGCCAACATCTTCAGCAAACTAACAAGAATTAAACTAAAATCCAACAAAATAATGACACAACATAATAATACTAAACATCTTCATCTGGCCGAATCAAACTCTTGAGAATATCTTCAGGCGACCTCAGCAACGTAACATCCATCTCGAGGAGGATCATGTTTGGCTCAGCAAATATGGAGAACATGCTCCTCACGTCGTCGTCGTTCGTTAACTCTGACCGAGTGAACGACAAATTCCCGTCTGAGTGGAACGATGGACGGTGATACCAAACGTATTCCACCCTCCTCGCGTCTCCGTGGTTGATTCGTTGGTTGATTTCATGAGGTAGATCCTTCAATTCTTTTAACGTCACATCGTCGCGAACCTTGAAAAAATGTTGGTTACCACCATTGAAGGATACATGAAAGTATAATTGAGCCATTTTTTCAGATCTACACCATAAGAAATTAAAAAACAATCCAATTAAAAACTCATTCAAACATTTCATCAAACACTTGTAGTGCAAATTATACATAAACCCTAAAGCTAAAAATTACAACATAAACATGCAAGGATCTAAACATTTAAGCAACATAAGTCATTTCCATGTAAACAATCTATCATTTCTTGCCAAAAAAATCAAAAATTAAACAAAGTCTAAAACTAAAAAATAAATAAATAAAGATAATAAATGTAACATATAAGCATTAAATGACAATGAACTTGATTATGGAAACTTACTTGTTATTGGAGTGTTGGTTGATTTGAGGTTGAAAATTTTGAGATTTTTGGAAGATTTGAGAGAGTTTTTAGAGATTGAAGAGATGAAGTTGAAGGTTCTGGGTGCTGAGTTTCATAAGTACTGATCGCAGCGGCATTTAGTTGCCGATGGGGACGGCGGCAACTAACTGCCGCTGGTTTCCTTCCCATCAGCAGTTAATTATAGAATCTCGATATTAAGAACACAAACGTTTAATAAGAATGACACTCTTATTAATCTCAAGGAAAATAACTCAAAACCTCAAGTTCTCAATCTCATAAGTTATACCACAACTAGGTATCTCCTTATATAATGAACAAAGAACATTCTAGGCCTTCTATAAAAGAAAACTAAATCTTACTAAATCTTAGATATGTATATTTAGATTTCTCTTAAATCTTAGATATGTATATTTAGATTTCTCCTAAATCTTAGATATTTAGATTCTCCTAAATATACTTAGCTTGGGCCTCAAGCTACTTCAAGCTTACAAAAACATTCTCCCCCTTAAGCTTGAAGTTATCTTCTCTCACATGTTGAACTCCAATGAGACTTCACATCTCTTTAAACTTGATCCTTCCAAGTGCCTTTGTTAGGATATCCGCCTTTTGTTCATTTCCAGGAACATGCTCTACCTCCACTTGTTAATTCTCAACACACTCCCTTATGAAATGATATCTAGTGTGTATGTGTTTGCTTTGTCCATGGAATACTGGGTTTTTGGTAAGTACAATCGCAGATTTATTGTCAACTCGTATGGTCACTTTCTCACAAGCTTTTCCAACGACCTCTCATATGGTCACTTTAGCTGCCTCTGTAGCCGCCATGAATTCAGCTTCGTAAGAGGACAACGCCACTGTTTCTTGCTTTTGTGAACACCAAGTCATTGGACAATCATCAAGATAAAATATATGGTCCGTTGTGCTTTTACCATCATCTATATGAACATTATGTGAACTATCACTATAGCCCACCAACTTTATCTTGTCTGTGTGTTTAAACAAGAGACCAAGAGAAAGTGTTCCACATAAATACCTCAAAACTTGCTTCAATGCTGCTCCATGTGAATCCTTAGGCTCTTGCATGTATCTGCTTAAAACTCCAACACTATAAGACAGATCTGGACGTGTATGGAGCAAATATCGAAGACATCATATGCTTCTTCTATATTCCCTTTCATCGATACCTTTCTCCTTTTGAGATTTGGACAACTTTAAGTTTAAGTCCATTGGAACATGAGATAGGTTACAACCTTCCATTCCAGTTTCTCCTAATATCTTTTGTGCATATCTCTCTTGCTTTAAAATGATGCCTTCTTCATGCTGATGCACTTCAATCCCAAGATAATATGTTAGTTTTCCAAGATCACTCATCTCGAACTTGGTTGCCAGCTCTCCTTTAAACTTAAGTATTGATCTTAAAGATGATCCTATAACAAGTAAATCGTCCACATACACAGCCACAATAAGGAGATGTTCTTTCTCTTCCTTTTGATATAATGTTGGTTCCTTTGAACACCTATGAAACTTCAATTCTCTGAGAATTTTGTTTAACTTGGCATTCCATGCTCTAGGCGCTTGTTTTAGGCCATAAAGAGCTTTATTCAACTTGTAAACCTTATCTTCACTTCCTAAGGTTACAAATCCTTCTGGTTGAGTGACATAAACCTCCTCTTTCAATTCACCATGGAGAAACACAGTTTTTACATCAAGGTGATGTATTTCCCAACCATTTGAAGCCGCTAGAGCAATGATAAAGCGAATTGTTTCAATGCACACCACCAGAGCAAATACCTCATCATAATCAATGCCATGTCTTTGAACATACCCTTTCGCCACTAGTCGTGCTTTGTACTTGTTGATACTTCCATCAGAATTGCGTTTTATTTTGAACACCATTTCAATTTGATTGGCTTGACTCCAATAGGAAGATCAACCAGATTCCATGTTTTATTCTTCTCTATCGATGAAAGCTCTTCTTTACACGCATCTATCCAGACATTCAATTCTCTTGCGTCGTTAAAGTCCCAAGGCTCCTCATTTATTACCATCAAGAGCCGTTCACACTCTATTTCAGCGATATGAACGTAGTCGTTCAGATATGCCGGCTTCACACTTGGACTTGTTGATCTCCTTAATTGTGGTTGTGACTGTTCCAGTTCGTCATCACCATCGTCTTCATTTTCTTCATTCCCAACGTCATAGGTCTCTTCTTCTACTTCCACGTCCTCACTTATAGCTTGAGTGGCGTGACTGTTTTCCTCAGTTTCTGATGGACTTTCAATCCTCCTTATGCCTTTATTACCAAACTCTCCAAAGCCAATAATAAAAGTTCCGGAGTCTCTCTACCAATTTCTCTTTCCACATTGTTCCAACTCCAACCTTTACTTTCATCAAATATCACGTCTCGGCTTACTGTTATTTTCTTGATTGTAGGATCAAATAGACGATAGGATTTCGAACCAGGCTCTGTTCCTAGGTATACCAAAATTCTTGATCTATCATCTAACTTTTTTCTTCCAGCAGCTTCTGTTCGTGCATAACCAATACAACCAAATACTCTAAGATGTTAAAGATTTGGTTTCTTCCCTTTAAGCACTTCGTATGGGGTTTTTTCAATTAGCGATCTCGTTGCCACCCTATTAATTAGATAGGTAGCATGCCTCACAGCCTCTTCCCATAGATAATTTGGTATACTCATGTGCTTCAAGATACTCCTAGTCATCTCCAAGAGCGTTCTATTACGTATTTCGACTACTCCGTTTTGCTGAGGAGAATAGGGTGCATTTAAGTGTCTTTTGATGCCGTATTTATCGCAATAAGTTTGAAACTCATAAGATACGAACTCTCCACCTCTATCTGTTTGAAACATCTTGATCATAGCTTTTGTTTCTTGTTCAACAAGTATCTTGAATTTCTTGAACTTATCAAGTGCTTCACTTTTCTCTTTCAACATAATTGTCCACATTTAGTGTGAGTAATCATCAATGATTACAAATATGTACCTCTTATGAGCTGGTGTGGGAGGTGTGATAGGCCCACAAAGATCTCCATGGATGAGTTCGAGTGTTTGAGTGGCTCGGTATGAGGTTGCTTGTGGGAAGGGCTGCCTTGTCTGTTTTCCAAGTAGCCATGACACACACGTTTCTTTCTCTACTGTCATGCTTGGTATACCAGTCACTAACTCCTTGTTGATCATCATCTTCATTGTTTCCAAGTTAATGTGGCCTAATCGTGCATGCCACTTGGTTGACTCAGTCGATGATGTTAACTGTAAGCACTTGATGTTTTCAACCTCCATGATGACCTTGTATAAACGATTTTTGGACCTGGTTGTTCTCACCAACAGTTGACCTAGTTGATCATAGAGCATCAATAGATTTTCTTTCATTCGTACTTCACATCCTGCTTCTGTGGCCTGACCAAGACTTACAATGTTGCTCTTTAAATCCGGCATGTAGTATACGTTGTTTAAGACCTTCTTCTTACCATCTTTAAACACAAATTGAATTGAACCTTTACCTTTTATATCGATACGGGAATCATCTCCAAATCTCACCTTTCCTGTAACTGTTTCATCAAGGTCTAAGAAAAAAATTGATTTCCACTCATATGATTACTCGCACCATTATCTAGATACCACACGTTCTTTGTGTCTAGATCAGTTTCAAAACTGTTTGGATTCACCTTTTTCTCATTGAGATACACCACCTCGTGCATCATCAATTCATCGGCTTCTTGTGTTTCATCGTCCTTCTTCTCAACAGCTTCTTGAAGTTTGAGCTATCTATCGGGACAGTTGGATGCATAATGACCAAGTTTATCGCATCGGTAACATGTTATCTCCTTGTCTCGTCCCTGTTTGTAAGATCCGTTTTGGTAATTACCAAAACGTCTGCGGCCTCTTCCTCTCCAATTGAAGCGACCACCTCGTCCTCTTCCTCTGCTACCACCATAGCTTTCATGATAGGATACTTGCGAATCTGTATTGGCGTACATCAGTTTGCCTTGATCTTCCTGTGAAGGTGAGAAAAACACACACAAGAAGGGGGGGTTGAATTGTGTGACTCAAAAACTTGTTCTTTTCTTTTCAAAGACTTAACACAGGTTCAGAACCAGGTTCTGAACTGTTATCAGAAGTATGTGCAGCAGAGAAACAAGTTAAAATGAGAAGGGAAGAGAGACACACAGGAATTTATACTGGTTCCTTCTCAATGTGAGAAGTAGTCCAGTCCCCTTGTTTTCCAACAAGAGAGTTCCACTATAATCAGAAGATTACACTTTGCTCAACCACTAAGGAAGAGACTTCCAGTTGCTCAATCACAAAGAAAGAGGCTTCTATGCTCAACCACCAAGGAAGAGGCTTCCAATGCTCAAGACACTAAGTCAAGAGACTTCTCAATACTCAAGACACTAAGTCAAGAGGCTTCTGACTCAGACCACAAAGGAATGAGGTTACAAATGCTCAGTATACAGACTGAGACTTTAGGGACCAAACTGGTTTACAAGTAAAGGAGTTTGGGATGAACACTTGATAAAATATCAGAGGTGTTCTCTAAATACAACACAGGTTAAGACTCTTAACCTTAAGAAATTCTAAGTTACAAGACTAAAGAATTTCTATGAGTTTTTGAACTTGACAGCAAAACAGAGCAAGGTTTCAGCAATTTGATTTCAAGAGTCTTAGACAAATTTCTTCTTCAAATCTTCTTCCTTTTATAGATGAAATATAGCTGTTGAAGATTTGCTTGATTTGAGGAAAGAGCCGTTGCAAATGAGCTAGGCTTTCTGCAAATGTATGCTGCACTTTTTCAAACAAACCAGAGCAGCAACCATTTTTGAAATGGCCTACCTTAAAAGCTGGAGAATGTCTGGGTCAGGGAGACAACTGTTCCATTGAGTTGTTCTGACACATCCAGGCATTAAATGCGCACAGTACTGGTCACTTTCCATGCCACATCAGCTTCAGAAGCTTCTCTGTGTAAACAGTGCATCAGAAGCTGCCTTGTACGGATCAGAAGCTGGCTTCAGGATCAGAAGCTGGTCTTCAGACGTTGACTCTGCGTTGACTTCTTCAGAAGCACCCAGACTTCAGAAGCTGCCTTCAGACTCATAAGCTGCACTTCAGGAGCACCACTTCAGGACCACTTCAGAAGCACCCAGTTCATGAGCACTACTTCAGGAGCACTTCTTCAGAACCAGTTTCCTTCTAGCTTTGCAACATTGCTTCTTAGCTTTCCTTCCTTGCTCTAAGCTTGTTCTTCCATAACCATTCTTAATAAATAATCATAAAGCACATGGTTCTGAAAACACTTGAACAAAGCATTAGCAAATAACCAATTTTCTCTTTAACACTTTGTTATCATCAAAACCATAAAGAGAGATATGTTTACACATAAATGTTTCAACAATCTTCCCTTAATTCATAAGAGACTTGTTAAACACATTTTGTTCCAACATCCTGCTGTTCTTCTTCTTCTTATTCTTCTTCACCAATTCTTTCTTCTTATGCCTTTAGCCTTCCAACAATATCCTCACAGCTAGTTGTATTTAGGTCAAGAACTTGTTCAAGGGCTGCGATGATATGAATGTATCTTTTCCGTGGTAAACTTTTCAGAAATTTCTTTACAAGCTTTGATTCTTCAATGGTTTCTCCAAGGGATGCTGATTTGGTTGAAATTTCTGAGAGTTTTCCCACAAAGACATCGATTGTATCAGTTTCTTTCATCTTGATTCTATCGAATTCCGCCATTAGGGATTGTAGTCTAGCCTCCCTTACTCTCTCAGCTCCAACATGTCTTGCCTTTATTGCATCCCAAACTGCTTTTGATGTGTCAAGGTCTCCAACTTGTAGGATCAAAGCTTCTGGTATGGATTGAAACAACAAAACAATTGCTATGTTGTTCTTCTCTTCGTTTTCAACTCCAGGTTCTGTAGTTTCCCACACTTTGTTTACTTTGAGAGTAATTTTCATTCGCATAGACCAGACGGTGTAGTTAGAAGAATTTAGCATCGGGCATTTAATAGAGGAGGGTCTGATCTCCTTGGACTTTATCTCCGCATCTTCTTCCTTCTTGTCGCCCATGGTGACCTCTCTTTCTTCTAGGGTTTTATCGCCAACGTTTCTTTGCCGTATCCTATTGTGAGCTCTGGTACCAAATATAGAATCTCGATATTAAGAACACAGACGTTTAATAAGAATGACACTCTTATTAATCTCCAGGAAAATAACTCAAAACCTCAAGTTCTCAATCTCATAAGTTATACCACAACTAGGTATCTCCTTATATAATGAACAAAGAACATTCTAGGCCTTCTATAAAAGAAAACTAAGTCTTAGATATGTATATTTAGATTTCTCCTAAATCTTAGATATTTAGATTCTCCTAAATATACTTAGCTTGGGCCTCAAGCTACTTCAAGCTTACAACAATATTAATTGCCGCCGGATCCTTCCCATCGGCAACAAACTGTCGCCGGGGTAAAAATGTAAATCACTGGTGTGTTTTAGCTTTCTTTGAAGTGGGAAAAACAATTTTCTAAAAAAATTGTACAAGTTTAAACTTTACTCCTTGATTCATTGCTAATCGTGAAACGTATAGGGCCTGTGTGCGTAGTTACTATGATTAGTTAAGTAGTTGGGGCCTGAGAAAGGAGATGCCGAGGAGTTGGCATAATATGCATAAACTTTTTATTTCTTCCTCTTTTTTTTTATTTCTTTATATCCGTAAGCCGTCTATCAAAATCTGAGGTTTGAACCTCGACCTCTACATATTTAACGGTTTTATCAACTGAGCTATGTTTACGGGGTTTTTTTAATCTGATAATCAATCATATTTGAAATTATCCAGAGTAGAACAATTTTGAATGGGAAAAAATGAATGATATTTGGAATTTACAATTAAGTGTTTGTAACATAATAAGATAAGAATATCGGTTTTATCATTACTTTGAATGTCTTTATTAGATATGAATATTTTGCATAAAAGAAATAAGTATGATATCACAATATTCAACACCTTTAATTCTCACTTTTTGTAGCGCCGTGTTATAGTAAACGAATTCAATTATTCATTTAGAACCTAGACAGGAAATTTTATAGATTAATGCAATAAAGGTGAAGATGATTTTCCATCTTTAATTAGAAAGTGCAAGAAGATTACAACCACAACTTAAAAGATACTACTTCATAACAATGGACAAAGAATAATGCAAAATGTACAACCAAAGATTAACCGAGGGTTTTAAATATTTATTTGTGTTTCTCAACCAATTCAGGTGCATTTAAATTTTAAAGTAATTAAATATATCCTACGAACTAGTTAACTATTTGGCCAACCCTTTCAGTAATTTTAAAACTCATACATAGTTTAGTAATATTATATCAACATATATATACAAATATGAAATGAAGACTTCTAACATAGAAACAAACAGAACCAAGATTAAGATGGTTGACGGGGTAAGGTGATTTTCTCATGCTCCGAGCGTGTGAAAGCTGAGCTTTCCACCGGTAGAATATGAACCAATGAAGAACATAAGCAAGAAGGGGAAGAAGAAGATGAGTAATTGAAAGTTGATGGCAGTGTTGTGTAACTGAGCCTTGAAGTGGTTGTACTGAGAAAAACACAACAAGCTAATCACGATGCCAAATATCATAAGCAAGTGGAATGGGGGTGCAGAAACAGAGGCCATGCTCTTTCCTCTCCATCCCTGTTTCCATTCTGTACCCCTTCTCTTAGAGTGCACCCACTCCATTCTGTTTCTTTTCTTTTTTAATTTGTTTTACTCACCCACCACCTCGTGCAAATTAATGTACTCTCTTTTTTTTGGGTAGAAAATAATGTACTCTAGGTTTATAATTATATACTTACTTTGTTGCTTAATTGATGAGCTTCGTTACTTCTCATATTAGTTTGGTTTTGGCATATTCTTTGTGTGACCAGCATTTTGGTTTGTGCTTGCAAGTTCGTATATGGCAAGGTATTTTTTATAGGATTAAGTTATTTTTCTTCATAGAATAGATATAAGGTTTTCACTTTTCACACTCTTGTTTTTTTTACCATCACATATTGTTGTTAAATTCCAAAAAGTCCAACGTTCCTTATATCAAGAACAAGAAAGAAATTAAATTATAGGCTAAATTACACAAAAGGTCATTTAAGTTATTTAATTGTAATAAATTGGTCCTTTGAGTTTATTTCATACCACTTAGGTCCTTTATGTTAATTAATTGTAACAAGTTGGTCCTTTAAGTTTTTTCCGTACCAATTAAGTACTTTAAGTTATTTAACTGTCACAATTTGGTGTATTTTAGATCTTAAAAATGTAAGTTATTCGGGGCCTAAAAGTTACAATTATATAACTTAAAAGACCTAAGTGTTACAAAAAATACTTAAAGGACCAACTTGTTACAATTAAATAACTTAAAAGACGTAAGTGGTATAAAAAAAAAACTTAAAGGACCAATTTGTTACAATTAAATAACTTAAAGGACTTCTGGTGTAATTTAGCCTAAATTATATGAGCGAGTATATTATGTGCAATGTTGCGCTAAAATACATTATGCTAATTTACTCGCGAATTTCTAATGTATCAGTATATCTATATTTATTATATCTGTATAGTATATTTAATAAAGAGGAGCAATCAAAAGTGTGTTAAAAGAAATTTATTTTTACGGTGACCCTGCTCAAGAGGCTTACAACAACTTTGACTAACTCTCTCTTTTATTCTTACTGAAATCTAGCCGTCACCACTTTTCTTCTTTTTGATTTACCAAAGGCGGGTGAAATAAACAAATTATAAGGCAACTTTTTGCCCCTCTCCCTTGAAACTTACGAGAAAAACAAAAATTTATCTGCATCTGGAGAAGATGGTGTTATTTCTCCATCCAAACGAATGCTTCTTTGCGATATCAAAACTAAATATTCAGAGTTATCGTATGCACAAAGATTCATGATTAGTAATGTTTGGTGTATGAAATGATCTAAAACATTTAAAAAGGAAAACCATACTAGAGAGATAATATCGTTGGGATTAAGTTTCATTAACTTTCTCTAAAAAAAAGTTTCATTAACTAATCATCTAATGTCGTTCCTTGATCGATTATACAATCCTCCTATTTCAATTATACTTTCATTTGTCGCCCTCTGTACATATCAATGTCTTGCAGATAACATGAGATTCGTTATATCCTCTAACTTTTGATGTCTTGCTCATTTAGCTAATAGAATAACATTATGTTTTGATAGTGTGTGTGATTGTAAACCTAACTTGATGTTTTGCTATTAACATCTACAATTTTTTCTACCCATATATCATACAAAGAAAGTTTACGTCTAGCATTCCCTAAATCAAAAGATAGATTTTGAATTGCACGTTGGAAAAGCATTAAGTGTCGGAATAAAAATATTGATATAACGAAATATGATTTATATACAATTAGCGAAATAAAGTTTCTAGATTAGAATCATAGCAACTAGACTTAATCCCAACAATAGAGAGATAAGTTATATATAACTTTACAATAGTTATAGATATGCTCACAATCTATATCTTTTTTTTTTTAAAGAAATATATATTTAACAAATTTAAAATAAGAAATTCTAAGTTGTCTTTGAGAAGTGCAGGTAAGTTACCCACACTTGTTATTATTCAAGGTTGCCTAGGCCTCACCCATGTTTTTATTATATGTTGAATAAAAAAAATCAATTGAGTATGAAACTATTGTTCCAAGTAATTTGAATTTGCCTATTGTTATTAGTAATTAGTAAATACATAGTACACCGTCTAAGATCGTTGGGTGTAAATAGAAATGACTACTACTAGTACTACCGTGTAAGTAGCACAAAAGGAAGTTAAGTTACCAATTGCCCCCGAAAACGAAGCAGTAAGTAGATACTACTAAAACAATAGTAACAATGAAGTCAAGTAGTAATAATTTGATTTGATTGATCAAAACGACGACATTGGTAGAGTATAACCTGAAGAAAACGACAAGAAGAAGAAGAAGAAGAAGAACGATTTTAACACACAAAATTCATTCCGGGTCACACGTTGCTTCCTGTGTCTGTCTGTGTGTGTTTCTGGTTTGAAATATATATCCCTAATCGACGACGACGCACACAACAAACCCTTATACCTAGACCCATATGGCGCTCATCAACAACTTTTTGACTTTCTCCTTTCTTCTCTTCCTCATCGCTTCCCCTTTCTTCCAAGGTCGGTCTACTCTAGACTCTAGATCTCTTTCCCCTTTTCTTCCTCTATTTTAATTGCGACCATTATCAGCTTTCATTTTTCTTCTGTTTTTCTATTTTTTTGGGGTAGGGGTTGACTTTTTTTTTTTTTTTGGATCGTGAATTATTAATTCTGTGACCTGATTGATTGTGTAATTTAATTTAATGCTATGTTTGTATTGCTTTCAATTTACAGTTAATGTTTATGAGTTAGTTATATATATGATGCATGGATTTCACACTAGTTTTTTTTTTTTTTTTTTTTATGTTTATGTTTAGATTAGTGTGAGAATGAGATGTGAATAAACTGTGCAATCCTTAACTGATGTAGAAATCAATGAAACAGTACAGAGACCTTACTACAACTTTAATGCTCAAAATAGAAACTACTATGGAAACTTTTCCATTTCTTAAGTCAACTAGAAACCCCTCACACCTTTTCGAGTATTTGGATTAGACACTGCGTCATGAAATTACTCGTCTTAACCATGTGATCTGGAATCTACGGATGAGAGATCCTTTGTAGTTGATTAGTTTTGACTTTTGAGTGTAAACTGAACCATCCGATTTCCAATTTGGGTCCCTTTACTTCATATCAATTAAATTACACACTTCTCACAAACAGATAATTTGTATCACAATTAGTTCTCCGTAAACGTGTTTTGGTGTTTTTTGTATATGCATGTCCATTACTAAATGTGCTTCTTGTTCTTCTTGCTAGTTGCTAGGTGTCAGTCAGATGAAGCTGTGGAGAATGCTGGTGAAGTGAATGATATCGGCATTGTTGGTGATGAAACTGATGATGCTCAAGACTTTGCTGACGGGAGCTTCCCTTCTGCCCCAGGAATTGACACCATCGCTGTGTTCCCTAAGAATATTGCGAAATGTAAAGATCTTTCTATATAAGATAAGGTTTGGTTTATAATGAATTACTATCCCCTGATAATCTTGTGTTAATTTTTTGTTGTTTATTTGATGTAGTGGTAAAGGGTGGTGAAGAGGCAGAGCTGCTTGTCGGTCTGAAAAATGATGGTAACTGAATATGCTTGTCACTATTTTACAGCTACTATGCCTTTCATTTGTGTCTTGTGACAAACCTCTAACACTCAATTTTGTTGTATGGATCGATTTCAGGGCAGTCCAGTTTGAATGTTGTTGCAATTAAGGCTAGTGTTCACCTTCCATACGATCACCGTCTTCTTGTTCAAAACCTTACTGTTCAGGTAGAAATTGGTTGCCAAATCTCCAAATGAAATCTATTTATTTACGTTCAATGATCATTTCAGTTTTCAACCATGATAACTTTGATTGAAACACACTTATATGCTTTTATTTATGTTTGTTACCTGTAATAATCAATATAAATTTGATGTCTATTTTGGTTAATCTCTGAAATGATTTGTGGTAATTGTTATAATTCATGTTACACCTGCACTAAAGTATTTGCTATATATGGGTTTTCAAAATCTCAAAGATAATTGTTTTACCGTATGTTTGGATGGAAGATTTTGGAGGAGAGGGGAGGACTTATTTTCTAATCAAATTAAGGAAACTATAAAATGTTTCTAAGAATGAATTAAGTGCAATTTAAATGCTATGTGGTCATCAATCATGTTATTCTTTCAATTTTTTTAAAATCTCAAACATATACCATAATATGAACTTAGCTCTCCAGATATGAACATACTCTTACATTTATACAAAGATATGCACAATATGTTCTTTTAAGATTGGGTTTCAGAGCACAGGGTTTTGCTGCTTTAGTAGGAAAAAAAGTAATATTGACAAAAAAGTATGCACCAGGGGTGCAGTAAAATATCATCAAGGGCTGAAAAAATTTAAAATAAAAACTAAAGAAACAGGGGAACTGTGAATGCAGCAGGGTTGGCCAATTCCTTGAGTTGTTATTCACCATCTATGGGCACAGGATGTTTAACACATTTGTGCATGAACCCCATAGATCTAACAATCCTTATATATGTGTGTTAAAATGGGTATGAGGATGATTCTCTTGGTTTTTTTTCCTTCCCTCTTATTTCATTCAGATTCCCTGTTCCATGTTATATGGTACTCTGTGATTGTTAGATTAGATGATGCCCAACCATTTGGTACATACATAGATCTCTAAGTTCATTTGGGATTTGTGATGCATTAAACCAATAACTCTGTCAAACTTATAGTTAATATGTTGGCTCTGCTTGCCTTTGCTAGTTCTTTTGGATGAATTAATCAATTGTGGTTCTGTGATTTTATGTAATTGTTCATACGATCTTTTAGCAAATAGTATTACATAATTGTGTTTCCTTCAAAAAAAAAGTATTACATAATTGTGTTGTGTTATAATTTTGCAGGTTTTCAACAATGGCTCTGTGCCATCTTCAGTTCAGGCTACTTTCCCATATATATTTTCTGTCAGCAAGTTCTTGCAGGTATTCCTTACTTATTCCAGAGCTGATGCTTCAAATGTCTGCATGAGGAACATTTAGAAACCCCTTCTATATTTATCATGCCTTACCATTTTCTTTTGCTGTGCAGCCTGGACCGTTTGATCTTGTGGGCACCATTGTATACGAGATAGACCAACATCCATACCAAAACACTTTCTATAATGGCACTATTGAAGTTGTTGAGCCTGGTGTTTTATTCAGTATGGAATCCGTTTTCCTTTTTACTCTTGGAATTGCACTTCTTATCCTACTTGGGCTATGGATTAATGGTCAAATACAGAACCTGTCTAAGGTAATGCAATGTTCTATTTTCTTATAAATAACTCCATTTACCACGTGAGTATTATTTGCATATTTCTTCTGATTATTTGCACGTAAATATTTGCTCAGAAAACAAAAAGATCTTCCAAGGTTGAAGTTGGGACTAAGACTACAGATGCTTCAATGGATGAATGGCTTCAGGTGTGTGCTAATATTTTTAGGCTTTGTTTGAGAGTTTGGAGGGGAGGGGAGGACATTGGGGGGAGAGAAATATAGAAGAAAATTTAGAAATCTTTCACATTTTTTGAAAGAGTATTTTTTTAGAGAGTGATAAATTAATTCTTATGACTAGTATATTTTTAATTTTAAGAATATTATAAAAACATATATTAAATTTGAAGAATTCATATAAACTCTTCCAAACCCTCCAAACCCTTTCTCTAATACAATTTTTTAGCTCCTTCAGACGAGAAGAATTTTATATTTTGAAGAAAAATTAACCCCCCAAAGCCCCTCCTTCCAATGTTCTCTATTTCTTCCACGTACTCCTTCCATTTTTTTCAAACCTTTCCCCTTCCTTTCCCTCCAAACTCGCAAACAAGGTCTTTTTGTCTGTGACTAGGGGTGATAAAATGGATGGATTGGATGGATATGAATTTTGGATCCTGATGAATGGATCAAAAAAGTTCATTAGTCCATTACAATCCACTATTTTGTTTTGTTAAAAAAAACTATCAAATCCATCCATCAAGAATAAAGTCCATCCATTTCTAGATTTTAATGGATGGATTATCCATCCGATCCATAAATCAAAGTGTATTATTTGTTTGAAGAGATGTATTATTTATTAAAATGTTTTTTTAGTGAATTCAATCCAAATAAATTTTAAGTAACTAAGCCCAATACAGTTTTTTTTAGCACAATAGTATTTTTGACATAAACCCAAATAATTTAAAATAATATGGTGGACAATGGTGGTGGTGGTGGTCAACCGGCCGCCGCCGGCGTTGACCGCGGTGGTCCTCCGACGACCCCACGACGGCGGCCCGGTCAATTTTCCGGCGAGACACGGCTGCCGGCGGCGGAGCTCCGGTGAGACACGATGATCGGTGGCGGAGCTCTGACGTTGACCACCACCTTTAATAAAATATAATTAAATATTGTAATAATATATTAAATTAATAATTAAAAAAAATTGTTTTTTTTTCTGGTAGTTTTTTTATTAATTTTTTTTATTTTATCAAATAAATATGTATTGTAATTATTTCTTTAAAAAAAATGTATTGTAATTATTTGAATAAAAGAAATTAATATTTTTTAAACTAATCCATTTGACTTTTTTATTTATTTTAAATGTATGATCCATTGGACATTTAAATAAGATGGATGGATCCAATTCATCCATAATTTTAAATGGATAAATCCAAACCAATCCATTAACAAATTTTTTTGTTTGATAGATGGATTGGATGGATTTTGTAGTGGATGAATATGGATTTGGTGGATCATATTGCCACCCCTATCTGACACTTATTTCTTAACTTGTATGTGATGTTCCTGTTTCTGAAGTTTGAGATTTGCTTCCCACCTTTTTTCTTCATTTCATACTTCTGCCCCGAAATTTGTGTATCTAATATTTTGATGTAACCTTTTCATTACTGATTTGTCGATACTGCTTTTCTAACCTTGTATTTTGATATCCAGGGAACTGCATATACTCAGTCTACGTCGAGCAAATCTAAGAAGAAGTAGACAAATAATTCATCTCTAGTTCAGCCACACAAGACCCTTCCACGCAGTACAGAATTCTGTAATAGAATAGGTTGGAGAGAGAATTAGCAAGAAGGTTGAAAGTTTAGGTCGAAAAGACCAGTCTGTGTTGTATCTTAAATGTAGCTTATGAGAGTGTTTTTATATTTATTTATTTTGTTTTTCTTTGCACTGAGTTGAGCTTTATCCAAGAAAATACTAACAGGGATCCGAGTTAGTAATATCATACAACTTTGAACCGCAGAGTTTTGTCAGATTATGTTAATTTTATCTGGATTTTGATTAAATTTGGAGTCCATGTCGCCATTAATCTCTCTCTCTCTTTTTTTTTTTTTTTTATGGTAGTGTGCAGTTCAGTGTATGCATTCCTCCTCGTTTTAATCCCTCGAAAAGATAAACCCAAAAAATCTAGTCCGGAGGAAGGAGTCCATAGCTGAAGCAAAATGGTCTAACAACTGCCCTTGTAAAGTAGTAACAACTGCAATTGTTCATGATATACCATAGCTTACCCACATTTGGAATGATATTCAGAGGAACATGATATGATTTTTGGGAATAACATTCCTACTTGAGTTTGGTAAGAATTAACATTTTTTAGGAATGTTTCTAAAATCTGTTCAAATTAAAAATCTTATAGATAAAAATATTAATGTGGGTCGTTGTGAGATTATTATTGTTGAGTTTTATTCTCATGTCAGTGGTAGTGAAAGAATCGTGTGTAAATAACAACTCTAAGAATAAAAAAAAACTTTGAAATAAATATTTAAAAGTTCAAACAAACATAATAATGTTGTATTTTCAATTCTACTTCTACATCCCAAAATAATATTATAAACCTTGAAAAACTATGGCGAATACCTGACAAATTATAGTTTTTTTTTTTGACAAAAACAAAATGATATTCATTCATCTAAATCGATAGAGTACACGCTAAAAACGTAAAGGATGAATCTGCGAACAAACTCACAACATCCAAGTTAATAGCATATAACAACATAATGCCTACAAAAATATATGATAAAATTAAAGTGACCGGAATACCCATGTCTCCGGATCTGCTACGTTGACGCCCAAATCTTTGATTGAATAATCGATCTTTCAATATGAATCAAATGAACACCGCAACAAGACGAGAAATCAAACAACGCCGCACAATACGACGAACAACACACCGCCACACTTAGATGACGAAATCACGAAGTAAAAACCTAGATCTACGTGAAAATCACTTATTTAAATTGAAATAGAGAAAAAGATGAAGAGGGGTGATTTTATGTCAAAAATTGACCCAAAACCACCCCCTCAATAAAGAAACTAGAAGAGAAAACCTAGAGAGAAAAAATTAGGGCTATGTTTTTAATAAGTTAAGTTATAGTCTATTTTTAACGGTTAATGTTCTCCTTAAATATTAAAAATTAACTGGTATATAAGGATATTATACTTCCTCCAAAAAAGAGATACAATAAGAATTTAAGTAGTATATGTTATTGGTGTATAATTATTTTACACACGCATCTAATGATGTGTTGTCATGTCAACTGATGAATACATCAACTTATGTGTTTTCATATTTATTAATTGACGTGGTAGCACATCATTAAGTGTATGGTAAAATGAATGTACATCGATAGAGTATACTAATTAAATTCTTTTAATAATACTTGATATTAGTGGATATAAAAATGATCCGGTAGTTGAGTTAAGAGCATCCACAATGGAGACCCTCAAGTTTGAGTACTTAAACGGGTCTCATGTGTACACATCACTCATTTATAATTTTTTAATAACAGTAACTAATAAGCACTCAATCACTCTAATGCAGCACATCTGACAAAAGTTCTAAATGGGTCCCACCAATAAACAAAGAATGTCAAACAAACATTGCAAAATGATTAATTTAATAAAAAATATTGTGGAGTCCACTTAAGAATGAGATGCTTAAGTGAGACACTGGGTCATATAAGACCCCCAAAAATTTTCTCCCCAATGGGAGTACCTATTAGGTACCGGGTCTTAAATGGTTAAGACTTCACCATTGGGGATGATCTAAGAGAATTAATTGGAGAGGAGTGATAAAAATGTCAAATGTATAAACATAAAAGTAGCAATTTTATTGGACGACTTTCTACCCTACTTTTAGTGTGCTTTTACTTTCCCTTTCCCTTTCTCTCACTCACTCTACTATTTTTGCCCAAAGAAAATAGGAAAGAAAAATGTTGTCAAAAAATTGTAACAAAATTGTTGTACAAATATCATTACTCCTTACATACTGAAGTGAAATAAAAATTTTAAGCCCAACTTATTCTTCATGGTTTTTTTGTACTATCTACTTCGTTCTTTAAATTTAACTCGAAGATTTCTCAATTGCCTTATGAATAATATATAGGAAGACTAAAGATTTTATTTCGAACACTTAAGTCGGAGAGAGTACATATAAAATTTAGCTTTGAGAAATTGTCTCATCTCATTGCAAAAAATTAACAAAATGGCAACTACAATTTGATGGTCAAATGATATGACGATGATGAATTGATGATAACACCTAAGACCAATTTACTAAGTTTACCAAAACAAAACTCAATGCATCTGAAGATAACATCTCTACTTTATCTAAATAAACTAAAATATCAAAATGGAAAAGAATTTAATCATAACAAAGTGACATCAACAATGTGATTTGAGTAATATGTGTAAAAAATTACAGCACATAGGGTTCTAATACAGACTTCTACAATTCGTAAATTAAACATAAATTTATCATAGATCATCAATGAATTTATAGTTCTCCCTCAAATCTATTTCTTTTTTCATCAATTGAATTTATATCATTTCAAATTCAAATCTTCATTTAGTAGGCAATATGTCCCTCATCCTTAGGCAAGCATGCGTGCTTCAATCCTCGTATATTTATTTTATTTATTTATTAAAATAATAAAATGTTATGTTCACAACTCAACTATATTTCAAAAAAATAATACTAACTCAACTAGTAAAATGTCGAAATCGCTAGACCGGACGCTGTGAACGGGTTTCGAACTCCAATTCCTCCACTTGTGTGTGTAAATTCAATTATTATTTGTCATTTCGTTTATTAAAAAAATGTTGCAAATATTCATTGATCCTTTCGCAGAAATGGTAGGCCGTACTTTTCTTATGGTACTTGACAACTCCTTCTCAAAGATGATGACATTTTTGGGTGGAATGTGGTGAATTGTTGCAAGCATATTTATCTAACATTTGCCATCGACAAAAAAGCGATGATCAATATATTATGCAGAATTTCTTAGTGCGAAGAGCATATATTGTGGATATTATCTACATATATTCCTGATGTTGATATAAAATTTGATGTGTATTTTCTACTCACCGTAGCTTATGTGATCCTGCAATTTGAAGCAGAATTTCTTTTTGAGAAAAGGATGTTATGGGTCATGGGAGGGTTCCGGATATAATTCATTAGAAAAACATTTTATAGTATTTTTTTCCATATTAATTGACACCCTTTCATCATGTTTATTTTTCGTATAACTTATTTTGACTATATTTTTTAGTTTGAAAATATCAATTTTTTTATAATTTTTGTTAGTAATTAATGCTGCATTGACTTATTATTATTTGAGGAAAGAGTAACATCTTAAAGATAAAAAGTGATTTGCCAAACAAATTGATAAGAATTTAGATGCAAAATTGCGAGACTATGAAGTAAATGAAATTCCATTTAACAATGAGTATATATGCTTGGAATCAGATCCGCACTCAGTAATGGTAGTGCAAATTCTCAACTTTAGCTATTTATACCCACCCGCTAGCTAACCACATCCTACTAAATAAATTCACAAACAATTAACTCAATTGCGTTCATCTTCTTCTTCTTCTCCAAATTATAGGAAACTTTCAGTTCTCCGCTCGTACCAAAATGTCTAACCCCAACCCCAACCCACCCCAACCCCAACCCCAAAGTTTTCTTTGACATGACCGTTGGAGACGAACCGGTCGGTCGTATCGTCATGGAACTTTACGCCGACACAACTCCTCTCACCGCCGATAACTTCCGTGCACTCTGCACCGGGGAGAAAGGACTCGGTAGCAGTGGCAAGCCTCTCCATTACAAAGGCTCTACCTTCCACCGCGTCATACCTGATTTCATGTGTCAAGGAGGTGACTTCACCGCCGGTAATGGTACCGGTGGAGAGTCCATCTACGGGTCCAAATTCGCCGACGAGAATTTCATCAAGACCCACACAGGTCCAGGTGTTCTTTCGATGGCGAATGCGGGACCAGGTACCAATGGATCACAGTTCTTCATATGCACGGCGAAGACGGAGTGGCTTGATGGGAAACATGTGGTTTTTGGTCAGGTGGTTGAAGGAATGGAGGTGGTGAAGGAGATTGAGAAAGTTGGTTCCGGTTCGGGAAAAACATCAAAGCCAGTGGTTATTGCTGACTGCGGCCAACTCTCTGATGATAATGATCTTAACCAACAACTGACATAGCTACCATGCATGCATGCATGCATGCAGGCATGATTCATGTTTCATGGATTGGTGCTATCGTTAATTACTTTCATTTCAGTACGTTTCTTAATTTGTCTGTTTGCTATACTATCTTTGGGAGATTAATTAATAATAATTAACTTGGTTGACATATATACAGTGCATTTAATTAAATCAACCATATTAATTGATCGGTTTATGTGGTTAACTGGTAAGGTTCATGAAGTGGAGTCTTGTAAGATGTAGGATATGATAATTATCTGATGAGATCAGTTGTCTTCAATAAATCCAGCATGTGCGTTTTGTTTTTTTGTTTTTGGTGTACTCTGTTTCTCTGTTATGTGTTTCATATAGCTCAATTTTATATATTCTCATTGATAGAAAAAATTAGATCATTTTTATGATTTTCTGTTTTGGAAATATATTTTTGGTTGAATGAAAGTAGTAGAACATCCACGATATAGATACTCATGTTTGGGTATCTAAGTGAGTCTCACTTATACACGTCTTGTTCTAGACCAAGCAAACATATAAGACCCATTTTCATAGGCTCAATCCAAAAGGAACCCAAATCCCGCATTTGGGCTATCACTCGCGGCACACCTCCTCCTCGCGAGGGAGGTGCTCGTACCATTGTTGGAGACCAGTTCAAAAGAATGGTAACGTCTCCCAAAATGTGCCTCGCAAATCTCGTTCGACGATTACGATGCTCACGATTTCGTAACCGTCGAACCCACATGTGTGCCCTACAACGGGACATGCACCTTCACACTATAAATTAATAGCGGACTCATCGCAGTCCAGCAAAGGTGCATTTTCTTTCTAACCTAAAACCCCCTTTTTGACTCAATACTGACTTGAGCGTTGGAGTGTCTGTAGGTACACCCAGCCGCCGTTCCAGTTAACATAATTGATTCAAACCATCGTGAAAACACCGCGCCGGACGTCATCTTCTGATCATGTACGATCAGTGACGTCGTTTGTGGGAACTCAATAAGTTATCCCTATCTTTTCTCTTCCAAAAGACCAAAACTTCACAAAATCTCAAAAACAAACCTTACTATTTAAGATGACTATCAATGGTGCTACTCATGCAACTTCACAAATAAGGAGCGAGATCCACCGCCCCCAATGTGACGGTTAGACCGCTACGCTATCACCAACTGAAAGTCCAAAGAAGGATCATCACCGTCAGAACCCCCAAATGGTGACTCTCTTACAGGAGGCCCCTTTGTACGGTCCCTTAACTTATTTTCTATTTTCACTTTGGTTCCATAATTAATTGTTATGTTTAGGTCCCTTAAATCCACTTTTGACAATCAAGTTGGTCTTCTTTTGTTCATTTTAACCATAAATATGTCAAGTGGATCAACATTGTATGTTGTCCACCGTATACCTCATTTATTTTGTAATTCTAACCATTTGATTTTTTTGACAAAAAACCAACAGTTGTATCTGACATGTCCATTGGATCTAATAGTGAACCTCAAACATCTAATTTATTTTTACCTTTCTTCATATCTTCATCATCTTCATAGAACTTCATCAAATTCATTTTCAATACCTGAAAATGAAAAAAAAAAAATTAAAACTCAAATTCATTTTCTTTAATTGATTAATCTTTAAAGCAAAACATTAAGAGACCAACTTCACAAGAATCATGATGTGATTATAACATAAACAAACAAATTTTTTAAAAAATACAAAACAAGATCGGTCTTCAAGCTCCAAGACCAAAATTTTAGCTTCAAATTTTTTTTTTCCAAAAAATTGAAACAGAAATCAGAAAACCTAGAAAAGTGAATTTCGTTGCAAGCCCAGGAAAAAAAATTAAAATACGGTGACCCAGAAAATCTTCGTGTCGTTTGGGTTATGGATGGTTTAGGATGGGGTTGGGAGTTGTATGGTGGGGTGGACCAACATCGGGTTTTTATATAACTGTTTATATCAAATCCCAAAATTGGTACTTGTTTCTTTGTGTGAAAAGTGAGATGGGATCTTAAGGAAATCTAGCAAGGAGGTATGTTAAAACCGAGAGATGCCGGTTATGGTTAAGGTAATCAAGGAGCCCGTTTTTTACTTCTCATTGGGATTTGTCATCTTATTGTTACGATGTTTTCCAATGAGTTTTTGGATTAGTTATCAGGAATTTGAGGTTGCGGAATTCGGATGGAGGAATTGCTACGAGGAGCTAAGAATGTTGTGTCGTTGGCCCAGGTCTGTTTATATACATTGTGATTTTCAGATTTTTACTGTTGATTCGACGAAGACGATGAAGTTTTATGAAGATGATGAAGAAGTGAAAGAAAAAGATGAGGAAAAGTAAAAATAAATTAGGTGTTTGAGGTTCACAATTAGATCTAATGGACCCTGTCAGATCCAACAATTTTTTCTTTCTCTCTCTTAACCAAATTAACACTTGTTTTACAAGTTGTCACATAAAATGTCAAAATTTTGATGTTCAAATATCATTGCTTCAATTAAAAAGTGCAAGTGCTTAGGGGACCAGAATGGATTTAGAAAGAAATAAAAAAAGGCAACTAAAATCGCACAATTAAATATGAGGTGAATTTAAAAAGGAGGAAAAATTATGGGAGTATGGGTGCAAGAACCACAAAAACAAAGAAACAAGAGCTAAGCTCATACAAACAAGAAAAGCATGCGGCCTCACAATCTTAGCATTATGATCTTCGTTTACATTTCAAATCTCTAATGTAAGAGTAAAGATCATCTCCATTTACTTAAAATAAATGGAGGTTGTCATTTAGAGAGATATAGATACAAACAATTAGATAATGGGTCTCACTAATCAATGAGACCCACCACCATTAATTATTTATGTTTTTTTCAAAATTATTTGTGTTTTTATCTCTCCAAATGGTAGAAATGGAGAAAGTAATAAATGGAGAAGGTAAACAATCTTTTTGATTTGGTTAAGGAGCTCCTGAGCTAACTCACGATTGTTTTGAAAGATTCCAACTTTCCTTTTTATTTTCCAAATCATATATTGAGCTACACTCTAAACCATTATACTCAAAACCATTGTTCTTGTTGCATTGACTTTGAATATATTGCATCACAAACTGTCAGATACTAGTATAAATGTTCACATTCCTCCATTGCATTGCACTCTTTCAAACAACTTCATAATACTCACAAGTGAAGAAGACATGAGAATAGGTTTCATTATCATTTTTACACAAAATGCACAATTGGTCACATTGTATTCCAAATTTACTTAGCTGGTCACAAGTTGACAATCTACCATGTATAGCTAGTCAAATAACAAACAAATATTTTGGGGGAGCAGAGTTATTACATGTCATTTTTCTCCAACAAACTTTGACAAAATCACCTCTTAAATCATTATACATTTGCTTGATAGAAGTGAGTTTGTTCAAAGACATTACCATTGAAATTTGAAAAAGTTTTTATTGCAGCAAAAGCTTTTTTCACTACCCGTGAAGCTACTTCCATGAGTTATGGCCTTATGGGTTATACAACACAAAAACAAATGGCTCATTTGGTTCATTGATCCCCTAATTAATTTTCAGTTTTTATTTTGGTCTCATAATTAATAAAACTCACGTTTTGGTCCCTTATGTTTGTATCCGTTATTCAAATAAATCTCTCGTTGTTAACTTTAACCTCAAATGTCTATCACTACAAGAAATAAGTAATTTTCCTAGGAATTTTTTCCTAGGAAAACACCTTAAATTCGTCGGAAACGGTGTTTTCCGACGAATTTTCCGACGAAACTACACATAGGAAATTTTCAATCTATTCTTACGTGTTTTCGAGGAATTTCCTAGGAATTTTTTGTCAGAAGTTTTCCTAGGAATTTCCGACGAAAATTCTGCAGGAAAGCTTTCCTGCAGACTGCTGTGTCTGACAGGTGTTTTCCGACGAATTTCCGAGGAAAATTTATTAATATTTTAATGGTTAGTTTCCGACGAATTTCCGAGGAAAATTTATTAATATTTTAATGGTTAGTTTCCGAGGAAATTAATTAATTATTTAAAAAAATAAATAAATTTTGGAATTATAATATTGCCCCAAAATTTTAAAAAATTGCGCCAAAAAAATTTGAAATATTTTTAAAATTGTTTCCGAGGAAAATAATTAATTTTAAAAAAAAAATCGAATTTCAAAATTGCACCAAAAAAAATTTGAAAATTTTTTAAAATTGTTTCCGAGGAAAATAATTAATTTTTTTTAAAAAAATAAATTTCAAAAATTGCGGCAAAAATTTGAATTTTGAAAAATTACGCCAAAAAAATTTGCTCGAAATTCAAATTTTGAAAAAAATTCGAAAAAATTGCGCGAAATCCAAATTTTGAAAAAAAAATTCTAAAAAATATATATTAAAAAATGATTTTTAAAAAAGAAATATATGTGGTAAAAGTGTTTTGAATAAAAACAAATGTAGGAATGAATTATTTTGATGAAATTATTTTTGAAAGAAATAAATAGATTTTATTGTTGAAGAAGATGAAAATTTGTGTTAATGAAGATGAAAAATTGTTATGGAAGAGTTGTTGAAAAAGGAAGAAGAAGAAGAAGAAATTAGGAAGAAGAAAATTAATGTTAAAAAAATTATAAAAGATTATTGTTGAAGAAATTGGTGTTAATGAAGATGGAAAATTGTTGTGGATGAGTTGTTGAAAAAAGAAGAAGAAGAAGAAGATGAGAATAGGAAGAAGAAGAAGAAGATGAGAATAGGAAGACACGATAAGAGATTATTGTTGAAGACAGATAAAAAATTATATGTGTTTAGAAATTGTTGAAGAATATGAAAAAGAAGATGAAGAAGAAAATATAGAGATGGATGAATATTTGTTTGAGTAGAGATGAATGAATGAATGATGAAATGTGTAGTAGAATGTGTTATTTATAGAGAAAAAAATTTTGTCACATTTTCCGATGAATTTCCTAGGAAAAAATTCCTAGGAAACCTTCCCACTAAAAATTTCAAATTTGCGTTTCCCTCTTCTCCAATTTTCATTTCCCACATTTAATTTCCTAGGAATTATTCCTAGGAATTCCTAGGAAAAGATGCTATTTTTTTTAAAAAAACATCAATTATTTTAAAAAATCAATTATTTTTTGAAACATTTGAAAAATACATTATAAATATGTATCTGGTCTTGTCTAAAAAAAAAATTGGTTAAATTAAATAAAATAAAAATAATGATTTGAGTACACAACGACAATATTCATAAATTACTCGCTATCAACGACAATATTCATAAATTTACAAAACAAAAACATAAATTACTCGCTATCAACATCCTCCTCCTCCTCGTCCTCGTCATTATCATCATCGTTGTCGTCGTCATGTATTTGATGAGGTGTCGGTGAAAATTGACTCGATGCAGGCGACGATGAATCAGATGTCTTTCTACTCTTTCTCCCACCCATGAACTTCTTTGTCATCGTCTTTTGGAATTTTTGAAAGACATTCATTTCTTTCATTAGCTTCTTCTCTGTCTCATCTTTCCTTGCCAACACCTTATTTTGAGCTTCCAACGCCTGCTTTTGAGATTCCAACAACTCATTTTGATTTTGCAACACCAACTTTTGACTTTGCAACTCCTCGTTCATTCGAGTTATCATTGCTTGCATCTCAGGAGACAACTCTGCAGAACGAGCTGAGCTGGACTCGGGTAGAACAGGAGCACGGAACAAATTTTCATGCACTACGTTGCCGGCTAACGCTCCAAGACCGTATACTCTATCCGGTCTTTGTTGTCCTTCTGCAGCCTTTGCCCATAATTCAATTTTGATGGAGTCGGGAATTTGTTCATGCGATTGAATCTCAGGATTCTGCGCCAAAAACCGTGCTACGTACTCGTCATAAGATGCCTATAAAGAAAAGTAAAGAAAATTAGATAATAATAATTGTTTACAAATAAAGTCAAATAAAAATTATATAATAATAAATGAAATTAACATATTTCATATTAGTTAACAACATAATTCTTTAATGATTCACTTTCTTTTTCTAATTAAAATATATTACGAATATTTGCAAATTTACCTGGGTATTGCGTGCTCGAGCATCGACATACTGACCAGTACGCTGATTGAAATGAGTCTCTCTATGGAGCTCATTTGGATAAGGATCTCTCTCCAAGGATTTTGCCTAATTGTACACGAAAATTATATAAGCAATTAGAACATTTGAGTTTATTTAATATATACATGTATAGAAATAGAAATAGTGAAATGTTGTTTTACCAGATGTCTAGCATGGGTAGGGATACTGACACATCCTTGTGCGTGGCCATGTCCTCCTATAAGAGATGCTCTGTTCTGCTTGTTAGCTCTGGAACGGTTCTTAAATTTGGGATCTTCTAGCCAATACTTCACCAAGTCTTCCCACGCTTTTTCCCCGATCCACTCTGTACGGTAGTTTCCCTTATGTTTTTTCCATTCCTCTCGTTCATTATATAACAAATATGATAAACGTTTGGAAGCTAACTTGTGAAAGAGCTTCTCTACAAGAAGATGGACATCTCTAGACCAGGTACAACGCTCCTGCAATAAACAAAAAAAATTATTAGACATTAATATTTTTAAAAATATAGCATGTTATAAAGTAATTACAATTATTTAGTCACGGAAATTAAAAGTACAATGTCCCTGGTATACTACTAAAGCTCTAACTCTTATCTGTTAATATTTAATAAATTGTGTTTACCGAAAAGTATTTAAAAAGTGCTGCCCTGTCGTCTCTAGTAAAATGTTTATAGACGCCCCAACACCTATCAATCGGGTAAAACATCTGGATGACTCCACGAATAAATTCTGCCACTCTCTTAGATGGCTCCAACCTACAAATTTGAAGTGTTAATTAAATTATGCATTTAAAAAACAAATAAAAATTAAACTTTTAATACTTACGATCCAGGTGTCGGTGTAATCCTAAGTAGCCCATCCGCATAATGCAAGTCTTCGATGTAGCGACATCGTCCTCGTCGTGGTGCTGCTGGTGCTGCTGATGCTGATGCTGCTGATCCTGCTGATGCTGCTGCTGCTGATGATGATTGTGGCTCTTCATGTTGGTGATGCTCGTGCTGTTGAGGCTGATGTTCAATAACATTCATTAAGCCTAAGAAATTTGTATCTTGCATAAATTCGTTCATCAGGTCCGTTGATGATCTTGTGGGAGGAACGGGAGGAACAAGTACGGTAAGGCCTTGTCGGATAATATATGGGGTGGTATTGAAACCAGACGAATGTGATGAGAGCGGACTATATCCAGGCATAACAAATCCAGGTGTGGTGTATGTGGGAGGAATGGTCGGGAATGATGTGGGAGGAATAGTTGTGAATAGAGTGGAGTAAGGTGGTGGAGTAGTAGTAGTAATAGTAATAGTAGTAGTAGTGGTAGGAATAGGAGTACCAGTCCGTTCATCAATGTTACGGAAGGAAACCCCTGGTAGACGGCGCCATGATCTGGTCTCTTCTGAGGTAATATCTATTATGTTTTGATACTTATTTTTCTTCTTCTTCTTCCCGGTCTCTACAACATGAGCCTTACCCCTATCTTTGTCTTGCCCAGACATCCCTGTCATAATACAATAAACAATAATTAATATAATGAATAAAATATTGTCACATTATATATTCAAGATTAAAATAATTCATATGATAAAATCGTACATTAAACATCGTCATAATAAAAATTATCCACATTGTTGTCGGGGTTAATTGCATCTTCCCCATTGTCTATAGAGTTGCTAGACTCATCCCCACTATCAGTGTCAACAAGTAACATTTCAGCTAACATTTCAGCAGGATCGACTTCCGTAGCAGGATCGACTTCAATCACTTCTGGAACATGTGATATTTCTGTCAACCAAATCCGTAGCAGGATCGACTTCAATCACTTCTGGAACATGTGATATTTCATCATCTTGGTAAGGTACTTCTTTATATTGAACTTCTGTCTCAATTTGACCTCTTGGTTTACACTTGATAGCAGCACACCATCCATGTTTGCGTCGGTGGTGAGAAGGATAAGGTACATAATACACTTGACTAACTTTACTTGCCAAGATGAAAGGGTCAAATGCATTATACCTTTTGTCCATTCGTACATCAACTATTTTATACTTTGGATCAATTCTCATCCCATGTGCAGGGTCAAACCAGCCACAGTAAAACAATACAACTTTGTTGGGTTCATCTACATATAGGAAAGTTACTTCAAATATGTGTTTGATCACACCATAGAAGTCATCTTCACCTCCATCACTGTTCCTTTGACGTAAACACCGCTGTTAATTGTTTTTTTGCCCACCGAACCGACCGTGATTGAGTATGAAATTTAAATCCATTGACAAAGTAAGTGTGATGTTGTTTGACTTTTCTTCCCGGACCTTCGGCTAACCCCCTCAACTTATATATCTGTGTAGTCGGATGATCATTTAGCAACTGATGTTTAAACCATCCTTGAAAAGTTGTATATATGTTACCAATATTTAATCCTTGAAACATCTCAATGTATGGTCCAACTTCGATGCAATTAATCATCACATGAATGGTCGCTGACTGCAACTCAGCATCGTTCATCTAGTAATCTTTCTCTGGATGACAAAGATGTCTGTGGTGACGAAAAACTGATAAGGCTGACTGACACTCTTCACTTTCAACAATAACTTCATTTCGTGTATTTCTTGGGATCAACATCAAGTTGTCGAAGTAGTGAGAGATGAAATAGTTTGTTTCCCGAACCACGTAAGCTGCAACTATTGATCCCTCAACCCTTGCTTTATTTCTAACCATTCGCTTTGCATAACCCATGAACCTTTCAAAAGGATAAATCCACCTATAATGAACAGGTCCACCAAGCCAAGCTTCATAT
Source organism: Medicago ruthenica (assembly GCA_018208015.1). Classification (NCBI taxonomy): domain Eukaryota; kingdom Viridiplantae; phylum Streptophyta; class Magnoliopsida; order Fabales; family Fabaceae; genus Medicago; species Medicago ruthenica. The sequence continues at coordinate 100,403,100 of CM031373.1, read as the reverse complement.
GCGAGATGCACCAGAAGATGTTCCATAGAATCAAAGAAACCCGGGGGAAAAACTTGCTCCAACTTACAAAGAGTGATTGGAATATTCTGATCCATTTTAACAAGTTCATCCATCCTCAAGGTTGAAGCACATAAGTCTTTAAAAAATTGGCTGATTTCAGTCAACGGGTTTATAACATTTTTTGGCAATGAACTAAATGCAATTGGAAGTAAGCGTTCCATGAAAACGTGGGAATCATGACTTTTCATTCCACGCAGTCTTCCGGAGTTGACGTCGGCACACCTTGACAAGTTAGAACAATATTCGTCTGGCATCCTCAATTCTTTCAACCATTGACAAACAGATTTTCCTTCATCAGCAGTTAGACTATAAATAGCCTTAGGTTTTAGATATTTTCCATTTGGAAGAAGTTGTAGCTCCATATCTGGTCTCTTACAAATCAATGGCAAGTCCATTCTAGCCTTCTCATTATCTTTTGTTTTACCAGAGACATTCATCACCGTGTGAATTATATTGTCACAAAAATTCTTCTCAATGTGCATAACATCAAGATTATGTCTCGGTAAATTGTCTTTCCAGTAAGGGAGGTCCCAGAAGATACTTCTTTTAGTCCAATGGTGGGTGTCACCGTATTGTGGGTGTCTGACTCTTTTGCCAACATCTGGGAATTTCAAAAGTCGTAATTCACTGACTCTACGGAATACTTCCTCTGATGTTGTTCTAGGAGGCGGACCATCTTTTTCTGTTTGTCCTTTACGAAACAAATTTCTCTTCTTACGAAATTCATGTGTTGCTGGTAAAAACCTACGGTGGCAGTCAAACCACGAACTCTTTCTTCCGTGATGCAAGTTAAACGCCTTTGTTTCTTCCATGCAATGTGGACAAGCCAATCTACCATGAGTCGACCATCCAGACAACATTCCATATGCAGGAAAGTTGTTAATAGTCCACATCAAAGCTGCCCTCATCCTAAAATTCTCCTTCCTTGCAATATCCTATGTTGATTCACCGATCCACAATCTCTTCAAATCATCAATTAAGGGTTGTAAATACACATCTATACCATCTAATGGGCTACTAGGTCCTGGTATAACACAAGTCAAAAACAAATAAGGTTTTGACATGCACATGTCAGGAGGAAGATTATACGGGGTAAGAAGAATTGGCCAACAAGAATAAGGTGTTGCCAACTTTTGGATATACGGGACAAATCCATCAGAGCATAATCCAAGCTTCACATTACGTGGATCTTCTGCAAAATCAGGATGTACTGCGTCAAAGTGCTTCCATGCCACCCCGTCACAGGGATGTCGCGTCACACCTGTATTTGTTCTATTGTAATAATGCCACGTCATTTTATCGGCTGTGTGAGTTGATGCATACAATCTCTGCAATCTTGGTATTATTGGCAGATAAAACATTGACTTGACTGAGACTAGCTTCTGCTTCCGAGAACTGACATTATCACGTACTTGATACCTAGGTGCATTGCAAAATTTACACTCTACCAACGACCCATCATTTTTACCGAATTCGTTGTCGTAAAACAGCATGCACCCTTTAACGCAACTGTTGGAACAAAATGTGTTTAACAACTCTCTTATGTATAAAGGGGGAGATTGTTGGAACATTTCTGTGTAAACATATCTCTCTTTATGGTTTTGATGATAACAAAATATTAAAGAGAAAATTGGTTATTTGCTAATGCTTTGTTCAAGTGTTTCAGAACCACATGCTTGATAAGTATTGATTGATAATGGTTATGAAGAACAAGCTAAAGAGCAAGAAGGAAAGCCAAGAAGCATGGTTGCAAAGCTAAAAGGAAAACTGGTCCTGAAGAAATGCTTCTGAAGAAGTGCTCCTGAAGTAAGAGCTTCTGAAGAGGTCCTGAAGAAATGCTTCTGAAGAAGTGCTCCTGAAGTAAGAGCTTCTGAAGAGGTCCTGAAGAAGTGCTACTGAAGTGAAGCTCTGAAGTACTCCTGAAGTGGTGCTCCTGAAGTGCAGCTTCTGAAGTCTGGGTGCCTCTGATGAAGTCAACGCAACAGTCAACTCCTGAAGCCAGCTTCTGATCCGTACAACTGAAGCAGCTTCTGATCACTGTTCACAGAGAAGCTTCTGAAGCTGATGTGGCACGGATTTTGACCAGTACTGTGTGCATTTAATGCCTGGATGTGTCAGAACAACTCAATGGAACAGTTGTCTCCCTGACCCAAACATTCTCCAGTTTTTAAGGTGGGCCAATTCAAAAATGGCACCTGCTCTGTTCTGACTGATAAAGTGCAGCACACATTTGCAGTAACTGTAACATCCCGCTTAGATGCGATTACTACCAGTATTAGACGTGATTAAGCAAGCTTGGCAATTAAATAATGATAGGCATGGCAAAATGGTAAATAAGTTAAAAGGGGGGGAAAGTTTAAAAGTAAGAAGTAGAAAAGAGTGATCTACACTCTTCTATTTTCATTTTCTTTCCCATTTTCAGCTCACTCACTCCCTCTCCCTCCCCATTCTCACGCCCTCACTCCCTCTCCATAACCTCATCTTTCCATCATCCAATTCTTAAGAGAAACTTCACAAGCAAGGTTTGGGTAGTAAAGCTAGAACAAGTGAAAGAAATAAGGAGAAACAAGGAAGTTTTTGAGAGAAGAAGATAGCTTGAAGCCAGGGCTTTGGGAACCAAAGATAGTAAGCACCAATAGGAGGTTTAAGGTGAGCTCCACTAAGTTTTATACCCATTTAGGGGTAAATTTTGAGGTTTATGAGGAAAGGTATAAACATGATGATTTTGTCTAGATTTGTATTAGTTAGTTTCCCTAATGTTAATACTTGATATGCTATGATTTTATATGTTGAAAACCTTTGTTTTTGATGTACAAATACTTGTTGGACTGTGTTGGAACTTAAAACTCGTTTTTGAACTTTCTGAAACAGCTACAGGGACTGCAACCCCTGGATTCATCGTGCCACGATGGCTTTCATCGTGCCATGATCATACTGATCAGGCAGCCATCGTGCCACGATGGGTGGCTGGCGTGCCACGAAAAAGCCAGCAATGCACCCCTTTTTAAAATGTGTTTTTCTAGCCAGAAATCATCCGCACAGCGCCAGTATGCCTTTGTGCATTTAAAAATGGAAGAATAGATCATGGTATGCCTTGTATTAACATGAGTGTGGGGTTAGAAACTTCATTTATCATTGAGGATTAACCTCATTAAGAATCAAGGAATCAAGTAAGACAATGGGTAGAGTTATCCCTAAGACACCAAGTAAGATAGGGACATAGTTCCCACTATAGACAATGGCTCATGAGAACGATGAGTCGAGAACCTTGATAGGTTAATAAGATTATACAAGAATGTTACCATATTCAAGTCTAGAACCTTTTATAGGTTAAGTGTACAAGAATTAGTAAGATTAAGCGGTGACCTTCGATGTTCACGCCAGTGGGACACGAATGGTACATGTAGAGTTAAGACTAAGATTATTGCCTATAAGTCGTGACTTTCATCGTTCACGCCAGTGGAACATGAAAGGTTCATGCATAAGATTATTAATATTATTCGCGTCTTCCGTCGTTCACGCCAGTGGGACACGGGAGGTATACGCATCAGTTAAAATTATTAAGTCGTGTCTTCTGTTGTTCACGCCAGTGGGACACAGGAGGTTCACGCCAGTGGGACGTGTTATTCCGCAAGGATGACCGCACGACGACAAGAGGAGTCCGGTGTTAGCCTGATATGATAGGAATTTTCACCGGTTATCAGGGGAATGTGCTTCGGGGTTACTCCACCCGGGGGCATTCCGTAAAATGAACTCAAATAACATTGTTTGTTCAACGCTAACAGCTAACATAAAGATCAGTTAATATTCTATTACTTTATCAGTCAGAAAATATTACTCAGACAGTTATCATATATCAGTTAGCAGCTATCAGACGGTGATCCTAGGACTCCCCTTGATCACCAGATTATCAGAACAGACAGCTAGCCTCTATGGGTAAGATTGAGACTTGGCGATCATAGGTATCCCCGAGTTCGCCGAGGTAGGCACGGCAACCCTAGGTTCTCCCGAGGTTGCCAAACAGTAGGTAGGGTAGGAGCTCACTGAGACGTTATGTCTCATCCCTTTCCTTCTGGTGCAGGTTCTTCGCAGGTAGCACGACGAAAAGGTAAAGAGAAAGCTACGGACTGATCGTGCTGCTCACGTTTTCTTGGTGTTGTATATATTAATGTATCATGATGTATATATATTTTGGAGAATGTTTAGTATCAGATTATGGATTGTATCAAAGACTCATGTTCTGTAAAATTATTAAACAACTTTCTGTATTGTATTTAAATGTATCCAGTATCAGTTTAACACTCTTGCTAATATACTAGTTAAAATTAGTATGGGTGTTACAGTAACCTAGTCCAATTGCAACGGCTAATTTCCTTAATTCAAGCAAATCTTCAACAGCTCTATTTTCATCTATAAAAGGAAGAAGATTTGAAGAAGAAAAAGCCTAAGACTCTTGAAACAAAGAACTGAACTCTTGCTCTGTTTTGCTGTCAAAAATACGCAAGTTACCTAACCTCTTAGAAATTCTTTCATCTTTGTAATTTAGAATTTCTTAAGGTTAAGAGTCTTAACCTGAGTTGTATTAAGAGAACACCTCTGATATTTGATCAAGTGTTCATCCCAAACTATTTCATTTTGTAAACCAGTTTGGTCCCTTAAGTCTCAGTCTGAATACTGAGCATTTGTAACCTCATTCCTTTGTGGTCTGAGTCAGAAGTCTCTTGTCTTAGTGACTTGAGCATTGGGAAGTCTCTTGTCTTAGTGACTTGAGCATTGGAAGCATCTTCCTTGGTGGTTGAGCATAGAAGTCTCTTTCTTTGTGATTGAGCAACTGGAAGTCTCTTCCTGTGTGGTTGAGCATTGTGTAATCTTCAGATTATAGTGAAACTCTTGTTGGATACAAGGGGACAGGACTACTTCTCACATTGAGAAGGAACCTGTATAATTTATGTGTGCCTCTCTTCCCTTATCTCTTTTACTTGTTTAATCCGCTGCATATATTCTGATAACAGTTCAGAACCTGGTTGTGAACTTGTATTAAGTCTTTGAAAAAGAAAAGAACAAGTTTTTAGAGTCACACAATTCAACCGCCCCTTCTTGTGTGTGTGTTTTTCTCACCTTCAGTTGGTATCAGAGCTCCGGTTCTGATATTAACACTTAACAGTGTGTCAGTAGGATCCTGAGAAAAACATGGCCTCAACTAGTAGTTCACCTCCACCCTCTCCCAGAAATCCACCATCTCCCAGAAATCAAAGAAATGTCCAATATGACTATAGTACTGAAGAAAAGAAGTCTAGGTCATACAATAAACCTCCTATGTTTACTGGTGACCCAGAAAAATTCTCTTGGTGGAAGAGTAAAATGTATAGTCACATCATTGGGATTGATGATACTCTATGGGATATTATTGAAGATGGAATCTCAATACCAGTGGATGAAGAAGGTGTTGCTGTCAACAGAAGATCTCTGAGTGATGCAGAAAGAAAGATTTATAGGAAGATTTATAGAAAGAAAGATTTATACTCATTGTGGACTCATTGCCTCACACTGAGTATCAGAAGCTGAGTGACAAGTCCACTGCAAAAGCCATCTTCACATCCCTCTGCTCTAACTATGAAGGTAATCAGAAAGTTAGAGAAGCTAAGGCAAACATACTTGTTCAGCAATATGAACTGTTCAGAATGAAAGAGGATGAAAATATTGAGACTATGTTCTCAAGATTTCAGACTCTGGTTTCTGGACTTCAGATTCTGAAGAAGAGTTATACCATAGCTGACCATGTGAATAAAATCCTTAGAAGTCTGCCATCCAAATGGAGACCTAAAGTGACTGCCATTGAGGAAGCTAAGGATCTGAATACTTTAAGTATTGAGGATCTTATAAGCTCCCTCAAAGTGCATGAACTGGGACTCAATGAGGATGAGTCTGTTAGAGAACCAAAAACATTGGCTCTGAAGTCTAAAAGAAAACCTGCTAAAGCTTTGAAAGCAATTGAATCTGAAGAAGAGTTTCCTGAGGGAAATTCTGATGAAGATTCAGATGCTGGCGAGCTTGCAATGATTTCTAAAAGGCTTCAGTATCTGATGAATAGAAAGAAAAAGTTCTCTAACAGAAGCAGTAATTTTAGAGGATCTAGTTCTGGTTCAAAGAGGGATATCCAGAAAGAAAGCTGCTACAACTGCAAAAAGCCTGGCCACTTCATTGCTGATTGTCCTGATCTTCAGAAGGAAAAATCAAAGGAAAAAGCAAAGAAGTCCAACTCAAAGTCCAGCAGTTTCAGAAATAAGCTTAAGAAGAGTCTCATGGCTACATGGGATGATCTGGACAATGGGTCAGAATCTGATGAGGAAGAAGCAAACCTGGCCCTGATGGCAATTGCATCTTCTGATGCAGAATCATGTTCAGATTCTGATGAAGAAGATGAGGTATATTCTGAACTCTCTAGATCTGATTTAATTGAAACAGTTAATGATCTTATGAGTCATCTTAAAAGCAAGTTAAAAGAAATTAAGTCTTTGAAAAATCAAACAAACTTGCTGTCTAAGGAAAACCTTAAACTTCAGAATCAAATTTTTGAATATGATGAAGAAGTTGAGGAACTCAGAAAAGAGGCTCATAAGAAATCTGAAGAGATTCCTAATGAACAGGAAATAGCTCTTCAGGATTTCATGTTAACTGGATTCAACAGAACTAAAATTGCCTCCATGATGTATAATATGATCAGAAACAAAGGTGAAGGCATTGGCTATGATTTATTCAAACCTTCAAATGATTTAAACTCACCTTCATGTTCTGAAGATATTTTAAAAGGCAATGGTATATGCTTTGTGCCTGCTTCTAATAATTCTGAGAAATTGAAAGTATCAGAATCTGAAACTAAGTCAGAAGTTCTGAACAACTCAGACTCTGAAGCTCCTGAACCTAAGGGTAAGATGAAGGCAATTGTTAAAACCTTGCCTAAATCTAAGTCAAAAGGTCCTAAGCCTAAGAGTAAGAGGAAATCAGACTCTGAATCTGAAAAGGTTCAGAATCTGAAATGTTCAGAACCTGGAACTAGTAAGTCTTAGAATCTGAATAAATCTGATTCAAATTTTTCTAAGACTGGGTTTATTAAAACTTCAAAATCTGTTAAACCAGTCAATGTAAAACATTTTCAATCTCAGAATGTTAGGCAAAGCAAGCCAAAACAAACCAATCAGTTTTCTGCTTCAAACTGTTTTAAGAAAGGCAAAACTGAAGCTTGCCTTGTGCCGGAAGTAAACAAGGTTAGAATTCTGAAGAGATCAGAACCAAAGTACTCAAAAGGTCAGACTCTGAACAAATCAGAACCAAAGACCTTCAAGTCTCAGGTTCTGAAGAAATCTGAGTCCAAACCTTTGAGAACTCAGGTTCTGAAGCACTCAGGTTCTGAAAGTCAGACTTATTCAAGATATAAGGATTCATATCCTAAGTATCAGAACAAGTCTGAATATCATAACTTCAGACACAAGAAGCCAAAACCTTTCAGGACTAACCCTAAAGGACCCATGAAAATCTGGGTACCTAAGTCTGAGATTATTTCAATTGCAGATATGCTTGTCATCCAAAGAAAAGGAAAGGTCTTGGTACCTGGACAGTGGATGCTCGCATCATATGACAGGGGACAAGTCTATGTTCCAAACCCTAACTCTGAAAGAGGGAGGAACTGTGGGGTTTGGAGGAAGTCAGAAAGGAAAGATCATTGGTACTGGTAAGATAGGTAATTCTTCCCTGTACATTGATAATGTTTGGCTGGTAGATGGACTTAGACATAATTTACTTAGCATAAGTCAATTATGTGATAGTAATTATGAAGTCCTGTTTAATAAGAACACCTGCACTGTAATCAACAATGAAAATAAGTCTGTAGTGTTCAGAGGCTGTAGGAAAAGCAATGTTTACAAAATAAACTTTTCTGATTTGGTTCAGCAGAAGGTAGTTTTCCTTCTGTCTGTGAGTGATGAGAAATGGGTCTGGCACAAAAGGCTGGGACATGCTAACTGGAGACTCATCTCTAAGCTTAGCAAGTTACAGCTGGTCAGAGGCTTACCCCAGATTGATTATCACTCAGATGCACTGTGCAGTGCATGCCAAATTGGAAAGTTTTCTAAAACTTCTTTTAAACCAAAGAACATTGTTTCCACCTCTAAACCTCTAGAACTCCTTCACATTGATCTGTTTGGTCCTGTTGGAACAGCTTCAATCAATGGGAAGAAGTATGGACTTGTGATTGTTGATGATTACAGTAGGTGGACTTGGGTTAAATTCCTCAGAACCAAAAATGAAACATATGATGTGTTTTTCAAATTCTGCAAACAAGTACAAACAGAAACTGATTTGAAAATTTTTAAAATCAGAAGTGATCACGGTGGTGATTTTGAAAATGAACCTTTTGAAAACTTTTGTGAAGACCATGGAATTTTCCATGAGTTCTCATCTCCTAGAACTCCACAACAAAATGGAGTTGTAGAGAGAAAGAACAAGTCTTTACAAGAGATGGCCATAACCATGATCCATGAGTCAAAAATTGCTAAGTACTTCTGGGCAGAAGCTGTAAACACAGCATGTTATATTCAGAACAGGATCTATATCAGACCCATTATGAATAAAACTTCATATGAATTATTTAAAGGAAGAAAACCAAGTATTTCTTATTTTCATCAGTTTGGTTGTACATGTTACATACTAAACAATAAGGTCTACCTAAAGAAATTTGATGCCAAGGCTCAAAAGGGTACCTTTTTAGGATACTCAGAGAGATCTAAGGCATACAGAGTGTATAATTCTGAAACACATGTTGTTGAAGAAGCTATACATATTAGGTTTGATGATAAGAAGCCTGGTAGTGAAATACCAGAGCTAGTTGAGAGTTTTGCAGATGTCAGAATCTCAGAAGAACCTTCAGAAGCTGAACCCAGTTCAGGTTCTGATGAAGGTTCAGAAGCTGAAAACAATGAAGACTCTGAGAAACTCTCCAGCAATGACACTACTCCTGATGCTAATCAAGATCAGCATGGTTCTGAACAAATCCCTGGTGGCCCTTCAGAAGCTAATCCACCCAGAACCTCATTCAAGTACAAGTCTTCACATCCTGAGGAGTTGATCATTGGAAACAAGAACAGTCCAAGAAAGACAAGATCAGCATTCACTCAGAATGAGTCCATGCTTAGCCTGCTCTCCATGATTGAGCCTACAACTGCTGATGAAGCACTTGCTGATGATGGTTGGATTGTAGCAATGCAAGAAGAGCTGAACCAATTTCAAAGAAATGATGTATGGGATCTTGTTGCAAAACCTGATCAGAAGAACATCATTGGAACAAAATGGGTGTTCAGGAACAAGCTCAATGAACAAGGAGAAGTGATCAGAAACAAGGCTAGATTAGTAGCTCAAGGGTACAGCCAGCAAGAAGGAATTGACTACACTGAAACTTTTGCTCCAGTAGCAAGACTGGAAGCAATCAGGTTACTTCTTTCTTATGCTATTAATCATGATATCATCTTATATCAAATGGATGTTAAGAGTGCTTTCTTAAATGGTGTAATTTCTGAAGAAGTGTATGTTAAACAACCTCCTGGTTTTGAAGATGTTAAATATCCAAATCATGTTTTTAAACTTAAGAAGTCCTTGTATGGTCTGAAACAAGCTCCCAGAGCTTGGTATGAAAGGCTAAGCAACTTCTTAATTAAAAATAATTTTGTAAGAGGTCAAGTTGATAATACACTTTTCAGGAAAACTGTTAAGAAAGAAATCTTAATTGTACAAATCTATGTTGATGATATCATATTTGGTTCTACTAATGCCTCCCTTTGCAAGGAATTTTCTAAGTTAATGCAGGATGAATTTGAAATGAGCTTGATGGGTGAGCTGAAATTCTTCTTGGGAATTCAAATCAACCAATGCAAAGATGGTGTCTATGTTCATCAGTCCAAATACACTAAGGAGCTTCTGAAGAAGTTCCAGCTGGATGATTGCAAGCTGATGACAACACCAATGCATCCCACCTGCACCTTAAGCAAAGAGGACAATGGCACTGAAGTAGATCAGAAGCTGTACAGAGGTATGATAGGTTCTCTCCTATACTTAACTGCTTCTAGGCCAGATATTTTATTTAGTGTATGTCTGTGTGCTAGATTCCAATCAGATCCTAGAGAATCTCATATGACTGTTGTCAAGAGAATCTTCAGGTATCTGAAAGGAACAACTAATTTGGGACTTCTGTATAAGAAATCTCTAAATTATAAGCTAGTTGGATTCTGTGATGCTGACTATGCTGGGAACAGGATTGAAAGAAAATCCACCAGTGGAAACTGTCAGTTTCTTGGTGAGAAACTGATATCCTGGGCCAGCAAGAGACAAGCAACCATTGCTTTGTCAACAGCAGAAGCAGAATACATCTCAGCTGCAAGTTGTAGCACACAACTGCTCTGGATGAAACATCAATTAGAGGATTATCAGATTCATGCAGATAATATTCCAATTTATTGTGATAATACTGCTGCAATATGTCTGTCTAAAAATCCAATTCTGCATTCTAGAGCCAAGCACATAGAAATAAAACATCATTTTATAAGAGATTATGTTCAGAAGGGTGTTTTAGATATTCAGTTCATTGATACTGATCATCAATGGGCTGACATATTCACAAAACCACTAACAGAAGAAAGATTCAATTTTATTAAAAAGAATCTGAACATGCATTTTATCTCTTGAAAATGTGCTTGAATCTAAATGAAATCCTTGATTCTGAGTTTATCATAAGCTAAGACTTATCAAACACTCATATTCTGAGAGTTTGACTAAAGTTAAGCCTGAAAAACTTCAGAGTCTGAAGGATCAGAACCTGGATTTTCTGACTTCTGAATCTGATAAAAATCTAATGTTGGTCAGAATCTGATAAGTATAGCTATGGGCAATGATGATTAAAGCTTTGAAAGTTTATACTCTAATCCTCCAAAAGTCATCAAGTAAAAATGTGATTTTATGCTCTGATACTCATTGTTAAAATTGCTTGACAAACAATTTTCATTTGGTATCAGTATGTTTTCAAACTGTTTAGCACAGACACATTTTAAAAGCTCAAAGTGTTTCAGACATGTTCAGTTTTTAGAACTTATTTTATCTTGGTATCAGCACTAAAATATCAATTTGGTATTAGACTCTGAAGTAAACCTTCATGTTTTGCAATCAGGTTCTGATACAAGTTCAGCAGTCTTAAAATTTTTTTTTTGTATCAGACTCCTGAGATGTTTTGCTCTGATACTGAACACAATTTGGTTGTTTTGTTCTGATACTGAACTATTTGTACTGAACAAATCATGTCTGAACACAGAATGACCTGATCAGAAGCTCCAAACTTTTTCTGCTTCTGAACAGCATTCTAATTTTACTGCAAGTCATATACTCATTGAAAATCAAGTAGGCTCTGATGATTATCCTTGCTACTTGGTTATCCATATGATTGCACAAATATCTCACAATCTTGGTTGGTTCAACCCCCCCCAATTCTGAATCCTTTTGAAATATTTTCAAACTTGGTGTCAGAACTGCTTTCAAACTCTTTTAAAAAAGGGGGAATCTGAACTGCTTTGATACATGCTTTCAAACTCTTTCAAAATTCTTTTCTGCTTTGATACAGATATTTTCAAACTCTCTTGAAAAAGGGGAGAAATTTTCTGTGTTGAGGGGAGAAAGTAAAACTTTTTGTTGATGACAAAAGGGGGAGAAAGTAAAACAAGTATTAAAGCACCTGAGCTCAAAAATAAGTTAAAATTGTCAGAAGATAAGCTTATTAAGCTCTGATACAATTGTTAGGGTTAAGCTAGCTCTGATACTGATCAGTTAAGCTCTGATACAGTTCTGACTAAATTTAACTTATGAGAACAGATTCTAACTCTTAGTCTCTGAAGTGAATTTCTGGCTCTGATACATTTCTGTGAGATACATTACTCTTAGTGAGTAAATTGAATTTAAAATAACTTGGATAAGACTCAGGGAGCTTACAAAACTCATCCTGTGGATTATCAGACTTAGGGGGAGAGCTTACAAACCTCAGAACCTGGAGTCAACAAGTCATTTTGAATTCTGAGTGTAAATTTCACTATATTGTTTTAAGTAAAGCTTAATTAACATGGATAAGAATCAAGGGGAGCTTACAAACCTAACCTTGAGGATTGTCAGACCTAGGGGGAGCTTACAAACCTCTCCTAAAGTCAGATTGTTAATTAAACTTAACAACAATTCTGAAATTTTCACATTTATGTTCTTAACTGAACTTAATTAACTTGGATCAAACTCAGGGGGAGCTTACAAACCTCACACCCTGCAGTTAACTTGTTAATTAAGTTAACAACAATTTTCTGTTTTAATACTTATGTTTGTCATCATCAAAAAGGGGGAGATTGTTGGAACAAAATGTGTTTAACAACTCTCTTATGTATAAAGGGGGAGATTGTTGGAACATTTCTGTGTAAACATATCTCTCTTTATGGTTTTGATGATAACAAAATATTAAAGAGAAAATTGGTTATTTGCTAATGCTTTGTTCAAGTGTTTCAGAACCACATGCTTGATAAGTATTGATTGATAATGGTTATGAAGAACAAGCTAAAGAGCAAGAAGGAAAGCCAAGAAGCATGGTTGCAAAGCTAAAAGGAAAACTGGTCCTGAAGAAATGCTTCTGAAGAAGTGCTCCTGAAGTAAGAGCTTCTGAAGAGGTCCTGAAGAAATGCTTCTGAAGAAGTGCTCCTGAAGTAAGAGCATCTGAAGAGGTCCTGAAGAAGTGCTACTGAAGTGAAGCTCTGAAGTACTCCTGAAGTGGTGCTCCTGAAGTGCAGCTTCTGAAGTCTGGGTGCCTCTGATGAAGTCAACGCAACAGTCAACTCCTGAAGCCAGCTTCTGATCCGTACAACTGAAGCAGCTTCTGATCACTGTTCACAGAGAAGCTTCTGAAGCTGATGTGGCATGGATTTTGACCAGTACTGTGTGCATTTAATGCCTGGATGTGTCAGAACAACTCAATGGAACAGTTGTCTCCCTGACCCAAACATTCTCCAGTTTTTAAGGTGGGCCAATTCAAAAATGGCACCTGCTCTGTTCTGACTGATAAAGTGCAGCACACATTTGCAGTAACCTAGTCCAATTGCAACGGCTAATTTCCTTAATTCAAGCAAATCTTCAACAGCTCTATTTTCATCTATAAAAGGAAGAAGATTTGAAGAAGAAAAAGCCTAAGACTCTTGAAACAAAGAACTGAACTCTTGCTCTGTTTTGCTGTCAAAAATACGCAAGTTACCTAACCTCTTAGAAATTCTTTCATCTTTGTAATTTAGAATTTCTTAAGGTTAAGAGTCTTAACCTGAGTTGTATTAAGAGAACACCTCTGATATTTGATCAAGTGTTCATCCCAAACTATTTCATTTTGTAAACCAGTTTGGTCCCTTAAGTCTCAGTCTGAATACTGAGCATTTGTAACCTCATTCCTTTGTGGTCTGAGTCAGAAGTCTCTTGTCTTAGTGACTTGAGCATTGGAAGCCTCTTCCTTGGTGGTTGAGCATAGAAGTCTCTTTCTTTGTGATTGAGCAACTGGAAGTCTCTTCCTGTGTGGTTGAGCATTGTGTAATCTTCAGATTATAGTGAAACTCTCTTGTTGGATACAAGGGGACAGGACTACTTCTCACATTGAGAAGGAACCTGTATAATTTCTGTGTGCCTCTCTTCCCTTATCTCTTTTACTTGTTTAATCCGCTGCATATATTCTGATAACAGTTCAGAACCTGGTTCTGAACTTGTATTAAGTCTTTGAAAAAGAAAAGAACAAGTTTTTAGAGTCACACAATTCAACCCCCCTTCTTGTGTGTGTGTTTTTCTCACCTTCAGCAACAATCAATAGTTTTAACTTGCAATCCCAACTTCGACACCAACTTCTTAGCCTCATAAAAACTCAATGGCAAATTGTCCTTTATAGGAGTTGCGTCCCTCATCATTTTTGTTTAACATTATGCGCCTTCTTCGGCCACACTCCAATCTGACTTGGCAGCTAAAAGCCTCACACTCATGGATAACGTAGAATCAGACGACCCTTCAAACAACGGCTTGTTTACTTCCATCATCATTTTGTAAAACTTCAACGCTTTCTCGTTCAGAATTCTTTCCTCTTCAGCGCCCTCGTCGTCGTTGTAAGACATGTTCACCCCAAGAGCATCACCAACCATATCTTCCATCATGCCAAAGTTTTCACTCTCCGTACGCGCCCCACTACTTGAAGCGTGCATATTAACATCATTTGTCGGCTCTTGTTCACCATGATATTTCCACACGTAATAATTCTCCATAAAACCAAGGTCCTTTAAATGATTTAGAACATCTTTTGGGCTCTGAAGCAGCCTACACGTACATTTAATACACGGACATCGTACCCCTCCCTCCAATGTAAACGCACGTTGCGACATGGCGTAAGCAACAAATTGACGAACTCCATCCACAAAAGCTGCTTTAAGTGTTCTTTTCCCCGCATATTTTCTATCGTACATCCAACTACGATGTAAAATATATTGATCCATCTTCCGCGTCACTAATATTAACTCAATTAGTTTGTATTTATTCGTTACAATAACGCGCGAATAATAAATCCTCGTGTTGCCGACAAAAGTTTATGACTACAACCTAAATATAAATAACAATTTTTTTTCTTTCTAAAAACCTAAATATTTAGAAATTCGTACGAATTACACATATTTCATATAAATTAACTGCATAATTCTTTTTCTATCAAATTTTTTAAACATATTTCTTTACTAACTTAACCTTCTTTTTTTAAAATTAACTACAATAACATTTTTACTATAACCACATTTTTTACTTGCATTTTTATTAAGAAATTAAAACATATTCATTACATAAATTACTTTTACTAATTTACTAATTTTTAAACATCTTTCTTTACTAACTTAACCTTCTTTTTTTAAAATAACTACAACAACATTTTTACTAACCACATTTTTTACTTGCATTTTTATTAACTAAAACATATTTATTATATAATATGTCACATGAATTGCATAAAAATTATATAATATTTTACAACTAACATATATAACATTTTCTAATTAATCTATGTCACATTTTCTAAAATTTGTATGAATTCTACATCACGCGCATATAAAAATTACGAGCCATAAATAAATGTTACGCGCGGATAGAATTCCGTGCGCCACCAACAAAATTAATTACAACAACTAATTCACATATTTCATATCAATTAACTTCATAATAAAATTTTGGTTTAATTGCACTTTTGCCCCCTATCTTTTGCCTATTGTGTGATCTTGCACCCCATCCTTTTTTTTGAGCGATTTTGCACCCTATCATTTACCCCCTTTCTGATTGTGTAGTCCCTCGTGTGTTTTTTTGCACCCTATCGCAGAGCGAAGTCAAGGCGAAGGCAAAAAAACACACGAGGGGGCTACAAAATCAGAAAGGGGGTAAATGATAGGGTGCAAAATCACTCAAAAAAAAGGATGGGGTGCAAAATCGCACAATTGACAAAAGATAGGGGGCAAAAGTGCAATTAAATCTAAAATTTTTGTAACATATTTCACTACAACAACTAATTCACTAATCCACACATTCTTTACTAATTTACATTCTTTTTCTAACAAATTTTTTTATACATATTTCTTTTTCTAACAAACTTAATTTTATACATATTTCTTTTTATTCCTAGTCAAACCAATGTAGCAAATTAAAATAAGTAGAAGATATATACCAACCTCAAATAATTAGACGATGAACAAAGTGGATGAAAAAAAACCAAGCAGCAGCTGCAGCAACAACACCAACCTTAAAATGGATCTGAAACAAGAAACTACAAAAAATAATACAACATAATTAATAAAATCAATATCAATGGAGAATAGTGTAATAAATTATAATGGAGAGAATAAGTGATATTGATATGGTGTATAATATGAGAGATAAAAAGTATATAAGAAAATAAGTATATAATATGAGAGAGAATAATTTGAGAGAATAAATGTATTGAGAGATAATAGATTAAGAAATTATTGAAAGAAAGAATGAAGAAGAGTATATAAGAATGAAATATGATGAATGATGGAAAGAAGGAGAACGTGTATATATATATATATATATATATATATATATATATATAACATTGCTGCCAACGGTCACAAGGCAACGGTCCAAAATTTCCAACGGTCAACATTGTTTTCCGAGGAAACAACTCGTCCGTAAGCATCCAAAGGCTAGAAAGGCACGTTCCGAGGAATTATTCGTCGGTAAGCATCCAACGGCTAGATATTGATTTCCGAGGAATTTATTCGTCGATAAGCATCCTCCAATAAAACAATGACACGCCAGGCTTTTTGGTTGGTTGTAGTGCGTGTGGGTCCCTGCTTTCGAGGAAGCAGTTTCGTCGGTAAGCACCATCTATAAAACAATGCCACGCGTGCTTTTCTGTGCAAGGGGGACCCATTTTGTCATGAAGTTGCTTTCCGACGAATTTTTCGTCGGTAAACAACTTGTTTTCCGACGAATTAAAATTCCTAGGAAAATTTGGTATTTTCTTGTAGTGTATGGTGAACCAACCTTAAGAGTAGTCCACCATAGATCCTATTAATTATTTTAATTTAAACTGTTTGATCTTTTTTTTAAAAGATGACCATTGGATTACACATTTTTATTTTATCTTACGATGTACCACCAACACCTAACCTTTTTTTTTCTTCATCTTCCCTCAACTTCTTCATCATCTTCGTATCATCTTCACCAACATTCATAAAAAAAATCCAGCCACCAACTTCTTTCATTTCCTCTTCTTTCATTCTTTCCTCTTCTTTCATTTCCTTTTCTTTCTTCCTCTCTTTACAAAACCATACTCTGCCTCTCCTCTTTTCCGTCTGATCTTTCTGGCCACCCACTGTAGTGTTTCCGGCCATCCTCAGTCAAACAAAATACATAATATTCATCCTCTCTTCGTTCTTTATCTCATCCTGTAATTTAATTTTAGATCGGAGACATTTTTTTAGTCTCCAAACCGTCATTCTCTACAAAACCCACAAAGAAAAATCTTGATCGGATGACCTTGCTCCGGCGACCACCGCGCCGGAAAATGACTTAAATAATGTTTTCTGTTACTCGGTCCTTCCTTTCACTTTTCTTATGTTTGTGGGGTTGTACTCAGTGTTCTAATTGATTCATTTGTCTCAACAACATCTTAAAAACCGTGTTAGATCAATGTCTCAAGCAAAGAATTTCTCTTCTTCATTTGTTGCTAGCAAATTAAAAGATGAGAAGAAGGCCAAGGAGGCATAGGAATATAATTAGTGAATATAATTATTACATTACATATTGATGTTATATTAAATTAATTATGTAAAATTTGTAATGTCAAACAACAATATTATTCAATGAAGAGTTTATTCTTCACATTTATGTTTCTGAGTGCATACCCGATCTGTATTGAATTTGGTGTGCGTATTACGATGATTAGATTGTAGTACCGTAAATTTTTTTATCAACAAAAACTTACTCGATCTGGAAATAATTTATGGTAATGATGTGAGGAATCGATAGAAATTGATGGTGATAATGATGTTGTTGTTGATGGTGGTTGATGTTTCTGGGTAAATGATGAAGATGATGATAGTGTTGATGAATGTGATGTTGAAGATGATGAATAAAAGTGAGAAGAAGATGAAGAAAGAGAAAATTAATTAGCTGTTGTTGACTCACCGTAAGATAAAATAAACTTACGTGATATAATAGCCATCTTTTAAAAAAAGATCAAACAGTTTAAATTAAATAATTAATAGAATCTATGGTAGACCACTCTTAAGGTTGGTCCACCATAGACATTTGAGGTTAAAGTTAACAGCCAGAAATTTATTTGAACAACGAAGACAAACATAAGGGACCAAAACGTGAGTTTTATTAATTATGAGACCAAAATGAACACTGAAAATTAATTAGGGGACCAAAAGACCAATTAAATCAAAACAAATCCATTAGCACCAAAAAAATATAGTTATGCTTATTTTTGAAAGGAATATAGTTATGGTTATATTTGTACCCAAAATAATAAATAAATATAGTTTTGGTTATATTAAAAGAAATTAAAATCGTAGCCTTTAGACTTTGATAGGCTTACTTGCTGCTTATCACCTCTAACTCTATGACTCAATTCCATCACAAAATTTTGGTTGAGCAGTGCTAGTAAAGAGCATCTAAAATGGAAGTACACTAACAAAGACTTCTTAAATGGATTTCACATGTATACATTATTTATCAAGGATTCAATGTCTCTAATGAAAATACATTAATATAGACTCCAATGAAAAATATTTAAATAAGTCTCACTAATTTTACATCATTATACAAAAGTAATTTATTTATTAAATTATAAATTACTTCATAAAATATTACTTCTTTTGAAAGTGGGATCAACTTGAACATATTTTATTACTTCTTTTAAACGTGAGACCCGTTAGTTGCTCAGGAGATAGAGTCTTTATATAGTTGTCTGTTACTTAATAGTTACTAATTTTTTCTTCCTCTAATGGGGTTCTTAACAGGAAAGGTCCTTGTTAAGTAAATGAACATCCATTGAAGATGTTTTAACATTCTCTTTTGAACACTCTCTCTAATACTCACTTTCTCATTGATTTAAATCATTGTGGATCTACACATTAAAAATAAAACTCATACAAAATAGTGAAATATGCATTGATTTCATCCAATAGAATAGTTTCGGGTAGAAATAAGGTTGAAAAGTGAGTATTGTTGACATTCATTATCTTAATGCATCCTTTTTTTCTTCCTAGCTAGCAGGACGCAACTAGTGTGGAACTCAACTTATAAACGGTGGCATTGAGTCATTGGCATGTGATGTGTGGTTGGAAAAGCAGAAAATGTTTCAGCAAATTAATGGACGCTTCTTCTTAAATCCGAACCTGATTCACTTCACACAGAGGAGCTGTGTCGCGTTTTTTTTTCTCCAAGCATTAATGAATTGCTCGCTCTCTCTCTCTCTCTCTCTCTGTCTCAACTCTACCTTGACGGCTATTAGTAATACCTACTGCCACGGCACCATCCACTCAAGTTTAGCGGCCACGTCTCCAACATATCGAATCATAACAAAGATTTATGTATGTCTTAATTTTTTTAAAATTGTTTTTTCCACGTCAAACAAAACTAAAACACATCAGAAAATTACATTTTTACCTCGGCGGCAGTTAACTGCCGTTGGGATGGTGACATCGGCAGTTAACTGCCGCCGCGTTTAAATCCATCGGCAGTTAACTACCGTTGCGTTCTTGATATTGCTGATTACAACAACATACTATTATACTGTTCCATCAACTTTCCTTTCCTCATTCCTCTTCAATCTAAACACCTAAATTCAATTTTTTTTCACAATCCTTCTTCAAAATCATTGAAGCAGCAATACTAGAAGGTTTCAACACACTTTTGACGGCAAGAAACAGGTAATGTATCATTTAATCCATTTTTTTTGCTGTTTTTTCTGTCAATATTCGTCAAAATTTGACATGCAGCGTAACGACACTTAACTACCGCTGTATGGGGCCATCGGCAGCTAACTGCCAATGCAGCGGCAGCTAGGTGCCGATGGGAAACTTCAAAAAACCAAGCTTACTGCCTATTTTATGATTTTTTTTTGTTTTTTTTTTTACTTTTTTTAGGTTTAATTAATTTTGATATTGGTGTTATTGCAATTGTAAGTTATTTATTCATAGTTATTTGTTGTTTATTAATAGTTAGGCTTAAATATGTAAAAGGTCCCTGTAAGTTAGCGTGTTTTTGGTTTTCGTCCCTGTAAGTTTTTTTGTTGCGAAACAGCCCTTGTAACTCGTTTATTTTTTGGATTTGGTCCCTGCCGTCTGATTCCGTCTAAAAAAAGCATTGCTGGCTAACAGACGATGACGTGTCAGTTGCTGACATGGACAAACATGCTTATGTGGCATTAAAGCTGAATAGTGCTGTTGTAAGAGGGACTAAAACCAAAAACGAATATTTACACAGGGACTAAAACAAAAAAACGTAATCACCAAAATTTGAAATTAAAAACCCAATCTTTTCACCTTCTTCATCACTCTGTTCTTTCTTTCTTCTTCACCTTCCTTGCCCAGCTCACAACCTTTGCCATCTTCAATCCTCCATAAGCACTTTTCCAGAATCTACTTATTCACAACTTGAGCTACAAAAGTGTGGTAAGTAAGCTGAGATTTGGGATTTGCTTGGAGCTTTGGAAGGTAACCTTAAATAAATTGTTTTAAGAGTTGAAATTTTAAGATGGTGCTGTTAATTGTTGACTGGGTGTTGGGTCACGAATTTACTGAATTAAAAGAGATGAATAAGCTGTTTTGGAACCTGCAGAAGAGATTAAGTGTATAAGCTGTTTTTAAGAATTTGAGGTATAAGTTGTTTTGAGTTGTTTTAGAAAGTTAAATTATAGATTAATGCTGTTTATGTGGTGCTGGTATTGTTATGAGGATTAAGCTGTTAATGAGTAAGCTGATTAGAATGTTTAGAAGTGATTATGCAAATAAGCTGTTTTTGGCAGAATCACTGTTTTGCTCGTATCTGTTCCTCTGTAGCTCAGAATTGGGTAATTACTGAATTTTCGGATTCTGCGTTTAATTCCTTTCGATTCGGATATAAGTTTCGCAGGATTCGGATAAGAAACGAATTCAGAAAACACTTTTGAAGTTTGGTTTTGCTGCTGAATAATTGTTACAGGTTTTGACGTGATTTTGCGAAATAAGCTGAATTACGAGTTTAAGTGGGCGGAATGACTCCAGAACGGATTACATGTGCTCGGTAGGCTGAATGAGAGTTAAGGCGAAGCTTAAAGGTTCGCATAAGCCATAAGTTGTGAATAAGTAGATTCTGGAAAAGTGCTTATGGAGGATTGAAGATGGCAAAGGTTGTGAGCTGGGCAAGGAAGGTGAAGAAGAAAGAAAGAACAGAGTGATGAAGAAGGTGAAAAGATTGGGTTTTTAATTTCAAATTTTGGTGATTACGTTTTTTTGTTTTAGTCCCTATGTAAATATTCGTTTTTGGTTTTAGTCCCTCTTACAACAGCACTATTCAGCTTTAATGCCACATAAGCATGTTTGTCCATGTCAGCAACTGACACATCATCATCTGTTAGCCAGCAATGTTTTTTTTAGACGGAATCAGACGGCAGGGACCAAATCCAAAAAATAAACGAGTTACAAGGGCTGTTTCGCAACAAAAAAACTTACAGGGACGAAAACCAAAAACACGCTAACTTACAGGGACCTTTTACATATTTAAGCCTAATAGTTATGGATGAAAATACGGATGATGATCCAGTCGAGACAAAACCTATTTTAGTCGATAATTCCGGAAATGTCATACCGCCTAAGGTTGAAGCTTCATTATATGTTGACTCCGGTGTTGTCCCTCTTAAGGCCAACGAAGTTGACACGACTGATTTTTTTTTCAAGGGAAGTTAAATGGAAAGATAGAGATGACTTGCTTAATTGGGTACGTCGTCAAGCAAATAGGGCGGGATTTACAATTGTTATACGTAGATCCAATTTGATCAATCCAATGTTGCAACTAATTTGTGAAAGGAGTGGCGACCACAAAGTGCCGAAAAAAAGATTGAAGCATGAGGCAACGGGTTCAAGAAAATGTGGGTGTAAGTTCATGGTTCATGGATATCTTAGTAGGGAAACAAATGATTGGAGATTGAACATTCTTAACGGAGTTCACAACCATGAGAAGGAGTCAAGTTTAGAAGCACACATGCTTGCGGGTAGATTAAGGGAGGATGACAAGAAGATTGTACGTGACTTGACCAAGAGTTTGGTGCTACCAAAAAATATTTTGATAAATTTGAAGACAAAAAGACAAGATTGCATGACAAATATCAAGCAAGTCTACAATGAACATCAAAAAATATTCAAGTCAAACAGAGGTAACAAGACTGATATGCAGTATCTAATCTCTAAGTTGGAGGAGCACAACTATGTCTATTTCACCAGAACACAGAGTGAGAGTACTACTATTCAAGACATATTTTGGGCTCATCCAACATATGTTAAGTTGTTTAACAATTTTCCAACAGTTTTGGTTATGGACTCCACCTATAACACCAACATGTACAGAATGCCATTGTTTGAGATAGTTGGGGTCACCTCGACCGATTTGACGTATTCTGTTGGTTTTGGATTTTTGACATCTGAGAAAAAGGATAATTTTACTTAGGTTTTACAGATGTTGGTCAAACTTCTTAACTCAAAGATTAATATGCCTCCAGTGGTTGTGACTGACAGTGATACGACTTTGATGAATGCGGTAGCAACTGTTCTCCCTGAAACTAGTGCAATACTTTGTTATTTTCATGTTGGTAAAAATGTTAGAGCAAAGTGCGTCACTGACTGTAGAGCGAAACCGAAGGATGGGAAAGAGGTGAAGTCAAGTGACATAGTTAACAAGGTAATGAGAGCTTGGGATGTTGTTGTTGAATCACCTGCGCAAGAATTATATGCAAGTGCGTTAATGGAATTCAAAAATGTTTGTAAAGATTTTCCAAAGTTTCTTACTTATGTGAAGAGCACCGTATTGGATGTTGTGAAGGAGAAAATAGTGAGGGGATGAACAGACCGTGTCTTGCATCTTGGCTGCAGAACCACCAACCGAGTTGAGGGGGCTCATGATAAACTGAAGAAAAATTTGAGCAATAGTGTAGGTTATTTTGGTACTTGTTGGGAGAAAATACATGATATGTTGGTGATCCAGTTAACTGAGATACAAACATCATTTGGGAGGAGTTGTACTGTATTAGAACATAGATGCAAAGAAGTCATTTTGTACTCTGGGTTGGCTGGTTATGTGTCTAAGACTGCTTTGAGCTTTATTTTTTATGAAGAAAGACGTTCCAAGGAAACCTTGTGCATGGACAAAGAAATTTGTGGTTGTGTGATAAGGACATCGTATGAGCTACCTTGTGCATGCACTATTGCCATGAAAATCTGTGACAACAACCCTATTCGATTGGATGAGATACACCGTCATTGGCAAATGTTATGTATGGGTGAAGAAAGTAATGAAGATGGTTTTTCTGTCGAGGAGGAGTGGAATGGTATTCAGGAACGTCTCAAGAAAGTTCCTTATCAAATCAAACTAGAAATCAAAGAGGTGTTGCGCCAGTTGGCATTTCCAGAATCCACAATGGTTTCTCCTCCTCCAAGAAAAGTACCAACCAAGGGAGCGCCGAAAAAAGTGAGGTGTAAAGCAAATGAGGCATCGACAAGTCGAATCCCTTCTTATTGGGAGCGTGTTGATTCCCAATTTTCGGATAGTCAATCGTCGCAAACTATGTCATCATTTCCTAAAAGAAAGGGTGCTCTTATTGGCAAATCATCATGTTCCCCACTTCCACCACCTACTCGGTTTCCTAAGCTTAGCCCGGTTCCAAAGCCTACTCCGGTTCATGGTGTGTTTGATGTTTTGAGCCCTATTGACTATATGTCAAAATTCATGGTTCCATTTATTGAAAAAATTTTGGATGTTAAAGGCGATGGGAATTAGTGGTTTTCGGGCTATAGCTGAGTTCTTGGGTTTCACTGAAGAAAGTCATGTCATGGTTCGTAGACATCTTATTCAAGAGTTGAAAGATCATAGAAATGATTATGTGCGGGTATTTGCGAGTGAGGATCGTTTTAACTACATCTTAAATGGCTTGCATCCTCCCTCAAATAGTGGTGGTATTGCACTTGTAAATAAGTGGTTGACTTTTTCCGATATGGGTCACATCGTTGCAACTTATTACAATAGACTTGTAGTGGAGTTGACAAGTCACGAAATCGAAAATTCGGAATCCTTTTTCCCACTTAGAGGGGTGCCACCGCTTAAGCAAAAAAACCCTATCATGTGCCTAGGATTAATTCCCAATCATTTTGTTCTTGTTTTTTTGAAAGATGCTTGTCCACTACCTCCATCATCTACGGAGTGGAACATACACAGAAGTGAAGAGGCATCGACTTGGGAATTTGAGTTTTTGGATCAACAAGCTATGTTCCGAGACCTTATGAACATTGAGAAAAAAGATAATCCGCTCCCACCAAAAAAGTCAAACCAAGCCAATCCAATTGTGTGTGACACTCCTGAAAAAGCAAAGCAAGAATTTCAAGTTATTGCGGAAGATGAAGATGGTTCAAATTGACTTGATGCGATATGAGTAATTTTTTGTTTTTGTCGGTGTTCATCCTTTTTTTTGGTCGATATTACACCGACATATTTTTTGTGGTCGATATTGTAACGCCAATTTTTTGTGGCCAATATATAACTAACATATTAATATATATAAATATATATTTATGTGGTGGAATATGCACCTACTTTGTTATTGGTTATAATGTTTCCGCATTTGATATATATATATATATATATTGGTTATTACGTTTAATTTAATATTATTCTGATGTTTGATATTTCATAAACTTTTGTGAAGTTAAACATGTCTGAGGTTGCACAAATTGAAGCTCATGTCCGGTACTCTGCTTTCAAAAAGACAATTAAGGTTTTTCTAACTCTGACCGACACTATGGATGAATTGAAGGTACAACTTAACAGTTATTTTCTCCATGTTGGTGAAAATCATCATACATGTCATGTATTTGCTCAGATGCCAATTTATGACATGGGGGCAGATAAAGATGAAGACTGATAAGTGCCAAAAAGTAGTTAAAATGCATATTTATTTTAGGCACTTTTCTTACTTGTTTTACAAGTTATCTAGGTAAAAGCTCTGAAAGAAAGGATAATTATCATTTCATGCTTTTTAGACCTAATCCCAACTATTTTTGTAGGTTTATGCCATCTCCTCGGACTTAAAGGTGAAAATCAAATCAAGAGCTTCGCTGAGCGAACTCAAGGCGAAAGAATGGCGAGCTTAGGCAGGGATTTTCTGAAACAGGGGAAACATGATTTCGTTATGCGAAATTTATCATCGCTCAGCGAAATCAAGGCGGTTTAAAGGCTATTTGAAGACGTGGCTGAAAACCACTGGCAAAAAAAAAAAAAAGCTTACTTCGCCGAGCGAAGTTAAGCTCACAAAGCGAGATGTCACTTATCAGTTTTAGTATTTAAGCTTTGTTTCAGTCTTTTTTGTTAGATATCAGAGGATTGCTTTTTATTACAATATAAAAATATTATTAGGTTAGTTTTTAGACAGAAAATAGGGCTAGAAGCTCTGTTCTTCATGGAGCAAGAGTGATTGAAGTGTGGAATCAACTAAGACTCTTTGGGAAATCAAGAACTTAGGCTTGGATCTTCATCTTTCTTTACACTTTTGTATAGTTGTCATGAAAATGAACAACTAACTCCCCTTTGTTGGGATTGGAGGTACTTTATCTAGCTTAGATGTAATCTTTGATCTTTAAATATATGATTTTAGCAATTTATGTGATATTGAGTTTATTCTTGCTATTCATTATCATGTTTTGATTTAAATGTTATTGACGAATACTTTTAAATCTTTGGTGAGAATAATCTTCTATTAAAACAAGAATTTTAGACATAGAATTATATTTTGATAATCACATAAAGTATTGGAACTTAATGGATCATTTAATAGATTGAGAAATCGTCTATTAAACGATACGATCGATCTCACGACGTCACTTGGACACGAATGACTTTGTCGAGTGATACGTGATAATTTCGCTATAACGCTAGAATTCATATGCATGATTATTAGATTAATTTCGATGCTCGATTGAGGAAATCCAATCTCAACGCTTTTATTCCCTATTATTTGTCGTATTTATTTCCGCTTTTAGATTCCAATAGTTTAAATGCAAACAAGTTATAAACCTCCTACTCAAAACGATAACGATTGTTGAACGGCTCGAGATAGCGCACTAGTTCCTGTGGAGACGATATAAAAAATACTTACTTTTGTTGCTACTAACAAAGACATGTGGAAAACGGTCTATTGGCCTCAGCTTATTCGTGACGATAGTGACGTTGGATTTATGTTTAAGCATATGATTGAAAATAATGTATTATATCTTTGTGTTCGTTCCAACTGTATGTGCAACGAATGTCGGTATAGATTTCATGTAATATTATGTAATATGTTGTTGAATGCCAAACACTATTTATGTTTTTGTTGAATTTCAAACATTCGTGTAATTTTAACGAAATGTCGAATTGATTTTATTTTGGTCAATTGTGAAAGATTATGTATTGTTCTTGCTTATGAATGATTATAATTGATGTATGATTTGTACTGCCTCTGGAATTGTTGTTTTGGATTACAGGTAATAAATCGGCCGAAAATTGGCTTGCTTGCAAAAATAGCAGGTTCTGTTCTGCATAATTGTCCGCAGCGGCAATTAACTGTCGATGGTAGCCGGTGGCAGTTAACTGCCGATGGCACCATCCCAGCGACAGTTAACTGCCGCCGGGGTAAAAATGTCATTTTTTGGTATGTTTTACCTTTGTTTAACGTGAGAAAAACAATTTTCTAATTTTTTACCATATGTCACTGGTCTCTTCGGCTTAATTGAAGATTATGTTTTTGCTTCTATTGCTTTGTACGGCATTATAATGTGTGTCACCATATTAGAATTAGTTTATTACTACCATTTAAAATAGAATAAACTATAAAATGTTATTCTATAAACAAGGTATTAGGGGTGCGAGCCAACCCAATTACTTCGTTGAGCATGTTCAATTCAACCGTTTTGTTTGAGTTTTTTCCTTGGTTTTTTTTTTTACACTTTGTTGAGTATGGCTGGTAGGCACCAAAGAGGGGTAAGGGGCGAGGAAGTTGAGATAGTGTAACATTGTGAAGCTCATATATATGTATATGTTTTGTAACATCCTAAATTGTAACTCACTCAAATAATATATCAAAGTAGTTGTAGAAATAGAAACATTTGGCCAAACTATGTAAACAGATAGTCATGTTTTATTATTTGTGATTTGTGTTTCTTTGTTCTTCTTTTACTAGTACTATTTGTTGTTCTTGTTAGTTTTTTTCTTAATTAGTTTTTTTTAGTGTAGGTCGAACCTTAAGTAGAATTTATGATTTTATTGATTTGTTGAAAAGAAATTACGACATATTTCTTGTGAATGGAGTTCTCAATTGCATTGAAACTAAAAGTGTTTTAATTTTGTTGAAGTGTCTAGTAATTTTAACATAACTAAATTTAGGCTATATTGAACTTCTAATAAAATAAAGTACCAATTAATTAGATATACTTTTTAAACGATAAATTTATGAATTTATTATCCAATACAAAACGATAAAATTTATATCATAATAATATATTCCTTCCGCTCCAAAAAAAATTCACATTTACCAAAAGATCAACTCAAAATAAATGTTATCTTAATTTTTAACATAATTTTTTTAAGGGAACATAATATTAATTACTATTTTTAATCATATATTATCGATTAATAATGTGTATTATTATTTGCTTAAGAGCCCCCACTTCAGAAATATTGGATGAACATATAAGAGAAAGTTATCATCCGTAATGCCTCTACAAATTTTAGCACCATGAATGAGACTTCTACTCTCCATCTCATGATGCTCGATAAAGTCGAGGGACCTTCAGAACAAATAATATAGAGATAGGGTGAAAGGAGATCATTTTGACTGAGACTCGTAGTGAGGTGTTATTGGACCAACATGATCATCAATGTTTAGTATGTGTAATATTTTCAAAGTCATTATATTTCACTTTATAATATAAGAATGGTAATATACATCAATGTAGAACGATCATAATTTAATAAAATCACAGTGGTTTTTTTTCTTTTTTAAAATATTAATCTGAATTTGATTTCATGTTTTAATTTTATTCCCACATGAAAAAGTGACCATGAGCAGAGCATTTAAAGAGGCAGTTGAGAGTTAGGAGTGTGCATCTATTTGGGGCGCATTCGCTCTTTTAGCTCACTTTTGCATTCAAGTACTAGTATTTATTGAAGTGCTCATTCATCACATCACTACCCATTTCTCATTGGATTTGCCAACTGGACTTCTAACATTCATGGAGTTACCGGAGAAACTTTTGTTTGCAACATTTTTCATTCTTTCAGTGGCCATTGATGGAACAAAGGCAGATACTATGCTCACTGGCACTGTCATTTGTGATCAATGCAAAGACGGGCAGAGATCTCTTTTCGATTATCCTGTTAATGGTGAGATCTAACCCTTTCAACATCATTTTTGTTTCCTTGTTTTATGGTTTGAACTTGCTATACTGATATGCTATTACTACCATACATTTTGTGTTCTAGTGAGGGTTACTTTCATTCAACTCATTTTAGTTAATTAAGATTTCAGATACATCTAAGAGCATCTTCATTTCTTAGTCTTTATAGACCAAAAACACAGGCAAAGGCTACGGTGGGAGACCTCAGTAGGTCTCTCACCGTGGGAGACTTGCTTTTTTTTCTTTTTAAAACGCACAGGTCTAGTAAAAAAATGCATGGTATTGACAGAAAAAATGTACGGTCTGATGTCAGACTTACAAAAAAAACGCACGGTCTAGTAAAAAAACGCACGGTCTAGTAAAAAAATGCACGAACCGTGCAAAATTTACAGACAAAAAAAATGCACGGTCTGATGTCAGACCGTGCACTTTTCAGTTTTTTAGTTGAAAAAGTGCACGGTCTAATGTCGGAACGTGCACTTTTCACTTTTCAGTTTTTTTTTAAAAAAAATTCAGGGTCTCCTAGGAGAGACCTAATAAGGTCTCCCACCCTAAACGCTAGCCAAAAAACACAGTAATAACCATTTTAGTTTTTCTCCTGCATTGATAGATAGGACTGTTTACGGTTTGGCTCAGGAAGGAAAGCCGAACCAAACTGAACCTCTATCATAGTTTGGTAAAGCTGCGCGCCTGAACTTAACCGTTAATAGTTCTTCCCAAACCGAACTAGTATAATGGTCAATTGCAATAGTTTTGTGTTTTCGAACCAAAACTACCTTCATAGAAAAAAAACTAAATCCAATATTATGACTGATAAAAAAACAAAAAATCGTACTGCACCAACATGAGCCGTAAGATAGTTCATAAACTCAACCAACCTGGTTGAGTTCGTAAATGCTAATCACAATTTAGTTTTTTTCAATGCGGTTCATTTTGATTTAATGGTTCCATTTAGTTTATGGTTTCTTAATTTGATAAGTGAGAAAGAAAACATGAAAAGTGAGTCCAGTATGAGTTTTTATTTGAAATAAGCATTTGGGTAAAATATGGTTAATGTATGTTTTTAATTGTGACATGGATTGAGTTAGTCCACTTAAATTATATTTAAGATCCCAACAAATATTTAAGAACCAAAAGTCAGTTCTTATATTCTTACATTTTTTATCAAAAAAGAAGTTCAATAGTTGGAGATGCTATAAATAACTTTACTACCGGAAAAGAAAAAAAAACCCTTTGATGTTGTTGTGTATCATGAGATAGACTAATACTTTTTCACATGCTCACATGTTGTGACTTGTGAGGTAAAAGTGCAAGATTTTCCCCCTCTCCTGTTTTAGTAAGGGTGGCCTTTGTTTTGTTTTGTCTTAGCTGAAATTTTCATTGCCTCTAGTTGGGACAGTTGGCCAGCTGGTTATGTTCAATAAATACAATTAATTTGGTCACAATCTATATTTTAATGTCATACATACCTATGTCATAGATTTTATTGACCAAATTTAATGCAGGTGCAAAAGTAACTCTGTCATGTAGTGACAGCAATGGGCAAGTAACAATGTCAAGAGAAGAAACAACAAATTGGTTTGGAAGCTATACAATGAGGTTTGATGGAGCACCAGACTTAGGTGGTTGTTCTGCACATGTATCAGGAAGTAATAATGGACAAGGAGGATCAATGAGTTGTGGTGAAGGTGCTGGTCCTGCTCAAAATCCAAGACTCATGTTTAGGATGTTTGACATGGAGATGTATGCTGTGGATCCACTCCTTGCTCAGCCTGCTCAACCTATGCAATACTGCTCAACATCTTCCAATCCATCCCCACCACCACCAACATTGGCACCACCCATTTCTTTTCCTCCTCCACATTTCAACCTACCCCCAATGCCACAACTTCCACCATTACCACCAATGGTTTTTCCAGAAGCTTCAGCATGTCCATCACAGTAAGTTTATTACCGTTAAACTTTCATATTACCGTTAAACTTACTAGGATAATAATAAGACTTCATTACGGTTTTGGTTATACTATTTTCACTAACTCACTAAGAGTTGGCCCAACACATTAGGAGGTCTAGTGCGAGTTTAAAGATGAGACATTAGTTTAGAGTTTATAATAATATTTTTCTAAAATTACTAAAAGAAATGGTATAAATGTTATTTTTCATGCCTTTTAGAATGCAATATTAAGTTTACTATTTTCTCTAATTGATAATAAAGTCAATTAATTTAATCTTTGTTAAGACAACATTATGTTTTGAAAATAGTAGAATATGGTGGTCTATGGCGACTACACGGGTGGCTTTACCCTGCACTCACATAATTGGTCATTCTTTTCAAAATCAATTGTTTTTAGTCCATCATTCAGGTTCTTGGACTAAAATATTGTGACGTAGACCCTATTGATGTGGAATCATTTTGGTGGATTTATAATATACTCCCTCCGGTCCTAATTATAAGAAAATTTTCAAAAAAAACTTTGGTTCTATATATAAGAAAATGTCACAATTTTTAAGGTGTAATTATTGTTTAAAATACTTTTTTACCCCTCATTTAATATTTGTCTTTTTAATATTAGTGAATGTACTTTCTCCGTCCTAAAATATAAGTAAAAATTGGTCAACAAAAGTTAATGTATTTGGTTCAAAATTTGTACCAAATACATCAACTTATGTTGACTCATTTTTGCTTATATTTTGGGACGGAGTAGTATTTAATGTTTCACAACTTTCTATAAGGGTATATTTGTAAAAACATTTAAAAAGTTACAACAATTAATTGTTCCATTGGTTTTGATGTTTTCTGGTTTTTCTTCTTATAATAAGGACCGGAGGGAGTACATGTTTTACGCCATATCAATAAAAATATTTATCACATTGGTAAAAAAAAAAATAGAGGACAACAAATTTGAAAAGGAGTGACAATTATGTGAACACATGAAAATAGAGGTCAAAAAATATAATTAAGCCTAAAAATAAATTTTTTGAGTAAACCTAATAATAATAAGTTTAAGGACTTCTTTAAAAAAAAATAATAAGTTTAAGGACTTTGGTAAAAATTTGAGTTTAAAAGGCTAAGTACCGAAAAAATTTAGCTGAAAATAATACATAATGAATAACATTATATGACTGTGTAAAAAGTCTAACACTGTTATTCTATAATAATCTAAAAAAAATCTAAATCTATAAAGTCATAAGTAATTAAAGTTTAGGTGGCTGTTTAAAAAAATCAGCTGAGGCAGTGGTTTCCTTTTAAAGAAAAGAAAAACGCGCCAGATAGGGGTCGAACCTACGACCTTCTGCTTAGGAAACAGACGCTCTATCCACTGAGCTACAAGCGCTTGTTGTGATTTTTGATAACAGTTTCATAAACAGGTTTGTTTATTAATGCAAGAATATATTATACTGTATGTTAACTGTTTGATAGGAAGTGGACAATGCCGGAATATGAATGCTATTGGAGGGGTGTGAACAGAGACACTAAAGTAGCTGTAGCTTTTGGAATGGTTGCAGCAAGGAGATATGGAACAGACATGACATTGTGGTATGGCCTGAAAGGGAGAGGAGATCCTTATAGGACTCTTTTGAGAGAAGGGATCACTGCACTTCTTAACTCTTATAACAGCATCCAATTCTCTTACCATCCACTTGGTGTAGTCATACACATGAATTATGCTTTGATGGGCTCAACTAGGGATGTCCTCGTTACTGCTTATCACTTCATGAGGGCTAATTCTGGTGCTGGAAATGTTTCTTGCAAATTCACTTCTTGCAATTAATCTTAATTTATTTATATTTACCCTTTTCCTAGTATGTTTCGGAAATCATTATTTTTAACAAGTTTATCTAGAAATAATTTGATTGAAAAAATGTTGACTGTAAAATAATCTAACCCAAACATACATGCTAGAATGTTAATTTAAAGATATTCTATAAATGGAGATTTGGTGTTGTATATATGGTTTTGAATATGCAACAACCGAGACATGGTTAGTCCCATTATCATGATCATACATACTTATTTAACTTAAATGTGATCGAGGGGTAGCGATATACTGTAAAGTTGTAAAACATCAATGAAGATACCAACGGTAGCGCGCACACACATGACACACCCAATGTGTGAAAGGTTTGGGGTCCAACAAAGGTACGTTGTGCTTCAGTCTCAAATTAAATCATTACTTAAAGTATTTGAATTCAAATTTTTAATCAAATACATTAATTATTTTATTAATATTTTTTATTTATATTTAAGACTGGAGTAATAATTTAATTACCAATTCCAGTACGATGGTGATTCTTTTAGTATAAGCCAACTGGATATGTTTATCACCACAAACAAAAAATAAATATATAGCACTAGTCCCCTAAAAATAAATAAAAAAACTAGATAGCACTAGGAACTGGAATTCGACGTTCTGACTTTTACGAGAACAAATTGGTGCAAGCAAGCAAAAGATAACAATTGTAAAATGGGAAAATCAATTCATGGCATAACAAAGGAAGATAAAAAAAAAAACCGATGCATTTCTTCCCTCTTTGGCCCTTTCTTTGAGTGTCAATTTTTCATGAATTAAAAAGATTACGAGGATTTGATAAATTTATATAGCAATCTTTGTTTTTTTTTTAAATATATATATATAAGAAATGTTTGTCAGCTCAGCACCAAGTAATTATAATTTTATTTTCAATTGTTTTATCTTTTGACATAGACATTTCGATCGATCCATCCCATCCCTTCCCATCCCACTAAGGCTTTGCACTACCTACTGAGCTTGGTTTGATTGAAAAATTGTCATGAATGACATGATGTATGCTTTTTTGGAAGGAAATTGTACATGAAAAGTCGGATTAGTCTACAATTTTTTAATACCTTCGTGAGTCTCAATCGATTAATGGGATGTAAAAATTTTCTGAAAAATATGTATTTAAATGTATTAAAAAAATTTATGAAAAATTTCTGTATTTAAATGTATTAAAAATTGAAGTATTTAATTTAAATTTTTTAGAAAAATTCATCCTTGATATAATATTGTGTTTAAATATGTAAATTTATCAATTTTTAATCATCCTAAGGTAGAAATAATACCTTTGATATATTTAAACAGTGTAACTTGTGATCTGATATGATCTTTTCAATTTTTATTCTTTTTAAACAATGTAACTTGTGGTCTGATATGATTTCTCAAACTTTCATTCTTAAGGTAAAAATAATTCATCTTTTATTAATATTATATTTTATATATTATGTCTTGCATCTATTCAGGCAGAAGTCATACCCTTATAATGCTTGTCGTCAGGTCTCCAACCTTCAATTCAATTCTTCCCTCGACTCTTCAAGCAAAACTAAATCAATTGGAGAAAAAAATACATCTTGGTGCTAGCTCTTAGATGTGTTCGTACATCCAAAACTATAGTAAAAAATATATTGGCCTGGGATTAACTCTTGATGTAATCCTATTGTTATGAGAAAATCGTCGGTGGCCTCCTCATACATATCCTTAATAACTTGAATATAAGCAATCATGACTACTTTCTTCTCCAAGGTTTTCCACAAAATCTTTCTAAGCACTCTATCTGACGCCTTCTCCAAATTGATGAAAACTAAGTGTAAGTCTTTTTTTATTCATGTGACATCGCTCCATGACACGTCTGAGTAAATAGATCACTTTTGCGGTCTGCCTCCCAATATATAATCAAATTTGTCATCAGTAACTCAAGTCTATTTTTTAGTCTTCGTTCAACCACTATTTTCCATAACTTCATTGTATGATTAAAAGTTTAATTGCCGCACAATTTTGATATCCCCGTTGTTCTTATAGATCAAAATTGCTTTGACCTCGTAGTTTTGTCAAAAAGTTTAATTTCCCTATAATTTACATAATTTTGTTGTTTCCTATTATTTTTTTCAAAAACTGCTAATTTGTTGACATCTACATTTTTGTTGGGTGAAATTCATTTGGATCACACATTTAAAATGATGAGAGTCATCTGAATTTCATTTAATAAAAAAGTGAATGTAATGGATTATGTTAAAAAAAAATATTTCTAGCATTTTTATCACGTATAATTCTAGTTTCTTCAAAAAATTTGATAGCTCCACCTAAACACAATCTAAGAGCATATTTGATTGAACCAATTATAAAAAAAAATAAAAAAAATTAAAGTGTTTCAACTCTAATTTTTTTAAAAAAATATCGTAGGCCACGCGATAAAACACCATCAACAAAGTAAAAAGATGAATTTATTATTTTTTAAACTTAATAGAATCAATGACAACCATAATTTACAAAGAAAATGAGGCATTGACATAAAAACCAAAACGATAGAGAAAAAAAGGAAAAATATTATGAGAATATGAGAGAGAACATTGTCACAAAAGTTATAAAAAAAATAATTGTACAAATATAATTTCATTTATAAAAATGGTGTCAATAAATCTAATTATAAAAAATATATCCGACACAATAATTTAATCTATATCTCTCAATTTGAAACCGTGCAGCTTTAAAAAACGACTCTCTCCAATCCAACAAGGCGTTAGAAGAGAAAGGAAAATGGAAGGGTGGTGTTTGGAATTCGCTCTTCGAAATTCAATTATAGAGAGTGAGCGTATTAAGGAACTGATTATAGTAATCTCAGTCAACGAAATGGATTATCGGAAGAAGGTAATGATCCTGTTGAGAGCCATTGAAGACGAGTTGTTTTCCAAAGCATCTATCCCTGAATGGATGCTCGAACTTCTCGAGGTATTCGAAAAACTACTTCTACTTCATTGCAATTGCGACGCTTCAAACCCTAACCCTAACCCTATTAGCGATGCCATGAAATCTGCTTATTTCGCCATTGCTGTGGAATGTACCGTTAAGTACCTGGAAGCAGGTACATCAAACCCTAAACACTACCTCGAAGCAGTTGAGAGAATATGGAACCGTAGGGTTCACAACATGGAGCCATCTGAGTCTTCGAATGAGGGAAGTTATTTGTTATCTCCTGAATTGAAACGCTGGAAAAGGATAATCGATACTTCCCTTTTCAACTCACGAATCATGCTCAGACTTGCTTCAATGTCTAATACGAGAAGGAAAGCCATTCAAAAGGTTCAACTCTTTTTGGAGGAAGCTTATAATAATCTAGTAGGCCCTTCCTTTCTTCATTCTTCTACTGCTACTGCTCAAAATCAATCCCAGAAAGGTTATTTGTTTTCCTGTTTTGTGTTGTTGTTTATTAGCACTTTATATCTGATACACTAGTTACTTACTTGTCTTTGTATACTATGAAAGGATAGTTAGCTTTGAAGCACCCATACTTTTGATCGAACCATACACAATATTGACACATGTAATTGCAATCAATTATGTCATTTTCTCAAATAATTATCGGTGTCGTGTTCTGTTTGTGCTTCATAGGTAGTTAATTGACTTTTTAAGAGAGAATAATTGCATTTGAGTTAGTAAGAGCCTTATATACTTTGGGAGAGAATTTCATTGCAAAATGCATAGGGTCCAAATCATTGGTCAGGACTGAGAAGTCTAAATCATTGATTTTGATTCCTCCATGAATCCCCATTCACGCTTTGTGAGTTATCGAAAATAATTGTTTGCTATTTAGAGCTTTTAATCACATTTGTTTTTCTTCTTCTCATATTAGAGTCTCCGATAGAAGTCGAGAAAGACAATGGAAGGCTTAAAGGCAAGGCTTCTACTACTGTTGTTGTTGAGGAAATGGCTACATCAACCAGCTGTAGCAAAATTGACTCTTTGCCTATTAACGAGGCCCCCAAGAATGGGGAATCACTTAGATGCAATTCTGTGGAGTTCGAAACATTTGCGAACGATCCTGTGCCCGATTCTATTTGTATGCCGGACATTGTAAGGTCTGATGTGGCAATTGAAGACACGAATCAGGAGCCACAAATGGAAAACCAGGGTAAAGATGCAAATGTACCCAACCCACAAGCTTGCCTAAATATTAATAATGATGAGGCCAATCTTAACAAGGCAACTTCCCATCACAGTGATGTTCATCATCCTAGCTTGATGAAACCAAATAGTTCTGCTCGTACTCACGAGGTAAATGTGTTTTGTAATTTTTTGTTTTTCTGGTTGATTCCTTTTTACTCTAAAAACACTAGTTTGTTGCAACAAAATATCTCATGAACAACCATGCTTGTAATTTTTTGTTCTTCCGATGCCTTGATTTTATTGCTTATTTTATGTAGTGGGATGATTCGATCGATGGATTGCAGGCAGGAACATCAAGGGGCACAAGTAGAATTCGTTTGCGTAGTCCAAAGAGGAAGAAGCTTTCTCCGTTGAAGGAGTATGAACCAAAAAAAATGACGAAAAGGAGAAAGAAAAAAAAATGGAGTGAATGGGAAGAGGAGAATCTAAGGACCGGAATTAAAGTGTATGTACTTGTTTTAACCAATCAAGTTACTATAATATTTTGTTGTGTATTCATTGATACAATGTTTTTTCGTTTTTGGTCAGTTCCTCATATCTCTTTTTGCTTTTACTTTTACTTTGTCATACACATTTTTTAATATGGGTTTTTCTATCATGTGCAAATGTTAACAAGTTTAAAATAGTAAGATTGTATCGGAACTTTTGCATTTTATATTATATATATAATTTTTTAATAAATAATTGTTCTTTTTCAATGTAAAGTTGCTACTTTTGGTTTCTTTTAATATTTGATAGTGTGTGAAATTCTGGTATTTTTAGTTTCTATGCATAAGAGTATGGTTCATCTCTCAACAGTCACATATCTCACCATTTTATCATTCAAATTATTTTACCCTAACTATTTCTGCTTCATTTGAGAATATAAATAGAATTAAATTCACTTTCACTACAAATTCATTTTATCTTTTTTTTTTTTTCAGAATTGGAGAAGGAAACTGGAAATCAATTCTTCGTTCTTATGCATTTGACGAAAGAACTGAAGTAAGTCTAGTTAAAAGGTATTGGTATTTTCATTTTTCTGCTTATGCTTTTAACGTGAATCAAATTTTGTTTATCAGGTTGATTTAAAAGACAAGTGGAGAAATTTGAAACGGTCTGGACGTCAATGAAAAATTTATGCATGTATTCCTTCTTCTTTTTTGCTGATCAGTTCATGCCAAACAAAAGGCCTGTATATATTAACAGAGTTCAAATGATGGACTCAAATTGAGATAGTATTACTTTTTGAATTTGGAAGGTGTGTTCAGGTGTATTTTGTATATGTCCCTAGAATTTTACTTCACAATCATGAAAGGAAGTCCAACAGTGCCTGATATTGGGTTAGCAGGGAGTATTCCAAGTAACTTTTGTTTTAAAGGTTCAAAACTTGAGCAAACTAGTTTTAGCTCCCCTCAAGATGTATCTAACTTATTTTAGGTGCACTTATATCATTATCCTTGATAAAGCAGCGAGCCATTACAGTTTGTCCTTGATTTATTATGCTTGTGCCTGAAAGGTTGAAAGACAGTGCAAATTAGAGTTAGTACTGACTGCAATCATGCAGCGTTATTCTATTAATACAGTGAACTAGCAAGTTCTGCATATTCTTTTACAGGAAAAGTTTTGAACAGAAAGATGATTTTTAGGTCACTTGAACAACATACCTATCAACCTTAATCTACATGTTTTGATGTGCCAGGCATACATAAGATCCTTCATTACTTGTAAACTATGGAATTGAATATACATTAACACATGATAAAAGCGTCCTTACCAAAATTGTTCATATTAACATGGATTGATCACATAGAACGTATATGTTAAAAATTCAATTTCAGCAAGAATCAACCAAGAAAGCAAGGGGACATTTCCAGCCGTAAGAGTAAAGTTACTCCTATAGTAATTTTCTTTATCTGTTAAACTTTTTCAACTTCATGTTCCCAGCCTTTGCTTCTCTAAGAGCTTCCTGCAGGTGGACTTTCAACACTAACTGTAGGAGCAAAATAAAATAGATAAAGCCTGAACCCGTTTTTATTTTATAGCTTTAAGAACTACTTTAAATCTTCAATCTTGGTTTCACACCTCTAAGTTTAACCTTTGACATGTTGGTTAAATTTTTTTTTTTTTTTGCTTGCATCACTAGCTTCTCCATCTCTATGTGGATTGAGTTCTTCATCGGGGACTGAGATGGTGTGTGTTGGGAGTTGAATTACACGCAATGTACACACTACACGACGAACAACATAACATCTCACTAGTGGACATGATCAGTTTGGATCGCCCAACATTTTCCCTTCTCTCAAATATGGGAGTGTACTCCAGAGATGTCACAGACTACTCCCTTGTGCCAACTCACAATCCGCCATTACATGTTGCTTTTCCCTTGTAGTTGCAGACTTGCAGGTACAAACATTAGTGGATCAGCCTAAAATCTGAGTCTTTCAAAGTCATTTGTGGCTCCTCCGGCCTTACTTAGACGGCTTTTGGGTACCATTTTTTAAATTATGTTTTTTCTTTTCTTTTCAACTTTTAATTATTTTTTCAAATTATTAATAAAATTGAAAAGGAAAAAAAGAGTACATTTTTTAATAATTGATTTTAACAAATTCAACCATGAGTGCCAAAACTGGCTGACAAAAACATGATCCCGATCATCACTCATAGGCATCCCATGCCTACGGTGTATTTCAGCCAGGAAGATTGATTGAATAGGCACAGCAAATAATATTCTGATGTAATTTCGTATTCGTAACAAAATAATATTATCGATTAGTTTGTTTCTTTTGTTTGGCGATGGAGGCATATTAGCAGTGGCGGAGCCACGTTGGCTCTTCTGCAAGCAAGTGCCCCCATTAGTTTTTTGAGTTTCTCGTATCCATCCTATATAATACTCATCATAGATCTCCAGCACCAGCACATACATATACATATAGTATTATAAATATGATGATAGAGTATGATAACTGAATTACATATTATAAATAATACGTGCATCTCTCCCCTATGTGTTTTCCTACTCTTTGTTTCTTTTATTTAGCTTCATTTTTCGAAAACAGTACTTCTACAAATTGAGTGTGCTAAGAAGTGAAGAATCTGATCTGATCGTAGATATACACAAAAATTTGGCCAAGGAAATAATTAAGAATTTATTGGAGGTAGAATGATTAAAACGATTAAAATTTGTCACTGCCAAAATGAGGGGTCAGTGTTGATTGAAATATAAAGGTCAAATACCATTTTTGGTTCTTTAAGTTTGACAAGAATACCGGATTAGTCCTTTAAGTTTTTTAAGTTTCGAATAGGTCATTTAAGTTGTCAATTTAATGCACTTATTTGAAGTTTTTTAAGTTTCAAATAGGTCCTTAAAAGGGTAACGGTGTAATAAATTAACAACTTAAATGATAGTATATTTGAAACTTAAGAACTTAAAGGACTAATCCAGTATTTTTGTCAAACTTAAAAGACCAAAAGAGGTATTTGGCCAAATATAAAACATTTTCTTTTTCATTTCAAGGAAGTAAAGCACGTTGGTCAAATATATGAAGGAGTCCAAGAAATGTTCCTTCACTTATTAAAGATAATTGATGATTTTTTAAAAACGGTATTAATTGTCAAATGAACATCAACGTAAAGTGGAATTGATTGGGATGTCTATTTTAGAGAAATTGTAGTAACCAAGGACAAGCTAGTTTGACACAAAAGTTCCTATTATACCCTTGTCTTTGATTTCCTCCATTTTACATTTATTTACCCCATCTCATAATTACTCTCAATACCAATACAAAAATTAATTAAACAAATTAGTCCATCATTTAAACACCCTTGGTCATTTCTTGGGAGAGTCCAGTAGTCATTTCTTGGGAGAGTGCATGAGTAAATCCACTTAAAATTGGGTCAACATTTATTAGTATAAAATAATTATTGTGGAGAAAATCTAGAATCCAATTAATTGGTAGGCAAGGGTAAAATAGACAAAATGTATCCTTAAACTATCAAATTGACATGTATTTTGAAACAAAAAATTTCTCTAAAATGGACATGTATTTTGAAACGGAGGGAGTAATTAGAAATAAAAAAAATTATGACATCTAATAAATTATAGAGGGTGATTGCCTCAACTAGTTTGACATAAGGGTTAGAGAGGAGAGTTAATGTGAGAAATTTTCGTAAGAAAAAAAACAAAATCATGTGAGAATGAATATTATTAAAAAGGTCTCAAAATGGATAACAAAAGGATTGGATCATATGTACTTTCTCATATAACTGATCCAATTCAATCCAATCTAAGAAGGTCATTACTTTTTCCATCTTATGAGTTTCTCGCACACCCTATTCGAATTCTAAAATATGGAATATTTTAACATGTTTTGGAGGTTTTTATGGAGTGTTTATACCGTTTGGATTATATAATCTAAACTACAAAGGGCGCGTGAGAAATCAATAGGGAAGAAAAAGAAGAGTCGTCTGAGAATGAACACTCCAAGTTCTAGGTTTTCTTTGTGTGAACTGATCCAATATAGCTAGTATCTTTTATCCTATACAATTAGTATATTATATATTTGACAAAAGTAAATATATTAGCATTTTCCTGCATTCTCGTCTTTTATGCAGATATTCCTCCACTTGTCCTTTAAGTTACCCTGGAAAAAAAATTGAGATATATCAAAACCATAAATTGAAGAAAAAAAATGATTTAAGAGAATTTAAGAGTCAAGCCCTTGAGTTCAATAAAGTGGTCCCACTTCATTCTCATATAGGTAGACTATATCATAAATGCTCCATAAATATGCATTCCAACAAATATATGTTATATGTTCATTAAGAGGAAAACATCATCCTGCCACTTTTCTTCTCATGGTCCAAGTACTTTTAGCCCTTGAAATGTATCTATTGTCAAATACTTCAACCACACTAATAATGTATTTTCACCATTGAACCCGAGACTTGATGTTACTCAGTGTGAATTGAGTTTCCACCATTGGTGATCGATTA
Organism: Medicago ruthenica; assembly: GCA_018208015.1. Classification (NCBI taxonomy): domain Eukaryota; kingdom Viridiplantae; phylum Streptophyta; class Magnoliopsida; order Fabales; family Fabaceae; genus Medicago; species Medicago ruthenica. Next base: position 100,361,840 of record CM031373.1, on the reverse strand, counting down.
GATTTGAGCTTGTACCACATCCCTAGTGATGTCTTAAATGTGTTCAACGTCATAGCTAAAGACATCGTATTCTTGTCAATCATTTCGTTAAATAATTGCAAAATTTTCTTCTAACTTTTATAAACTTTGAATATTCAAATTCTTTACATAGATTTTTGAATTCTCATAGCTATGTCCTATGTATCAACTTATATACTCTTGATAGTATTCACCAACTATCATCAAAGAACGACACTTTAGTCAATCGAGGATATTGTAAGGTTACATAAACTTTTATGTTATTATACTTTTGCTAAAACATTTAATAACCATTTCGATTGAAGTTCTACTTCCAGTCGAATATATACATATATTCAATCCATTAAATATATATCAATAACAAACATGTTCATAAAGATTTGTTATTACCAACTTAAATTTCATAAGATGAGTTTAAACATGTAAGACATATACTCCAAATAAAATTAAATCTAACACTATTAAATTTATTTCTATTTTATTAAAGGAAACATTTCTATAGCATAGCTGACATATGCATCATAAATTTTATGTAACACCTATACTAAATTGTCTAGAATATTTAACATGTGTATTAATCTGATACTGGATACATTAAAATTTTCAATAATAATAATAATATAATACAACTGAATAAATACAAACATGCTCGTATATACAACCAATCAAGTACCATAAAAATACACTTATATATTGTCTGACAACCTCCTGAGCTGGTACAAGACGAGCATCTTCACTCCATTCAGCGTCTCCCTTGTAGAACTTCATCGCGAACCTCTTGCTCACATGAAAACATGCACCAGAAGGATTGGGATGAGACATAATGTCTCAGTGAGCTCCAGCCCAACCTACTGTTGGCAACCTCGGGGAAACCTAGGGTCGCCACGCACTAACTCTTGGCAATCTCGGGGAAACCTACGATCGCCGTCAGTCTCTACATATCTTGCGATCAAGGGAAGACTAGGATCTCTATATGTCTCTTATCATATACTTATCATATACATAATCTTATACTTAGTGATCGAGGGGAAGTATATGATCACTTTCTGATATCTGGTGACTACTTTGTCATATCTCTTTGTATAATATACATATACATCTTTCTTTATCATTAAGTTAGCAAGTTAGCGTTGAACAAACAATACTTATCTTGGTTCATTTTATGGAGTGCATCCAGGTGGAGTAACCCCAGAATACATCTCCCTTCTACCGGTGAAAATTCCTATCATATCAGGCTAACACCGGACTCCTCTTACTTTTGTGCGGCTATCCTCGCGGATGGTAACTCCACCGTTCCAACTTTATCCGGAACCCCCTGTATTCTAACTAGCGAGAAGACAGGAGACACAATTTAACATTTAATCAATTCTCATGTGTGGCTATCCTCGCGGATGGTAACTTCACCGTTCCAGCTCGCCGGAACCCCTTGTGTTCTAATTAACGAGAAAACAAGAGACACATTGATCTTTTAATTAACTTGATCTCATTATTCTTAAATATAACTTGAAATCTTACGTGTGGATAGCCCTTTCGGAGAAATTCCATCCGGCATAATCCGGAGTTTGCTGAACACGTGTAATCTTTATAATTAAATTCTTAACTTGTTACTCATATGTATATCTGATACATTACACAATCCATGTGCATATCTACTGCATTCATCACTAATTAATCGTGTGATGCTTAACCTATAATATAAGGTTTTAAGCTTATCGTTCTCATAAGCCACTTACTTGGTCGTTGGAAATCCAACTCTTAAGCTTATCTGAAGTTTTGAATGTTGAAACATTCCTTGTACTCTCGTACACTTAATTGTGTACATTACATCTTGATATCCTATCATAGGATCCAGACATATCGTTATCATATGTCGTACTTAGGGCTTACTATCCCACTTATGATCAATTCCAGTTCATCTACCCTTTATTCTAGCATTCCCAATACATTGCTCATTCCTTGTTCTCTTATGATTATATCCATTTGGAAGCTTTTTGGACGAGTTAAAATGGTGTTCTTTGGTTCCTTAAAGTTTTTAGAGAAAACGGTAGCGAAAAACCTCGCATAAACGCGCCAGATCACCCGAAACAGCTCAGCTAACCAAGCTTTTTCTGGTGAGCGCGCTGTAGCGACGGATTCGTAGCTATAGCGACCAGGACTAGAACCAGAAAATGGTCTGCTCGCTGCAGCGAGCTCCAGCTCGTCGTAGCGAGCTTGACAGTTCAGAAATTGCTCAAAAATTGTATTTTTCACCATTTTAGCTCAATCCAGCTTACCCAAGCATCCCAATGATGTTAGGAATGATTTTCTATTGGAAATTGACAATTAAAACATGTTTGAACAAGGAATTAGCAAGTATTAGAGAATAGGGCACAAATTTCTTAAACTTTGCTCAAATCATAAATCACTCCCAAACTCCCTCAAAGTGGGTTCTAAAACCCTACAGAGCTCACCTAGTAAAAGTTTTGATCCTTGCCAAGCTTTCCTCTTCAAACCCTAGCTTGAAATCTTACTTCCTTTCTTGATCCTCTTTGCTTCCTTTGGCTCAAAATCACAAGCCTTGCTTGCTTGCATGAAGATGGAGTAATTGGGAGGGAAGTTTGATGATTATTGGAGGGGAGGAGAGGGTGGCGCAAGAGAGGAAGAAGAGAGAAGGGAGAGGAAAATGTTTAGAGAGAAGGAAGAATAAAGAAATAAGGGAAATTATGGGGTTTAGCCCCTTTTATAAAAATCTTGACGTGGCAATTACCAAATTGCCCTTCCTTAAAATATCTCTGATGCGTCGTCTCGACACTGATAAATATTTAAGTCTGAAGCGGGGTGTTACACTCTACCCCCCTTAAAGAAATTTTGTCCTCGAAGTTTAGAATTCCCTTAGGATCATGCATAAATAGATCTTCATATTCTTGTCTTAATTATTCCAGATATTCTCTACTAGCTGATTCTCCAGTTCAATTTGCTTACCGGGATTCCATGGTTGCTCTAGGGTCTGACATATGTATTACTCATGAACCTCGGTTAAACCTGGATGGTTAGAATTGTTCCATAGCCATGACTGTAAGTCAACATTATTTGACAATTTCTTCCCTAACTGAAAAGCCTGATGCATATTACATAATTCTTACATAATAGGGCGTGCGGTTGTCTAAACCAATTTAACCCGACTCACTTCTTGCAATTCCAACCTTAGGTTACTAAACCTCAGATACTTTTACTGGATAATCTTATCCTGACAACATCAGGTCAATCTTATCTTCCTCAAATATTTTCCACTCTTGGAGAGGTCTAATGCACCACAACTAATTCCAATGAATTCTTATCTTCGTCTTTCGCCTTGTACGACGGCATCTTACATATATATTTTTATGTCATACTCCGTATAAATAAATCGTTCTACGCTGGAAAAGCATCTGATGTTGTGTATACGTATACAAATGCTAGGACTATTCCAACTTCATTTAATATTCAAAGTACAAGCAGGAGGCTTCACTTCTAGCACATGCTCCTTTCTTTCCGACATCTCGATGTGCTACTTATCACAATCATAATCATTACTTCCACTATAGAATTCTCAAGAGTTCGCGGAATTCTTACCGATTACTCGTACTCTGGTTCAAGTGGTCTATGACGTCACTTATCTTAATAACTTAGAAATCATTCTTCATTACTAGGAGTTCAGTCCAAGTGATGAGTGGTATATGCCGTCTCACATATCATCATATAGTACAATTCATAGCACATAATTTACATACATGATCGAGCACGTGTACACTACTAACGGGTACACAGTACGTCACATCATCCTTGTCCGACTAACGGGACATCATTCTTAATCAAAATACTTGAGACAATACCACATCAGTTGGAGATCTTTTCTTACTCTTAACTCATGTTTATTCCCTGAGTATACATTATCCCATAACATGAATTACGTTTACATTTTATCGATATTATAAACTCATTTCTCATTTCTGAACACCGTGTTCAAAATTTCCGAACTCTTTAGCTAAAACGTGTTCGGTATCAACAAACATGTTCCGAGTGATGCCTTCTCACTTAAACATTAATGACCGCGTACCACGGTTACTCTTACATGTCACATAGTTGAGGAATATGATTCATAACTGTCTAGGTAGTATAAGTACTGACTGACGAGTACATAATACTACAAATAATCTGATACATGAGACATGTTTACATAGCGTGGGTACAGTGGGAAATAAATTCATATGCCATTATATTCGTCGTTCCTGATCGATGCTTCAAATCCAAAATTTTCTTGCAAGTGCAACCTTTACCATTGTTGCCTCACGCATATTTCTCTTTTGGTCAAATTACACTTTAAGCCCTCTTGGAGCTACTTAGCTAAATAGCTAGATTACTGTACTAGCGGTGACTTCAATAACTTTAAACTTAACGTGGTAGGAATACATCCTTCTTGTTTCTTACCGCATACTCTTAAACTACTTCAATTTCCATTACTCATGCGTTTCGAGGTTTGAAGTATTCCTCAACTTAACTTTTAAAATTTCCTGTTAGAACTTATAATATGTCTGAATCCTCACTGCTTATTGCTATCCTATAGTCTGAGAACTGAGCACTGAATACCTTTCCTGTGATTCATCTTGCAAGGACTTCACAATCATTTTTGTCCCCTAAGCTTCAACTTAGAATTGTTCGTTAACTCATTCTTAAATTACTTCTCCGCTGCGCAACTCTGATTTTTAATAACTAGCTTTGGAATAGGAACAGTGCACCACTATTACCATATTAATTCTCTTGATTAATCTCATTCCTTAATAACTTTATAGCTACCAAAGCAGAACCAATTTACGTTCGTTACTTCACTTGTGATTTAGACTACGTGCTTTCCCAAGTGTTGCAATCATCCGTCGGAGCTCACATAGGTTAACTTCATACTACGTAATGCTCCGATACATCACTTATCTTACTGACTGGTCATCTCTTGGCTTGGTGTTTTCCATTAGACATAACAATATACTTGCTCCCGCGAATTGATTTCTTGAATACTCTTCCAAATTCACATCTTTCGTATACTAAACCCACTGATGGCTCGAGTCTCGTTTCCATTCATTCTATTCTTATCCGTAAGGATTTCATACTCATAATCTTTTCCGAGACAACTTCGGTATCCATAACCTTACCATATCTCTTAGGTTACCCTTCGAGTTTCTTCGAGAACAAACCATTTAAAATAGATTCAAGCTCCTACCGACTCTCTTATAACCCAATCATAGGTTACGTCTCTTCAAGTACCCGGCTAACTGATCTTAAACTTCCACACTTTATTATTACTTTCAGATTCATCCAGTAATTCATTACTACATTTACAACTCAAAATACGATCTTATTATCTGAATGATTCCTCATTATACCAAGTAATTTCCATAGACCTCCCCGATTATTGACTTCCTCATATGGCTCGAACATTCCAAGATCTGTATCTTCTATCACCTTCGGGAGTTCACCAACATAAGGTGACCTCTTTCGGCCTTCCAAAATAATTGTGTAAAGAACCCGTCAACTGAAAACATACAACTTCTTAACATTAACCACGACTTTAACTTGTGTACTAGTGACGATCTTCTTGATAATAAATCCCCAAAATACTTTCTTGGCTAAAATTCTGATTATCTCGACTACAGGTCTACTAGAGTCCTGTGTTATATTAAACTTGCCTTCTACATCCAATCAACGAAGTTCGATATTGTTCGTCCGTTAGTTCCCTAAATTTCCAACAACTTATTATTCGATATCCTTGTCAATAAGAACACGTCTGAAACACACTTCGATCTGCAACAGATCTTAATCATTACTACTTACTCGTCCATTTTGGTTCCTAGGTTGCATACCATCTTCTCTTCATAATTCTCAATTCTGGCACTTAAGGTTCGGGAGATACGGCTGATCTGATGGGGTTAGCTTTATCTGTCCAAATAATTCGCTTAATCCATAATTAATCCCCTTAACTGTTTGGATAGTAAAATCTCATCCGGTTCAAGTGTGCAAATTCTTGATTCTTAAACACTCTATCCTTGCTGGGAGCCTAGAGGTTCCGATAATTGACTAATAATTCCTCCTGCCGAGTTTCTAAGTCTGGCACTGCAATTCTTTAACTCTGCACCCGAAATCATTACTTTAATTTACACCTCACTTTAACTTTTCAAACTACGGTCCCCGTTAAGGTTCCAAATCATTTCTTAGAATATTCCATAATTCCTTACTCTTCCACAGATGAGGCATCACTCCACGACGCGTCCAACTGGGTTAAGGTACTTCACCTTACTCTTAAACATCTCTTATGTTCCTGAAGCTTTGCCATTAACGGGCTTAGTTATTTTACGGTTTGATGGCCACCCTTTGGCATTGAATACTTCTTCGCCAATTCCGTCTTAAAATTCTGACGCCTTAATCTTCGCTCTTCATACACTTCATTCCTCCGCGGTCACATTCATCTCTCAGACATTTGTCCTAACTGTCATATACTAGATTGAGTTGATCAAGCTCAACTAGATGTGACATTTAGAACAATATCCGGAACCAAATGGTCCCACTACTTTTATTGAATTTTTTTCAATGACCCAAGGCACGGTCTGAATCGACCTGCTCTGATACCAATTGTAACACCCATACTAAATTGTCTAGAATATTTAGCATGTGTATTAATCTGATACTAGATACATTAAAATTTTCAATAATAATAATACAATACAACTGAATGAATACGAACATGCTCGTATATACAACCAATAAAGTACCATAAAAATACACTTATATATTGTTTGACAACCTCCTGAGCTGGTACAAGACGAGCATCTGCACTCCATTCAGCGTCTCCCTTGTAGAACTTCATCGTGAACCTCTTGCTTACCTCAAAACCTACACCAGAAGGATTGGGATGCGACATAATGTCTCAGTGAGCTCCAGCCCAACCTACCATTGGCAACCTCAGGGAAACCTAGGGTAGCCATGCACTAACTCTTGGCAATCTCGGGGAAACCCACGATCGCCGTCAGTCTCTACATATCTTGCGATCAAGGGAAGATTAGGATCTCTATATGTCTCTTATCATATACTTATCATATACATAATCTTATACTTAGTGATCGAGGGGAAGTCTATGATCACTTTCTGATATCTGGTGACTACTTTGTCATATCTCTTTGTATAATATACATATACATCTTTCTTTATCATTAAGTTAGCAAGTTAGCGTTGAACAAACAATACTTATCTTGGTTCATTTTATGGAGTGCATGCAGATGGAGTAACCCCAGAATATATCTCCCTGCTACCGGTGAAAATTCCTATCATATCAGGCTAACACCGGACTCCTCTTACTTTTGTGCGGCTATCCTCGCGGATGGTAACTCCACCGTCCCAGCTTTATCTGGAACCCCCTGTATTCTAACTAGCGAGAAGACAGGAGACACAATTTAACATTTAATCAATTCTCATGTGTGGCTATCCTCGCGGATGGTAACTTCACCGTTCCAGCTCGCCGGAACCCCTTGTGTTCTAACTAACGAGAAAACAGGAGACACATTGATCTTTTAATTAACTTGATCTCATTATTCTTAAATATAACTTGAAATCTTACGTGTGGATAGCCCTTTCAGAGAAATTCTATCCGGCATAATCCGGAGTCTGCTGAACACGTGTAATCTTTATAATTAAATTCTTAACTTGTTACTCATATGTATATATGATAAATTACACAATCCCTGTGCATATCTAATGCATTCATCACTCATTAATCGTGTGATGCTTAACCTATAATATAAGGTTTTAAGCTTATCGTTCTCATAAGCCACTTACTTGGTTGTTGGAAATCCAACTCTTAAGCTTATCTGAAGCTTTGAATGTTGAAACATTCCTTGTACTCTCGTACACTTAATTGTGTACATTACATCTTGCTATCCTATCATAGGATCTAGACATATCGTTATCATATGTCGTACTTAGGGCTTACTATCCCACTTATGATCAATTCCAGTTCATCTACCCTTTATTCTAGCATTCCCAATACATTGCTCATTCCTTGTTCTCTTATGATTATATCCATTTGGAAGCTTTTTGGACGAGTTAAAATGGTGTTCTTTGGTTCCTTAAAGTTTTTAGAGAAAACGGTAGCGAAAAACCTCGCATAAACGCGCCAGGTCACCCGAAACAGCTCAGCTGACCAAGCTATTTCTGGTGAGCGCGCTGTAGCGACGGATCCGTAGCTATAGCGACCAGGACCAGAACCAGAAAATGGTCTGCTCGTGTTAATGTACAAAAGCAAGTATATTTTTATATCGTTTCCACAGGGATTATTGCGATATCATAAACCGTTCAACGTCGATTATAATTTTAAGTTAGGGTTTCATCTTTTTCTTTACTAACACTACTCGACATTAAAAGCATTATAAATAAAACGTAGAGTAATAGGGCATAAAAGGTGTTAGGATTAAAGTTCGTCAATCAAACGTCGATTGTATTCGATTGATCATAAATATGGATTCTAGCTTTTTCTTATATATGACATTATCACATATTACTCGACAACGTCATTCGTGTCCAAATGACGTCGTGAGATCGATAGTATCGTTTAATCGACGATTTCTCAATCTATTAAACGATTCGAAAGCTTTACGGTCCAACTCTTTGTGTAATTATCAAAACCAAATCCCATGTCTAGAATTTCTTATTTTGATAGAATCTTATTCTAAACCTAGATTCAAAAGTATTTTTCAACATCATTTAAATCAAATATAAGAATGGAAAACAAGAACAAATTCAATGGTATATAAAAATGCTAGAATCATATATTTAAAATATCAAAGGTTTACAACTAAGAGTGATTGATTACCTAATAATCCCAACAAAGGAGATTAGTTGTTCATTCTCATGACAACTGTGCAAAAGTAGAATGGAAGATGGAGAATATGCTAAGACTTGATTTCTCAAAGCTACTTAGTGTAATCTTCACTTGGATTCCTTTTGCTCTATGAAGTTTGCCTCCTTTTATGCCTATTCTCTTTCTAGAAATTAAAGATTTCAAGGTCTGGAAATTATAAAAACTGATATTCAACTGATAATCCAGAAAAAATGAGCTTAAAAGCTTTTATATTTCTGAGTTTTTGTACGCTCGCTACAAGCGACCAGCCTGTCCCTGTAGCGACGAAGTTTTCTTGGCCAATGGGGAAGCTCCACGTCATCATACAGCATTAAATCGCCCTTGGTCGCTACAGCGACGAGATCTATCGCTATAGCGATGAAATCTTCAAAATTCCCTGCCTAAGCTCGCTTGAAGCGCCTGGTCCATCGCTTGTAGCGATGAACTCTCCAATTTTCCCTGCCTAGGCTCGCTTGTAGCGACCAATCTGCGCTTGTAGCGATGAAGCTCTGAAATTCCCTGCCTATCCTCGCTTGTAGCGATGAGGCTTGCGCTTGTAGCGATGGCTTTAACAAAACTTCAATTTCTTTGCTCAATTCAGGTCCAAGCATGAAATTCCTGCATAATTAAATGGGGTAAGACATAGGATCACAAATTTAGCATTTTAACCACAAATATGAGCTTATCCTAAGATAACTTGTAAAACAAGTAACATAAGTGCCTTAAAATATATCAAAAGATAACTACTTTTAAGCACTTATCAAACTCTCCCCAACTTAGCATTTTGGTTTGTCCTCAAACCAAAGAATCAAAAGGAAATTTTCACAGCTTTTAACCAAAGTATTGAGCAAGAAGCAAAAGAATCAAAAGTTTGAAGAAACAAGTATCAGATGAATGATTCAAACGTGACTGCGCAAGCTAAAGTTAAGTTTCTCATTAAACGAGATACATACTATGAATGTGAACTAGTTCTAAACACAAAGCATCAAATCACACAATTCTTAACGAACATGCTTAAATTTGAACCAAACCTAACACACTTCTATATTAAGTATATGAACACATTGAAATCTATTGTGAGGGTATGAACACTCATCCAGCAAACATGATAACATTCCAATCAAATTATGTGTCCATCTAATTATCATTTCTAAAAGTATAAAAGCAAATGATCACAAGGTCTTTAAGGGTTGTAATTTGGCTTGGTTACAAAAGAATTGTCATATGTGGGATATTGAATTCAAATGGCCAAGCAAGAGGAACATTCATTCTATTTACAAACTTCCTCCTTATTCAAATACAACTCTTGGTGAACTACAAATTTTTCTTTTCTTTGATTGATCTTGACAACTTTTTCTTTGATTTATTGCAAACCTTTTCTAATTTTCTCTTTTCTTTTTCTTGGTTTGCTTTTCTTTCTTTTTTCTTTTCTTTTTCTTTTTCTTTTTCTTGTTGTCAAGATCAATTATCACAATTCACCACTACTTGACATTAACACAACCTCCCTTTTCTCCCCAACTTGGTTCAATGATACCCTAATCGAATGTTCCTTTATCATTTTGGCAAAGGTCAATAATCACGATGGATAAGGGTTCAAAAGAAAGTAATTATCAGAATTCAATAATGAGTTAACTATGAACTGGATTTTTTTTTACAAACTCCGGCAATTTCAATAAGCAATTGAGCTTATGAAAGTTGACAGTTCATAGCTAACAATTCTGATTCAATAGGCTCAAAGGGGTTAACAGATTCTCACTTCTCACAGGGTAGGCTATATGGTCAAGTGTTTCTACTCAATTTCAAAAAAAATTGCCTTGATCATTTCAATGCTTTCATGCAATTTAAAACAACAATAGATTTAACATAAATTAATCGAGTTAAACATGAAATGCCGGTCTCCTGCATATATATACAATGATTGAGGATTCCTCATATTTCGGCTAGTTCTAATTGGTTCAAAACTAAACATGTGCTTGCGTAAAACTGAATAAATTAAATTTGTGTGTAAAGGACTCATTCACATTCAAGAGTATACCTAGAAAAACAAGAAAACGAGTACCTTAGCTGCGCGCTTTTATCACTACTTCCTATCATTACCACTCACCTGATTCATAGCTCAATGCTTTGCTTTCAAACAAGCACTTAACTTTTGAATCTTTGATCATCTCACTTTCATTTGTTGGGTAAATTTCAAAAAAAATAAAGAACAACATTTTGAAATTAAGCATAATATACTAAACATAATAACCATAATAAAATTATCCAAAGTACATAAACATAAGCAAAGTTAAATAGTACAAAGCATAATAAAACGAAAGAAAGAAGAAACTGCTGCAGCTTGCAATCAGTCTGAGTCCATCAAATCTGCAGCCTCATGGTCTATGCTCCGTGTAGCCTCAGAGGAGTCATCACCGTGGTCATCATCATCACCTCCAGCTACATCATCACCAGCTGCATCTGCACTCGCCCCTCCAGAATAAAATGGCCTGTCCCCAGGCCATGCAATGTGCTCCTGGAAATAAGCTGGAGTCCAAGTGGAGTAGCCTGCCTCGTGCATATGACTCTGCATAGTCGTAAGGGCTCGATGGTTTGACTCATTCTGAGCCATAATGTGAGAATATGCAGTCATGTGGTATGGATCCCAACTAGAAAAGTCTAAAGGTGGATAGGTTGGGGGTTGAGGTTGGCTTGGGTCTTGGGGTGCAGAGGGTGGTACCGAAGATGGTCCAGCAGAAGAAGAAGGTCCAGCAGAAGTGGGGGTGGTCTTGTAAGAGCAGTACCTACTGATGTATCTATCATCAATAGGGTTTTTGATTTCCTCGTCGACTTGACTGGGCATGTGGATCCTGGCTTTTCTACAAAGCCCCATGATCAGGCCAGGAAAAGGAAATTGGCACTTTGGTTTACCCGGTGGCAGGATACCACTTTCTGCCACAATCCTTATTTCATTAGCTATTATCCTCGCAACACCAACCTGCTGGTTGCTGAGGATGTAATGAAGTAAGGGTGTGACGTCCAGAGCAGTGGAAGATGTGTGAGATTTGGGCCTAATGTTATACAAGATAAGGGTGAGGATAACCTGAGCTGGGGTAGTCATATCATCCTGTTGAGTCTTTAAGTGTTGGCTGCATTGTTTGGCAAAACCAAAGTATGGTATAGAAGCTTTTCCATATAATGAACATGTCTTCAGTTACAAGCTTTCTCATTTGAAGCCATTCAGAAGCTGAAATCTACATCAGAAGCTGAAATGCTCATCAGAAGCACTGTAGCACTTCAGAAGCAGTTTCAGGTTCTGAAGCCAGCGTTGACTTCTGTTGACCACATCAGAAGCTGGGTTTACTGGATTGTTTTTGCGCGTATCTTGGGAGATTTAGCAAGGAATTATCTTTGTATAATTACTTCTAGAAGGCTGGTTTAATTGGAGAAGATATCTTTGAAGATTTGGTTCAAAGTTATGAAAATTCATATTTTCTGTTTTAAATCTTTCAAAGATTGGATGCAGTTTTATTTGTTACTTTATTGGAACAATCTTATTCCAGTAACAAATCAATTCAGAAGATTTGGAGCATAATTAAGAGGCTTGCTGAAGATTATAAAAGGAGGAGCTTTGCTATTGAAGACTTACGATTCAAAGTGTCAAAAATTCAGAGAATTGAGTCTTTGTTATTTTAAGCTTTTAGCTTTGTTTGTGCACCACTCTGTTAGAGTTGGTTTTAGGTTTGTTTTGAGTTGTAATCACTCTAAGCCTGTAGGTATGAGTGCTGTCTTTGTGTGTTGAAGTTGTCTTCAAAACAGGGGAGTTTTTGTGTTCAGAACTGGGTTAAGTTCAAAGGGTAGTTCAAGTAGCTGGGTTGCAGATTGCTTGAATAGGAAGTTAGAGGTTTTCTAATACTCAACGTGTTGGGTAGAATTCAAGACTAGGAGGAAGATAATTGCTTAGGCTGGGAACTGGGAGTCAGTGTCTTGAGTCATAAGGATTATTTCCTATAGTGGAATTCCTTCCTGGATTGGTATCCCCCAGAGTAGGAGGTGTTTACTCCGAACTGGGTTAACAAACCTTGTGTGTTTTTAGCTTTCCTGCACGTTTGTTTTCTGCCTATTAATTGCTTTTATAATTGTGCAAAGTTCTGTTCAGAACCTGCTAAGTTTGTATCAGAACCAGAACCTGTTGAGTATCTAATTGCCTGGCCAGAATTTCAATTGGCATCAGAGCAGGCACCCTGCCTGTAACTTGGGTGAGATCCAGAGGAATTTATTTCTGGCAAGTATGGATAGAGAAGGAGGATATGTCAATAGACCACCCCTACTAGATGGCACAAACTACGAGTATTGGAAGTCAAGGATGTGTGCTTTTCTAAAGTCTATTGACAGCAGGACTTGGAAAGCTGTGATTAAAGGCTGGGATCATCCTGTGTATACAGACAAAGATGGTAACAAGACTGAGGTTCTGAAGCCTGAGGAGGAATGGACCAAAGCTGAAGATGATCTGTCACTGGGAAATTCAAAAGCTTTGAATGCTATCTTCAATGGTGTTGATCAGAACATGTTCAGACTCATCAAACAATGTACTGTGGCTAAGGATGCTTGGGAAATTCTGAAGACCACTCATGAAGGAACTTCTAAGGTGAAGATGTCCAGATTGCAGCTGCTGACCACCAAGTTTGAGAACTTGAAGATGAAGGAGGATGAAAATATCCAGGATTTCTATATGAATGTGCTTGATATGGCAAATTCTTTTGACTCTCTTGGTGAAAAGATGTCTGATGAGAAGTTAGTAAGAAAAATCCTCAGGTCCCTGCCCAGAAGGTTTGACATGAAGGTTACAGCAATTGAAGAGGCTCATGATATCACCACTATGAAGCTTGAGGAGCTGATTGGGTCTTTGCTTAATTTTGAGACTGCTTTCTGCAAACAGCCTGATAAGAAAGGGAAAGGAATAACATTTGCAGTTAATTCAGGAGCTGATGATCAACATGAGTCTGATGAGGAGGATAATGACTTATCAGAAGCTCTAGTGTTGCTGGGAAAACAATTCAACAAGATTCTGAAGAATGTTAACAGAAAAGCCAAAGCCAAAGGTCAGAATTTCAGAGTCAATAACAAAAAGCAACAAACTGATGAGAAGAAGACCAAGTCTGAGGAGAAAAGTAACCAAGCTAAAGGTGTGCAGTGCTATGAGTGTGAAGGGTATGGACACATCAAGTCTGAATGTCCCACTTTTCTCAAGAAGCAGAAAAAGAGCCTAGCTATTTCATGGTCTGATGATGGTTCTGAAGATGATGATATTAGTGAATCTGATATGTGTGATACTGGTCTGGTTGTAAGGTCAGGAGCTATCTTGAAGAAGGAACCTGGTATAGAATCTGAGACCTTTTCAGAGTTTGACTCAGAGTCTGAAGCCTCATCTGTGTCTGAAGCTGCTAAAACCTCATATGATGAACTAGCTGACAACTATAGGAAGCTGTATACCAGAAGTACTGAGGTTTGCAAACAAGTGTTGGATCAGAAGGAGACTATTCTACAACTGGAGGCTGAAAAAGGAGAACTTCTTGTGCAGAATTCAGATTTGAAAGAAGAAGTGAACCAGTTAAATTCCCAACTTGAACATATGAAAAAGCAGGTTAGAATGATGAATACTGCTACTAATGTGTTGGATGAAATTTTGGGTGCTCAGCAACAAGGAAAAACTGGTTTAGGCTTTGATGATCAGATTCAGAACCCCAAACAGAAGATTCTGGTGAAAGAGTTTGTTCCTGCCACCAAAACTGATAATCCTATGATTGGGACTTCTCAGATGAGACCTCAGAAACAATCCCAGAAGCAAGCTCAGAAGCAAGCTCAGAAGAAACCTCAGATGCAAGGTCAGAAGCAAGCTCAGATGCTGCCTCAGAAGCAACCCCAGAAATTCTTTAGAAACAGAAGGAGGAGTTCAAACTTTATGGCTATCCTGAACACTTTCAGTATAGAAAAGTTGAACCAACTGCTATCAGACACGATGCTCAGAAGGTATGGAAGCCCAAAGTTCAGAATGTAGGCCTGATTGCTCATACTTCACTGAGAGCCACTTCAAAAGAAGACTGGTATTTTGATAGTGGGTGTTCAAGGCATATGACTGGTGTGAGGAAGCTGCTAAGCAATATCAGATCATACTCCAGAAGTTATGTGACATTTGGAGATGGTGTAAAAGGTCAGATTCTGGGTATTGGAGATTTGATCAGAGAAGGTTTGCCCAGACTTAATGATGTGCTACTGGTGGAAGGATTAACCTCTAATCTGATCAGTATTAGCCAGCTATGTGATCAGGATTTAAAAGTGAATTTCAACAAGCAGGAGTGTATTGTTACTGATCAGGAAGATAAGATTCAGATGAGAGGCTGCAGATCCAAAGATAATTGTTACTTGTGGGTTTCTGAAGAAGAAAGAAGTTTGACTTCTTGTCTTATGAGCTCAGAAGAGGAAGTCAAGCTCTGGCACCAGAAGTTAGGTCATCTGCATCTGAAAGGCATGAAGAAAATCCTAAGTACTGAAGCTATTAGAGGTGTACCTAATCTGAAGATCAATGAGGACAGTGTTTGTGGTGATTGTCAAATTGGGAAACAAACAAGAAAGTCTCATCCCAGATTAGTTCACCAGGTAACTACTAAAGTACTAGAACTTGTTCATATGGATTTAATGGGGCCTATGCAAGTAGAAAGTATTGGAGGGAAGAGGTATGCTTTTGTAATGGTAGATGACTACTCAAGATTCACATGGATCAGCTTTGTTAGAGAAAAGTCTGATACATTTGAAGTATTTAAAGACTTATGCATTCAACTACAAAGAGAAAAAGACTGTGGCATAATCAGAATCAGAAGTGACCATGGCAAAGAATTTGAAAACAAGAGTTTTTCAGAATTCTGTGCTTCTGAAGGTATAAAGCATGAGTTTTCTGCACCTATCACACCTCAGCAAAATGGTGTAGTTGAGAGGAAGAACAGGACTTTAGCAGAATGTGCAAGGGTTATGCTGCATGCTAAGAAGCTGCCATATATGTTTTGGGCTGAAGCAATGAACACAGCATGTTACATACACAATAGAGTCACCTTGAAGAAGGGTACTACATCAACTCTGTATGAATTATGGAAGGGGAGAAAGCCTACAGTCAAATATTTCCATGTTTTTGGGAGCAGATGCTACATTTTGGCTGACAGGGAAAATAGAAGAAAACTGGATCCTAAGTCTGATGAGGGTATATTTTTGGGATATTCAGTGAACAGCAGAGCTTATAGGGTGTTTAATTCCAGAACCAAGGTTGTGATGGAGTCCATAAATGTGGTTATTGATGATTTGTCTGCTGAGAATGAGCCTGAAGTTGTTCCAGAGTCTGAAGCCTCAGAAGAACAAACTTCAGAAGCTGAAAAGCATTCAGAGTCTGAAGAAGCAGAAGATCAACCAGATCAAGTTCCAAATGGTAAAGGGCCATCTATTAGAATTCAGAAAGATCATCCTAAAGAGCTTATCATTGGGAGTTTGGATCAAGGGGTCAGAACCAGGAGATCAGAACCAGCTGCTACTGATTCATGTTTTGTGTCAAAGGTTGAGCCTAAAAATGTGAAAGAAGCCCTAACTGATGAATTTTGGATTGAAGCAATGCAAGATGAGTTGAATCAATTCAAAAGGAGTGAAGTATGGGATTTGGTTCCAAGACCTGAAGGGTTGAATGTGATTGGCACTAAGTGGATATTCAAGAATAAAACATATGAAAGTGGTACTGTAGTCAGAAACAAGGCAAGGTTGGTTGCTCAGGGTTATACTCAAGTAGAGGGATTGGATTTTGATGAGACCTTTGCACCTGTGGCCAGACTAGAATCCATAAGACTACTGTTGGGTGTATCCTGCATTCTCAAATTCAAATTATTCCAGATGGATGTGAAGAGTGCATTTCTAAATGGATATTTGCAAGAAGAGGTATATGTTGAACAGCCTAAGGGTTTTGTGGATCCCAAGTTTCCAGAACATGTGTACAAGTTAAAGAAGGCTTTATATGGATTGAAGCAAGCACCAAGGGCATGGTATGACAGGCTGACTCAGTTTCTTGTGGCTCAAGGTTACAGAAAAGGAGGTTCTGATAAGACTTTGTTTGTGAAAGATGAAAATGGGAGTCTGATGATAGCTCAGATTTATGTGGATGATATAGTGTTTGGAGGGATGTCTCAGAAGATGGTCAAATTGTTTGTTCAGCAGATGCAGTCAGAATTTGAAATGAGCTTAGTTGGTGAACTGACATACTTTCTTGGGTTACAAGTCAAGCAAATGGAAGATACAATCTTCATTTCTCAGAGTAAATATGCCAAGAACATAGTGAAGAAGTTTGGTATGGAATCTGCTGCTCATAAGAAGACACCAGCTGCTACTCATCTGAAGCTAACCAAAGATGAACATGGAGTATCAGTTGATCAAAGTCAATACAGAAGCATGATTGGGAGCCTACTGTACTTGACTGCAAGCAGACCAGACATCACATTTGCTGTAGGAGTTTGTGCAAGATATCAAGCTGATCCTAAGATGAGTCATCTGACACAAGTTAAAAGGATCCTGAAGTATGTGAATAGCACAAGTGACTATGGAATCATGTATTCTCATAGTTCAAGTTCTGAACTGATGGGATATTGTGATGCTGGCTGGGCTGGAAGTGCTGATGACAGGAAGAGCACCTCAGGAGGTTGTTTCTTTTTGGGCAATAACTTAATTTCATGGTTTAGCAAGAAGCAAAACTGTGTGTCATTGTCAACTGCAGAAGCTGAGTACATTGCTGCTGGGAGTAGTTGCTCACAATTGGTGTGGATGAAGCAGATGCTGGAGGAGTACAACATTGAACAAGGAACTATGACAGTGTTTTGTGACAATTTGAGTGCCATCAACATCTCTAAGAATCCAATTCAGCACAGCAGAACCAAACACATAGACATCAGACATCATTTTATCAGAAACCTTGTGGAGGATAAGACTATTCAGCTAGAACATGTGGACACTGAGAATCAAATTGCTGACATATTCACAAAGGCTTTGGATGCTAAACAGTTTGAGAATCTGAGAAGCAAGTTAGGAGTATGCTTACATGAAGACTTATAGCAATTAATGCAAACTGGATGTGAGGAAGATAGAGTACCTGCCAGTTGTGCCTTTGCTAAGTGTGATCCTGAACCTAAGTCAGAGTCTGAAACTACTTTTGGATATGTAGTTTTGGTTTCCTATTTGAAGTCTGAGATTTGTCAGAATTTTGTGGCTAAAAAGGGGGAGAAAATCTTATGTAATGTGTTATGTAATGTGTTGGCTCTGATACCAAGTGTTGCTGCTCAGAGAATTAGTTCAAATTCAGTATTCAGTGTTGTTCAGAAGTTATGTGTGAAGCTCAGTATTCAGAACCAATGCAACAAGAGCTGTCAAGATGTTATTAAGGGGGAGTATGTGTCTCAGGGGGAGTACAAGATAGTTGTGATCCTGATGTTTCTATGATCCTAAAGAACAACTGTGTTCAGCTCCTGAAGTGTGCACTGAGTGCTCTGATACCTTTTGTGCCTGTAATTCAGAAGTAAGGGGGAGTTTGATGTATGCTGAGTTGCAGGGGGAGTGTGGAGTTGATTAGTAGCTGGTAGCTCTGATACCATGATTGTGATGATCAGGAGTTGATCAGAACTTTGTTTTATGTGTGCTTCAGGAGTCAGAAGCTGAAGCTGTTGTTTAACATAGCTCAGAAAAGTGTTTTGTCCGCTGCTTATGTTTATGCTATGATGTATTGTTGTGGAGTTCTTCATTGCTGAGTTGATTATAAGGGAGATTGAAGAACTTGGATGGTTTTAGCCAAAAATTTGCCAAAGGGGGAGATTGTTGAGTCTTTAAGTGTTGGCTGCATTGTTTGGCAAAACCAAAGTATGGTATAGAAGCTTTTCCATATAATGAACATGTCTTCAGTTACAAGCTTTCTCATTTGAAGCCATTCAGAAGCTGAAATCTACATCAGAAGCTGAAATGCTCATCAGAAGCACTGTAGCACTTCAGAAGCAGTTTCAGGTTCTGAAGCCAGCGTTGACTTCTGTTGACCACATCAGAAGCTGGGTTTACTGGATTGTTTTTGCGCGTATCTTGGGAGATTTAGCAAGGAATTATCTTTGTATAATTACTTCTAGAAGGCTGGTTTAATTGGAGAAGATATCTTTGAAGATTTGGTTCAAAGTTATGAAAATTCATATTTTCTGTTTTAAATCTTTCAAAGATTGGATGCAGTTTTATTTGTTACTTTATTGGAACAATCTTATTCCAGTAACAAATCAATTCAGAAGATTTGGAGCATAATTAAGAGGCTTGCTGAAGATTATAAAAGGAGGAGCTTTGCTATTGAAGACTTACGATTCAAAGTGTCAAAAATTCAGAGAATTGAGTCTTTGTTATTTTAAGCTTTTAGCTTTGTTTGTGCACCACTCTGTTAGAGTTGGTTTTAGGTTTGTTTTGAGTTGTAATCACTCTAAGCCTGTAGGTATGAGTGCTGTCTTTGTGTGTTGAAGTTGTCTTCAAAACAGGGGAGTTTTTGTGTTCAGAACTGGGTTAAGTTCAAAGGGTAGTTCAAGTAGCTGGGTTGCAGATTGCTTGAATAGGAAGTTAGAGGTTTTCTAATACTCAACGTGTTGGGTAGAATTCAAGACTAGGAGGAAGATAATTGCTTAGGCTGGGAACTGGGAGTCAGTGTCTTGAGTCATAAGGATTATTTCCTATAGTGGAATTCCTTCCTGGATTGGTATCCCCCAGAGTAGGAGGTGTTTACTCCGAACTGGGTTAACAAACCTTGTGTGTTTTTAGCTTTCCTGCACGTTTGTTTTCTGCCTATTAATTGCTTTTATAATTGTGCAAAGTTCTGTTCAGAACCTGCTAAGTTTGTATCAGAACCAGAACCTGTTGAGTATCTAATTGCCTGGCCAGAATTTCACATCCCTTAAGGCTCTAAAAGGCTTACCCGAGGCCTTGCTCACATCGTAAGTCTTCCCCTCTTGGAATATCTCCCGTGCGATTAACTCATGGTTCCAGTTTCCCCTTGCCTGATGTTGGTGGAAGGCACACAGCTCCTCTGACTCTAATGGGTCATCTGACTCATAAAGAACCAGTGGCTTACCCAAATAGGAGTTGATGACATGTCTGTTAAAAGCTATGGTGCACCCTCGTACAAATGTAGTCCATGTACATGGGTCAGAGGGGTCTGCTGGTATGGCGTTGGCATAGAACTCTCGCACTATGTCATAGTTTATCTTCTTTGGAGGATTGCATAGGATTCCCCACTTCCTTTCATTGAGCATATGAGCTATGCCGGCATATCTTCCTTCCTCAGCTATCTTGAACTCCTTCTCCGACCAAATTCTTCTGGTTTTAAGCTCGGCGTAACGCTCCTGGTTACGTAGGCTAAGAAACCGGTTTGGATCGTGGGGTTGATGGTTAGGTTTTGGCCGTGAAGACGAGCCCTCAACGTTGCGTTGCCTTTTTGAAGATGTTTTGGGTGCCATTCCTACAAAATAACATTAAACATACAAAACAGGTAGGATCCAAGTCAGAATTAGAATTAAAGAAAAAATAAAACTGATTCTAGAGCTCGTCGCTACAGCGACAGGATGGTCGCTTGTAGCGAGCAAGCCCAGAAAATGTTGGTGTTCTGTGCTTCAAGCGCTGAGTAGCCATGAACTACCCATTTTCAAAAATTTGATTTTTCTCCTATCTAAACAACTTGTGGCATGCGAAATCAATAGTAAAGCTAAAACAAATGAATCACAATCATTAAAACTGCCTAATCATCAAAAACCTAAGTTTATTTTGAATTTTTACAAAATAGGTTTTTCAAAATACGAATTTCATGAAAAAGATGATGATAGGCTAGTTTGTTTGATGATTTTAGTTCATTTTTGACAGCTTAAACTACAGATTATCATGGGTATTGCAAATGAGTACAACCCTAATCTTAAAAATTGAAAACCCTAATTTATAAAAGCATGCTGGCACATTCAATCAACTGTAAAGCTTAACAAACAACAACAGAGGTTTACAAAATTCATACCTTGATGAGATGATTTGCAGATAAGAGAAGGAACAGAGATCAAATGCAAGAGCTTAGCAAAAAATGCAGAAAATGAAATGAATGTTGCAGAAATAAAGTAAGATGGTATGGTTATGTTACTGTTGTGCTATGGGATGCGAAAATGGGGAAGAAAAAACGGATAGGATAATGAATAGGTGGTTGGGAGGGGAAATGAAGGGTCAAAGTGGCTTTGGAAACTGAAATGTCAGATTTTCCTTCTGTCGCTACAAGCGATCATACGGCGCTACAGCGGCGCCAGAGTCTGAACAGTCATCGCTACAACGACCAGCTGTCGCTATAGCGATGTAGAGTCTGAAGCTCGTCGCTACAGCGATGGAATCTGTCGCTGTAGCGACCATGACAGTAAACAGAAAAATAAAATTTTCAGCTATTGCCACTATCCCTACATGCATAAATAGATGTACAGAAGTAAAATACAAAGTAAAAAGCAACATACTTACAAAATTGGGGTGCCTCCCAACAAGCTCTTGTTTAACGTCATTAGATCGACGCCTGTTTCGCTTTTGCTTATGAATCGATGAGTGAAATTGTCGTCGTGTGCCGAACAACTTCACCGCCAAAATATGGCTTCACCCTTTGTCCATTCACTGTCCACGTTGCTTTAGTGATAGGATCTTCTAGCTCCACTGCTCCATAAGGTTTGACTTCTTTGATCATGAACGGACCGGACCACTTGGATTTCAATTTACCCGGAAATAGCCTCAGTCTTGCATTGAACAGCAACACCATTTGACCGGGCCTAAATTGCCTCTTCATGATCTTCTTGTCATGATACCTCTTGACCTTTTCCTTATAGAGCTTGCTTGATTGATACGCTTGGTCACACATTTCTTCGAGTTCGTTCATCTAAAGCTTTCTCTTCTCCCCCGCTTGCTCTTGATCAAAGTTCAAAAACTTTAGCGCCCAAAACGCTTTATGCTCCAACTCGACCGGCAAGTGGCATGCTTTCCCATACACCAACTGAAATGGTGTGAAACCCGTAGGAGCTTTGTATGCGGTCCTATAGGCCCACAATGCTTCGTCAAGTTTCATTGACCAATCCTTCCTCGATGATGACACGGTCTTCTCAAGTATCCTTTTGATTTCACGGTTGGATAGCTCGGCTTGACCGTTGGTCTGCGGATGGTATGGTGAAGCTACCTTGTGTTTGACTCCGTAATGCTCAAGTGCTTTTGCCAATTGTTGATTGCAGAAGTGAGAACCTCCATCACTTATAAGCACTCTTGGAGTTCCAAAACGGGAAAAGATGTTCCTTTTGAGAAACTTGACCACCGTTTTACTATCGGCTTTTGGGGATGCGATTGCTTCTACCTACTTAGACACATAATCTACGGCTACCAAAATGTATTCATTGGACATGGAGGATGGAAACGGCCCCACAAAATCAATCCCCCAACAGTCAAAAACTTCGACTTCAAGGATGCTTTGTAGAGGCAACTCATTCCTTTTTGAAATACCTCCAGTTTTCTGGCAACTCTCGCAATTCTTCACATGCTCATATTCATCTTTGAATAAAGTGGGCCAATAGAAGCCTGCCTGAAGAACCTTTGCAGCAGTTCTTTCACCGTTGTAATGCCCACCATATGGCGAATTGTGACAATGCCACATGATGTCTTTGGCTTCTTCTATTGCAACACATCTCCTTAATAGGTGGCCAGCTCCAATCTTGAAGAGATATGGGTCATCCCATACATACTGAGTTGAATCTCTCATCAACTTCTTCTTCATTTGCCATGTATAATCTTCCGGTATGAACCCCGTTGCTTTGTAATTGGCCATGTCAGCAAAACATGGTCTTTCTTGAACCATAAGCAACTTTTCATCCGGAAACTCTTCAAGAATCTCCCTCTCATTCTTCGTTACCTCATCGTTCACCAATCTTGACAGATGATCAGCCACAAGGTTCTCAGTCCCCTTTTTGTCCTTAATCTCCAAATCAAACTCTTGGAGTAGCAACATCCAACGGATGAGTCTCGGCTTAGAGTCGGGTTTGGTGATTAAGTACTTGATGGCTGCATGGTCAGTATAAATAACAATTTTTGAACCTATGAGATACGAACGAAATTTTTCTAATGCGAACACAATAGCAAGTAATTCTTTTTCAGTGGTAGCATAATTGATTTGTGCATCATTTAAAACTTTACTTGCATAGTGTATAGCATGAAAAATTTTGTTTTTCCGTTGACCTAACACCGCTCCTACCGCATAATCACTTGCATCGCACATGAGTTCAAAATCAAAATTCCAATTTGGTGCGGTGATTATGGGTGCGGATGTCAAACTATCTTTCAAACTTTCAAAAGCATTAAAACAATCATTGTCAAAATCAAAAGACTTATCTTTGTTGAGCAAATTGCTCAATGGCTTTGCAATCTTTGAGAAGTCTTTGATAAACCTCCGATAGAATCCGGCATGGCCTAGAAAACTTCGGATGCCTTTGACATTGACTGGTGGTGGAAGCTTGCCTATCACATCGACTTTAGCTTTATCAACTTCAATACCCTTGGACGAAATGTTGTGACCAAGGACTATACCCTCGGTTACCATGAAATGACACTTCTCCCAATTGAGTACCAAGTTGGTTTCCTTGCACCGCTTCAGTACCGTGTCCAGATTCTTCAAGCACAAATCAAATGATGACCCGAAGACCGAGAAATCATCCATAAACACTTCAATGCTCTTCTCTATCAAATCAGCAAAGATGGCTTGCATGCATCGTTGAAATGTTGCTGGAGCGTTACATAACCCGAACGGCATGCGTCGATATGCAAAAACTCCAAATGGACAAGTAAAAGCTGTCTTCTCGTGATCTTCTGGATTCACCGAAATCTGATTATAACCCGAATATCCGTCAAGGAAACAATAAAAAACTTGTCCTGATAGTCTCTCTAGCATTTGATCCATGAATGGTAGAGGAAAATGATCCTTCCTTGTAGCTTTGTTGAGCCTCCGATAATCTATACACATCCTCCAACCGGTGACGGTTCTTGTCGGTATGAGCTCATTCTTCTCATTTGTGATTACCGTCATACCTCCCTTCTTAGGGACAACTTGAACCGGACTAACCCAAGTACTATCCGAGATCGGATATATCATGTCGGCTTCAAGTAGTTTAACCACTTCTTTTCGGACTACTTCCTTCATGTTTGGGTTTAGCCGTCGTTGAGGTTGTGCTACCGGCTTGTAATCTTCCTCCATCATGATCTTATGCATACAATAGGATGGACTTATCCTTTTCAAGTCGGATAGTGTCCAGCCTATTGCTTCTTTGTTGGACTTCAAAACTTCAACCAATTTGGTTTCTTCATTGTTTGACAAGGAGCTACTAATAATGACCGGTTTGTTACCCTCTTTTTCAAGAAATACATACTTCAAGTGTGAGGGTAGAATCTTCATCTCCGGCTTCATTTCTTCAACTTTGGCTTCATTCGTCAATTCCTCAATTTTAGCTTTGTGAGGAGGAATTTCCTTCAACGAATCCAGCTCCTTCAAACACTCTTCAATCTCTTTCTCATCTTCTTCTCCTATGATACTAAGTGCATTTGTCAAGACTCTTTCAAGATGTGTCAAGTTGTGCAGCTGGTCCCTCGTATCAACAATCAATTCATCAGTTGCATCCATCTTGAAACAGGCACCTTTATCACTAGGATACTTCATAGCTTCATTGATGTTGAAATTGACTTCTTCATCGTCCACACGGACTTTCATTAGACCTCTGTCAAGATCAATCATCATCCTTGCCGTTTCCATAAACGTTCTTCCAAGAATTAGTGGCACATCATCATCCTAAGGTATATCCATCACTACAAAGTCGATGGGAAATAAGAACTTGTCGACTTTCACCAACACATCTTCAGCTATTCCCAACGGACGTGTGACGGATTTGTCGGCCAATTGCAACGTCAAGTTAGTTCGTTTCACAACCAAATCACCAATCCTTTTCACAACGGAAAGTGGGATTAGATTGATACTTGAACCTAAATCGATGAGTGCTTTGCCGACATTAACATTGCCTATGGATACCGGTAGTGTAACTTTACCCGGATCTCTCTCCTTCCTTGGCAATGTTCTCTGAATGATTGCACTACAATTAGCATCGAGCTGAATTGTTTCTTCTTCATTATACCTCCTCTTCTTGGAAAGAATCTCTTTCATGAACTTGGCATTTGCTCTAAGGCTTCCGAGAATGGAATGTTGATTTGCAATCTTTTGAATATGTCAAGGAACCTTGCAAACTGCCTTTCTTTATCCTTTCTGGCTGGAGTAGTTGGATATGGTAGATGTGGTGTCGGTGCATTCTTCACAACTTCTTGATTCTTGCACCTCTCCTTCACCACATCTTTCTTCTTCTCTAATTTTTCATTTTCAACTACTTCCTTATTTTTTTCGACTTCATCCTCATTATTATCTCCCTCTGTTTCCTTCTCACTTCCTTCATCATGATCTTCCTCCTCATTTTCAACAACTCTCCTCTCCACCTCAAGGTTGTCTCCTATACCCCTTCCAACTACCTTCCCACTTCTCGTAGTAATTGCCTTGCAATTATCATTGTCTCTTAATGCAAGGACAGCTTCATCAAAATGACTTAATTGTCATTTTGATGATGATGCATGGTCTTTGGGGTTGGTTTGTGTGTTGGCGGTAAAGGTTCTGCCTTGTTGTGTGGCTTGAGCAAGCTGTTGTGCCAACTGGCCTACTTGTGTTTCCAGGTTTTTGATTGAAGCATCGGTATTCTTTTGGTTCGCCATTGACATTTGCATGAACTGGTTTAGAGTCTCGTCGGTGTTTTGTTGAAGGTTTTGTTGAGGTGGGTATTGATTGTAATTTTGGTAAGGTTGTCGGTTTTGTGGTCCAGCTTCTTGTCTCCAACCTTGGCCATAGTTTGGATTGTTCCCTCTTGGGAAGTTGTTGTTGTGACCTTGGTATTGGCCTTGAAACTGTTGTGGCCTTTGTTGATTGCCAACATAACTTACCTCTTCAGTGGGTGGTGGACAAAATCCGGTGGGGTGATCGCCTGAACAAAGTTCGCATGATGCGACTTGGTGGTGTCTTCTTTGTTCATTTTGAATATCCTTCATTTGTTGTGGAAGATTGGCCATCTTTCTAGTCAATTCTTCCACTTGTTGTGTTAACAATTTGTTTTGAGCAAGGATGGCGTCATTCGTCCCCAAGTCCAATATTCCCGCTTTTCTCTGGCCTTGGTTTCTATTATGGTGAGCCTGATGGTCGTTGAGTGCCATTCTTTCTATGATAGCAATAGCATCTTCGGCACTCTTGGCCATTAGTGATCCACCAGCAGCAGCATCAAGTAGTAGCTTTAACTATTGTTGCATCCCATTCCGGAAAAGATGGATTTGAGTCAAATCATCAAACCCGTGGTTAGGGCATCTTCTAAGCATCGACTTGAATCGCTCCCATGCTTCACATAAAGTCTCACTTGAACCTTGAGAGAATACAGCGATAGTTGTCTTAGCCTCCATAAAACGATTCTGAGTAAAGAATCTCTCAAGGAATTTCTCCTCAAGAGTGTTCCAGTTAGTCATCACTGTTGGCGGCTGATCCAAATACCACTCCTTGGCCTTCCCAATCAAAGAATGAGGAAACATCCTCATGAATATTGCCTCCTCATTGTTCTCCGTCTCTCCTAGTGTACCGGCGATCTCATAAAACTTTGTAAGATGCTGGAATGGATCCTCATGGTCTAACCCCGAGAAAGGGTTAGCATATAGTATTTGGAGGATACCGATCTTCATCTCAGTTTGTTTCGTTGTCCGTGGCGTCTTTCCCAATTGTGCCAAGCGTCGTGGGCTATTGTGACAAGGCATCCCACTTCCGCCTGAACCTCCAGATCCGTCTCCTGCAGCAACCATTGGTATCTCTTGAATTGGAATTAATGAAGGACTTGAAACAGAAGTTTCCTCTTGCTGCTTTTTCTTTGCCTGCTGCCTTTTCTTCTGATTCTTGCTGTTATTTCTTCTAGCAGTCCTCTCTATTTCAGAATCAAAAAGCAGTTGGTCTTCTGATATCTGACCTCGCATATACAGGTTTCAACAATCTGACCAAAAAGAATTAGCAAACAAGATGGATAAGGAATAATAGTTATATACATAAAAGAATTTTGTGCAAAATTGCTTAAGACAATAATTAACGCTGCAATGATTATAATATCTAAGCGTTAATCCCCGGCAGCGGCGCCATTTTGTTAGTATACAAAAGTAAGTATATTTTTATATCGTTTCCACAGGGATTATTGCGATATCATAAACCGTTCAACGTCGATTATCATTTTAAGTTAGGGTTTCATCTTTTTCTTTACTAACACTACTCGACATTAAAAGCATTATAAATAAAACGTAGAGTAATAGGGCATAAAAGGTGTTAGGATTAAAGTTCGTCAATCAAACGTCGATTGTATTCGATTGATCATAAATATGGATTCTAGCTTTTTCTTATATATGACATTATCACATATTACTCGACAACGTCATTCGTGTCCAGATGACGTCGTGAGATCGATCGTATCGTTTAATCGACGATTTCTCAATCTATTAAACGATTCGAAAGCTTTACGATCCAACACTTTGTGTAATTATCAAAACCAAATCCCATGTCTAGAATTTCTTATTTTGATAGAATCTTATTCTAAACCTAGATTCAAAAGTATTTTTCAACATCATTTAAATCAAATATAAGAATGGAAAATGAAATTCTGGCCAGGCAATGAGATACTTAACAGGTTCAGGTTCTGATTAAAACTTAGCAGGTTCTGATCAGAACTTAGCACAATTATAAAAGCAATTAACAGGCAGAAAAATAAATGTGCAGGAAAGCAAAAAACACACAGGGTTTGTTAACCCAGTTCGGAGTAAACACCTCCTACTCTGGGGGATACCAATCCAGGAAGGAATTCCACTATAGGAATTAATCCTTATGACTCAAGACACTGACTCCCAGTTCCCAGCCTAAGCAATTAACTTCCTCCTAGTCTTGAATTCTACCCAACACGTTGAGTATTAGAGACCACTAACTTCCTAATCAAGTAACAAACCTGTTACTGAATCCCTTAACAAAAACTACTCTGTTTTGAAGAACAACTTCAATACATCTGACTTCACTCGTACCTACAGGCTTAGAGTGATTACAACTCAATCAAAACACCTAAACCAACTCTAACAGAGTGGTGCACAATAAAGCTAAAAGCTTAAAAACTCTAAGACTCTTTTCTCTGAATTTTTCTCTCTAATTCCTTGTCTTGAATAGCAGCAGCCCTCCTCTATTTATAGCCTTCAGTCTTGCAAAATAAAACTAATCTTCTGAATTGATTTGTTACTGAAATAAGATTGGTCCAATCAAGTAACAAATAAAACTGTTTTGTATCTTTGAAAGATTTAAAACAGAAAATACGATTTTCATATCTTTGAACCAAATCTTCAATAAAATCTTCTCCAAATAAATCAACATTCTAGAAGCCATATGCGTGGATAAATCTTCAATAAATCTTGCAAAGATTCGCATAGAAAAACCTTGAAAATAACCAGCTTCTGATGAAGTCAACATAAGTCAACGCTGGCATCAGAACCTGAATTCAGCTTCTGAAGTGCTACAGTGCATTCAGCTTCTGATGACATTTTCAGCTTCTGAATGGCTTCAAAACACAAAACCTGCAACTGAAGAAATGTTTCAAATATGGAGATGCTTCTATTCAATACTTTGGTTTTGCCAAAACATGCAGCCAACACCAAAAGACTCAACAGAAAACAAGAACAAATTCAATGGTATATAAAAATGCTAGAATCATATATTTAAAATATCAAAGGCTCAACCTTTGACACAAAGCAAGAATCAGTAGCAGCTGGTTCTGATCTCCTGGTTCTGACCCCTTGATCCAAACTCCCAATGATAAGTTCCTTAGGATGATCCTTCTGAACTCTAATTGATGGCCCTTTATTGGTAGGATCATGTTCTGGATGCACATCTGCTTCTTCAGACTCTGCTTGATTTTCTGCTTCTGAAGATTGTTCTTCTGATGCTTCAGACTCCTGAACAACTTCAGACTCACTTCTATCTTTCTCAGCAGTCAGATCATCAATTACCACATTAATGGACTCCATCACAACTTTAGTTCTTGAATTAAACACCCTATAAGCTCTGCTGTTCACTGAATAACCCAGGAATATGCCCTCATCAGACTTAGGATCCAGTTTTCTTCTATTCTCTCTGTCAGCCAAGATATAGCATCTGCTCCCAAAAACATGGAAATATTTGACTGTAGGCTTTCTCCCTTTCCACAATTCATACAGAGTTGATGCAGTACCCTTCTTTAAAGTGACTCTGTTGTGTATGTAACATGCTGTGTTCATTGCTTCAGCCCAGAACATATATGGAAGTTTCTTAGCATGCAGCATTACTCTTGCACATTCTGCTAAAGTCCTATTCTTCCTCTCAACTACACCATTTTGCTGAGGAGTAATAGGTGCAGAAAACTCATGCTTTATACCTTCAGAAGCACAGAATTCTGAGAAACTCTTGTTTTCAAATTCTTTGCCATGGTCGCTTCTGATTCTGACAATACCACAATCCTTCTCTCTTTGTAGTTGAATACATAGGTCTTTAAATACTTCAAAAGTATCAGATTTTTCTCTAACAAAACTGATCCAAGTGAATCTTGAGTAGTCATCTACCATTACAAAAGCATACCTCTTTCCTCCAATACTTTCTACTTGCATAGGCCCCATTAAATCCATATGAACAAGTTCTAGTACTTTAGTAGTTACCTGGTGAACTAATCTGGGATGAGACTTTCTTGTTTGTTTTCCAATTTGACAATCACCACAAACATTGTCCTCATTGATCTTCAGATTAGGCACACCTCTGATAGCTTCAGTACTTAGGATTTTCTTCATGCCTTTCAAGTGCAAATGTCCCAGTTTCTGGTGCCAGAGTTTGACTTCTTCTTCTGAACTCATAAGACAAGAAGTCAGACTTCTTTCTTCTTCAGAAACCCATAAGTAGCAATTGTCTTTAGATCTGCAGCCCCTCATCTGAATCTCATCTTTCTGATCAGTAACAATGCACTCTTGCTTGTTGAAATTAACCTTTAAGTCTTGATCACAAAGTTGGCTAATGCTGATCAGATTAGAGGTTAAACCCTTCACTAATAGCACATCATTCAGTCTAGGTAAGCCTTCACAGTTTAAATCACCAATACCCAGGATCTCTCCTTTTGCTCCATCTCCAAATGTCACATAGCTTCTGGAATATTGTCTGATATTGCTAAGTAGCTTCTTTACACCAGTCATGTGCCTTGAACATCCACTATCAAAGTACCAGTCTTCTTTTGAGGTGGCTCTCAATGATGTATGAGCAATCAGGCCAACATTCTGAACTTTGGGCTTCCACACCTTCTGAACACTATGTCTGGGGGCAGCTGGTTGCACTCTTCTATACTGAAAATGTTCAGGATAGCCATAAAGTTTAAAGCAAAATGGTTTAATATGCCCTTTCTTTCCACAATGATGACAGATCCATGGATGATTTCTCCTCCTTCTGTTTCTGAAAAATTTCTGGGGTTGCTTCTGAGGTAGCATCTGAACATGCTTCTGACCTTGCATCTGAGCTTGCTTCTGAGGTCTCTTCTTTGATGTTTCAGCCATAGAGTCATGAGTATTAGTAGCAGGAACAAAACTCATCTGTTTAGGAATCTGATTCTGATCAATAAAACCTAAACCAGTTTTTCCTTGTTGCTGATTCCCCAAAATGTCCTCCAACTTATCAGTAGCAGAGTTCAACATCTTCACTTGCTTCTTCATTTGATCAAGTTGGGAGTTCAGTTGGTTCACTTCTTCTTTTAAATTAGAATTCTGCACTAACAGTTCACCTTTTTCAGCCTCCAGTTGAAGAATAGTCTCCTTCTGATCCAAAACTTGTTTGCAAACCTCAGCACTTCTGGTATACAGCTTCTTGTAGTTATCAGCTAGTTCATCATATGAGGTTTTAGCAGCTTCAGACACATATGAGGCTTCAGACTCTGAGTCAGACTCTGAAAAGGTCTCAGACTCTAAAACAGGTTCCTTCTTTAAGATAGCTCCTGACCTCACAACAAGACCAGTATCACACATATCAGATTCACTAACATCATCATCTTCAGAACCATCATCAGACCATGCAACAGCTAGACTTTTCTTCTGCTTCTTAAGAAAAGTAGGACATTCAGATTTGATATGCCCATAGCCCTCACACTCATAGCACTGCACACCTTTGGCTTGGTTACTTTTCTCCTCAGACTTGGTCTTCTTCTCATCAGTTTGTTGCTTTTTGTTATTGAATCTGAAATTCTGACCTTTGGCTTTGGCTTTTCTGTTGACATTCTTCAGAATCTTGTTGAATTGTTTTCCCAGCAACACCAGAGCTTCTGATAAGTCATCCTCTTCAGACTCTTGTTGATCATCAGCTTCAGAGTTCACACTAAAGGCTACACCTTTTCCTTTCTTCTCAGTCTGTTTACAAAAGGCAGTTTCAAAATTGAGCAATGACCCAATCAGTTCTTCAAGCTTCATGGCAGAAATATCATGAGCCTCCTCAATTGCAGTGACCTTCATGTCAAATCTTCTGGGCAGGGACCTGAGGATTTTTCTCACCAACTTCTCATCAGACATCTTCTCCCCAAGAGAATCAAAAGAATTTGCCATGTCCAGCACATTCATGTAAAAATCTTGAATGGATTCATCCTCCTTCATCTTCAGGTTCTCAAATTTGGTGGTCAGCAGCTGCAATCTGGACATCTTCACTTTAGAAGTTCCTTCATGAGTGGTTTTCAGAATTTCCCAAGCATCCTTAGCCACAGTACATTGTTTGATAAGTCTGAACATATTCTGATCAACACCATTAAAGATAGCATTCAAAGCTTTTGAATTTCCCAGAGACAAGTCATCTTCAGCTTTGGTCCATTCCTCCTCAGGCTTCAGGACCTCAGTCTTGTTACCATCTTTGTCTGTATACACAGGATGATCCCAGCCTTTGATCACAGCTTTCCAAGTCCTGCTGTCAATAGACTTTAGAAAAGCACACATCCTTGACTTCCAATACTCATAGTTTGTGCCATCTAGTAGGGGTGGTCTATTGACATAGCCTCCTTCTCTATCCATGCTTGCCAGAAATTAATCCTCTGGATCTCACCCAATTTACAGGCAGGGTGCCAGCTCTGATGCCAATTGAAATTCTGGCCAGGCAATGAGATACTTAACAGGTTCAGGTTCTGATTAAAACTTAGCAGGTTCTGATCAGAACTTAGCACAATTATAAAAGCAATTAACAGGCAGAAAAATAAATGTGCAGGAAAGCAAAAAACACACAGGGTTTGTTAACCCAGTTCGGAGTAAACACCTCCTACTCTGGGGGATACCAATCCAGGAAGGAATTCCACTATAGGAATTAATCCTTATGACTCAAGACACTGACTCCCAGTTCCCAGCCTAAGCAATTAACTTCCTCCTAGTCTTGAATTCTACCCAACACGTTGAGTATTAGAGACCACTAACTTCCTAATCAAGTAACAAACCTGTTACTGAATCCCTTAACAAAAACTACTCTGTTTTGAAGAACAACTTCAATACATCTGACTTCACTCGTACCTACAGGCTTAGAGTGATTACAACTCAATCAAAACACCTAAACCAACTCTAACAGAGTGGTGCACAATAAAGCTAAAAGCTTAAAAACTCTAAGACTCTTTTCTCTGAATTTTTCTCTCTAATTCCTTGTCTTGAATAGCAGCAGCCCTCCTCTATTTATAGCCTTCAGTCTTGCAAAATAAAACTAATCTTCTGAATTGATTTGTTACTGAAATAAGATTGGTCCAATCAAGTAACAAATAAAACTGTTTTGTATCTTTGAAAGATTTAAAACAGAAAATACGATTTTCATATCTTTGAACCAAATCTTCAATAAAATCTTCTCCAAATAAATCAACATTCTAGAAGCCATATGCGTGGATAAATCTTCAATAAATCTTGCAAAGATTCGCATAGAAAAACCTTGAAAATAACCAGCTTCTGATGAAGTCAACATAAGTCAACGCTGGCATCAGAACCTGAATTCAGCTTCTGAAGTGCTACAGTGCATTCAGCTTCTGATGACATTTTCAGCTTCTGAATGGCTTCAAAACACAAAACCTGCAACTGAAGAAATGTTTCAAATATGGAGATGCTTCTATTCAATACTTTGGTTTTGCCAAAACATGCAGCCAACACCAAAAGACTCAACAGAAAACAAGAACAAATTCAATGGTATATAAAAATGCTAGAATCATATATTTAAAATATCAAAGGTTTACAACTAAGAGTGATTGATTACCTAATAATCCCAACAAAGGAGATTAGTTGTTCATTCTCATGACAACTGTGCAAAAGTAGAAAGGAAGATGGAGAATATGCTAAGACTTGATTTCTCAAAGCTACTTAGTGTAATCTTCACTTGAATTCCTTTTGCTCCATGAAGTTTGCCTCCTTTTATGCCTATTCTCTTTCTAGAAATTAAAGATTTCAAGCTTTGGAAATTATAAAAACTGATATTCAACTGATAATCCAGAAAAAATGAGCTTAAAAGCTTTTATATTTCTGAGTTTTTGTACGCTCGCTACAAGCGACCAGCCTGTCGCTATAGCGACGAAGTTTTCTTGGCCAATGGGGTAGCTCCACGTCATCATACAGCATTAAACCGCCCTTGGTCGCTACAGCGACGAGATCTGTCGCTATAGCGATGAAATTTTCAAAATTCCCTGCCTAAGCTCGCTTGAAGCGCCTGGTCCATCGCTTGTAGCGATGAACTCTCCAATTTTCCCTGCCTAGGCTCGCTTGTAGCGACCAATCTGCGCTTGTAGCGATGAAGCTCTGAAATTCCCTGCCTATCCTCGCTTGTAGCGATGAGGCTTGCGCTTGTAGCGATGGCTTTAACAAAACTTCAATTTCTTTGCTCAATTCAGGTCCAAGCATGAAATTCCTGCATAATTAAATGGGGTAAGACATAGGATCACAAATTTAGCATTTTAACCACAAATATGAGCTTATCCTAAGATAACTTGTAAAACAAGTAACATAAGTGCCTTAAAATATATCAAAAGATAACTACTTTTAAGCACTTATCAGCTCGCTGCAGCGAGCTCCAGCTCGCCGTAGCGAGCTTGACAGTTCAGAAATTGCTCAAAAATTGTATTTTTCACCATTTTAGCTCAATCCAGCTTACCCAAGCATCCCAATGATGTTAGGAATGATTTTCTATTGGAAATTGACAATTAAAACATGATTGAACAAGGAATTAGCAAGTATTAGAGAATAGGGCACAAATTTCTTAAACTTTGCTCAAATCATAAATCACTCCCAAACTCTCTCAAAGTGGGTTCTAAAACCCTACGGAGCTCACCTAGTAAAAGTTTTGATCCTTGCCAAGCTTTCCTCTTCAAACCCTAGCTTGAAATCTGTCATACCCCATTTTTGACCCTTTTTCAATTCGTCCCTCTCATCTTTTAGGCCAGAAATTTTCGTCGTTTCAGACGAAATTTCGGCAGGGAGGTATTTTAAAATACCTCATTTTTGTTCCGAAGGCAACCATTTTTATTTTTTTTATCATTATTTTTTATTATTCATTATTTTCTTTCTTTCTTTCTTTTTATTAGGTGTTTTTTATTATTTTCGTTTTTTTTATTATTATTTTTTATTGTTTCCATTTCTACTGTTTTTTTTTTACTTCTTTTTTTTTCAGTCCTTTTTTCAGTCCAGGCCCAGAGGGGAATTTTCGTCCATTTCTTTTTACCCTGATTTTTTACTATAAAAGGCATTTAATGCACAGTACCCAAGGACACAGTACCAATAGTCAGAACCAAGTACCAATCAGTCAGAATCAGTCAGTGGTAGCACCACCGTCCACCACCAACACAACCACCAGTAAACCCAAATCCGGTCACCCAACCACCACCAAAAAAAAAATCACAAAAAAAACAACACAATCACAAAAGACGTATCCAAACAGCACGGCAAACGCATCCAAGCATCATAAAAAACGCGTCCAAACATCACAGCAAACCAAAGCCGTGACTAAAACCATAAGCAAAGCCGGAATCAGAACTGAAACCACAACAACAACAGAACCCAAAACCGCAACAACAACAGAACCCAAAACCGCAACATAACAACAAACCCAAAGGTAGCCTTTCAAATTTAAAATGTAGATCTAGGCTTATTTAAAAAGATTTTGTTGTTGTTGTCCGCAGATTTGAAAAGAGGGAAGAAAAGGATCTCTAAAAAACGTTTTCTTTTTCAAAACAGAGAAGTTTTCTTCTCCGGCAAGGTGGCGCCGCCGGCGGCCGCCGCGCCGGAAAACTACCTCCGGCCGTGTGTTTTTAGAGAGAAGGGAGAGCTTTTGTGTTTTCTAAAACTTAGAGAGAAAGAAGTTGAACTTATGTTTTTTTGTGTTGTTATTTCTCTTTTATATTACTGCCATGGCCAAGTATGTGGTGCGCGCGCGTCTCTGTGTCCCTATGGACCATCAGGGCTGGTCCGTTAGATCTTAGATCTAACGGCCTGTGTTATCCCCTGTTATGATTAAACGCGTTCACCTCTTGGTTTTTCTGTACTCTTTCTTTCTCCGTGGCCTTTGGATTTAGATCTAGTGGCTGAGACTTCGTCTCTCCAAGATCAGATTTGGACGCTCTGTTTGATCAGACGATCCAGATCTGATCTGTTAAGCCCACACTTCTTTCCCTGAGCCCATTTTCTTTTCTCATTTTCTCTACTGTTTTACTATTTTAGTACTCTTCTTTTAATTCTGCACCCCCCCTTTCTACTCTTCCCCCTTTCTTTTTTTATTTCATTTTATTTTCTTTATTTCATTTTTCTTGCACTTTCTTTTTTTATTTTTATTCTTTTCTGCAACATATTTAATTATTGTCCTGCATTTCATGCATTTTTATTTTCTTTTATTTTATGCATCATATTTATTTTATGTTTTTGCATTTTTATTTTCTTCTTTTTATTTTATGCATCATATTTATTTTATGTCTTGCATTTTTTTATTTTCTTTATTTATTTTCCAGCACCATATTTATTTTATGCCTTGCATTTTTATTTTTCAGCCCCATATTTATTTTATGTCTTGCATTTTATTTTCTTTTTATTTTAGCATCATGTTTATTTTATGTCTTGCATTTTTATTTTTCTTTTATGCATCATACTTATTTTACATCTTGCATTTTTATTTTCTTCTTTTTATTTCCAACATCATATTTATTTTATGTCTTGCATTTTTATTTTCTTTATTTATTTTATGCACTATATTTATTCATTGTTTTGCATTTCATGCATTTTTTATTTCTTTTTAGCATATTTACTTTAATGCCTTTGCAATTTTATTTTACCTTTTGCCATTTATTTTATTTCCATTAGAATGTATTTAGGTCCAATGTAAAAAAAATATAAATGAGAATATGCACCGACACCACATTTATTTTATTATGCTTTATGTCGAGGACGATATGTAATAATGACCGTATCCGAGGAAAAAGACCCTCACTTGATCCAACGTCATTTTGAGGGATCCGGCGCGTTTGGACTTTCTCAGCATAACTTAGTCTCTGGACCTTAGGACTTAATCGAAATTTTCACAAAAAAAAAGTCAAAAAAGGTCAAAATCCAAAAAACATTTTATAATCAAAATTTCAAAAAAAAACAATCTTTGAACTTTCTTTTCTTAATCAAATTTCAATCAATCTTTAATCAATCAAACTTTTTCTTCAATTTAAAATCAATCAAACTCACTTTTTTTATTTTTTCTATGCCTTTACGGCCTCTTATCTTTCTTAAACTTTTTTTTCAAAACTTTAAAATCAATCAAAACCAACCACTCGGCTTTTTACCCCGAACTACATGTTATGAAGGGCAAAATGGGCAATAAGAAAAAGAACGATGACTCAGCAATAGTGACTCCAACAAACTTTGAGGGAGTAAGAAAAGGAAGCAGGATTCGTGTGGCCAACACTAGGCTAGATGGTTATATAACAAACAAGTGAGAGAGAATAGAATTAAGTACTTGGTGTATCCCACTCTCTCCTCTCTGAACCTTCTGTTATTCTTATTTCTTTGTACTCTTCTCTCTGTACCAGATCCTTCCATTGGAAGTGATTATTCTCTGATATTAATACTATAACCATCATTTTCCTGCACACGTCTTTACATTGGTGCTTTCATCCACACCATGGCAGACAATTCTCCAGTTATCAAAGAGCTTCACGATGAGATTCAACGCCATGCCGATGCGATTGATCATATCCAATCGGAGATGCAAATCCAATTTCGTCGTGCTGAAGTAGCGAATGCACAACGCTTTGATTTGATTCACGAAGCTCTTGACGCTCTGATACAGAAGAAATCCGAACCAGAGTCTTCCCATGGTGCGTCGAACTCCGGCAGACAGGCGTTTCAGGTACGATCTGTGAAACTTGATTTTCCACGATTCGATGGAAAAAATGTGATGAACTGGATTTTCAAAGCGGAGCAATTTTTCGATTATCACCGTACGCCAGATGAAGATCGTTTAATCATTGCGTCGGTACATCTAGATCATGATGTCGTACCGTGGTATCAAATGATTCAACGAACACATCCATTCCGTTCATGGCAAGACTTTACGAGAGCATTGGAACTTGACTTTGGACCAACGGCGTATGATTGTCCACGAGCAGCCCTCTTTAAGCTGAATCAAGGAGGTTCTGTGAGTGACTATTACAGAGAATTTACTGCATTAGCCAACAGGGTTTATGGCTTAAGCTCGGAGGCGTTTCTGGACTGTTTTATCAGTGGGTTGCAAGCTGACGTTCGTAGAGACGTTTTGGCTCTTTCTCCGGCAAACCTCCCTAAAGCGTTTGCTCTAGCTAAACTCTTTGAGGAGAAATACTCAAACCCACCCAAACCCAAATACAACCAAAGCCCATACAAAGGCCCAAATTACCAAAACCAGTACCAAACAAAAAATAGCCCCACCACTCAAAAAACCGACCCAAACATGACCCAAAATCAACAAAAAAATCAACTCCCACCCTTACTACCCACCCCAAACCAAAAACCCATGTCAATCAGAAACATATCACCGGCGGAGATGCAGCTCCGGCGAGATAAAGGGCTTTGCTACTTTTGCGACGAGAAATTCTCCCACACGCACCGTTGTCCCAATCGACGTTTGATGATGTTACAACTATCAGATGGAGAAGGGGAAATTATTGAGCCAGACCCACCAGAAATCGTCACGCAAGATGATAGTGAAGAAGTTCAACATCACTTGTCGTTGAACGCCATGAAGGGGAATAGCGGTATGGGAACCATTCGATTCACGGGAACAATTGGTAACATTACAGTCCAGGTGTTAGTTGATGGTGGAAGCTCTGACACTTACTTGCAACCTCGCATCGCCCAATTCTTAAAAGTTCCAATTGAAACTACCCCAAGTTTCCAAGTGCTCGTGGGGAATGGTCAGAGCTTGACTGTGGAAGGAATGGTTCGAAAATTGCAGTTACAAGTGCAAGGCCATGAACTCATTTTTCCAGCATATTTACTACCAGTGGCAGGAGCGGATTTGATACTAGGGTCTTCATGGTTGGCAACCCTAGGCCCTCACATTGCTGACTATGCAGCTTTAACACTAAAATTCTATCAACATGATAAGTTCATCACACTGCAAGGAGACACACCAGCTCATCCTATACAGTCTCAACTCCATCAGCTGAGAAGAATGCACCATACCAATGCCATTGCTGAATGCTTCACTATCCAAATGATTGAACCAGAAGTTCCTCAAGATGTCCTCTCTGATTTACCCTCTGATATAGAGCCAGAACTAGCTATTCTGCTTCACACATATCTAAAGGTGTTCCACAAACCGACAGGTCTTCCCCCACCAAGAGAGCAAATGCATGAAATTCACCTCCAAGAAGGCACTACACCTGTCAAAGTTAGGCCATATAGATACCCCCACAGTCAAAAAGAGCAAATTGAAAAGATGGTCCATGAGATGCTAAGTCAGGGCATCATCAAGCCTAGCAATAGTCCCTTTTCATCCCCTATCATTTTAGTAAAAAAAAAAGATGGAAACTGGCGTTTTTGTACTGATTATAGAGCCTTGAATCAAGTGACAATCAAGGATAGTTTCCCAATGCCAACAGTGGATGAGTTATTGGACGAATTACATGGTGCACAATACTTCTCTAAGCTGGATCTGCGCTCGGGATATCACCAAATATTGATCAAGCCAGAAGATCGGCATAAGACCGCTTTTAGAACCCATCATGGTCACTACGAATGGTTAGTCATGCCCTTTGGCCTTACTAATGCCCCTGCTACATTTCAATGTCTTATGAATAAAATTTTTCAAGCTGCCTTGAGGAAGTTTGTTCTAGTTTTTTTTGATGATATTTTAATATATAGTCCTTCCTGGCACGCCCATTTGCAACACTTAGAGTGGGTTTTACAAGTACTAGAACAGAATGAATTGTATGCTAAGCTCTCAAAATGCTCATTTGGTCAAAGAGAAGTAGACTACCTAGGCCACATAGTCTCATACAGTGGAGTACACATGGATGCTAATAAAATTAGGGATGTGTTGGAATGGCCTACACCTACTAATATCAAACAGCTGAGGGGATTTCTAGGCTTGACAGGGTACTATAGGCGCTTTATCAAAGCCTATGCTCAAGTGGCTGGACCATTGACTGAATTATTGAAAAAAGACGCTTTTATGTGGAACCACGAAGCTGAAGCATCTTTTAATCAATTGAAACAAGCAATTACAACAGCACCAGTACTAAGGCTACCAGATTTCTCACTGCCTTTTACACTAGAAACAGATGCTTCAGGCACTGGTGTGGGAGCAGTGCTAGGACAGCAGGGTCACCCCATTGCATACTTCTCAAAAAAGTTGTCACCAAGAAGACAAAAACAGTCAGCATATATCAGGGAGTTACTTGCAATTACGGAAGCATTGGCCAAGTTTAGACATTATTTGTTGGGTCACAAATTTGTTATCAAAACTGACCAAAAGAGTTTAAAGAGTTTGCTGGATCAGTCACTCCAAACACCAGAACAACAGGCTTGGTTACATAAGTTTATTGGCTTTGATTTTCAGATTGAGTATAAACCAGGCAAAGATAACATTCCTGCGGATGCCTTGTCTAGAATGTATATGTTGGCTTGGTCAGAACCTAAAAACCAGTTTATACAAGAGCTGCAAAAGGCATTACAGACAGATCCTGAGATGTTACAGATTATGAAGGCATGTCAACAACAGGAAGAGGCTTACAAGCTGTTTAGTATCAGAGAGGGACTGCTATTGTGGAAAGACAAGCTAGTCATTCCCAACAACCAGGAGCTAATCAATAAAGTGTTGACAGAATTTCATTCATCACTCATTGGTGGTCACGCTGGTATCAGCAGAACATTGGCACGCATACAGGCTCAATTTTACTGGAAGAATATGAGAGAGGATATCAAGAATTATGTGCAACAATGCAGTATTTGCCAGCAAGCAAAAACACCCACCACCAATCCAGCTGGACTGTTGCAACCCCTTCCTATTCCTACTCAGGTATGGGAGGACATTGCCATGGACTTCATTACTGGTTTGCCAAATTCCTTTGGGTTCACAGTCATTATGGTAGTTATTGATAGATTAACTAAATATAGTCACTTTGTTGCCCAAAAAGCTGATTATACTAGTAAATCTGTAGCTGAGGCCTTCATAGTTAATATTGCCAAATTACATGGCATTCCTAAATCTATTGTGTCGGATAGGGATAAGGTTTTTACAAGTGGGTTCTGGCAACACTTGTTTAAATTACAAGGAACATCTTTGGCAATGAGCACAGCATACCATCCACAAACTGATGGACAGTCAGAGATCCTCAATAAGTGTCTGGAAATGTATTTGAGGTGTTTCACATTTCAGAATCCAAAAGCTTGGTACAAGGTTTTAGCTATGGCTGAATATTGGTATAATACCTCATTTCATACTAGTGCAGGGATGACACCTTTCAAAGCCTTATATGGCAGAGATCCTCCAGCTATAGTGAGATATGTGACACAACCCACTGACATTCCAGCTGTCAGAGACCAACTATTGCAGAGAGATGCCATCATGGAACAACTTAGAAGTAACTTGCTGAGAGCCCAACAGGTAATGAAACACTATGCTGACAAGAAAAGAAAAGATGTGGAATTAAAGGTTGGTGACAGGGTATTGGTGAAACTACAACCATACAGACAATACTCTGCAGCTTTGAGGAAGAATCAAAAACTCTCTATGAGGTACTTTGGCCCCTTCAACATCATAGCTAAGGTTGGCACAGTAGCTTATAAGTTGGAGCTGCCACCTACAGCTAAGATACATAATGTATTCCATGTTGCTCAGCTGAAACTATTCAAAGGTAGCAATGATGAGCCTTACATCCCATTACCCCTCACTACATCAGAGATTGGACCAACATTCCAGCCGACAAAGGTACTGGACACTAGAATGATTGTGAAAGGCAGCTCTCAGATTCCACAGGTGCTGATACAATGGGGCAACGATGCTAATTCTGATGTGAAATGGGAGGATTTTACAGATATCAAGGACAACTACCCTTCATTCAACCTTGAGGACAAGGTTGAGCTCAAAGGGGGAGGCATTGTTATGAAGGGCAAAATGGGCAATAAGAAAAAGAACGATGACTCAGCAATAGTGACTCCAACAAACTTTGAGGGAGTAAGAAAAGGAAGCAGGATTCGTGTGGCCAACACTAGGCTAGATGGTTATATAACAAACAAGTGAGAGAGAATAGAATTAAGTACTTGGTGTATCCCACTCTCTCCTCTCTGAACCTTCTGTTATTCTTATTTCTTTGTACTCTTCTCTCTGTACCAGATCCTTCCATTGGAAGTGATTATTCTCTGATATTAATACTATAACCATCATTTTCCTGCACACGTCTTTACACTACATAATTTTGATCCCATTCGGGTATGTAGGCAAAAGACTTTGTCTTTCCAAATCAACAAAATAACAAAAACATTTTTCTTTTCTTTTATTCTCATCACTTTAGTCTTTTCACACTTAGGCATTTATTTACAAACAAATAATCAATTTAGCATAAAGATAAATAAAAACAAGAGGTTCCTATAGAGTACTATAGACGTTTAGGGTGCTAATACCTTCCCTTTGCGTAACCAACCCCCGGACCTTTGATCTCTAAAAAATAGGGTTTTTCGAACTTTCTCCCTTTTCCTCGGAAAAATAAAAGATCGGTGGTGAATCTTAAAATTGCGAGTCAACGCTAAT
The DNA here is from genome assembly GCA_018208015.1 of Medicago ruthenica. Lineage (NCBI taxonomy): Eukaryota > Viridiplantae > Streptophyta > Magnoliopsida > Fabales > Fabaceae > Medicago > Medicago ruthenica. Next base: position 100,319,460 of record CM031373.1, on the reverse strand, counting down.
CAATAGCTTGATATCCAAAAATCACCGCGACAAAATCTTACTTCCTTTCTTGATCCTTTTTGCTTCCTTTGGCTCAAAATCACAAACCTTGCTTGCTTGCATGAAGATGGAGTAATTGTGAGGGAAGTTTGATGATTATTGGAGGGGAGGAGAGGGTGGCGCAAGAGAGGAAGAAGAGAGAAAGGAGAGGAAAATGTTTAGAGAGAAGGAAGAATAAAGAAATAAGGGAAATTATGGGGTTTAGCCCCTTTTATAAAAATTTTGACGTGGCAATTACCAAATTGCCCTTCCTTAAAATATCTCTGATGCGTCGTCTCGACACTGATAAATATTTAAGTCTGAAGCGGGATGTTACATTTTATAAGCCATTTTATATTGCCCTTCCTTAAAATATTTTTGTGCATGGACTTGAACATGAATCTGCATATAGCCATTAGTTTAACAAAGAAAGCAACATAATTTAAAAGTCAATTTTGACAAACATAATTTGAAAGTTCGAGACTAGGGATGAGAATAGGCCAGGCCGGCCTACAAGGGCCTACGACCTAGCCTACGACAGGCCAGGCCAGGCCAGACTTTTTTCTTAAATAGAGAAGGCCTAGACTTTTTTAGAAGCCTGTTTGGCTTAAAAGGTCAGGCCAAAGGCCATTTAAAAAGCCTCTTAAGCCTATTAGGCCGGCCTATTTAAGTAAATATGAATAATATTATTTATTATTATAATATATTGTGTAGTTTGACTTAAAATATAAATTTGTTAGTAATTTAAGTTTATTAGTATACATTAATTTTTTGCATATACAAATGTATTATTATAAACTAGAATTGAAATATAGTTAAATTCCCTAAAAACTCATGTTGGTTACTAAAAGAGAGTTTAATCTAATTGATCTATTAGTTCGCTAGTCTATTTAAACTTAGATCACATTGTTTACTTAAAGATGTTCATATGATATATGCTTTTAAACAGGCTAGCAGGCCTTATCAGACTTTCCGAAGGCCAGACTCAGGCCTCAAAAGTAAGCATATGACAGGCCGCAGGCCAGGCTTAGGCCTTAAAAAATTTGACAGGTCAGGCTTAGGCCTTGCAAAGCCTAGCTCGGCCTAGCCTATTCCCACCCCTATTCGAGACATTCTAGAGGACCACGTTGCACCAATACACTAAAAACTATATGAAAATTGAATGAAAAAGCATGAAATGATGAGGAACATACCAAATACAACAAAGCTTTGAATCAATGAAATGCAAACAAAAAATTATAATAACTTAACTAATTAAAATAAGTACATACATGCTACAACATTCCTCATAGTAGCTTCTTCAACTTCACTCCACTTCTCTACTTTTCTTCTCCAGATAATTTTATTTTCTTTGTATCTCTTTAAAGGTGAAACTATCAATCTCTTAGGACTACATAAATGAAATTTCATTATGTTGGCTACAGAACATGTTTCTTTCTACAGGTTAACAAAGAAGCAATAATTAGTATTCTAATTTAAATAATATCCAAATAAAATTTGTAACACAAAACTACTAAAATCAATACATGCTCGCCAAACTTAGGAATCTCATGAGTTGGTGAGTCCATTTCGACAGTGGCAGATGGATCTACTTGTTCTGCACCAACAGTAGTCACTAAAGATGAAAAGTATAAAATAATCCATTAAGATTGAAGGTGCTAAAAAACAAACAACAAGCAATCTCTCTACCTAGGGTAGAGATAAATCAATTTGGCAGCTATATAGCCATTTCAAAGTCTTTCTCCATATCACCGATAAGATAGGACAATTAAAGAAAAAGTGATTCGCAGTTTCAAGATTCATACATCCTCAAACACAATTTAAAGCGGCACTCAGATAAGCTCATCTTCTACTCAATTTGTCCTTAATTTTAATACATTAACATTTATCCTGAATTGTGGTGTATGTCATTCACCAACAAAAAATAATGTATATTATACACTATTTGAAATGCAACAAAAATTCAAGTTAAATTGATACTTTCCTTCAATGTTAAAACAAGATAGAGATTAGATAAAACAAACTTACCATATGCATTTTATAATTACTCAAATGCAATTATTTTCTCTTAAGAACATAACTAACTACCTATGAAGCACAACACATATACACACGAGAGATATACATACATTGACACTGATAATAACTTGAAAAACATAATTGAATGTAATAAATATGTGAGTATCGATTCGATGTCAGACACCAGACACATCTTAAATCAAAAGTGTGGGTGCTTCAAATCTAACTACCCTTTCATGGTGTCGCTTATTGGAATTGACGTTAGGTTGTAATACTTTTCGAGTAATCCAAGAGCAAGCATCCACTCTGAAATAGATGTTTATGGTACTAACTAAAATGTTAGAATATGTGATGGGGTCCGTTCTAATAACTTGATCAAGAAGAAGATGACAAAGAGTGCACATCAATTATAAAGCATGTGTGGGACAATTTGAAAACATGTGACTTTTCAAAATATCAACATTGATGTAGTTTTCTACTAATTCTTGTTATTTTATACGAAAAAGAACGTTAATATTTGCACCGCGTTCATTGCTATTTTTATGTGTTTATATATGTGCAAACAAATTTCAATGTACCAACGTGAGAAATTCGATATGCAAAAATTATAAAATTTTCAAAACCCACGATTATTTTCGAAATAATAACAGTGTTTCTATTAATTGTTTTTTTTATATCTAAATACCATTAAATAGTTGCACCATACTCGTTCCAAATTTATGTGTTTATATTCGTGGAAGCAAGTTTTTATGCACCGATATGAGAAAGACGATAACAATTTGAAAACACGTGACATTTTCAAAATATTAATATTGATGTAGTTTTCTATTAAATATTATTATTTTATATGCAAAAGACAATTAAATATATGTACCGTGCTCGTTGCTGATTTTATATATTATATATGTGGAAACAAATTTTATTGTATCAACGTGAGAAATTCGATATGCTAAAATTATAAAATTTTGAAAACTCATGACTATATATATTTGCACACCCCTATTAGGGGCACTCGTTAACATTTCTCTATTTTTAATTACTTTTTCTATTTATCTTTTAATTTTTCTTATCTATTTTTTTATTTGTGTTTGTGATAAGTAAAAATTACATAAGAGTTTTTCCGTGAATCATTCTCAAAATTGAATATCAATAAGAAAGTATTAAGATCTTGGTGTCATTCCAAGTCTCAAAGAAATGATAATGATATATAACTTGTATGCTTACATATCAGATTTGAAGACAAAGTAATTTTAGGATTCCATATAGAAGAAATCACAGAGGAAGGAAAAATTGTAGGCAAAATCATGAAACCCCCAACAAAGGTATGACAATAAATAGCCCGTGTTTGATGAAGAAAATAGTACATACTAATCTAACATTTGTCATTATAAAACTATAAAATAAGTGACATATCCATATATGACCTATTGAAACACTCAAAATGTGGAGCTCCATCATACTTTTAGAGAGGAGAGTTAATGTAAAATATTCTCATACGAAAAAAAAAACAAAATTATGTGAGAAATATATTTGTAACATTGAAATCATTAAACGGGTCTCACAATAGATAACAAAATGATTGGATCGGATGTACTTTCTCCTATAACCAATCCAATTCAATCAAATCTAAGAAAAATATGACTTTTTTCATCTTATGAGTTTCTCGCACGCTCTATTCGGACTCTAAAATCTGGAATGTTTTAACATGTTTTGGAGGTTTTTATGGAGTTTTTATACCGTTTCGATTATATAATCTAAACTGCATAGGGCGCGTGAGAAATCAATAAGGTAGAAAAAGAAAGAGACATTTAAGAAAAAACACTTCAAGTTCTAGGTTTTTGACGCAATAGGAAGCGTAGGATAGCAAACGCTAAACCTAGATTGAAAAGAAACAAGTTTGCAAGTGACAAACTTGTGAAATTAAGGTTCCGGAATCCACCAGAATTTGAGAAAAACTCTCTAAAATATTATTGATTGAATAAAAGTTGCCTCTTAGGCTACAACTGTTAAGCTTAAATAGGGAAATAACAAACCCCTAATGGGCCTAAAAATAACAAATTGAAATAAAACAAAAAATAACAAACTGAAATAAAACAAATAAAATAACAAACTGAAATATTAAAAATACTATAAAAACCCTCCTACATCAGACTCTACCACTTCTGATGAACTCGACCCCGAGTTCTCATTCTAATAAAGAGTTTCTCATGCATGTTGACTTCTCTAATGAACAAGAGACCACTCTCCTGGATCCCATTGAGTGAAATACCAAGATGGCTTGATTTGAAAAGTACAACAGTTGCTTTTATGTCATCGAAGAAATGTAGTAGCCCATGTATTTTTAGGAAACATATCTTTCAACTTTCCACTAGCCACACGACGTGACATTAACATAGTATTCAAATTTTTTTGACCACTTTTTCTACAACCTGGATGCAATTTTTCCCTCATGTATTCATATGTCCAGAAGTAAAAACCATGAGAAGGTACATCCCTCATTATAGTGATGCCAAGTCCTCGATATATGCCGCAAAACCCCTCTTTTCTCCATATGTTTTTAGCTACCTTTACAGGAGTTGTTCCAGATTCTTTTTCCGATTCAACTGGTGCTTCCTCTTTGGGTTTTTCAGCGACGACAACATCATTCAAAGCTTCCACATAAAGTTGTTCCACCGGTTCCGCCACAGATGTTCTTTCCACTTGAGTCTTTTCCAATTCAGCTATACTATTTTCTTTTTTCAACTCAACTGGTGCCTCCCCTGATAGTTTTTCAGCGACAACAGCAGCCAAAGATTTCTCAAAAAGTTGTTCTGCCGGTTCCGCCATCGATACTTCTTCGACTTCAGAACTCAAATTCTCAATAATTTGATTAGTTCTACCACGTGGAACCCTAATTGGTCCACCTCTCCTGTTCAGATTGTTTTTGTTGTTGTTGTTGGTGATGTCATCGACTCTAGTTGTTAAAACCGCCATCTGATTTGATAACGCCTTGACCGTCGCGGCTAAATCGTTGACCGTCGCAGCTAAAATGTTGAAGTCTGCTTTCGTAACAAATTGATCTCCCATGGCTGATTAAGTTAGGAAAAGAACAGGAGAAACCTGCTCTGATACCAAATGACGCAGTAGGAAGCGTAGGATAGCAAGCACTAAACCTAGATTGAAAGAAACAAGTTTGCAAGCGACAAACTTGTGAAAATAGGGTTCCGGAATCCACCAGAATCTGAGAAAAACTCTCTAAAATATTATTGATTAAATAAAAGTTGCCTCTTAGGCTACAACTGTTAAGCTTAAATAGGGAAATAACAAACCCCTAATGGGATAAAAATAACAAATTGAAATAAAACAAAAAATAACAAACTGAAATAAAACAAATAAAATAACAAACTGAAATATTTAAAATACTATAAAAACTCTCATACATCATATTTCTTTCTGTGAACTGATCCAATATAACTAATATCTTTTATCTCATACAAATAGTATGTTATATATTTGACAAAAGTACATATATTAACATTTTGCTGCATTCTCGTCTTTTATGCAGATATTCCTACACTTGTCCTTTAAGTCACCCTGGAAAAAATATTGTGAGATATCAAAACCATAAATAGAAAAAGAATGATTTAAGAGAATTTAAAAGTCAAGCCCTTGAGCTCAATAAAGTGGTCCCACTTCATTCTCATATAGGTAAATTATATCATAAATGCACCAAAAGTATGCATTTCAACAAATATACGTTATATGTTCATTAAGAGAAAAACATCATCCTACCACTTTTCTTCTCATGGTCCAAGTACTTTTACCCCTTACAATGTATCTATTGTCAAATACTTCAACCACTTTAATAATGTACTTTCACCATTGAACCCGAGACTTGATGCAACTCAGGTGTGAGTTGAGTTTTCACCATTGGTGATTAATTATATTTGGACTTGTACCATATCCCTAATGATGTTTTAAATGTGTTGAACGTCATATCTGAAGACATATCATTGTCAATCATTTCGTCAAATAATTGCAAAATTTTCTTCTAACTTTTATAAACTCTAAATATTCAATTCTTGATATAGATTTTTATAACCAAGTTTAATTTCATAAGATGAGTTTAAACATGTAAGTCATATACTCCGCATAAAATTAAATCTAACACTATAGAATTTATTTCTATTTTATTAAAGGAAACATTTTTATAGCATAACTAACATATGCATCATATATTCTATATGTTAAATTCAATTTCCATGTTTAAATATGTTCAATTGTAAATCCAATTAAACAATCACATAGAAAAAATATATAATTCAAAATTATTAACATATTTTATAACTTTCCTTCGTGAAATATTCTTTCAAAAAAAAAATTTTCTTCGTGAACATATGTCAACTTACAATAACTTAAAATATACCCAAATGATTTTTAAATATCATGATAAACAAGAAATTAACATTTCATATTATGATGTACATATAATACAAGATAATAAATTCTAAATGCAACTATTTCTTACAAAAAATAAAAATATCACTAAAGCATGGTTTCATTTTCGTAAAAATTCATTTACACTACTTTTATTTTATATAAAAAGAACATGCAACCATATAATGTATGTTGTGATGATTCAGTTTTTCATAACTAACACAAAATATTTTGTCCTGATGGTGCAACTTTAACATCTAAATCATTCATTCATACCCAACCTTTTGTAATTTCAAAATTTAATTAAATGAGTGAATTTTTGAAAAAATATTTTCAATAGGAATTGGAATCTATCAGATGCACATGTACAACTATAGCATTTAACGTGATACTAAATCAATCCAATGTTTCACTTATAGTTTGTAGTTACAAAATTCATAATGTAAATAATAATGTTGTTTACAATTTCAAACAAAAATCAAAATCATTCAAAAACTGCGACTAGTTTAATTTAATTGAATACAAACTCAATACTTTATGATGATTAATATTTATAGGCACAAATTTTCACAAACATGTACCGTGAATCAAACACATATCCATGCCATTCGTTTTTTTTTAAAGACGGATCAAAGGTATACAACACCATAAGAAATTAGGCATTATAGTTTTACGAAGAAACCAACATAATTTAAAAGTCAATTTTGACAAACATAATTTGAAAGTTCGAGACATTCTATAGGACCACATTGCACCAATATAGTAAAAACTATATGAAAAACGAATGAATAAGCGTGAAATGATAAAGTACATGCCAAATACAACAAAACTTTGAATCAATGAAATGTAAACAAAAAATTATAATAATTAACTAGTTAGAATAAATAGATACGTGCTACAATATTCCTTAGAGTAGCTTCTTCAACTTCACTGCACTTCTCTACTTTTATTCTTCTTTTAATTTTATGCTAAAATGTGGTTTTGGTCCCTGCAAATATTCTCAGTTTTGGTTTTAGTCCCTGCAATATGTTTCTTTGAAAAACGTCCTTGCAAAATTTTTTGTTTTTTAAAATAGTCTCTGGCCCCACTTTTTTGATGATTTGTCACATTTGTACATGTGTGGCATTAGCTGACTGTGTGTAACATCCCACTTAAACGTAACTTTTATCAGTATCAGAGAAATTACGAGTGAGTAGGGACAAAATGGTAATAGCGAGAGGAAGGGATATAAATAGGGAGAAGATTGATATTTATTCATTTATCCTTATTACCTTCTCTCACTAGAAGTTCAATTTCTCTCCCTCTCTCTCTCTCTCTCTCTCTCTCTCAAGAATTCGGTCCTCACCGTCCCATGCTTCTAATTCATCAGGTTTCTTCCTCAATTCTTGGAAAACAAGTAAGCAAGCTTTTGGGCAAGATTGAAGCAAGATGAACTAAGGAAAACCAAGTCAAAGGAAGAATTCCAAAGCTAGGGTTTTGGAGAAGAATCAAGTTAGGACTTGGGAAAGCTTGGCAAGACCAGCAAGAATTCAGGTGGGTTCCTTAGAGTAGCAATTTACCCTTTTGGGTCAGTATTGTGTGAGATCACAACTTAATTGCTAAGGTTTAGATAAAAGGATAGTTTTCCCCCTTTATGATACATATGTTTGATTCCAGTTAATCCTTGGATACAGTATGTTTTTCTAGTTCAAAATGAGTCCCTGACATGTTTTCTTTGATCATTGGACAACTGGGTATCAAGGTTTTTAAGACTGAACCACGTTTTTCAGAAAATTACAAGTCCTGCTACAGTCGCAGAGCGACCAGGGGTTTGCTCTGCGAAGTAGCAGAGTTTTGCTACTGTCTATCTTCGCCTAGCCATCGCGTAGACCTCGCTCTGCAAAGTAATCAGAAGCTGAGTTCGCAGAGCAAAACTTTCAGACCCTCTGCGAAGCTTCAGACTAGGAATACCAGCGTCTGAAGGATCAGACGCAGGATCGCAGAGCAAAGTCAGGGGTCGCAGAGCGAAATGGCCCAGAACCTCTTTTTATTCACAAATAACTGTACCATGCCAATGATCTTCGATATGCTTTGGGATAGTGATACTCATAAACTTTCCAGGATTAACCTAGGATAAAGATATGTGTCATACAGAGTGATGGGTATTTTATCCACGAGGATTATTATAGATGGGATAGTAAGCTCATAAGTATGACATATGATAACAATATGTCTAGAACCTTTAATAGGTTAAAAGGAACTGAGAGGTATTCAGTTAGAAGTACATGAGTACTAGGAATGTTTCTTAACATTCAAGGATTCTTATGAGAATAGTATCAGGTATGTTAAGGGTTAGTTTTTCAGGATACCCTTAATCAGGCAGGTACATTTATATGTACATCAGGACGTGCCTCAGTTGTTCACGTCAGAGTGACACTGAGGGTACACATATAAGTTCAGGATAGTTGTACCCTAGATAGTGGTACCAGGATTTATCAGGATTTATACAGATTATGTATAAACATGTATATATATATGTTGACAAGTCGTGGCACAGGTATGCTTCAGATTTATTCTGAATAGGCCAGCCTGTTAGGGAGCCTACATGACGACTCTTATATATATATATAGATGTTCAGGAAATTATCAGGAATATGTATACATATATATTAAAGGAATAATTAACTATCAGGATAAACTTTGTGTCTTCTAGGTTCTCGCAGTTAGAGAGCGCAGGGGGTTCCAGTCATTGCTGGAATGGGAGGAACTTTCCGCGAGGATAACCACATAATAGTTTATAGTGTGTCTTCTGTGTTCTCGCTAGTTAGAGCACAGGGGGGTTCCAGTTACAGCTGGAATGGGAGGAACTTTCCGTGAGGATAACCACACACACATGCAAGAGGAGTCCGGTGATTAGCCTCAAATAGGAATTTTCACCGGTTATCAGGGGAATGTGCTCCGGGGTTACTCCACTCGGGGGCATTCCGTAAAATGAACTCAGATAATTATTGTTTGTGCAACGCTAACATCTAACATAATAATATCATCATATACTTTATTATGTTATCAGGCAGAATTACCTATCAGGCAGGTATCAAGTGGTGATCTTAGGAGTCCCCTCGATCACCAAGTTATCAGGTTATAGTCTAGATTTCATGACTATTCAGTTATCAGGCTCAGACAGTGATCCTAGGTTTCCCCTTGATCACTAGATTAGCAGGATGTAGTTTAGTTATTATGACTACACAGGATAGCAGGAACAGGCAGGTATACCCGATATGGGAAAGGTTAAAGCTTGGCGATCATAGGAATCCCCGAGATTGCCAAAAGTAGGCATGGCGACCCTAGGTTCCCCGAGGGTGCCAACAGTAGGTTGGGTGGAGCTCACTGAGACATTATGTCTCATCCCATTCCTTCTGGTGAATGTTTTGAGGTTAGCACGAGATTCGTGAGGAAGATCATCAGGGAGACGCTGAATGGAGTGCAGTTGCTCGTCATGTACCAGTTCAGGATCTTATCAGACTTTTGTTTATGTCTTTATTATGGTACTTGAAAGGTTGTATAAACGAGCAAAAATTGTATTCATTCAGTTGTGTTGTATTATTATTATTGAAAACCTTGATGTATCCAGTATCAGTTTAATGCACATGCTAATATTCTAGATAAAATTAGTATGGGTGTTACAATTGGTATCAGAGCAGGTCGATTTAGATCGTGTCTTGGGTCATTAAAGATTCAATAAAAGTAGTGGGACCATTGGGTTCCGGATATTGTTCTAAGGGTCACATCTAGTTGAGCCTGATCAACTCAATCTAGTATATGACAGTTAGGACAAATATTTGAGAGCTGAATGTGACCGTGGAGGAATGAAGCGCATGAAGAGCGTTGTTTAAGATGTCATATTTTTAAGACAGGAATTGGCAAAGAGGTATTCAATGCCAAGTGGTGGTTGTCAAACCATAAAGTAACGAAGTTTGTTAATGGCCGAGTTTCAGGAATATTAAAGATATTTAAGAATAAGGTGAAGTACCTTAAAACAGATGGACGCGTCATTGAGAAATGTCTCGTCTGAGGAGACATAAGAAGTAAGGAATTATGGTGAGACTTTAGAGACCGAAGTTGTCTCGGAGAAGACTATGAGTATGACTCCTTATGGAATACCCTGAGGAATGATTTGTAAACTAGGAACCAAGATTTTGAGGTTTAAAATGCAAGTTTCAGGATTTTGAGTTCTGCTACGATCGCAGAGCGACCAGTATCTTGCTCTGCGACCAGTATCTCGTCTGTTTGTGTTCTAACGGAGGATCCAAAGGTTCACTTACCTAGTTTAAAAGAGATGCTATTTGTAATTCCAGATATGTTGGTGATGGTGTTGTTGTTGTGTTGTTGAAGAAGACATGAAGAAGATGAGAAGAGGGAGAAATGACACAAACCTAGAAAAATAAACAAAAATTGGGTTTGGATTGAAGAATAAAGGCTAAAGGTGGGGTGGGGACAGGGATGAAGAAGATGAAGAGTGATGGAGGGATGGAGATTGACGAAGAAGAATGGGGAAATTGGAAACCCTCTACCTTTTTTAATTAAATATTTTTTAATTTTGATAAACAAATTTTATTTTAATTAAATTGATTTATAAAATGTTTAAATTAAGTTAAATACCATGTGTGGGCCACATGTATAAGATTGTACCGTCAGCATCTACCACCTAAGGAAAAACCAACCAAATCAACAAGAAAGTGAGCCCAGAGACTATTTTAAAAAACAAAAAATTTTGTAGGGATGTTTTTCAACAATTTTTTTTTTTTTGCAAAGACCAAAATCAAAACTGGCCATATTTGTAGGGACCAAAAACACATTTTAGCCTTAATTTTATTTTCTTTGTATTCCTTTAATGGTGAAACTACCAACCTCATAGAACTACATAAATGAAATTTCATTCTTTTTGCTACAGAACATGCTTCTTTCTACAAGTTAACAAAGAAGCAATAATTAATATACTAATTTAAATAATATCCAAATAAAATTTGTAACACAAAACTACTAAAATCAAGATGTGATCACCAAACATTGAAATCTCATGAGTTGGTGAGTCTATTTCGACAGTGGCAGATGGATCCATTTGTTCAGCACCAACAGTAGTCACTAAAGATAAAAAGTATAAAATAATTTATTAAGATTGAAGATGCTAAAAAACGAACAACAAGTTATCTCTCTACCTAACTTAGGTATAAATCAATTTGGATCTTATATAACCATTTCAGAGTCTTACTCCACACCACCGTTAAGATATGACAATTAAATAAAAGGTGATTTATAGTTTCAAGATTCATACATCCTCAAATACAATTTAAAGAGACACTCAAATAAGCCCATCTTCTACTTAAATTGTCCTTAATTTTTATACATCAACATTAATCCTGAATTATGGTGTATGTCATTCACCAACAAAAAATAATGTATATCATACACTATTTGAAATGCAATAAAAATTCAAGTTGAATTGATATTTTCCTTAAATGTTAAATCTCTAAAGTACACACGCTTATGCAACCCTTAAATAAAATTTTACATGTAACAATATAGAGTTTACATAAAACAAACTTAACATATGCATTTTACAATTACTCAAATGCAATTATTTTCTCTTAAGAATAAAACGAACTACCTATGAAGCACAACACATACGAGAGATATACATACATTGACACTGATAATAACTTGAGAAACATAGTTGAATGTAATGACATGTGTGAGTTTCAATTCGAAGTCGGACACCGAACATATCTTTAATCAAAAGTGTGGGTACTTCAAATCTAACCACCATTTCAAAAGGAAAACAATAATAACAACGAAATTTGAAGGCAAAATTAGCATTACATAGAAAAGAGGAAAGCGATGAAGTATAAAAATCAGAAGAAGTGGAAAAACTATATTTTTCTTGTTGTCTCCAATGCGATTTAACCTCAAGAAATTGTGTGTGCACTCCACCGCAATGCTGCAATAAGCTGCTTTCATGGTATTGCTTATTGGAGTTAAAGTTAGGTTGTAACACTTTTCGAGTAATCCAATAGCAAGATTTCAAGCGTAAATTCCAAGAAGAAGATGATGAAGAGTGCACATAAATTCTAAAGCGTGTGTGAGACAATTTGAAACATTTGACTTTTCAAAATATCAATATTGATGTATTTTTCTATTTAATATTGTTATTTTATATGCAAAAGACCGTTAATATTTGCACCACGTTCGTTGTTGATTTTATGTGTTTAAATATGCATAAACAATTTTTAGTGTACCAACGTGAGAAATTCTATATGCAAAAATTATAAAATTTTGAAAACTCATGATTATTTTCAAAATAATTTTTTTTATATATAAATTCCATTAAATAGTTGCACCACGCTCGCTCCAAATTTTACGTGTTTATATTCGTGGAAGCAAGTTTTATGCATCGATATGAGAAAGACGATAAAAATTTGAAAACACGTGATTATTTTTAAAATATTAATATTGATGTAGTTTTCTATTAAATATTGTTGTTTTACATGCAAATGACCATTAAATATATGTACCATGCTTGTTGCTGATTTTATGTGTTTATATATGCGGAAACAAATTTTATTGTATCAATGTGAGAAATTCGATATGATAAAATTATAAAATTTTGAAAACTCATGACTATTTTTAAAATATCAACATTAATGCAGTAATTTTATTAATTGTTTTTTATTACATAAAACATCGTTAAATATTTGCGCCGCACTCATTGCATATTTTATGTACTTATATCCTTGGAAGCAAATTTTTATGTATGGATGTGTGAAATTTGATACGATAAAGTTATAAAATTTTGAAAACTCGTGACTATTTTTAAAATATCAACATTAATGTTGTGTGTCTATTAATATTGTTATTTTATATGTAAAACACTATTAAATATTTGTTCTTTAAACCGTTGTAGATTTCATGTGTTTATACATGTGGAAGCAAATTTTAATTGTCGCGTCGAATTTCGGATGTCAAGCTATTGACTAGCATTGAATCACTAATTTTAAATCACGACTGAACTTTTAATTTTTCGGGGAAAAAGGAAAAAAGTTCGAAATTACCTTGAAAGAGATTTTAGGTTCGAAAGTCGATTATGCGAGGGGAAGGTATTAGCACCCCTCACATCCGTTGTACTCAACGGGAACCTCTTAGTTAACTTAGGCTTAAAATGTTTTTGACGTTTTGCTTGCACGCTTAATCATATATATATAAAGGAAAAAGAAAATATAATGTGAGGTGAAGAAAGAGATAAAAACAAATGAAATAGAAAAAAGAAAAAAAGATTTTTTAATAATGGGCTTGACAAGATGACAATTCTGCTCCTACGTATCTCCCGGTAGTCGGAGAATTCAAAGCTTACGTAGTTCTTGAAAAAAGTTTGAAAACGCACAAAGGCGTAAAAGCTTTAAATGATGAAGGAGACAAGCGCACATTAAGGCGATAAACTCGCACAAGGCGTAAAAAGACGAACGCACATTAAGGCGATAAACTCGCACAAGGCGTAAAAGGACGAACGCACATTAAGGCGATAAACTCGCACAAGGCGTAAAAAGACGAACGCACATTAAGGCGATAAACTCGCACAAGGCGTAAAAAGACGAACGCACATTAAGGCGATAAACTCGCACAAGGCGTAAAAAGACGAACGCACATTAAGGCGATAAACTCGCACAAGGCGTAAAAAGACGAACGCACATTAAGGCGATAAACTCGCACAAGGCGTAAAAAGACAAACGCACATTAAGGCGATAAACTCGCACAAGGCGTAAAGGGTTGAAAATAAACGCGCAAAGGCGTAAAACATTTAAATGATAAAAGGACGGACTCGCAATAAGGCGATGGTATCCGTTGGAAAACGCACAAAGGCGTAAAATGTTTGAGTTGACCACGGGGGCCAAGAAAAGTTTAAAATGGTCACGGGGGACCAAGAAAAGTTGGATTGGTCACGAGGGACCAAGAAAAGTCGGATTGGTCACGAGGGACCAAGAAAGGTTCAATTTGGTCGCGAGGGACCAAGAAAGGTTCAAATTGGTCGCGAGGGACCAAGAAATGTTCAAATTGGTCGCGAGGGACCAAGAAAGGTTCAAATTGGTCGCGAGGGACCAAGAAATGTTCAAATTGGTCGCGAGGGACCAAGAAATGTTCAAATTGGTCGCAAGCAAATTGGTCGCGAGGGACCAAGAAATGTTCAAATTGGTCGCGAGGGACCAAGAAATGTTCAAATTGGTCGCGAGGGACCAAGAAATGTTCAAATTGGTCGCGAGGGACCAAGAAATGTTCAAATTGGTCGCGAGGGACCAAGAAATGTTCAAATTGGTCGCGAGGGACCAAGAAAGGTTCAAATTGGTCGCGAGGGACCAAGAAATGTTCAAATTGGTCGCGAGGGACCAAGAAATGTTCAAATTGGTCGCGAGGGACCAAGAAAGGTTCAAATTGGTCGCGAGGGACCAAGAGAGGTTAAAGTGCGTTGGACGCGTTGAAAATAGAATGACGATTGTCCGAGCAACGAGACATACGTCAAGCATTCGTACAACCGGGGAAAGGAGAGACATACGTCAAACCACCCTTTTTCATTCAATTTTGGTTTGAATTTGAGAAAACGTATTTTTTGGGGAAGCTAGAAAAGAATGACGATCGTCTAAGCAACGAGACATACGTCAAGTGTTTATCCGATCGGGGAAAGGAGAGACATACGTCAAACCACCATTTTTCATTCAAACTTCGCTTGAATTTTAAGAAAAAAGCGTAAAGTGTCAAAACGCTCGTTTTTTAGAACTCAAATGAAAAGAAAAGAAATTGTTCAAATTAGTTGTTGCAACTAAATGAACAAGTTTGTTGTTCAATTTAAAAAAAAAAAATGTTTTTTGTTATTTTCGTTGATTTTTGTTTGGTTGGTTTGGAAGGACAAAGTCCTTTGCCTTCATACCCAAATGGGATCAAAACCGATGTAGTTCGGAATAGAAAAGCCGAACTGATTAGTTATGTTAATTTTAAAGTTTGAAAATGTTTGTGAAAGATGAAAGAGCCAAAGTGGCGAGTGAGTGAAGTTTGATTGATTTTAATTGCAAAATAAAGTCTAATATGATTAAGATTGATTGAAGTTTGATTAAAAGAAAGTTGCTTGGTTTGAAATCCAAGGCTTTGTTAATGAAGAATATTTTTGATGAAGTTTTTGAATATTTGAAATGTTTTTGGTTTTTGTGATTTCTACTTGGAGTTAAAAAGAAATTAAGTGCGATAAAATAAACTAAACGCGAGAGAATAATAAATAAATAAACGATTGTTGGATCAAAATAAAAAGATTTTTGTTTTTTGACTAAGAAAAACGAAAAATAATGCAATGCATATTTAAACATTTTGTTCCTAATGTATATGCTAATGCCATAAAAAATGCAAAATAAAATGAACAAAATAGAAATAAAACAAAAAATAAAATGCATGTGTAATATGATAGGTAAATAAATGAGATGTTAAAAATAAAGGAACAAATAAAAAGGAAATAATAATAAAAAGGAAAATAAATTGCAAAGAAAATAAATAAAAGAAATAAAATAAGGAGGTGTAAAAATAAAACTGGGGGGTGCAAGAAGTGAAAAATAAATCAGATTGGAAGAGAAAGGCCCAAAATGTATTGGGCCTGCGTAAATTAATCAGGGCCGTCTGATTAATCAGACGGCCCTGATCTGATCACAGGGGGAAAAAGCCAGGGCCGTATGATCTGAAATCAGAGGGCCAGGAGGGCGTGGGTGTACGCTAACGCGTACACCCTCACACACTGAATCAGGGAGGGGTATTTAAACCCCTTCCCTTCATATTTTTTTCATTCTTCATGTTTACTTCTCTCTCTTCTTCCCTTCTCTCAACCGTTTCTCACTCTTCCTCTCCCTTCTCTCTTGTATGCTCGGCCGTGTGAGTTTTCCGGCGTGGTGGCCGCCGGCCTAAGCGGCGGCGCCACCGCGCCGGAGAGTAAAAACCTTCCCTTTTTTAAAATAAACCCCCTTTTCCCCTATCCTTTTTCTTCCTCATCCCAAATCCGACCTCATTTTTCCCAAAACCTTTTTAAAAACGTGTAGATCTAGGTTTTTAAACACAAAAAAATTTTATCTCTTTTTACCTTTGTGATTCGGTTTGTGTGTTGGCCTTGCTTTCGTGTTTGTTGTGTTGGGTTCGTGTGAGTGTGTGTGTGTTATGAGTGTATATGTGCGTGTGGGTATGTGGTATGTGCGGTTTGTGTGTTGTGTTGTGTGATGCCTTGTTGTTGCTGTTGCTGGGTTGTTGTGTTGGTGGCTTGCGTGTTTGCTGAGTTTAGGTGGTGATTTTGTTTTTGTGTTAGAGGTGTGTAGGTTGGCTGGGACGGTTTGGCTTTGTGTTACGGGTTTGCTGAGTGTGTTGGGTGGGTTTGAGTTGGTCGTAGGTTTGTGAGGGCTGGCTGGGACGTGGTGGTGTTTGGGGGCTGTACGCGTGTGTTGTGGTGTTTTGTGTGGGTTAAGTTGCTGGCCGTGTGGCTTGCTAGAGGAGGGGAAAAAAAGTGTGTGTTTTGGGTTGTGTTGGTGTTATTGCTGGAAATGTTTGATTCCAAAATTTCTTCCCCCTTTTTTCTTGTGTTTGAGTCCTGTTAAATAGAGGGATTTTGAGCTGCTTGTCATGAGATAGAGGATAAACTTGCAAGTTGTTCTGCAGATTTTGGGATAAGATTTCTGGATTGTGATGATGATTTTGGATAGGATTTGAGGATTGTGATGATGAAAACCCAGTAAAATGGGGCGCTGTGCAGGCTGTGTTTGTTGACTGGACTTTGACCAAAAAATAAATAAAACATAAAACAAAAATAATAATAGCAATAAATAATAATAATGACAATAAATAAAAGAAATAAATAAATGGTAAAATATGGTAATAATAAAAATTAATGATAATAAAAACTGAAAATAAAACGTAATAAAAATAAATAAATAAACGAGACAAAAATTGACATGAGGTATTTTAAAATACCTCCCTGCCGAAATTTCGTCTGAAACGACGAAAATTCTCGGCCTAAAAAAAATCCGTAAAACGAGACAATAAGTAAAACGAGACGAAAATGGGTCAAAAAATGGGGTATGACAGATGCCCCTATTTAAGTTTCTTCGCTACGGAGATTAAAAAGCGAAATTTTGATTCGACGGGTCGAAGAAACTTAAATACAGAGTACACCATTTTTTGACCAATTTTGACAGTTAAAATGTTATGGATGCGATGCCATGTATGCAATGTTATGAATGCTTGCGATGCAAGTATAAATGCAAGACGGCAAAGATAACCTGATTGGGGATAAAAAAGAGACAAAGGGATACCCGGGTTCGTTAAAGAAACGGGATCCAACTCTATTGGGGATAGTGTTCCACTGGGGAAAAAGGTTAGCCGCTTGGGTTATTGCCGAACTGTTCACTGGGGAGAGTGGGCAATTAACCACGGGAACCAAAAAGGGTAAAACGTCAGCTGTTCGGGTTAAATTCCGAACTGCTACTGACGACAAGGATTGAATGTAAAGGTCAGCTGTTCGGGTTGTTGCCGAACTGCCACTGATGACAAGAAATAAAATGTCACGTCAACTGTCCGGATTGGTTACCGAACCGTACATTGACGACAGGAAATAAAAGACATGTCAACTGTCCGGATTGGTTACCGAACCTTACATTGACGACAGGAAATAAAAGACATGTCAACTGTCCGGATTGGTTACCGAACCTTACATTGACGACAGGAAATAAAAACATGTCAACTGTCCGGATTGGTTACCGAACCTTACATTGACGACAGGAAATAAAAACATTTCAACTGTCCGGATTGGTTACCGAACCTTACATTGACGACAGGAAATAAAAACAAGACATGTCAACTGTCCGGATTGGTTACCGAACCGTACATTGACGACAGGAAATAAAAACATGTCAACTGTCCGGATTGGTTACCGAACCTTACATTGACGACAGGAAATAAAAACATGTCAACTGTCCGGATTGGTTACCGAACCTTACATTGACGACGAACCTTACATTGACGACAGGAAATAAAAGACATGTCAACTGTCCGGATTGGCTACCGAACCTTACATTGACGACAGGAAATAAAAGACATGTCAACTGTCCGACATGTCCGGATTGGCTACCGAACCTTACATTGACGACAGGAAATAAAAACATGTCAACTGTCCGGATTGGCTAGCGAACCTTACATTGACGACAGGAAATAAAAGACATGTCAACTGTCCGGATTGGCTACCGAACCTTACATTGACGACAGGAAATAAAAGACATGTCAACTGTCCGGATTGGCTACCGAACCTTACATTGACGACAGGAAATAAAAACATGTCAACTGTCCGGATTGGTTACCGAACCTTACATTGACGACAGGAAATAAAAACATGTCAACTGTCCGGATTGGTTACCGAACCTTACATTGACGACAGGAAATAAAAACATGTCAACTGTCCGGATTGGTTATCGAACCTTACATTGACGACAGTGAGGATGCAGCTGACAAGTCGTTCCTTACAGAATTGCCCCTTCAATTGGGGAGAAAGGATGCACAAGCTGTCCATTAAAGAACTGCCACTTGGCACAACACTAGGGAATATGCACAAGCTGTTCGTTTGAACTGCCACTTGGCATAACACTGGGGAATATGCACAAGCTGTTCGTTTGAACTGCCACTTGGCATAAAGATATGATGAAAAAGATGCGCAAGCTGTTCATTTGAACTGCCACTTGGCGTAAAAGGGTGACATCACTTGACCAAACGGACTGAGGATGACACTTGGGGAACATTTACTGGTGACTATGATGGGATGCCGAGCAAAGTCGGGCTTTGGTTATGATTTGGTATTTGTGAGTGTGAATGATGACTCACTGGGGAATGCCAATAAAATTGGGCTTTATTTTGTAACATCACTGGAGGATGACATTGGAGAAAAATGCAGATTGTTTATGATAGATTGGTAAGAAACGCGGTGGTTAAAGCAACCATGTACAGATGATATTGTGGTATGTTGCAGGTATGAATGCGTATATGCATGAATGCGTGATTATATGATTTGCATGTTTGTACAAATGTACAAATGCATGAATGCATGAATGTATGAATGTACTAATGCAGGACTCCCACTGGGGATGTTGTGTGAAAGATTGGCTTGCACTGGGGATACCCTAAATGTTTGTTAAGGAATTGCCCCTTGGTATAAGAATATAATGAAAGATTGCACAAGCTGTTCGTTAAAGAACTGCCGCTTGGCTTACAAGGAAGTGACATTAACAGATCAGACCCGTTGGGGATGACACTCGACTATTTTGATTTATTGCATGACCGACAACTTGGTGAGACAAGATTTAGACCGGTAAAATGAAAAGTGGACCGACGTCGCATTGCAAACACTCGGTAATCTTTGATGGGGATGATGTCACAGGGAACACATCCAAAATGTTGACGGGGTAAAGCCGTAACCGTTGATGAGGAACACATACCTCATGGGGGGAAATTGTTACTTCATTGGGGAATCGTGTTAATCCGCTGGGGAAAAGAACTGGTGATTCCGCCGGGAATGCTTATGTTTTGTTTGGATGCCGAGCGAGGTCGGGCTTTGATTGGGGTGCCGAGCGAGGTCGGGCTTTGATTGTGTTTGGATGCCGAGCGAGGTCGGGCTTTGGTTGGGGTGCCGAGCGAGGTCGGGCTTTGGTTGGATGCCGAGCGAGGTCGGGCTTTGGTTGGATGCCGAGCGAGGTCGGGCTTTGGTTGTGGTGGTGCCAATAATGATTGGGCTTTTGGGGTTGAGACTCCACTGGGGGATGTCAATAAAATTGGTCTTTGGTTGTGACTTCGCTGGGGATGTAAGGATCATTTTTGAAGCATGATCGATATCCCGCCTTAGATGCCAATGGTGGTTGGGCTTTTGTGAGTAGGTGCCAATGACAATTAGGCTTTTGATTGTTTTGACAAAGGTTGACTTCCTGGGGAGTTTGTTAATCCACCGGGGATTGTGCTGATCCGCCGGGGTGAAGAACTGATGATTCCGCCGGGAATGCTACCTTCTTTGTTTTTTTTCTCTGAATCGTCCTTTCGGGCTTTCGATTCACTGGGGATATTCCCTTTTGATTTACTGAGGATTTCGCTGGGGAATCCCTTGAAAGAAGTCCAATGTGGGATAAACATATGTCATGTTTAACACTGGGGATAATGATTGGATGCCGAGCAAGGTCGGGCTTTTATGTTGGGATGCCGAGCGAGGTCGGGCTTTGGATGATTGGATGCCGAGCGAGGTCGGGCTTTTGTTGATTGGTTGCCGAGCGAGGTCGGGCTTTGGATGATTGGATGCCGAGCGAGGTCGGGCTTTTGTTGTAGTTGGATGCCGAGCGAGGTCGGGCTTTTGTTGTAATTGGTTGCCGAGCGAGGTCGGGCTTTTTGTAATGTGGGTGCCGAGCGAGGTCGGGCTTTTATGATTGGTTGCCGAGCGAGGTCGGGCTTTGATGATTGATTGCCGAGCGAGGTCGGGCTTTGATTATGTTTTGTGAGTGGGAATGCCAATGAAAATTGGACCTCCCTTGTGATTGTGTTTGTAAGGGCCAATGGAAATTGGGCTTTTTGTAGGAGATTGTGAGGAATGCCAATGACGATTGGGCTTAATGTGAAATTGTAGTTGTGATCGCCAATGACAATTGGGCTTTGCTTGTGATTAGGTGCCAAACATGGTTGGGCTTTGGTTTGATATTGTGGGTGCCAATGAGAATTGGGCTTTTGTTGGAAATGAGAGTTGGTTTTGCAATTTCAGATTGCATGATTCATATGAGATTTGCAAAGGCAATTTTGATGTTCCCATTAATCCGAGATTGCACCAAAAATTTGAAATAAATACCAAACACAAAATTTATATCGTATAGCTCAAGTTAAAAATATGTTTATCAATGAACCAACCTAACACTCATTTAAGTAAATGAACAAATTGAATATTAATTGTGGGGGTATTGAACACTCATCCGGCAAGTTTGCTAACATTTCGATCGAGTTATGTGTCCATCTAATCATTGTTTCTAAGAGCACGAAAGCATTGATCACAAGGTCTTCGAGGGTTGTAATTTGGCTTGGTTACAAAAGAAATGTCATATGTGGGGAAATTGAATTCAAATGGCCAAGCAAGAGGAACATTCTTTCTAAATTACACCCTTCCTCCTTTATTCAATCACAACTCTTGGTGATTTACAAATGTTTTTCTTTGATCCTCAACAACTTTTTGATTTAGAGATTTTCTCTTTTTCTCTTTTTTCTCTTTCCTTTCTTTCTTTTTTTTGTTCTTGTTGTCAAGATCAATTTACAAAATTCACCATTTCTTGACATTCACCACCTCCTTTTTTTCCAACTTTATCAAAGATGATACCCTAATTGAATGTTCCTTCCTCTTTCGGCAAAGGACAATAATCATGAAGGTTAAGGGTTCAAAAATGAAAGTAAAAATATCAGAATTCAATAATGATTTAACTATGAACTGAATTTTTTTACAAACTCCGGCAATTTCATTAAGCAATTGAGCTTATGAGAATTGGCAGTCCATAGTTAATGATTCTGATTCATTAGGCTCAAAGGGGTTAACAAATACTCACTCCTCACAGGGTGGGCTATTTGTGGTCAAGTGTTTTCACTCATTTTCAAAAAATGCCTTGATCTTATCAATGCTTTCATACAATCTAAAACAACGCTCAGATTTAACATAACAAAATCGAGTTTAAACAAAAAATGCCGGTCTCCTGCATATATATAATGATTTTGAGGATTCCTCACATTTTGGCTGGTTCTAAATGGTTCACTGAATGAACATGTTAAAAACGCAAGTTGCATGATATAACTTTTGTACTAAGTACGTATTCTCCTTTCAAGTTTAATCATGGAAAAAAACAGGAAACATGTATCTTAGCTTTGCGCAAATTAATCAAATTTTATCACTACCATGCATTTGTGGTTGAATCATTGGATCAATCCATATGACGTGGTTGGTTGCCGATCAAGGTCGGGCTTTGATTGTGGATTGTGCCAATGATGATTGGACTTTGGTTGGAAATTGTATTTGTGAAGTCGCCATTTGAAATTCCTGGCAACCTGACTGAAATATGCTGTGCACAACGATGGCACAACTGTCCGAGCGCGTGTCTACTCAAAGCCACAATTAAAATAGTGCAACGTAACAAAGCACAAATTAAAAGGAACACAGCGGAAATATAAAGTACACAGGGAGTTTGTTAACCCAGTTCGGAGCAACTCTCCTACTCTGGGGGATACCAATCCAGGAATGATTCCACTATTATAGTTCTAGTGAAAAGACCAACGCAGACACACTACTTGACTTTGCACCTAGACCCTACCAGTGGCAACTCTATCTAGGAACTCCTAGATATGAGACCCCGTCTCAATTCCTACGAACAACACACACAGTATTGTTATCAAACACACAACACATAAAACACAACCAAGAGAAACACACGCTAATAACACATACTCACTCCGTACTTAAAAGCTTAGGAGCAGCTTACAAAATACAACTCAAAAACAAACTCAGTCCTTAGCTTGAATCAGGATGATACAAGCAAGGCTCACAATTAACAAACAAAACCCTAAAAACCTTAAAACACACGCTTTGCTAACACACACGGTTTTTAGTTACCCAACAAGGGTTTGCCTTCATGAATATATAGTACTCAGATACCACGGGTCTGGGCTTCAAAATAGAGCATGGACATTGACCGGTCCAGCTGAAAACGATCTTCTAGAAATAATAAAAAGCTTCCAAATATAGAACAATATCTTGTGGAACAAATGGCAAGGCAAATAAAACTTCAAACAAATCTTCAATCAGATACACGCGCCTTGATCAGCAAGCTAGAGGAAAATAAATCTTCAAGCAAATCTTTGGAAGATTGCGTACACAAATATAAAGCGCTAGCTGCGCGAAAACACAAGTTACGTAAAGCTGTTCCATATGCTACCGCATCTGTCCCAGCATCTGGCTAGTAGATGTTTTTGCAAAATGTAGCCAATCTACAAAAACCCAACAATCTCCCCCTTTGGCAAAATTTTGGCTAAAACACTCTAGAGCCAGTTCTTTGGGAGATACACAGATAAGATTCCTTCACGTCAACATAGGCACACAACAAGGAAAGAAAAAAATCGTAGCATAGAGTGAGATTACTTCAAAGCGAGAAATAGTCAAAGATGGCTTGCAAGTAGAATCAGAGGCATGCACCAGATAACACAAACATCTAGCCTCATAGGAACAACCAGAGAGAAATAAACTCTCATATAGTGGAATCACATAGATAAGGAAAAAATAAATTTCCACACACCAAAAAAAACTCAAGAGCAGAGCTCAGCTCCCCCTCAAAACATGCATGTACCAATACTCCCCCTCAACATACTACACTCCCCCTCAACACATGAACCATACATAATATAAGCTTCAAATCATGCACACAAGCAACAGATAATAAATCAAAGTCATCATCAAATTCTACTCCCCCTTTTTAGCCAAAAATTCTGACAACCAACAGATAGGGCATAGAAAGTGCATAGAACCATAAAGAGTGTATAGTAACCACATAGAGTGCATATTACAGACCAGAGGCACACAAGGTGCATAAGAATTCAGGGCATAGCCCAGTCACCAAAAAAAACATCAAAAGGGGTCAGAACTAAAACAAGAAAATCAGAAATCCTCAGAATCATCAGAGGCATCTTCAGAGTCACCAGCAGAATTAACAGCCTTATCTCCTCCTTCTTCCTCATCCTGCTCACCCTCATCATCAGCTTCAGCCTTCAAAGCTGCAATTATCTTGTCAATCTTCACCTTTCTAGTTCCAAGGGCCACACTAGTCTCAGTAAGATCAGCAATCATTTGCTTTCTGGAGAGCACACCAGATGTCCGGACAGAAGTACCAGCTACATCAGCATCATGTGTCTCAGACAGCAAACTGCAATCCAAAGCCATAGGACTAGGCCTCTTGCAGGGCTCATCACTACTGATCAAAATATCAGGGTGTTGCTGAAGAATAATACCACACAGGAGGGTAGGAAAAGCAATTGGAAACTTAATAGCAAAGGATTTAGCATGCTCCAAAACTTGATAATAGATGTAGGCTCCATAGTCAAAGGGAGACTTGGTCCCTACAGCATAGATAAACTTGGCCAACCCAGATGCAACAGAATTGGAGTGAGTGGTTGGAGTCCAATTTTGAGCACAGATCCTATTCAAAACAGCATACATAGGAGACAGTTGAGCAGAAGACAAATGCTTTGGCCAATGTCTAATCTTGTTATCAGTGATTGCTTTGCAGATGGTGTCCTCAGTGACCTCAAGCTCAGGGGTCTCCTCAGTAGACCTCTCAAGGTATGCATTGACCACCATAGGAGAAAAATTCACACACTTACCACGAACAAAAACTTTCCTATACTCAGGGTTTCTTGTGTCATCACACTCATCAGAAACATTCACCAAAAACTCCCTGACCAGCTTATCATAACAAGGACCCAAATTTCTCACAGTCTTCATCAGACCAGCAAACTCCAACAAATCAACCAGCTTTTGACACTTGAAAACATCTTCTTTAAGATTTCTTTCAAGACCCAGTCTTCTGTGGTATATGAACTTCCACCTAGAGGAACCATTTTCCAAATGAAAGGAAACATTATCAAGAGGGGCAGGAGGAATAGTCAGAGGTATCTTCATACCCTTCATTGTTTTTCTGGAAGCCCCACCAGATGTGGCAGCTTCAGGCTCAGCAACCTCAAACTCAGAGTCACTAGAGGGAGGGTCTTTTCTTTTTAAGCTCTTCTTCTTGTGACCACTTTGAGCCACCTTCTTGCTTCCAGCCTTGGGGGGACCATACACAGGCCTCTTCCCAGCCTTTACAGTTTTCTTCTTCCTATCCTTTTCTCCTTCACTGACAACTGCAGCAGTTTTGTCAGCTTTGCTCCTTGTCCTGCGAGCAACACCAATAGTACCAGTTTCTTCCTGAGGTCTTTCTTCAGGCACAGCTTCCTCAACAACAATAGTGTCAGCACAGTCTAAAATAGCAGTCTCAGTATCATCTACAACATCTTGAGTCTCAGTCCCTTCATCTTCAGACTCTGAGGACTCACTCTCAGGGACACTCACAGAACCAGAAATATTAGGAACTACCACATCAGGCTCCTCTCGAGCTTGTGACAAAGATGCGGGAGCATCTGTCACAGCATTCTTTGTTGTGGCAGGGGAATCAGCAGGTGTCTCAGACACGGCCGTATCAACATCATTCTTTGCACCAGAATCAGTAGTAACATCTTTCTCGATAGGAGAATTCGAAGAATCACCAACTAATTTTTCATCTACCTTAGGATTATCAGAACCTAGGGTTTCGGGCATGGCTACAGTACTCTCAACAGCGACATTTTCAGATTCAGTGACAGAAGGTTCAGCATGTGGTTCAACAACAGTCGAAACAAAAGGGTTGTCCTTAAGGTACAGATCATCCATACTAAGGCCTACTCTTGGAGCAGCAGGAGTGGTAGAAGATTTACCTTTTGATTTTGATCTGGTGTTCACAGCGGTGGAGGAGGCAGCTTTGCTAGATTTGGCAGGTGTCTTCCTTCGTGGTGCAGATGCCCTAGTTCGACGCTTCTTTGTAGGAGCGCTAGGGATAGTGGTAAGGGGTTGCGCATCAGTGATGACGGCTTCAGCAGCTTGATCTTGTGTAGTTGGATGAGAAGACGAATCAGCCATGGCGATGATTTTGAATGTGAAGGTATGAGAAGTGGACGATTTTTGAATGAAGATGTGCGCGGTAAGAGAGGCAATGAGAGGTTGAGAGAAGTTAAGACAAAGATAATGATGATAACGTGCAAGAGTTTTGAAAAAGGCAAGTGTGCAATAACCTCCTTGAGTGACGTGCAATAAGCGGTTGACGAGGGAAAAAATAATAGCTGCACGCCCCTTGCACATTAATTGCTACAATTCTTCAACTAAGCATATCCCCAACTTCCGTCTTAATTTTTCAAATTGATTAGCATCAAGGGCTTTGGTAAAAATATCTGTTAATTGCTCTTCAGTTGAAACATGTTCATGAGTAACAATTTTGTCTTCAACAAGATCCCTTATAAAATGATGTCTAATGTCAATGTGTTTGGTCCTGCTATGTTGAATAGGGTTCTTGGAGATATTAATTGCACTCAGATTGTCACAATATAATGTCATAGCATCTGTCTTGACATTGTATTCACTCAGCATCTGTCTCATCCACAACAATTGAGAACAACTACTACCAGCTGCTATGTACTCAGCTTCAGCTGTAGACAAAGAAATGCAATTTTGCTTCTTACTGAACCAGGATATAAGGTTGTTGCCTAGAAAGAAACATCCACCAGAGGTACTCTTTCTATCATCTGCACTTCCAGCCCAGTCAGCATCACAATATCCAAACAACACAGTGCTTTCCCCATGAGAGTACAACATACCATAATCACTAGTACCATTCACATACTTCAGAATTCTCTTTACCTGAGTCAGGTGACTTATTTTTGGTTCAGCTTGGTACCTGGCACACACTCCAACTGCAAATGTAATATCTGGCCTACTTGCTGTGAGATATAGAAGACTTCCTATCATACTCCTATACATGCTTTGGTCAACATCCACACCTTTCTCATCCTTTGATAATTTTACATGTGTGGGAGCAGGAGTTCTTTTATGAGCAGCATTTTCCATCCCAAATTTCTTGACTATATTTTTAGCATACTTACTTTGAGAGATAAATATAGTATCTTCCATTTGTTTCACTTGAAGACCAAGAAAGAACTTTAGCTCACCTACAAGACTCATCTCAAATTCAGATTGCATTTGCTGAACAAAATGCTCTATCATCTGGTCAGACATTCCTCCAAAGACTATGTCATCTACATATATTTGAGCAATCATCAACTGTCCATTTTCATCTTTCACAAACAGGGTCTTGTCATTTCCTCCCTTCCTATAGCCATGGTTGATTAGAAACTCAGCAAGTCTCTCATACCAAGCTCTAGGAGCTTGCTTCAGGCCATATAGAGCTTTCTTCAATTTGTACACATGGTTTGGAAAACTAGGATCAATGAAGCCTTTAGGCTGTTCCACATAAACCTCTTCATTTAAGTACCCATTGAGAAAGGCACTCTTGACATCCATCTGATACAACTTGAATTTTAGTATGCATGCAATCCCAAGTAACAATCTAATAGATTCCAACCTAGCTACAGGAGCAAAAGTCTCATCAAAGTCTACACCTTCAATTTGAGAATATCCTTGTGCAACCAGTCTAGCTTTGTTTCTAGTGATAGTACCATTTTCATCAGACTTGTTTTTATAAACCCACTTGGTACCTATAACATTCACATTATCTGGTCTAGGAACTAGGTCCCACACATTACTTCTCTTGAACTGAGTTAACTCCTCTTGCATAGCATTTATCCAGAACTCATCAGTTAGAGCTTCCTTAACATTCTTTGGTTCAAGTTTAGATATAAAGCAAGAATTTGATACCTCATCATAGTTCCTTCTAGTTGTGATCCCTTGGTTAGGATCGCCAATGACTTGATCTATGGGATGATTTTTCTGAACTCTGATAGATGGTCCTTTGTTGGGAGCAGTCTTCTCTGGGCCAGTTACTTCAGAATCTTGCTTATCACTTGCTTCATCTGCTTTCTTTGCTTCCTGTAGGTCAGAAGCTGCGTCAAATGTAGCATCATCTGGCATAGCATTATTTCCTTCATCATCTACAACAACATTTATGGATTCCATCACTGTCTTGGTTCTGGAGTTGTATACTCTATAGGCTCTGCTGTTTGTAGAATAGCCTAGAAAGATTCCCTCTTCACTTTTAGCATCCATCTTTCTTCTTGGTTCCCTGTCAGCTAGAATATAACACTTACTACCAAACACATGAAAGTGCTTCACTGTTGGCTTCCTGTCCTTCCATAGCTCGTACAAGGTTGTAGATGTACCTTTTCTCAAAGTCACTCTATTATGAATATAGCAGGCTGTGTTCATGGCTTCAGCCCAAAAGAAAAATGGCAGCTTCTTTGCATGTAGCATAACCCTGGCAGATTCTTGCAAGGTCCTGTTCTTCCTCTCTACTATCCCATTTTGTTGAGGAGTAATG
Organism: Medicago ruthenica; assembly: GCA_018208015.1. NCBI lineage: Eukaryota > Viridiplantae > Streptophyta > Magnoliopsida > Fabales > Fabaceae > Medicago > Medicago ruthenica. Next base: position 100,290,802 of record CM031373.1, on the reverse strand, counting down.
GGTGCAGAGAACTCATGAAATATTCCTTCAGAAATACAGAAATCAGAGAACTTACCATTCTCAAACTCCTTCCCATGGTCACTTCTGATTCTAACAATTCCACAATCCTTTTCTCTCTGAAGTTGTAAGCAAAGATCCTTGAATTTTTCAAAAGTGTCTGATTTCTCCTTAATGAAATTTATCCAAGTATATCTAGAAAAATCATCAACAACAACAAAAGCATACTTCTTACCACCTAAGCTTTCGACTTGCATGGGTCCCATTAAGTCCATGTGCAATAGCTCAAGAACTCTGGATGTGGACAGATGTTGCAGCTTCTGGTGAGGCATCTTGGTCTGTTTTCCTATCTGGCATTCTCCACATATACTTCCTTCCTGAATTTGGAGTTTTGGTAAACCTCTGATGGCTCCTTCAGCAATAGCTTTCTTCATGCTTCTGAGATTCAGATGTCCAAGCTTTTGGTGCCATAGCTTAACTTCATCTTCTTTGGTTATTAGACAATTAGATAACTTTGCTTTATCTTGAGAGACCCACAAGTAGCAATTGTCCTTTGATCTAACACCTTTCATCAGGATGTCCCCTTCACTGTTAGCCACTAAGCATTCACTCTTAGTAAAGTTGACCTTCAATCCTTGATCGCACAGTTGACTAATACTAATTAAGTTTGCAGTTAATCCTTTCACAAGAAGCACCTTATCAAGTTTGGGTAGACCCTCTTCCACAAGATTTCCTACACCCTTTATTTCTCCTTTGGCTCCATCCCCAAAAGTCACAAAGCTTGTAGCATAAGGCTTAACATCAGTCAAGTAATTTTTATCACCAGTCATATGCCTGGAACATCCACTGTCAAAGTACCAATCATTTCTGGATGACACTCTCAGAGAAGTATGAGCAATTTGAGCAATCTCATCAGCTTCTGGTTCTATTTTTCTAGGATTCATAGTGTTGCTTGTGAAATTATCATTTTTCTGCTTCCACTGCTTCTTGGTGATCTTTACTATGGGATCAGGTCTTGGTGAATAGGTCTTGTCTGGGTAACCATGTAATTTGAAACAGAAAGGTCTGATATGTCCTTTTCTTCCACAGTAGTGACATACCCAACTATAATTCCTTCCTTTTGATCTGGGCCTATATCCTGATGCCTGTTGTCTCACCGGATGCTGGGGCATCTGTCTTGACATAGTATGATCATGAGTATTAACAGGTGGCACAAATTGTCTTGCTGGTAATTGTTTCTGCTGAGGCATGGAACTGTAGTCAAACCCAATACCTTTAGAATCTCCAGGTTTCTGACCTATTTCCAGAATTTCGTCTAAAGCATCAGTACCTTTGTTCATCATCCGCAGTTGCTTGTTCATATTGCCAATCTTGGAAGTAAGTAAGATAACCTCATCATTGAGGTCTGAGTTTATTTTCAGAAGTTTGTCTTTCTCAGCTTGCAAGAGAGTAATGGTCCTCTTTTGTTTTTCTAAAGTTCTACAAACTTCCTCACTTTTGAGATATAGCTCCTTATAAGAATCAGCCAATTCATCATATGTTACCTCTTCATCACTAGATTCATGGTCAGATGTGCACACTCCAGTCAAGGCATTCACATGTTTTGCAGTTTCAGGTTCTTCTTCTGATTCATCCTCATCGGTCCAAGACACAGTCATCACCTTCTTTTGTTTCTTCAAATAAGTTGCACACTCAGTTCTGATGTGACCAAAACCTTCGCATTCATGGCATTGCACCCCTTTGCTTTGATTGATTTTGTCATCAGTTCTAGGTTTCCTCTGATTGTTGACATTTTTATAGATGCTGCGACTGTTGTCCGGAGCATTTGTCCTAGGGCGTCTGTCCATCCTCTTCACAACTTTATTAAATTGTTTGCCCAACAGCACAATATCTTCAGAGATGCTCTCATCAGTATCCAAATTACTCTCCACATCATCTTCATCAGTGTTGGATATGAAAGCAATGTTCTTGTCTTTCTTTTCAGATCTTTCATTAACCTTTAATTCAAAAGTTTGAAGAGATCCAATCAACTCATCAACTTTCATATTTCCAATATCTTGGGCCTCCTCAATAGCACACACTTTCATATCAAATTTCTTAGGCAGGGACCTGAGAATTTTGCTTACCAGTTTTTCATCAGATATCTTTTCCCCCAAGGATTCAAATGTGTTGGCATATTCTAGCACATTCATGTGAAAGTCATGAACACTCTCTCCTTCCTTCATTCTCAAATTCTCAAATTGTGTTGTTAGCAGTTGTAGCCTTGACTTCTTGACCTTTTGAGTACCTTCATGAGCTGTTCTTAGGATATCCCAAGCTTCCTTAGCAATAGTACATTGTTTAATCAACCTGAACATGTTCTTGTCTACACCATTAAACAGAGCATTCAGGGCTTTAGAGTTTCCAATAGCTGCAGTGTCTTCTGCTGTAGACCACTCCTCTTCTGGTTTCAACTCATCAGTATCAACATTATTCGCATCTTTTATTTTAGGAGGGACCCATGCCTTGATCACAGCCTTCCAAGCTCTGCTGTCTAGAGATTTCAAGAATGCTGTCATGCGTGATTTCCAAATGTCATAGTTCGACCCATCCAACAAGGGTGGTCTGTTCACCAGTCCTCCTTCTTTATCCATTGAGCCAGAAACTTCTTTCCCTGGAGCTCACCCACACAGAACAGGGTGCCTGCTCTGATGCCAATTGAAATTCCTGGCAACCTGACTGAAATATGCTGTGCACAACGATGGCACAACTGTCCGAGCGCGTGTCTACTCAAAGCAACAATTAAAATAGTGCAACGTAACAAAGCACAAATTAAAAGGAACACAGCGGAAATATAAAGTACACAGGGAGTTTGTTAACCCAGTTCGGAGCAACTCTCCTACTCTGGGGGATACCAATCCAGGAATGATTCCACTATTATAGTTCTAGTGAAAAGACCAACGCAGACACACTACTTGACTTTGCACCTAGACCCTACCAGTGGCAACTCTATCTAGGAACTCCTAGATATGAGACCCCGTCTCAATTCCTACGAACAACACACACAGTATTGTTATCAAACACACAACACATAAAACACAACCAAGAGAAACACACGCTAATAACACATACTCACTCCGTACTTAAAAGCTTAGGAGCAGCTTACAAAATACAACTCAAAAACAAACTCAGTCCTTAGCTTGAATCAGGATGATACAAGCAAGGCTCACAATTAACAAACAAAACCCTAAAAACCTTAAAACACACGCTTTGCTAACACACACGGTTTTTAGTTACCCAACAAGGGTTTGCCTTCATGAATATATAGTACTCAGATACCACGGGTCTGGGCTTCAAAATAGAGCATGGACATTGACCGGTCCAGCTGAAAACGATCTTCTAGAAATAATAAAAAGCTTCCAAATATAGAACAATATCTTGTGGAACAAATGGCAAGGCAAATAAAACTTCAAACAAATCTTCAATCAGATACACGCGCCTTGATCAGCAAGCTAGAGGAAAATAAATCTTCAAGCAAATCTTTGGAAGATTGCGTACACAAATATAAAGCGCTAGCTGCGCGAAAACACAAGTTACGTAAAGCTGTTCCATATGCTACCGCATCTGTCCCAGCATCTGGCTAGTAGATGTTTTTGCAAAATGTAGCCAATCTACAAAAACCCAACACCATTGAAAATTGGACTCTTGTAAGAGATTGAGGAATGCCAATGACGACTGGGTTTTTTGTGAATTGGGGGAAAAGGCCGCAGTAGCCTGGGGGTTGGTAATCTCGGGTTGAGGTACCGAAATCCCTTGAAGAGTAGGGGGAATATGGATGAATTCCTCACCAAAGTCAAATGACATGCCCCATGTACAAACGGGGGGATAGTTGCCCCTTGTTATATGTGCGGGTTGCTTTGGGACGTCGAGCCACTTTCCTTAATGGGATGACACGTAGTGTTGCGAATGAAATGCGAACACCGACGACTCAATTCGGATTGTACGAAATCCTTAGGGTAAAAAAGGAAAGGAGTTTTGGACTCGAAGATGGACGTATGCATGATAATGAATGATGTATGTAAATGCATGAAATTTTTTTTGTTTTGCTTTACAAAGAAATTAAAAAGTGCAATTAATTTCCTATAAAGCAAAGTGATATGCGAAAATTATTTTCATGCATGTAAATGTATGGTATGCATATGTATGTTCAAAATTTCCCCCATCCTCACGTGTAGGCTCTAAAGATGAGATTTTCTAAAAGGTCCCTAGAGATCACGGACCTCACATGGAACTATTGTCGTCGATTGCAAATGCTCGCAAGACCTCAATATATTCCAAGTGAAATCTACTCTAGGCGGGGTTCTCGCATCTTCCCTTCAAGACATACGTCAAGTGGGCCTCCGCTACGCAACCCCATCCTATCTTAATTTTCTCTCAAGCTCGGGAATAGAGCCTCACACGTCCGGCATTAACCCGAACAATGTGGAGTAACATCGCTCAAGTAACCCCACAACATATATAATATGAATATAAAGCAATATGAAACATATACATATAAAGCGAGAAAAGATAAACAAATAATGGTAATAAGGCATAAGCGTGCAAGCAAAATAAAATATTTTAGCCTAAAAGCCAACTAGGATAGGCTTGACTTGTTTATGCACAAACAAAGTGTTTTATGCATAATCCCCAGTGAAGTCGCCATTTCTGTCGCGTCGAATTTCGGATGTCAAGCTATTGACTAGCATTGAATCACTAATTTTAAATCACGACTGAACTTTTAATTTTTCGGGGAAAAAGGAAAAAAGTTCGAAATTACCTTGAAAGAGATTTTAGGTTCGAAAGTCGATTATGCGAGGGGAAGGTATTAGCACCCCTCACATCCGTTGTACTCAACGGGAACCTCTTAGTTAACTTAGGCTTAAAATGTTTTTGACGTTTTGCTTGCACGCTTAATCATATATATATAAAGGAAAAAGAAAATATAATGTGAGGTGAAGAAAGAGATAAAAACAAATGAAATAGAAAAAAGAAAAAAAGATTTTTTAATAATGGGCTTGACAAGATGACAATCCTGCTCCTACGTATCTCCCGGTAGTCGGAGAATTCAAAGCTTACGTAGTTCTTGAAAAAAGTTTGAAAACGCACAAAGGCGTAAAAGCTTTAAATGATGAAGGAGACAAGCGCACATTAAGGCGATAAACTCGCACAAGGCGTAAAAGACGAACGCACATTAAGGCGATAAACTCGCACAAGGCGTAAAAGGACGAACGCACATTAAGGCGATAAACTCGCACAAGGCGTAAAAAGACGAACGCACATTAAGGCGATAAACTCGCACAAGGCGTAAAAAGACGAACGCACATTAAGGCGATAAACTCGCACAAGGCGTAAAAAGACGAACGCACATTAAGGCGATAAACTCGCACAAGGCGTAAAAAGACGAACGCACATTAAGGCGATAAACTCGCACAAGGCGTAAAAAGACGAACGCACATTAAGGCGATAAACTCGCACAAGGCGTAAAAAGACGAACGCACATTAAGGCGATAAACTCGCACAAGGCGTAAAAAGACGAACGCACATTAAGGCGATAAACTCGCACAAGGCGTAAAAAGACGAACGCACATTAAGGCGATAAACTCGCACAAGGCGTAAAAAGACAAACGCACATTAAGGCGATAAACTCGCACAAGGCGTAAAGGGTTGAAAATAAACGCGCAAAGGCGTAAAACATTTAAATGATAAAAGGACGGACTCGCAATAAGGCGATGGTATCCGTTGGAAAACGCACAAAGGCGTAAAATGTTTGAGTTGACCACGGGGGCCAAGAAAAGTTTAAAATGGTCACGGGGGACCAAGAAAAGTTGGATTGGTCACGAGGGACCAAGAAAAGTCGGATTGGTCACGAGGGACCAAGAAAGGTTCAATTTGGTCGCGAGGGACCAAGAAAGGTTCAAATTGGTCGCGAGGGACCAAGAAATGTTAAAATTGGTCGCGAGGGACCAAGAAATGTTCAAATTGGTCGCGAGGGACCAAGAAAGGTTCAAATTGGTCGCGAGGGACCAAGAAATGTTCAAATTGGTCGCGAGGGACCAAGAAATGTTCAAATTGGTCGCGAGGGACCAAGAAATGTTCAAATTGGTCGCGAGGGACCAAGAAATGTTCAAATTGGTCGCGAGGGACCAAGAAATGTTCAAATTGGTCGCGAGGGACCAAGAAATGTTCAAATTGGTCGCGAGGGACCAAGAAAGGTTCAAATTGGTCGCGAGGGACCAAGAGAGGTTAAAGTCCGTTGGACGCGTTGAAAATAGAATGACGATTGTCCGAGCAACGAGACATACGTCAAGCATTCGTACAACCGGGGAAAGGAGAGACATACGTCAAACTACCCTTTTTCATTCAAGTTTGGTTTGAATTTGAGAAAACGTATTTTTTGGGGAAGCTAGAAAAGAATGACGATCGTCTAAGCAACGAGACATACGTCAAGTGTTTATCCGATCGGGGAAAGGAGAGACATACGTCAAACCACCCTTTTTCATTCAAACTTCGCTTGAATTTTAAGAAAAAAGCGTAAAGTGTCAAAACGCTCGTTTTTTAGAACTCAAATGAAAAGAAAAGAAATTGTTCAAATTAGTTGTTGCAACTAAATGAACAAGTTTGTTGTTCAATTTAAAAAAAAAAAAATGTTTTTTGTTGTTTTCGTTGATTTTTGTTTGGTTGGTTTGGAAGGACAAAGTCCTTTGCCTACATACCCAAATGGGATCAAAACCGATGTAGTTCGGAATAGAAAAGCCGAACTGATTAGTTATGTTAATTTTAAAGTTTGAAAATGTTTGTGAAAGATGAAATGAGCCAAAGTGGCGAGTGAGTGAAGTTTGATTGATTTTAATTGCAAAATAAAGTCTAATATGATTAAGATTGATTGAAGTTTGATTAAAAGAAAGTTGCTTGGTTTGAAATCCAAGGCTTTGTTAATGAAGAATATTTTTGATGAAGTTTTTGAATATTTGAAATGTTTTTGGTTTTTGTGATTTCTACTTGGAGTTAAAAAGAAATTAAGTGCGATAAAATAAACTAAACGCGAGAGAATAATAAATAAATAAACGATTGTTGGATCAAAATAAAAAGATTTTTTTTTTTGACTAAGAAAAACGAAAAATAATGCAATGCATATTTAAACATTTTGTTCCTAATGTATATGCTAATGCCATAAAAAATGCAAAATAAAATGAACAAAATAGAAATAAAACAAAAAATAAAATGCATGTGTAATATGATAGGTAAATAAATGAGATGTTAAAAATAAAGGAACAAATAAAAAGGAAATAATAATAAAAAGGAAAATAAATTGCAAAGAAAATAAATAAAAGAAATAAAATAAGGAGGTGTAAAAATAAAACTGGGGGGTGCAAGAAGTGAAAAATAAATCAGATTGGAAGAGAAAGGCCCAAAATGTATTGGGCCTGCGTAAATTAATCAGGGCCGTCTGATTAATCAGACGGCCCTGATTTGATCACAGGGGGAAAAAGCCAGGGCCGTATGATCTGAAATCAGAGGGCCAGGAGGGCGTGGGTGTACGCTAACGCGTACACCCTCACACACTGAATCAGGGAGGGGTATTTAAACCCCTTCCCTTCATATTTTTTTCATTCTTCATGTTTACTTCTCTCTCTTCTTCCCTTCTCTCAACCGTTTCTCACTCTTCCTCTCCCTTGTCTCTTGTATGCTCGGCCGTGTGAGTTTTCCGGCGTGGTGGCCGCCGGCCTAAGCGGCGGCGCCACCGCGCCGGAGAGTAAAAACCTTCCCTTTTTTAAAATAAACCCCCTTTTCCCCTATCCTTTTTCTTCCTCATCCCAAATCCGGCCTCATTTTTCCCAAAACCTTTTTAAAAACGTGTAGATCTAGGTTTTTAAACACAAAAAAATTTTATCTCTTTTTACCTTTGTGATTCGGTTTTGTGTGTTGGCCTTGCTTTCGTGTTTGTTGTGTTGGGTTCGTGTGAGTGTGTGTGTGTTATGAGTGTATATGTGCGTGTGGGTATGTGGTATGTGCGGTTTGTGTGTTGTGTTGTGTGATGCCTTGCTGTTGCTGTTGCTGGGTTGTTGTGTTGGTGGCTTGCGTGTTTGCTGAGTTTAGGTGGTGATTTTGTTTTTGTGTTAGAGGTGTGTAGGTTGGCTGGGACGGTTTGGCTTTGTGTTATGGGTTTGCTGAGTGTGTTGGGTGGGTTTGAGTTGGTCGTAGGTTTGTGAGGGCTGGCTGGGACGTGGTGGTGTTTGGGGGCTGTACGCGTGTGTTGTGGTGTTTTGTGTGGGTTAAGTTGCTGGCCGTGTGGCTTGCTAGAGGAGGGGAAAAAAGTGTGTGTTTTGGGTTGTGTTGGTGTTATTGCTGGAAATGTTTGATTCCAAAATTTCTTCCCCCTTTTTTCTTGTGTTTGAGTCCTGTTAAATAGAGGGATTTTGAGCTGCTTGTCATGAGATAGAGGATAAACTTGCAAGTTGTTCTGCAGATTTTGGGATAAGATTTCTGGATTGTGATGATGATTTTGGATAGGATTTGAGGATTGTGATGATGAAAACCCAGTAAAATGGGGCGCTGTGCAGGCTGTGTTTGTTGACTGGACTTTGACCAAAAAATAAATAAAACATAAAACAAAAATAATAATAGCAATAAATAATAATAATGACAATAAATAAAAGAAATAAATAAATGGTAAAATATGGTAATAATAAAAATTAATGATAATAAAAACTGAAAATAAAACGTAATAAAAATAAATAAATAAACGAGACAAAAATTGACATGAGGTATTTTAAAATACCTCCCTGCCGAAATTTCGTCTGAAACGACGAAAATTCTCGGCCTAAAAAAAATGCGTAAAACGAGACAATAAGTAAAACGAGACGAAAATGGGTCAAAAAATGGGGTATGGCATTAATGTATCGACATGAGATATTTGGGGTTAGGATCCTCTCCATTTGACAAAAAAAATGGAGTATACAATTTAGAGAGAGATAGACACAAAAAATAGATAATGGGTCCTACAGCTAAGTGGGTCCCACCGTCATTAATTATTTTAAACTTTTTTTAAATTTGTTTTCGGTCTTTATCTCTTCAAATGGAAGAAATTGAGAGGATCATATATGGAGAGGATCTTAACTCATATATTTGATATGATAAAGTTATAAAATTTTGAAAACCCATGGCTATTTTCAAAGTATTAACATTAATGTCGTGTTTCTATTAATGATTTTATTATATGTAAAACACAGTTAAATATTTGCACTGCACTCATTGCATATTTTATGTACTTATATGTAGAAGCAGATTTTTATGTACTGATATAAGAATTTTGCTTTGATAAAATTATAAAATTTTGAAAACTCACGACTATCTTCAAAATATCAACATTAATGTAGTGTTTCTATTAATTGTTATTTTCTCTAAATTTGATTTTTTTACGCATCTAAATTTGTTCTTTAAAGCATATTAAAATACTAAAAAGTATCTACATATAAACAACAACATATCCATTTTCTTTCACCAAAAAAAACTACATATCCATTTATTATACATCCATTTATTATTTATATATATATATATATATATATATATATATATATATATATATATATTTCCACAAACTTACTATTTTAAACTTTTTAACATGTGCAAATCTGCACATGATAAAAAAAAACCCACATGTACACACACACACAAAGTGAATACATGGTTTCATGTTGGCTTTTTCACTTCCAATTGCACCCTTAAACAAATTTTTCTATAAGAATGTTATACTGTTGATGTCATTCAAAAAGATAATAATTTATATTATATTTGCTATATTGTTTATGTCATTGAAAAAGATAAGTATGATTTGTTATAATATGGAAGTGCAAAATATTTATACATATCTTCTTCAAAAAAATATATATACATATATTTTATTCAAAATCTAAATTTTACAAAAAATAATGTTTGTAATTTATACAGATTAACACAATAAAAATAGTGGAGAAACGGGACACGGAATTCTCGTCTAAACACTAGTTTGCTATAAAGTATATAAATACATTAATTTAGTCATAAAACTTTCATCAATAATTAGTCCGCGATAGGTCAAATCTATAATTTTTATTAGATCTCAATTTGTTTTTTTAGAGAATGATAGCTCAAGAACCAGATTGAAAAAACAAGATAGTCGGGGGTAACGAGTTTGAGATTTAAATGACGATATACTAGAATGATATATTAATCATAAGTAGAATGATGTATTTATCAAAAGTTTGGGACTGAATAAATGGAGTGATCTATAATTATGTTCGTTACTAGATAAATGGAGTGATATATAAATGTATTAATCATAAGTAGAATGACAATTTTATGTTGATTTATGTGATCTATAATTATTGGGTGTGTTTATTTGAAGTTATCTTGTAGAATCTTGAGATCCTGAAAATAAAAGGATAATAAAAATATACAGTCATATATCTGCTACAAGTTTATAAATTTTATTGTTGGACGCAAAAGATTTTTGGAAAAGTTATCCTCGTGGAAAAGAGTGGAACCAAAGTTTAAATATCCACAAACCCCTCTCCTAAAATAATTTCGAGGAATAATATATAAGTTAACTAATCCATTTTGGTTTTTTTTTTTAAGAAGGAAAATCCATTTTGGTTTGTTTAGTGGTTTTAGCGGAAGACGTTGAAATGTAATTATATTAAAGGTCTTATGTTTAATTCATTTGATGCAAATTTTGATGGGTTAATTCATTCAAAATTTTGTTCTATCTTTAAATGGATCTTCTATAAGTGTACATTGAGATTGAATCCATCAGATGAATAACCTTTGAGCTGGTAACCGAGTTTTTTTTTTTTTTAAATATGTTAACCAAACATATTATTTTTAAAGTACCTAAGATTAAAACTTCCATTCATATATTTCCATGAATAATTATTCATAGGAATAAATCTAGTATACAAATAAATCTAGTACACTTTATATGTTGTCCTTGCCACTTTTTCTGCATACCCAAAAACAATTAAATCTAGTAAACTTACAAACACCCAAGGTGCAGCCGCATCATATCGTATTCATATGGTCCCAAAAAGTAGAGAACGTGTGTTCCAGTCGCATGGTTTAGCTAATGATTGACCAGTATTCAATTCAATGGTCCCTCGAAGTGGAAGCTACATTGATCTCTAAGGAGATGGTGGTGATGACATCTCCACTCTCCAATCCACCATCATCAAATACCATTATGGGAAGGTTTCAGCTTCAAGCATAAGCAAAGCTGCTACAATACACGGTAGTATGAAGCATAATCCAAATCCATAACTCGAGGACCTACGTTAGTCCTATTTTGTCTTATGTGGGTAATTTATGAGTCAAGATCATCTCTATTTATTAGTCTCTCCATTTTTCCATTTGGAGAGATAAAGACAAAAGAAGTTTAAAAATACTAATTAATAGTAGTGAGACCCACTTAGTGGTAGGACCCACTACATACTTTTTTTGTATCTATCTCTCACCAAATGACAATATCCATTTATTTTTAGCAAATGGAGAGGATCTTAACTTGTAATTTATAGCGAAAGAGAAATACTAATAAATGTCATAAGCGATTAAGATAACAAATACATTAAAAGTAGGTTAAATACTTTTTTAGTAATTTAAATTTGACAAAAATGTTATATTAGTCCTTTAAGTTTCTTAAGTTTTAAATAAATTTTTATAACGCTTTTAAGAACCTATTTGAAACTTAAAAACTTAAAAAAAAAATCAAATACATGCATTAAATTAACAACTTAAATGACCTATTTAAAACTTAAAACAACTCATAGGACCTATTGAAAACTTAAAAAACTTAAAAGGACTTATTTAAAACTTAACAAACTTAAATGACTATCCTGATATTTTTGTCAAACTTAAATGATCAATAGAAGTATTTTGCCTTAAAAGTATCATGAAATTTGTATAGTCAAACTTTTTAAAGTGTAACAAAAAAATCAATGTAAAATTTTCCTTTTTTCTCTTTCCTTCAACGCATAGTGAGGTTGTTATTATTTAATGGGTAAAGCTTATTGTTACAAGATATCTACAAACGAAACATACGAACAGAATGTGACCCTTGGATTGTCATTGACCAACGGACATGATTGCCATCAAACTAGGATCTTATATATTTTTTATTTTTTAAAAACCGCCTCTTTGCTTTTCTTGCTATTCTTGTGCAAACGGTTCGTAAACTATAGCAATACTCTTATTTAATTTAATCATTCATCCATTCAGTGTATATTTCATGTTACTCCTCCGGTTTTCCTAAAAAAAAAGGTATCCATAAGAAAAAAAAATAAAAATCACAAAGACAAGTGCAATCATTTAAAGTCATAAATTTGATGCTCATACAATTAATTAATGCTCTTGTGAATAGTAAGATCCACTCGGTGCATTTTTTTTAGATTACCATGATATTTGTATATAGTTTCTACTGCCATTTAGCAATGACCAAGCCCTGTTGGGGGACCTGTGAGCCACACAAGGAGGGTTTTGTCCTCCCAATCGGATTTTTTTCTACGCATGATTCACGAATCGAACCTTTGACCACATGCTTAAGGGCTGAAATCTACACTTGGACCAATCCATTAAATATGAAATCTATACTAGTATAAAGAAAATACATAATTTTGGGTTGACTTTTTCACTTCCAATTATACCCTTAAACAAACTTGACTATAAAAATGTTATTTTGTTGATGTTATTCAAAAAGATAAGAATTTATATTATATTTGTTGTATTGTTGGTGTCATTGAAAAAATAAGTATAGTTTGTTACAACATGAAAGTGCAAATATCTATTATCTGTACCTAATGTTTTAATCAAAATCAAAATAATTTTAATTAAAATTTCATAAAAACTGTAGTACCCTAATTTTGTCCTAAGCATTTTAAAACAAAAATCAAAAAGAATCAAAAGAGGGGAAAAAGTCAAAAGTCAACAAAAGTCAACAGAAAAGTCAACATTTTAAAAATGATGACTTCGCACTGCGAAGCTCACTTCGCACTGCGAAGTCTGCGATTTTTCTGCAGATTTTTGGTTTCTTTGATTTAATTCCAGAATTTGTTGCATATCATTTCCATAATTATTTTAAGTAGCATTCATGGCTAATTGGGCCAAGCAAAACCAGAATTGAAGGACTTGCCATTAATGCCAAGGTTGGAAGCTTTTTCTTCCAACCTAGCATGTGACAAGCAAGTGGGCTTGCCCTTGGGCAGCTCTAGTCCCTCCCATGTGACCTGCTAACCACCACAAGGTTGCCAGCCACCTGCTTGAGGACTTTCCTCCTGCTTGCTCCCCCAAAAACCAGTCAAACCAGCTGGATTTCTCACTTGAAAAGCCATGAGTGCCTACTCTGTTTTGCAGCAGCTTTTCACCCTCTCACACCAGCCAATTATAGCCTTTTTCATCCCTCAATCTCTGCACATTACAGTGCACGTTTTCATTGATCAACCATTGAGATTGCAAGGATTGATCCCCAAGCATTAGCCAATTGCAAATCAGCTTTGTTCTTCATCATTACCTTCTAGAATTAGTTGAATTTGTGGCTGAAATCAGGCTGGATCTTGCCCCTTGGTACAAGGCAAGGTTGCCTCTATCCATTAGCATTTAATGCAAAGGGATTCAGCTTGATCTTAGCCACAAATCAGCTGAATTTTGGGATTGTGTAATGATGAAAAAGATTTGGTTTTGGCCTATAAATAGAAGGCAATGCCCAAGGATTCAAAGACAGTTAACAACAGCATTTCAAGAGCAGAAACTCTACTCATTTTAGCTCACAAACCTCCACAAATAACCAGAAACAATCAATCCACACAAAGCTTTCCAAAGTTCCAAAACCATCACCAATATCAAAACCTTTGTGAAAGCCTTCAACCAAATCAAATCAAGTGCAGCTGGAGCTTTGCTAAGGAGTTCTGTAAGTTTCTATCCTCTTATATTGCATTTATAATTGTGTTTGCATAGCTATTTTGGTTCAAAACCATTTGATTCTAAAAAAACCCTTTTGAATTTCAAAGAAATCCCAAGGTTTTCAAAACATCAAAACTGGTTTGTCCAGCCTTTTTCACCCCAAAAACTCAAAGTTTTTCACCCACCTATAAGGTCCTGAGTGTGTTCAGAAGTTGTTTCTGAACAAAAGTTCAGAAACAGCTTCTGAACCCAAAATTTCGCATGCTTCGCAGTGCGAAGTCATGGTCGCAGTGCGACCATGACAGAACTCAGAATCTGAGTTTTTGTGTCAAAACAACCAATTTTTGAGGTTCTAGCCCCAGAGCTCAGAACCTAAGCGTTTTTTAAACCCATGTCTTTCAAACCATAACAAGGTTTTTGCATAATTTCGGCAAAATCACAAGTTCGTATGACCATTATGTGGATAACTTGCAAAACAAGTTATCTTCCCAAACTCTCAAACAAGCATGAACAAACAAGCTGTGTTCATCATTTCAATCTAAACTTGAACAATAAATATTGTTCATGATGTTCAAAACTCAAAGATGAACATACACCGTTTACGTTCGCATTTTCGCAAAATGAGACGAACTTGCGCGTTTTCTAGCAAATTTGCTAAACCTTCCCATTTTGGGTTTTCAAACCAAATGTTTTGACATACCTTGGGATTTCTAAGGGATTCAACCCAAAAACATGAATGAAAAAGGGATGGTGTGACGTATGTCTCTCCATCGCCCCGATTGTACGAATGCGTGACGTATGTCTCGTCGCTCGGACAATCGTCATTCCCCCCTTTTTTTCAATATGTACAACCCTAACCAAACCAAATCTTGGCCCCTTGTGGTCAATCCAAATCTTTTGGTCCCCCGTTGGCCATTAGACTCAACCCCTCGACTCGTTTGAGTCCACTCGGTCAATGTTCGACTCGTCCGAGTCCATTGTACCCGTTCTTGATCTCAGTGGATCAATCGAACAATCGCCCGACTCTTCGGAGTCCACTCGGTCAATGATTGACTTGTATGAGTCCATTGTACCTCTCTTGGTCCCATAGCGACCAATTCAACCCTTTACTCTAACGGACGTACCTTTTAACAATTCTAATGTGATTCACGAACAAACGCTTAATAAGTCTCCAAGCGCGAGCATACAAGCTACGTTTCAATCGCAAGAATTCGGTTAAAGCATCGTCCAATTAAAATCAACCAACACATGTACGTTTTTCTACCAAAGAACTACGTACGCTTTGAATTCTCCGACTACCGGGAGATACGTAGGAGCAAGATCGACATCTTGTCAAGCGCAATAATAAAAAAAACTTTTTTTCTTTCGTTTGTTTTTATCTCTTTTCCCCCCTTTATTATGTTTTTAACATAAATGAACATGCACGCAAAGTATTAAAAAAACAATTCAAGCTTTAACCAAATAGAAGGTTCCCGTTGAGTACAACGGACGTGAGGGGTGCTAATACCTTCCCCTTGCGTAATCGACTCCCGAACCCGACAATGGTTGCGATGACCAAATCCTTATCCTCATCGCCAAAGGGTTTTATTATCGTTTCCCTTTAAACAAAAAAAAACTTAAGGGTTTATCAACGTTCCCTTTACACAAAAACTTTGGTGGCGGCTTCACAAAGGCCCTCCGAGCGTTCGCGAACGACCTCGGAGGATTTGCGCGTCTTTTTCCCGAGGAAAAAAACGAGGTGCGCACAGCTGGCGACTTCACTGGGGACCCTGCTCCCACTAGCGAGTCAAGCCTAACCTATTTGGTTTAAAGCCATTTGTTTTATTTTCCTTGCGTGCCATGTTTATTTATTTTATTCATACATGCTATATTTATGCTTTATGTTTATATTTGCTTTATCTGCTTTATATTCATATTATATATATCAAATGCGGGGGTTACTTGAGTGATGTTACTCCACATTGTTCGGGTTAATGCCGGACGTGTGAGGCTCTCTACCCGAGCTTGAGAAAAAAACTAAGTTAGAAGGAGGTTGTGTGCGGAAGCCCGCGTTGACGTATGTCCGTGAGGTGGGATGTCCAACCCCGCTTAGATGAGATTTTCACGTGGAATTAATTGAAGTCATGTCGACGTATGTCCATAGACAACCCTAATTCCATGTGAGGTCTATGACTCTAAGGACCTCTTCTTAGGAGATTTCACCATTTAGAGCCTACATGTGAGGATGGGGGGAAGTTCCGAACCTTCATAAACCATACCCTTGCATAACATTTGCATTCATGAAAGTAATTTTCGCATCGTTTTGCTTTATAGGAGTTTAAAAAGAACGAACAAATATTAGCAAAAAAAAGAAATATGGATTCCGGGAACAAGAATACGCTCGCCTTCAAAATTAAAGCTCCTAGGGTGGAAAGTTTATTAGCTCTAAGCAAGAGGCTCTCTTCCGTCCACAAGAACATCTTCGAGGCAAGCTATGGGCTAATCCTTGATCTTTTACCCGTGAGAATAGATTCAACCGCCTTAACCACTTTGGCGCAATTCTTCGACCCACCTCTACGGTGCTTCACATTTCAAGACTTCCAACTAGCGCCAACTTTGGAAGAGTTTGAGAAGATTTTGGGTTGTAGCATGAAAGGTCATGAACTCTATCTCGGTCCGGGAAGGGATCCCACATTTGAAGCCATCGCCGAATCCTTATACCTCGACACCCAAGAAGTGGCATCTAACTTGGAAGTTAGAGGAAACCTTAAGGGATTTTCAAGAAAGTTTTTGGAAGCCAAAGCTCGGGATTTACTAGCCAACAAAGAGGTAATGGCATTCAACGCCATCTTAGCCCTCTTAGTCTACGGGATTGTCTTATTCCCCAACATGGATGATTTCGTAGACTTTCCGGCTCTAGAGGTGTTTATGACTAGAAATCCAGTTCCTACAATCTTAGCGGATTTTTATCATACCCTCTACTCAAGGCATGAACAAGCAAGGGGACGCAAAATTACTTGTTGCACTCCCGTGGTGCAAATTTGGATGATGTCCCACATGCCAAGAAACCGAGACTTTGTGGAAAACCGGGCCAAGCTCAAATGGTCGCAACGGATGACAACCCTCGCCGAGAAGGACATCCATTGGTTTTCACCAAAAAGGACCCGGAAATTATCCTCAGCTGCGGGGACTTCCCCAACGTACCCCTCATTGGTACTAAGGGATGCATTAATTACAATCCGGTCCTCTCTCTCCGACAACTAGGTTTTTCAATGGAAGATAAACCTAATGACCTTTTGTTGGAAGCTTTCTACTTAAGGGAAGGCGATCAAGACCCGGCATTGCTAGAGAAAATCCGGGGAGCATGGAGCCAAGTACGCAAGGGAAGGGTCGGCAAGAGAAACTGTGTCGCCAAACCCCTTTATACTCAATGGGTGAAGGAGAGGGTCAAAGCAATCAAGTTACCCTTCGTGGTCATAAACCCTCCAAAACCTCCTACACCTAAACCTATTGCAATCATTCCCAACAAAGAAGTGGAGGACCTCAAGGCTAAAATTCAAGAACTCCAAAACAAAACGGAGACTTAGAATTGAAGCACCTCCAAGCTTTAGGAGAAATTACTAGGACGAAGAGAGATCGTGATGAAGTATCACATTCTCTCCTAGTATGCCAAAAACGGTTAAGAACCTCCGAAGGGAAAAGGGATTGGATAGGAGGCGGCTTGGTTAGTGCGGATGCCAACCTTGTGGCCAAGGACGAAGAGTTGGAAAGAATTCTACATTCCAACCAAGAGCTCAAGAAGTTTGGCGAACTAGCCATCGAAGCTCAATGGAAATGGAGGTTGAAATTTCAAGAGAAAAATCAACAGCTCCAAGAAGTAGTGAAAGACTACAAAGAGCAGCTTCAAGCCGAACGCGTCCAGCGGCAAAGACATGAGAGTCTCTCTCATCAAGGGAGGCTAAAGTGCAATCATCTCGAAGAAGACATCAAGAAATTCGAAGAGTACTTCGACAAGATTGCAAGAGCTCATGGGGACCACATTGCACAACTACACGATGAAATTAGAAGTGCAAGAGTCAAGCTAGACCAGCGCAAGGAAGTGTTTGAGTATGTATGGCAAGACGCCACCCGATTAAGTGAGGATTTCACTAAATTGGTTGCATTCTCAAATTTGGTAATCACCCAACTTCCAAAGAAGCTAGCGGAGGCCGAGATGGTCATGCCCTACTTTGTCATCCCTATGGAGATCCGGAAGTTTATGAAGTTCTGCAAGGACACCATAGATTTCTATAGGGAGGAGATGAGCAAAGCCGAGAAGCGAGCGGCTATTTGATTTGTAATAGCATTAGTTACACTTTGTAAACAAATGTTATTTAATCTAATATATTTTGAAATATAATCAATTTCCCGGTTTAATATTTCGAATTGCTAATATTAATTGTGCACCTTTAAACTCCATAAAGCAAAAAAAAAAAAAAACGCATACTTTGCATACTCATAGCATACATGCATCCACATGCATCTTCATGCATTTTTTCAAAAAAAAAACTCATTCATTTCCCTAAAAACAGTTCAAAGCAATCATAGCCCGAAAACCCCGAAAGCCCTCGGTCCAAGAACCAGATATTCAACACTCGTACGGAACACGAGCTAACAAACAAAGGATCATGGACAATTTGGAACAAACTCAAGCGGCTTTGAGAGAAGAGGTTGATGGAATGAAAGGAAAGATGGATCAGATGCTAGAGTTAATGCAAGCTTTATCGGCACGAGAAAGTAACCCTCGCCCAACAACGGATGCATCCAATGTGCAATGGCCTCTTTATGGTTTACCTCCAGGTTATACCCCACCCTTCGAAAACGAGGGTCAAGGACCACCTCCACCACCGCTCACAATCCCCGTAAGGAATGAAGAGCGTCGTCCTCAAGGAACTTCTACTACTCAGCATGAAGTAATTCCCCATGATGTGGAAAATAGCCAGCTAAGGCAATCTGCTCCCGACACCACCCACCAAGACAATGATACCACCCAAATGTATCGAGTCTTGGAAGAAAGGTTGAAAGCTGTCGAAGGGTTCAGCTCGTACGGTGCCCACAACGCCTTGGATATGTGCCTAGTGCCCGACGTGGTAATTCCTCCGAAGTTCAAAGTACCGGACTTCGAGAAGTACAAAGGAATTCAATGCCCTCGGAACCATCTAAGGATGTTCTGTAGGAAGATGGCAGCCTACGCAATGAACGAGAAACTCATGGTGCATGTGTTTCAAGATAGTTTAAGTGGAGCATCCTTGGATTGGTATATGCAGCTCGAGCGTACCCATGTCCAAACTTGGAAGGATCTAGCCGATGCCTTCCTAAAGCAATACAAATATAATTTGGACATGGCTCCAAATAGGATGCAACTACAAAACCTCCTACAAAGAAGCAACGAGTCCTTCAAAGAGTACGCTCAGCGGTGGAGAGAACTAGCTTCTCGTGTGCAACCACCACTATTGGAAAGAGAGCTTGTCGACACCTTTATGGGCACACTTCAAGGCCCATATTACGACAAGATGATTGGAAGTACGTCTGCCGGTTTCTCCGATTTAGTCATGGTCGGCGAAAGAATAGAAGACGGAGTGAAGAGAGGAAAAATCCAAGGCTCTCCAGAAGCTCAAAGTGGAGCTAGAAAGCCCCCCAGCAACTTTCACAAAAAGAAAGAGGGGGAGACAAATGCCGTTCTAGTGGGACCATCCTACCCACCACCAAATCAAATGCCTCACTACCACTATCCTTATGTGGCAGCAGCAACGGCTCAAGGGCGTTACTCACCTCAAGTGATTCCCGCAAATCCACCTCGACAACCAGTAGTGTTGCCGCAGCAAAATCAACAGCAACAGCAACAAGGCGGGTACCCACCAAGGAATCAAGCGAGCTCAAGGAACAGTTATTTTAATAGGCAGTTTGATCCTGTACCTATGTCTTATGGTCAAATCCTGCCATACCTAATCCAAAAGGGTATGGTCGAGACAAGACTACTACCACCAATGTCGCCACCATATCCACAGTGGTACGACGCAAATGCCAAATGTGATTTCCACGCAGGATCCGTGGGGCACAATGTCGAAAACTGTAGAGTTTTCAAACACAAGGTGCAGGATCTTATTGACAAGAAGCTGTTATCCTTCAAGGAGGAGAGCCCCAATGTGAAGAACAACCCATTGCCGGGGCATGCGGGTCCCTCTGTAAATGCGGTGGAGGAACAAGAGGACTTTGGTCCAGTCAAAAGGGTATCCAATGTTAAGACTCCCCTGTCAACCATAAGGGAGCGTTTAACCAGCTTTGGATTATTCGAGGAAATGCACGCCAACTGTGAAGCCTGCAAGGTCAACCCGAATGAGTGTGAAGAGTTGAAGAGCTGTCTTCAAGAGTTAATGGACCAAGGTTGGATCCAAATTGGCTATATAAAGGATGGCACGGACGTTGCTACCTTAGAGTCTAACGGCCCAAAACCTCTCGAGATCCCATACCAAAGGAGAGAGGTACCAATGCCAATACAACCCATAACATTCCATGTACCTGCACCCTTCTCTTTTGAGAGCACAAAGAGGGTACCATGGAATTACCAACCTGTGGCCTATGTGGAAGGAAAACCACTAGCTAAAATTGAGCCCAGCATCACTAACATTACCGGTGTTGGAGGAATGACTAGAAGTGGTAGGGTCTTCGCTCCGAAAGAACTCGGGAAGACGCCAGCCGTACTACCAAAGGAGCCGCTCAAAGAAAAGAGCGTGGAGGAAAAAGAGAACCAAGCGGGGCCTTCTCAAAAGACAATCCCGCAAAAAGAGGCCGAAGAGTTCCTAAGGATAATCCAAAAGAGCGAGTACAAAATCATTGACCAGCTAGGTCAAACTCCCTCCAAGATTTCCATGTTATCCTTACTACTAAGCTCGGAAGCACACCGAGAAGCACTACTGCGGATCCTCAGTGAGGCACATGTCACCAAGGACATTCCGGTGGACCAATTCGACGGGATAGTCGGAAATATTACCTCAAGTAGGTACTTGGGTTTCAATGGCGATGAGCTACCCGACGAGGGGCACATTCATAACTGCGCCTTACATATCTCCGTGAAATGCATGGACCACATCCTCTCAAGCTAGTGGACACGGGGTCATCATTGAATGTCATGCCCAAGACTACCCTCCTCAAACTATCATGTGAAGGGACGGTAATGAAGCCCAGCGCCTTGGTCGTAAAAGCTTTCGATGGGTCAAGAAGAGCCGTTATAGGGGAGATTGACTTACCAGTCCAAATCGGACCTAAGGTTTTCACCATAACCTTCCAAGTCATGGATATTAATCCAACATACAGTTGTCTTCTCGGACGACCATGGATCCATGCGGCCGGAGCCATTACCTCTACCCTGCACCAGAAGCTGAAATTCATCATTGATAACCAAATGATTGTAGTTTCCGGGCAAGAGGACATGATGGTAAGCCATCTCTCATCTTTCCGTTATATAGAAACGGATGAAGAAGCAGTGGACGTCCCATTCCAATCTTTGGAAGTGGCGAATGTCGTGACATTGAGCTTGAAGCCCAAGGAAGAGGCTAGGACAGCCATGTCATCATGGAGGGCGATAAGAGAGGCCCTAGAAGAAAGCCGACCCACCGGATGGGGCAAATTAGTGGACATACCGGAGAAGAAAAATCGCTTCGGGTTGGGGTATCATCCATCAGCCGAAACTTTCTCAAAGCCTTCAAAGCAAGGGATCCTCCCCATTTCGGAAACATTCATCAGTGCGGGGTTTATCCATGAAGATCAAGTGGCTCTACTCGAAGACGTAGACGAAGACGTGCCTGATTTGGTGTACCGTTGCGCTTCGGATGAAGCTTTGAACAATTGGAGGGCTATCGCAATTCCCGAGATCATTACCAGGATTAAGTAATAAACCATGTTTGTTTGTTTTTTACTTTTAAAAAAAATCATTTAGCTCTGCCCAAGGCAAATGATTAGTCGTGTGGGGCCCCCATGTTTTAAAAGCTATTTACAATCATGAATAAAAGCGCTCTTTTATGTTCATTTGAGTCTTTTTCTTTTTGCATTTGTTTTAAAAAAAAATTTCTACAAAAAGCCTAAAAAAAATCATACTCATGCAGATCTACAAATCCACCCTCCAAAAACAACACTACCTTAAACCCTTATGACTTCGATTGCCCGATTAATCAAACGGAAGATGATGAAGAGGACGATTATGAACCGCCTGAAGAATTGTCTAGACTTGCAAATCAAGGGGATAGGGTAATACAACCTCACCAAGAATCAGTTGAAAAGGTCAACTTGGGGACCGAAGAGGATAAGAAAGAGGTCAAGATAGGAGCCTCCCTGCACGAGAATGTGAAAAGAAAGTTGATCAAGCTTCTGCAAGAGTACGTGAACGTATTCGCTTGGTCGTATCAAGACATGCCGGGTTTAGACCCTAACATCGTTGTACACAAGCTGCCACTCAAGCCGGAATGCCCGCCAGTGAAGCAGAAATTGAGAAGAACTCGACCCGATATGGCTCTCAAGATCAGAGAGGAGGTCAAAAAGCAATTCGATGCCGGCTTCTTAGCCGTAACCAAGTATCCAACATGGGTTGCAAACATTGTGCCAGTTCCGAAGAAGGATGGCAAGGTGAGAATGTGTGTGGATTATCGGGACTTGAATAGAGCAAGCCCAAAGGATGATTTCCCGCTACCACACATCGACATATTGGTGGACAACACAGCCCAATTCTCAGTCTTTTCCTTTATGGATGGTTTCTCGGGATATAACCAAATCAAGATGGCTCCAGAGGACATGGAGAAAACTACATTCATCACCCCATGGGGAACATTCTGCTATAAGGTAATGCCTTTCGGATTAACAAATGCCGGGGCAACATACCAAAGAGCAATGGTGACTCTTTTCCACGACTTGATCCATAAGGAAATTGAGGTCTACGTTGACGATATGATTGCCAAATCCCAAACAGAGGAGGATCATCTAGTCCATCTACAAAAGCTTTTCGAACGCCTAAGAAAGTTCAAGCTGCGCTTAAATCCTAACAAGTGCACATTTGGCGTTAGATCCGGGAAGTTATTGGGCTTCATCGTCAGCCAAAGAGGTATTGAAGTGGATCCCGATAAGGTGAAGGCCATCCAAGAAATGCCAGCGCCAAATACCGAGAAAGAAGTCCGGGGTTTCTTAGGAAGATTGAACTACATCGCCAGGTTCATCTCACACATGACAGCTACCTGCGAACCAATCTTCAAGCTGCTAAGGAAAAACCAAGCCGTTCATTAGAATGAGGATTGCCAAGAGGCGTTTGATAAGATCAAACAATACCTGCAATCTACTACCTAAGCAAGAAGTTTACCGATTGTGAAACAAGGTATACTTCACTTGAAAAGACTTGCTGCGCTTTAGCATGGGCTGCTCGACGTCTAAGGCAATACATGTTGACCCATACAACTTGGTTGATATCGAAGATGGATCCCATCAAGTACATCTTCGAAAAACCTGCCCTCACGGGGAAGATAGCCCGTTGGCAAATGCTGCTGTCTGAGTACGACATCCAATATGTTGCTCAAAAAGCCATCAAAGGGAGTGTTTTATCTGAGCACCTTGCTCACCAACCATTGGAGGATTATCAGCCCATACAATTCGACTTCCCGGACGAAGATGTCATAGCTTTGAATGACGAAGAAGTCACAAGCGATGATGAAGGGCCAGAACCAGGAGCTCAATGGAAGCTCGCTTTCGACGGCGCCTCAAATGCCATGGGACACGGTATCGGAGCAGTTTTAATCTCCCCAAGAAATGGATACCAACCCTTCACAGCAAGGTTATGCTTTGACTGCACCAATAACATGGCAGAATATGAAGCATGTATCCTAGGCCTCGAAGCAGCAATTGATCTAAGGATCAAAAACCTTGAAGTATACGGTGACTCAGCCTTAGTCATTTATCAAGTCAAAGGAGAATGGGAAACAAAACATCCCAATTTAATTCCCTACCGAGCCCGGGTTGTAGAATTGATCAAGCATTTTGATGAAATCAACTTCCACCACATACCTCGAGAAGAAAATCAGGTAGCAGATGCTTTGGCTACATTATCATCGATGTACCAAGTAAATTCTTACAACGAGGCACCAATCATAAGGATGGATCGTAGAGACAAACCAGTTGTATGCGCATCAGTCGAAGAAGGACTTGACGACAAACCTTGGTTCTACGACATCAAGCGATACCTCGAAGAGCAAGAGTATCCAGAAAATGTCTCGCCCACCGACAAGAGGACCCTCAGAAGATTGGCATCTCAATTCTTCCTCAGTGGAAATACCCTCTACAAAAGAAATTATGACATGGTCCTGCTCAGATGTGTGGATAAACATGAAGCGGACATGCTCATCAAAGAAATCCACGAGGGCTCTTTTGGAACCCATGCTAATGGGCATGCAATGGCAAAGAAAATCTTAAGGGCGGGCTATTATTGGTTAACCATGGAGGCTGATTGTTTCCACTACGCCAAGACTTGTCACAAGTGCCAGATTTACGCCGACAAGGTGCATGTGCCACCAACTCCACTGAACGTCATGACTTCACCTTGGCCTTTCTCTATGTGGGGCATAGACATGATTGGAATGATCGAGCCCAAAGCGTCAAATGGACATCGCTTCATCCTCGTTGCCATCGACTACTTCACCAAATGGGTAGAAGCAGCTTCGTATGCGAACGTAACCAAACAAGTGGTAGCCCGATTCATCAAGAAGGAAATCATTTGCCGTTATGGTACTCCCCACAAAATCATCACCGATAATGGGGCAAACCTGAACAACAAGACAATGAAGGAGTTGTGCAAAGATTTCAAGATTGAGCACCATAATTCCTCCCCTTACCGACCAAAGATGAACGGTGCGGTAGAAGCAGCCAATAAGAACATAAAGAAGATCATCCAAAAGATGGTGACAACATATAAGGATTGGCATGAGATGCTTCCCTTTGCGCTACATGGCTACAGAACAGCCATTCGCACTTCAACTGGGGCAACCCCCTTCTCCTTAGTATACGGTATGGAAGCTGTTCTCCCCGTAGAGGTGGAAATTCCTTCGTTAAGGGTCTTGATGGAAACCAAGCTAGAAGAAGCTGAATGGGTCCAAACAAGGTTCGACCAACTGAATCTCATAGAGGAGAAGCGTCTGACGGCAATATGTCACGGACAACTCTATCAAAGGAGGCTCAAGAGAGCATTCGACAAGAAGGTCCGTCCTCGAGAGTTCAAAGAAGGAGACCTAGTGCTCAAGAAGATATTACCTATCCACAAAGATCCCCGAGGGAAGTGGACTCCCAGCTATGATGGGCCGTACGTGGTAAAGAAAGCCTTCTCTGGCGGAGCTTTAATCATCACCTCTATGGACGGAGAAGAGTTCCCACTCTCAATAAACTCCGATGCAGTCAAGAGGTATTATGCCTAAGAGAAAAAAGAAGAGAAAAGCTCGCTAAATCGAAAACCTGAAAGGGCGGTTTAGGCAATAGAGAGCGTCCTGCTAGATTGAAAACCTGAAAAGGCGGTCTAGGCAAAAATTAAGGACATCAAAAAAGGAAATACACCCCGGTGGATTGAAAACTCGAAAGAGCGATCCAGGCAAAAGTTAGGGGTTAACAAAAAAGAAAGGCAATGACTGCAGCATCCAAGTTCCGGACAAGATTCAAGAGGAGAAGAATCGGTCTCGTCAGCATCTTCCAACAAACAAAAATCTCGAAGTCATAAGGAAATAGCATGTGTTGTGCCAAAACCAACATTTTCTTTTTGCTTTTTCTTGTCTTTCTCTATCTCACTTCTCACTTTGTGTATTTTTTACCCATTCAAGAGGTCAAATCTGCATTGAATAAATTTCCTTTTTGTTATTTTATGTTCTCAGTAGCGCATAAAATTTTGTTTTATTCATGATGAAAATGCTTTAAAACATGGGAAATAAACAAAAGAATTTTCTTCCAAAAAAGAGAAAAAAACAAACAAACTTTGCTTTATTTTAAATCTTCGTGAATTCTGAAAGAATTGCGGTAATTCCTACCAAAATATTGCACCAAAGGACTTATGCTGCTTAGCAAAGGCAAGTGTGTAGCTCGCGGCACGCGGAGCGCAACAATCCCCAAGGGTTAAGCGGAGCAAAATTCCCCAGTAAACACCCTAAAGCATCCAAACACCAACCAAGGCTGGGTATCGATCATGCTTCCAAAATGATCCTTTATCCCCATAAGCCAAACCTCATTGATATTCCCCAGGGAGTCTCAACCCCAAACAAAAGTCCAATCATTATTGGCAAACCCACACAAATCTTCGGGCTTAGGCTCGAACTACACCGGTTTTGATCCCATTTGGGTATGTAGGCAAAGGACCTTGTCCTTCCAAACCGACCAACCAAAAAAAACAAACAAAACACAAAAAGAGAGCCCAATCGTTATTGGCACAACCACAACCAAGACCGACTTTGCTCGGCACCCCACCAACATCCCACACATCATAGCATAATTCATGCATGCATATACAAATTATTCATACACATGCATTTCATTTCATAAATCATGCATCCTCAACAAGGATTCTCCAGTGAGTATCACATATTCACCAGCATCCATCAACATTCAACCAGGGGCACCTATTTAGGGTAAGACCACAGCTCGTTAAGAATCGACATTCAGTGACAGTGCCTGAATAAGATTACCTAGCTTAGGTATCGACCTCTGGTGACATCCTAGAGTAGATCACCTCCCCCAGTGTATCGACCTTCAGTGTTAGCGCCTGAATAAGATCACAGCTCGTTAGGAATCGACATTCAGAAGCAGTACCTGAATAAGATCACCTAGCTTAGGTATCCACCTCTAGAAGCAGTACCTAGAGTAAACCTCCATCTTAGGTATCGACCTCTAGTGACATCCTAGAGTAGATCACTTCCATCTTAGGTATCGACCTCTAGAAGCAGTACCTAGATAAGATCACCTACCTCAATGTTCCACCTCTAGTGACATCCTAGAGTAGATCACCTCCATCAACGTTCCACCTCTAGTGACAGTGCCTAGAGTAAATCACCATCCTCAGGAATCGACCTCTAGAAGCAGTGCCTAGATAAGATTACCTTCATCCCCCAGTGGATCTACCTCCAGTGTTAGCGGCTGGATACGATCAACCTTTACCAACCATTGCATTTGCATTTCGCGAAAGACAAAATTCGGGTCCTTCTTTTTACTTAATTGATCTTCGCAAAGAGTTCATGAGATGCCCTCGGCACTCACGCACTCTATGCGAAGACACAATTAAGTAGGGGCAGCTGTAGTACCCTAATTTTGTCCTAAGCATTTTAAAACAAAAATCAAAAAGAATCAAAAGAGGGGAAAAAGTCAAAAGTCAACAAAAGTCAACAGAAAAGTCAACATTTTAAAAATGATGACTTCGCACTGCGAAGCTCACTTCGCACTGCGAAGTCTGCGATTTTTCTGCAGATTTTTGGTTTCTTTGATTTAATTCCAGAATTTGTTGCATATCATTTCCATAATTATTTTAAGTAGCATTCATGGCTAATTGGGCCAAGCAAAACCAGAATTGAAGGACTTGCCATTAATGCCAAGGTTGGAAGCTTTTTCTTCCAACCTAGCATGTGACAAGCAAGTGGGCTTGCCCTTGGGCAGCTCTAGTCCCTCCCATGTGACCTGCTAACCACCACAAGGTTGCCAGCCACCTGCTTGAGGACTTTCCTCCTGCTTGCTCCCCCAAAAACCAGTCAAACCAGCTGGATTTCTCACTTGAAAAGCCATGAGTGCCTACTCTGTTTTGCAGCAGCTTTTCACCCTCTCACACCAGCCAATTATAGCCTTTTTCATCCCTCAATCTCTGCACATTACAGTGCATGTTTTCATTGATCAACCATTGAGATTGCAAGGATTGATCCCCAAGCATTAGCCAATTGCAAATCAGCTTTGTTCTTCATCATTACCTTCTAGAATTAGTTGAATTTGTGGCTGAAATCAGGCTGGATCTTGCCCCTTGGTACAAGGCAAGGTTGCCTCTATCCATTAGCATTTAATGCAAAGGGATTCAGCTTGATCTTAGCCACAAATCAGCTGAATTTTGGGATTGTGTAATGATGAAAAAGATTTGGTTTTGGCCTATAAATAGAAGGCAATGCCCAAGGATTCAAAGACAGTTAACAACAGCATTTCAAGAGCAGAAACTCTACTCATTTTAGCTCACAAACCTCCACAAATAACCAGAAACAATCAATCCACACAAAGCTTTCCAAAGTTCCAAAACCATCACCAATATCAAAACCTTTGTGAAAGCCTTCAACCAAATCAAATCAAGTGCAGCTGGAGCTTTGCTAAGGAGTTCTGTAAGTTTCTATCCTCTTATATTGCATTTATAATTGTGTTTGCATAGCTATTTTGGTTCAAAACCATTTGATTCTAAAAAAACCCTTTTGAATTTCAAAGAAATCCCAAGGTTTTCAAAACATCAAAACTGGTTTGTCCAGCCTTTTTCACCCCAAAAACTCAAAGTTTTTCACCCACCTATAAGGTCCTGAGTGTGTTCAGAAGTTGTTTCTGAACAAAAGTTCAGAAACAGCTTCTGAACCCAAAATTTCGCATGCTTCGCAGTGCGAAGTCATGGTCGCAGTGCGACCATGACAGAACTCAGAATCTGAGTTTTTGTGTCAAAACAACCAATTTTTGAGGTTCTAGCCCCAGAGCTCAGAACCTAAGAGTTTTTTAAACCCATGTCTTTCAAACCATAACAAGGTTTTTGCATAATTTCGGCAAAATCACAAGTTCGTATGACCATTATGTGGATAACTTGCAAAACAAGTTATCTTCCCAAACTCTCAAACAAGCATGAACAAACAAGCTGTGTTCATCATTTCAATCTAAACTTGAACAATAAATATTGTTCATGATGTTCAAAACTCAAAGATGAACATACACCGTTTACGTTCGCATTTTCGCAAAATGAGACGAACTTGCGCGTTTTCTAGCAAATTTGCTAAACCTTCCCATTTTGGGTTTTCAAACCAAATGTTTTGACATACCTTGGGATTTCTAAGGGATTCAACCCAAAAACATGAATGAAAAAGGGATGGTGTGACGTATGTCTCTCCATCGCCCCGATTGTACGAATGCGTGACGTATGTCTCGTCGCTCGGACAATCGTCATTCCCCCTTTTTTTTCAATATGTACAACCCTAACCAAACCAAATCTTGGCCCCTTGTGGTCAATCCAAATCTTTTGGTCCCCCGTTGGCCATTAGACTCAACCCCTCGACTCGTTTGAGTCCACTCGGTCAATGTTCGACTCGTCCGAGTCCATTGTACCCGTTCTTGATCTCAGTGGATCAATCGAACAATCGCCCGACTCTTCGGAGTCCACTCGGTCAATGATTGACTTGTATGAGTCCATTGTACCTCTCTTGGTCCCATAGCGACCAATTCAACCCTTTACTCTAACGGACGTACCTTTTAACAATTCTAATGTGATTCACGAACAAACGCTTAATAAGTCTCCAAGCGCGAGCATACAAGCTACGTTTCAATCGCAAGAATTCGGTTAAAGCATCGTCCAATTAAAATCAACCAACACATGTACGTTTTTCTACCAAAGAACTACGTACGCTTTGAATTCTCCGACTACCGGGAGATACGTAGGAGCAAGATCGACATCTTGTCAAGCGCAATAATAAAAAAAACTTTTTTTCTTTCGTTTGTTTTTATCTCTTTTCCCCCCTTTATTATGTTTTTAACATAAATGAACATGCACACAAAGTATTAAAAAAACAATTCAAGCTTTAACCAAATAGAAGGTTCCCGTTGAGTACAACGGACGTGAGGGGTGCTAATACCTTCCCCTTGCGTAATCGACTCCCGAACCCGACAATGGTTGCGATGACCAAATCCTTATCCTCATCGCCAAAGGGTTTTATTATCGTTTCCCTTTAAACAAAAAAAAACTTAAGGGTTTATCAACGTTCCCTTTACACAAAAACTTTGGTGGCGGCTTCACAAAGGCCCTCCGAGCGTTCGCGAACGACCTCGGAGGATTTGCGCGTCTTTTTCCCGAGGAAAAAAACGAGGTGCGCACAAAAACTAATATTCGTAATTTATTCACGTTAGAACAATAAAAATATAGGACAAACGGACACGGAGTACCCATATGTAGGGGTGGACAGGAACCGATGACCCGGAGAAAACCGCCCGACCCGTGCGAGTTTGTTTGTTGCGGGTGTGTGTTAGACGGGTTAACGGGTCGTACAACCCATAAAAGCGGGTCTGTAAGGGTTGGGACGGGCGGGTCCGGGTGATTAAATTGAACCCAACGGAACCCGAACCCGCCCGAGAAAGTGTTTTAATTTTTTTTATTCATTTACTATTTTCGTTGGAGAAAGAAAGTGGGATCTGGATCCTCTCCTGCTTACTGTCTCCTGCGTTTTGTCCTGCGGCAATCTCAGCAGTTGGATTAGCATGTTTTTTTCTCTCTCTAGACCACTTACCTTTTTCCTTTTAGTTTCAGCCGTTGGATTAGGCGCATGAGAGATGGCAGGCAGAAGGCGCAGGAGGTGATCCATTTCCAAGAAAGTGGGGGTAAACTTAATATCAATTCTCACTTTTGAGAGTCAATTCTCTCTCATGGAATTTATGTTTCCACTTCCTTTCATCTCCTCACTCACCTCTTCTCATCTTTCCTCTTCACCTATATTCTTTGATTTTATTTCTTCTTTTTCTTCAATTTTATTATTAAGATCTATCCTCTTCCTTTCATCTTTCGTTTTTTGATGTCTCAGATCTATCTTCTTCTTCTTTCTTTTTCGGCAGTTTCCTTTTTCTTCATTATTCAGATCTATCTTCTTCTTCTTCTTTCTTTTTTCGTAGTTTCCTTTTTCTTCATTATTCAGATCTATCTTTCTTTTTTCGTCAGATCCATCTATATTTTACTGTTAGATGATGTTTTTGTGAAGAGATGTAGTGAATTGTTGATTTTTTTTTAAAGATCTACTGATTGATGAGATTTGTACTTATGAAGAAGAGTTAAAACTCAAGTACTAGAGAATGAGAGAGGTAGCTGAAACGATGATGCGGTGAATCTTAATTTTTTTTCGTAGATCTACTAGTTAATTCAACAAAAAAAATCTGAAATTTTCCTCTCAATACCCGCAGTAACCGACCCGAAAGCCCGCAACCCGTATGATTCGAAAACCGACTTAACCGTAGGAACAAAATGAGCAGAATAGGGTGTATGTGTACCACCCGCGGGTTGGAACGGAGCGGCGTTTTGAACCCGAACCCGCCCGATGTATATGAACGGCAATAGAGTATAAAAACAAAAGAAACAATTAATGCATCTTAAAATGTGTGACTTTCATTTATATTTATGTCAAAAAAACTTCAAAAAAATTTCTTATATATAGGACCTAATGGAATATTAACATAACTGGGCTAATGAATACTCCCTAAAAAAGAGTTTTGCTATCAATTCTCTAAGAACATTGATAAATGATTCTATAAAAAAATTATCTTAAAAATACCACGTTATTACTTTTATCAATGTAATAATTACATCACTTTTTATATAAAGTTATTTTTCTTAATTTTTTAACCAATGCCCTCATGTTACTCATTAGTCACTAGCCTTCTCCAAAATTAAATACAAGAAAATTACCAATATCTTGATTCCTGAATATGCATGTATTATATTTTATCGTGATTGGATGCTGAGAAAAAATGAGGAAAAATTTCATACATTATTTTTTTATATACAAATTTCATACATTATTTAGACAAAGAGAAATTTGTCAAAGGAAAAAAAAAAACCGAGAGAAAATAGAAATAAATATCTATAAAATGATATGTTTATTAAATTTGAGAATAATTCTTGGATGGACACGAGAACTTGAACATTTCATTTAGGCTCTGTTTGGTAAAAATAAGCTATAAGCTAGCTTATCAGCTAGCTGATAGCTGATGACTGATAGCTGATAGCTTATAGCTGAAAAGCTCGCTTATTAAAATAATGTGTTTGGTAAAATTAGCTATTGAAGTGACTGATAAATATAAAATGACATAAAAGGACATGTTTGTTTAATATATTTTTCATAAATTATATACATAATTTTTTTTACTTATTTGTTTTTTTAAAATATTTAAATTTATTTCAAATTACTTTCATCTCCAAAATGATAAATATGTTTTATGAATTCAATTAAAAAATATTTATTTAATTAACTAAAATGGCTTCAATATTTACTGTATATTTTATTTAAAATTATATATTATATTATATGAAATAAGAGCAACGTAAAAAAAAGTGAACAAAGAAAATATAAAAAGAACTACAACTTGAGTGATACATATGGATAGTCACGTAAGTTGGTTGCACCAATATATAAGAAGTGGGTATTTTTTTAAAATAAAAATATAAAAAGTGGGTAGTTACATATGAATATAGGTAGTTTTTTTTATTAAAAAATAGTAAAATTAAAATAATAAGGTTAAAATTGGAAGAAAATATAAGAAGCTATAAGCTATAAGCTCAAAAGCTACCTGAAATAGCATCTCAGAAAAAGTTATAAGCTCACGAGAAAAACTTGTTACCAAACACGTCATGTTTTGATCCAACAAGCTTATAAGCTAACTCAATAAGCTATAAGCTAGCTTTTCTTTTTTACCAAACACAGCCTTAGTCACACACAAAATAAACATCATATAATCATTTAAAAAGTAATAATTATTTAATTATTACTTTTTCTACTTTTTTATTTTTATATGTGTGTGATCAAATAAAGTTCAATCTTTGTGTCTACGCAAGAATTGCTCGGAATTTGATTAATAAATGAGAAAAAAAATGCCAAAATAATATAATGATATTTTAACTACTATATGAGTTATGCCAGAGAAAAATAATAGAGAATTAGGCGAGATCAAATGATCATAATAAAAAACTGTCCCGTTGAGGAAAATGTTTTTAAAACTAATCTTACAAAATTAACTATTATAATATTGTTTAATATTTTTTTACTCATCCAAAGGTGAAAAGGTTTCTACTTTCAATTTTCTTTATATCTTGCCTTCATACAGGTAAAGGAAACAAAGAGCATGATATTTTCCATAAAAAAACAAACAAACATGATATTTATGTGGTTGGACATCCTGGTCGTATGAACTAATTTTGAGGAATAAGATTGAAGGTCATTTAATCATCATATTTTTGCGTTGTAAACTAATTAAGTGAGCAAATAAGTGATATGAGATCATGTAGTTTAAAGAAGTGTGTTAATCTGGTAATGATATTTTTCTTTCTTTTATAGCTAAGGATATATTATAGTGCTATGTGATTTCCTCCTCCTCCTCCTCCTCCTATATATGCTTCTTCCATTTACTTGTCACAAGCAAACACAGCATGGCCATATGCAAACCATTGTGTTGTTAACTTATTATTATTAATAACAGTCACAGTCACAGTCACGTGAGATTTGGTTACACAATTTTTATATTGTAGCATGTGAAGCAGAGCACGGGCATCCTCACTGGTCCCCTGTTCTGTTCCCTTGTGATATCACCTCCTCCAATCCAATCCCATTAACTTACAAATCTTTTTTTGTTTCATATGCTACTTAACACGGGGATTTGTATATGTATCATATTCTATGCTAAACAGTAGTAGTACCTTTCAAAATTCATAACATAACAGTACTGTTACCATCAGCTCCAAATTCCCACTCCCAGATGATGCAACCTACTTCATTCCATACCATTCATATATTTTTCTTCCTTCTCCTAGTGATGATGGGGGTTTCTTCTTTCTATGGTTCTTAATAATTTCCACTCATTCCTTTCCCATTGATTTTAAATTATTGATTCATTATTAATTAGTAGTATTTGATTGATTGTTGCAGATGGACCCCTATATGACTCTACTGCTTACACTCAGGTAAACTTTTCAACATTCAATTCATCATGTTGTTGTTTTGTAACTTAACTTGCATAATTGAGACCTTGACAGTGCAAAGAGCACCCAGAGAAGCCACTTTACGGAGGAGGAGTTTTCAATATCAAGGGCAATGCTGTTAACACCAACATGGCTTCACTTGTAGTACTCTATAATCTTACTTACGACACTATCTATTCTTTTTCTGGTACGTTTATATACGCTTCTTCTTCCATTAAACTCTACGCACCCGCCTTTTGGTTATTAGTAAATAAATAAAAAGTTGTTTATAATAAAAAAGATTCATTCCGTTGCCGGGACTTGAACCCGGGTCTCTCGGGTGAGAGCCGAGTATCCTAACCAACTAGACTACAACGGATTGTTGATATTATTCGGACTTAAGTGGTTGAACCATGATTGGATTCGTTATATATCCTGACGTGGCTGCTTGACTGCTACAGTATGGGTTAAGGTTGAAGATTCATATTCAGTTATGATAAAGGCAAGGCTAGAAACAGAAAATGAGACATATAACTGTATTGGGACAGTTTTGGCCAAACGTGGATGTTGGTCATTTCTCAAAGGTGGATTTGTTCTCAATTCTCCTTCAAATTCATCTACCATCTTCTTTCAGAACTCAGATGGCAAAGATGTGGATATAGATATAGCAAGTCATTCACTTCAGCCATTTACTCAGCAGCAATGGAGAATCAACCAACAATATATCATCAACACTGTGAGTCAGTCCAAGCTAATCTTCATTTCAGCAAAAACAACATAATTGATGCATTATTTATTGCTGTGCTGTGTATATAGCTATGTATCACTCGATGTTTGTGTTTGTATCCATGTCTCATATAGATAGATAGATAGAAGAATCTAATTATAGTTCTGTCTCTCTGATTTGATGCATTTGACAGAAAAGAAAGCGTGCCGTCACTATTCATGTATCAGACCCTAATGGAAGGAAATTACAAGGAGCTTCTGTGTTTGTAGAGCAAATATCAAAAGAGTTTCCTATTGGCTCTGCCATAGCAAAGACCATTCTTGGCAACATACCATATCAGAATTGGTTTGTGAAACGGTTCAATGCTGCAGTGTTTGAAAACGAGCTGAAATGGTATGCCACAGAGCCTCATGAAGGCAGAGTCAACTACACAATTTCAGACCAAATGATGCAATTTGTTAGAGCCAACAAAATCATAGCTAGAGGACACAATATATTCTGGGAAGATCCTAAATACAATCCTGCATGGGTTCTTAACCTTACAGGTACACAATTAAGATCTGCTGTGAATTCTCGAATTCAAAGTCTCATGAACCAATACAAAACAGAATTCATACATTGGGATATCAGTAACGAAATGCTTCATTTTGATTTCTACGAACAAAGGCTTGGACCCAATGCTACATTTCATTTCTTTGAGGCAGCACATGAATCAGATCCTTTAGCAACTCTGTTTATGAATGACTTCAATGTTGTAGAAACGTGCACTGATGTAAATTCTAGTGTTGACGCTTATATCTCACGGATAAGAGAACTAAGACAATATGGTGTTTTTATGGATGGAATTGGTCTCGAGGGTCACTTCACAATACCAAATCTTCCACTTATGAGAGCTATCCTAGACAAATTGGCAACACTAGATCTTCCTGTTTGGCTTACTGAGATTGATATAAGCAACACACTTGATCATGATACTCAGGTGAGGTAGCTAGCTAGAGGAATTCAAGTTCTACAAAAATGAATAAATAAATGTTTTAATATGTTTTTTTACCACAGTTATATATAGTTTTTTAATTCTATTTTAGTCCTTCTAATCTTTTGTTTTTAAGCCTTGCAACTATACATTTTTTACTTTTGGTCCTTGTTGTTTTTTTAAGTCGTTGTAGAATTTGTTCATGTAATGTGTGTAGTATTCATTTTTCGTTTTTATATAATCAATACTAGAGGACTAAAATCAAATGTTGTACCTATTATATAAATCAAATTGTGTTATTGTCTTTTTGTTAAATTGAATCTGATTGCCTTTATTCTTTATTTGTAGGCAATTTATTTGGAACAAGTATTGAGGGAAGGATTCTCACACCCTTCAGTGAATGGGATAATGCTTTGGACAGCACTTCATCCATATGGGTGCTACCAAATGTGCCTCACAGACAATGATTTTAACAACTTACCATCAGGTGATGTGGTGGATAAACTTCTTCAAGAGTGGCAAACTGGTCTTGTAGAAGGTATCACAGATGAGCATGGTTCACATAGCTTTTATGGGTTCTTAGGAGAATATAGAATTAGGGTCGAGTATCACAACAAGACTATAGATTCAACTTTCTCTCTATGTAGAGGTGAAGAAACTAAACATGTCCCTGTGACCGTGACTTAATTTTTATTTATGAAGCTCCTTAATTTCACTAGAACCTTTCTTTGTAAACCCTACCAATCCGAGTCCTCAAGGAGAATTGTAACCACAGCTTTCTCTATCAAAGTGATTATACGTGAAATGTTTCTAATGACTAATATAATTGATGATTGATAGTGTAAAAACTCTTGACAGTGAGTGTATCTATCTAATAAGGGGAATGAGAACCAATTTGAGGCAATAGGAGGAAGAATAACACATGTATAACCAACAGAAGTAGTTTGGATTTGGAATTTACAATCAAGTCCATAATACACATTTACAAACCAACAAATAAAAAATATACAACAGCAGATCATATTGATTGTACCGTATCAACAATTACTATATTTATGATCTACAAACAAATAATTACTTGAAGAAAAGTAGCAGCAGAGAGAACAAATCAAATCAAGGAACAACACAATAAATTAACGAATGGAATGGAAACAAACATATAGCATAATTCAGGCTTTTCCTTCAACCCTTGCATGAGTGAGTCCAACACATGCATCAACAAAATCCTCATCAATAAAATGCTTCAAACTAGGTTGATGGAAGATCCGTATTGATCCAGTTATCCTTCAAAAACCATGCACTCCACAGAGAACTCCCTGCTTTGGGCTGTGGCCTGTGGCGATTTTCTCGGCTTCCAAACGCATGAATCAAGAACTCACCTAATTGTTCTTCCAATTTGATTTATGTGAATTTTCTCTGGGTTGAGACCATTCGACCAGCTTTCTTCTTTCAACTTATTTTGAGACATGAGAACCCATCTTCTTCTTTCTTTTCTTGTTGTAGCTGGACTTTGCTGTTCAACATAAATATAAAAAGGCTTCAACTAAACTGATGATGAGATTTTAATTTAAAAGACTGTTTTAGTTAACTTCCAATATAATTCGTTACTTTATATTAAAAATTTCGTTATAAATTATGGCAATTAGGCTTGCTGAATTATAGATGTGGACAAATGTTGTGAAAATATGATAGAATGACTTTGGTGTTTGTTTTATTCAATCAAAATTTACTCAGATATATATCTATGTGAATAAGTGGGGTGTCCGGGGTTCGAACCCCGGCCCCTGCATATAATAATGTGTTGTCTCTGCCAACTGAGTTATGCTCACGGGGACTATTTCACTTCTTCTACTAATTGTCTTGTTCAATTGTTAAGTATTATAAAAATATCTTTGTTGTTAAAAATATTTCTTCATAACGATTGATAAAATCATTGAAATTACGCGCAAACCCCCGATTGATCAAAACGGACGTATGCCAATTTTCTTTTATTCTGTAGCATATTCTTTGGTAGGATTATTTAATATGTTAGTTCAATGACAGCTTGGAATAAAGAGAAGGTTTGAAAAAAAAAATGGAATATAGAGTGTGTGATTGAGAGTGCATTGTTGTGTTTACCTTTTGAGTGATGTATTCTTTTATGATTTCAGATTCAACACTTACATAGTGTCCATCAAGGACTTAGAGCCCCTTTGCATCACATAGGGATTTAATCCCTTTTAAAACACAAATAATCAAATGCAAATGGCTATACTTAGTATGTAACTCCAATGCATGGAATATTTTGGTACCCAAAAGACCAACAAACTCAACATGCAAAATGAGTTGAAAATTTGTTTGCAAAACTTTTAATTTTTTTTTATTTTTTTTATAATCCTACTTGTGTTTAGCTTTGTTATGCATCGTCGGTCTCAAGTACGGGTAAAAAGAGAGAGTTGTGTTAAGCTTGGGCAACAATCATAAAACTTTGTATGATTTCTATTACATGAATCAAATAAGCAATATTGTGAAGGTTGGGTCATTGTCCGAAAGCAACATACTATATAGCTCATGTACAACGTTAAATGACCAAAGATCGTTGCATTGCCGCCTGGATGCAATGAAAAATAAGTAAGGATTCCCACATTTTCTTGGACACTATAAACATGAGGAGGATCAATTTTATGTGCATACAAGAAACAAAATCGATAGGTGAAAAGACAAAAGAATTATATAGCTCAGAATTTAAGTTTGGTACTCGAGAAAATAAACATGCAGTGAGTGTAAAAAGGATAGAAGATCGGATCTTAGCACTAAAATTTACGGTGAAACAAAATACATTTAATGTTATTAGTTCCAACCCTACTCACAAACACCCTCAATGACAATGATGATGATCATTATGTCAAAAAAAATGATGACATGGTGACCACATAATGAGATAACGGACAACCAATAACATGAACTCTACAATTTTCAACTGAACCATTATAGAACAATCTCATTGTTAAAAGGATGGAGTATATCGGTTTCAAATATTATTTTTTTTAAATGAGACACCTAACACGTTCTTCCTCTTCTTATACTAATCCTTCATAAAATATAGCAATGCTCTTCTTAAAGAGAAAGTCTTATTTGTATAGATGATTGTATATAAAAAAAATGTTTGAACACATAAACAAATAAGTATCGATAACGAGTCAATTCAGACCACTCTTTAAAAATTCTATATTAATAAATAATTTTTTAAAAAATCAAATACTACAATTTTCAATGACAAAATTTTATAAAAACTTACTATTTAAATTATTCGTTAGCATTTTCCATAAAAATATAAGGAGAATGCTAACCAGTGTCCTAATAATATTGGTTAAGCAACCAAAACAAGTAAGTTTTTTTTTATAAAAAGGTAGTGTAATTATGACTTCATTAAAAGTAAGAACTTACATTTTCAAAACAAAATTTCTATTTAATGATTCCTTAACCATTGCCCCATGGACATTGATTAACAAGACCAAAAAATAAAAGAGAAATAATTTAAAGGGTTTTCTATCATGTGCAAATTTGCACATGTTAGGAAGTACATAAAATAGTAACTTTGTCTTATAACTTGTTTATTTTATATTATTTGCCAAAATGTTTTCTATTTGGTGCAGAGTGCAAGCGTTAAAAACCATGTGATCATTTTCATCGTTATTCTGGTTTGTATTCCTTCTAGTTCTTCGTGTAAGATTAGCCATTTTATCGTTTCTTAGTTATAGAAATTATGAAAACCTGACGTAAATTGTCTTAAAACTAGTCCCACTCGGTGTGCCAATTTGTTGAAACAAATAAATACAAGGGTTAAATATGTTTTTGGTCCCTATAAAATTGGGACCTTTTAAGTTTAGTCTTACTTAATTTTAATAGTTTTTTTAATCCCTAAAAAATATTTTGGCACTCAGTATTAGTCCCTACTCAATTCAAATTTGTTTAATTTATGTTTAAACTCTTAGATTTTTGAACAATTTTTTGCAGACGTGTTAAGAACATTACTAAAAGATCCTCCGCAAAAAATTATCGCAAAATTTGATTTCTACGTCCAGATTTTGTCACTTTTATCTTTAACTTTTGTCGGTTTAAAAAATTCATATTTAATTCGTTTCATGTTAAAAAATTCTAAATTTTTGTAAATGAACCTTTCATAGTGTTCTAAACTTGTCTCAAAAAAATCGTTCAAAAATTTAAAAGTTTAAGGATAATTAAACAAACTTTGTTTTAGCAGGGACTAAAATTATAAGTAAATTTTTTTTATAGGGACTAAAAAGCCAATTAAAATTAAGTAAGGACTAAACTTAGAAGTTCCCAATTTTATAGGGACCAAAAACATATTTAACCCTAAATGTAATGATCAACCTAGGACTCAAAATATATCCTTAAAGAGTTCCAAGTTAACAAATTTATTGATACAAGTTTAAGTTTGCAAAATAATAACCAAATGAACATAGACTTAAACATATGAACAACAAATTAAATAGAGAACTAAGTAAAATATACAACAAAATGTGTAAAAAGATATTATTATTATTATTATTATTAAGTTAAATACATCATTCGAAATGCCAATAAAATTGATAATTCTTTGAGGGTGGATGTGTACATCTATTAGGCAATTTATACAATGCAAATGAACTCCTTAATTTGGATAATGAATATCTATTTATATAAAAATAAGTGAACTACTTGCTATGTTGCGTGTGTGTGTGTGATAAATGTCTTGTCAAACTTAAAAATTAAAATTAACTTCATCAACTTCAATATTCATTTGTACACTTTCAAAGTAATTACCTGTATGCAACTTTGTTTGTTCTTTGAATTTCACACGCAATGACCTTTTTCGAGCGTAACCTTTTTAATCGAACATATCCAAGACTAAATTGCAACGTTTACTCGAAAATGCCTTCTCGATGACATTTCAAGCCATGACCTTCTTCACACGAGGAATCCTCATTCGACTCACTCCATTGGGCTCAAAAGATGAAATCTGAATTATGTATTTAATATAAAGACAACTTTTTAGTTTGAGAATGAAGCTTGGTCAAATTAGACTCCAATCCATTTCGTGAAGACCATTGATGTCAACAATGATAATGATGGTTATGGTGATCGCATACTGTTAATGGATGACTAAGATGATGAACCCCACAACTTTCAACTGTACCGCAATAGATCAATCTAATTATCAAAAGGGATATGATACATTTAGTTTTTTTTTTAATGAGACACCTAAAATGTTCTTGCTTTTCTTATACAAATCTTTTGTAAAATATTACAATACAAGTGTTACTTTATTTTTTGGTGTAAATCGGATATCCACCATGCAACTGCGAAGATTAATCATTCGAGTTTCGTGGGACTGAAATGAGTGACAAACTCTTCATAAGAGTTTTAACAATGTTACATGTTCAAAACTTACTTTGACACAACAAATAAAAAATGATTGGACATATGCATAAATGAAAAAAAATTAAAAGAAAAATAATTTAACCACATTATATAATCGTTTTCGCTTTTAATTTTTTTTTCATTTACTTGCGTGCGCCAAATTTTTTTCCATTTAAGGTTGTGTCAAAACAAATATTTCTGCATCCTCTAAAAATAAAAAGTATGCATGTTCAGACCATTGCTATTTGAAAAATGCTAATAAGTGTCCCTTAAAAAAGAAAATATTACCTTAAAAATTGTGTGTGTGTTTTTTTTTTAAAGTTGAAAATGAGTTCTTTTAAATGCAATATTTATCCCTTATTTTTTTTAATGGTAACATAAACCCTTACTATATTATGCCGTACAAACATGACGTGATTAAATAAAGAGTAAATTACACTCCCCTTGTAACACCCATATAAAGATTGCCTAGGATATACGAGTATTAAAGTTTCGTACTAGATACATTAATTACAATACAGAAAGTTTAACAAATTATGAAACATCACATAAAGTGTCAATACATAAGTCTTCTGATACAACATCTTTGAAGTCATACAACATAATATGTCATCTGGATACAAACAAGAATTAGAAGCAACTAAAACCAGCACGATAAGTCCAAAGCTTTCTCCTTACTCTTGCGTCGTGCTACCTGCGAACCTGCACCAGAAGGAATGGGATGAGACATGATGTCTCAGTGAGCTCCAGCCCAACCTACTGTTGGCAACCTCGGGGACACCTAGGGTCGTCATGCACTAACTCTTGGCAATCTCGGGAAAACCTACGATCGCCGTCAATCTCTACATATCTTGCGATCAAGGGAAGACTAGGATCGCTATATGTCTTTATCTTATACTTAACATATACATAAACTCATAATTAGTGATCGGGGATATCCTAGATCACTTTCTGATATCTGATGACTACTTTGTCATAATTTCATATAATATACATCTTTCTCATCATAAGTTAGAAGTTAGCGTTGAACATACATTAGTTATCTTGGTTTATTTCATGGAGTGCATCCGGGTGGAGTAACCCCGAAGTACATCTCCCTGCTACCGGTGAAAATTCCTATCATATCAGGCTAACACCGGACTCCTCTTACTTTTGTGCGGCTATCCTCGCGGATGGTAACTCCACCGTTCCAGCTTTATCCGGAACCCCCTGTATTCTAACTAGCGAGAAGACAGGAGACACAATATAACATTTTAATTAACTCTTATGTGTGGCTATCCTCGCGGATGGTAACTTCACCGTTCCAGCTCGCCAGAACCCCATGTGTTCTAACTAACGAGAAAACAGGAGACACATTAAATCTTTAAATGGATTCTTAACTTGATTAGTATCTTAACTTGTATGTGGTCTTGACATTCCAACTAGCGGGAATTACAAGAAACACGTCTCAACTTGGTCTTATCTGAATTCTTGATCCTTGAATGTTAGAAACATTCCTTGAGCTTTCGTACATTAATTGTGTACATTCATCTTGCTATCCTATCATAGGATCTAGACATATTGTTATCATATGTCGTGCTTAGGGCTTATTAACCCATCTGTAATAATTTCCTGTTCCTCTTACCTGAAATTCTGTGGATAAATTACACATCACTTTGTATGATACATATATTTATCCTAGGTTAATCCTTGAAGGCTCTTGAGTAATCTATGTTCCAAGGCATTTCAAAGATCAATGGCATGGCACAACTATTAGTTAAGAAAAAGGCATCCTGGGTCTGAGACTGAAGGTTCTGTGTCTGAGGTTCAGAGTCTGAGTCTGAAGCCAGAGTCTGAGTACTGTTCACTCTGTGATCGTAGCAGAACTCAGAGTTCAGAAATCGTGTTTTAACTTCAAAAATCTTGGTACCTAACTGCCCAGTGATCTTTGAGACATGTCAAGGACTCATTTTAATCTATAAAAACATATTGGAATCAAGAATTAAGCAAGAATTAAGCATATGTATCAAAAAGGGGAAAAACTATCCTTTTTCTCTAAAATCTTAGAATTGAGTTGCAATTCTCACACAATATAACCCAAAAAGGATTAAACTACTCTAAGGAACTCACTTAATACTTGCTGATCTTGTCAAGCTTCCTTTTACCAAAACCCTAGCTTTGGGGTTCCTCCTCTAGACTTGGTTTTTCCTTAGTTCCTCTTGCTTCAATCTTTCCCAAAAGCTTGCTTGCTTGCAATTCAAGGAATTAAGGAAGGAAATTGATAGATAAAAGTTGGTGGTGGTGCTGGCCGAATTTCTAGAGAGAGAGGGAGAGGAAAATATGAATTCTAGAGAGAGAAGGTAAATGAGGAAATGAAGAAAATCTTATCTTTCCCCTATGTAAAGCCCTTCCATCTCATAATTACAATTTTGCCCCTACTGGCTCGTAATTCCTCTGATACTGATAAAAGTTATGACTACGCGGGATATTACACTCTACCCCCCTTAAAGAAATTTCGTCCTCGAAATTAGAATTTACCTGAAAATAGATGCGGATAGTTCATTTGCATCTCTGATTCTAGCTCCCATGTAGCTTCACCATCGGGAGAACCTTTCCACACCACCTTAACAATTGGATTTTCTTTGTTCCTCAAGGACTTGACATCGCGTTCAATAATCTGTTATGGTTCTGGCTGAAATGTTAGATCTGATCTCAAGTCTATAGTATCCAACTCTACTGGCTGATAAGGATCGAGAATAAATTTCCTCAACTGAGAAACATGAAACACATCATGCAATCCTGACATAGCCGGTGGTAGAGCCAACTGATAAGCTGTCGGTCCGACACGTTTGAGTATCTGAAATGGCCCAATAAACCTCGAGCAAAGTTTCTTTGTTCTGAAGACTCCTCTTAGACCTAACTTAGGTGTAACTTTTAAGAACACATGATCTCCCACTTCGAACTCTAAAGGCCTTCGCCTCTTATCCGCATAACTTTTCTGGTGGCTATGTGATGTTCTCATCTTATCCTGAATGGATTTAATCTTCAGAGTAGTCTCCTGAATAATCTCTGGACGCATACGCTATCACATTATGTCCTTGCATGAGTAAACTACCCAGTCCCTTAGAGGATGCATCGCAGAAAACAGTGTAATATCCCGCTTAGACGTAACTTGTATCAGTGTTAGAGAGATTGCGAGTAAGAAGGGCGTAAGTGTAATTTCGCACAAAGGGCTTTAGATAAGCATGGCAAGGAAAGTTTTGTCATTTTCATACAACCTTTCTCTCTCTAAGTGGCTGATTTCTCTCCCTCTCTCTCTAACCTTGCGCCATCCTTCCTTTGTACTGCAAATCATCATCTTC
Organism: Medicago ruthenica; assembly: GCA_018208015.1. Taxonomy (NCBI): domain Eukaryota; kingdom Viridiplantae; phylum Streptophyta; class Magnoliopsida; order Fabales; family Fabaceae; genus Medicago; species Medicago ruthenica. Next base: position 100,246,463 of record CM031373.1, on the reverse strand, counting down.
CTTCCTTTCAAACTTCTTGAATCATAAGCAAGCTAGCTTTGGGAGATTAGAGCAAGAGAAAGCTAAGGAAAAACCAAGAAAAAGGAAGATTTCTCAAGTTGAGGTTTTGGATTTGAAGCTTAACAAGTTATTACCAGCTTTAGGTGAGCTCCCTAGGGTTTTTAGAACCCACCTAGAGTGAGTTACATGAGTAATTCAATTTCATGTTATGTTATGGTTTTTACCCTAATCCCTTTGCTTGCTAATTCCTTGCTTATACATGCTTTAAATTATCAATTTGTATTAGAAAATAATTCCTAACATCATTGGGATGCTTGGGTAAGTTGGATTGAGCTAAAATGGTGAAAAAATACGATTTGAACAATTTCTGCACTGTCATGGTCGCTACAGCGACCAGTCCGTCGCTATAGCGACCAGGCACATTTTCAGGTTCTGCCTACGGTCGCTATAGCGACCAGCCCATGGCTATAGCGACCACACCAGAACAGCTCATGACAGTTGAGCTGTTTTGGGCGTTCTGGGGCGCGTAGGCGAGGTTTTTCGCAACCGTTTTCTCCAAAAACATTTAAGAATCAATATCCACCATTTTAACTCATCCAAAAGGCTTTCAATGGATGAGATATTAAAGGAGCAAGGAATACGCAATGTATGGGAAATGCAAGAACAAGGGTTAAATGAACAGGAATTTCATTACAATGAATAAGTAAGCCCTAAGAACGGCATATGATAACGATATGTCGAATCCTTTGATAGGAAAACAAGATTTAAGAGTATGAGGGTAAGGATTAGATGGATAAATCCATTACATGTGAGTTTGTAAACTCTTAAGGAAGGCATACGACTTTGATAAGTCAAGAACCTACATTAGGTAAGCAAGATTAGAGATGTATTCGGTTTAGAATACAAGGATAATAGGAATGTGTCAGTACATTCGGGGCCTCAGATAGGCCTAAGGGGGTTCAAATACCCAACATGTTTAGGTGGCTTATGAGAACGATAAGCTTAGAACCTTATATTATATGTTAAAGTTATAGGCGTGTTCAGCAGACTCCGGGATTCGCCGGATGGGACTTCTCCGAGAGGATTGTCCCACGTATGTTACAGTTATAGGCATGTTCAGCGAACTCCGGGTTACGCCGGATGGGACCTCTCCGAGAGGGTTGTCCACATGCAAAATTAAAGAGGAATCCGGTGATTAGCCTCAGATAGGAATTTTCACCGGGTTATAGGGAGATGTACTTCGGGGTTACTCCACCCGGATGCACTCCGTAAAATGAACTCAGATAATAATGTTTGTTACACGCTAACATCTAACATAATATCTGTTTATGTGTATTATGTTTTATAGTTACAGGCAGAATTATAGTTACAGGTAGATTACAGTTATAGTTATAGGTAGATTTATATCCTTTGTGGATAAAGATAAGACTTGGCGATCATAGTATTTCCCAAGATTGCCAAGGTAGGCATGGCGACCCTAGGTTCCCTGCGGTTACCAAAAGTAGGTTGGGTAGAGCTCACTGAGACATTATGTCTCATCCCTTTCCTTCTGGTGCAGGTTCACAGGCAAGTTCACAGGCAGCACGCAGCAAGGGTAAGGAGAAAGCTTTGGACTGATCGTGCTGATTTTATGTTTTACAGTTTAACTGTTTTCCGTTGTTGTACTTATGATGTACATGTATCAGAGAGATGTTTGTATAAACTTTGGATGTATTAATACTATGTGGTGTATTATTATGAGATGACTTTTATGTTGTAAAATTGATGCATCCAGTACGAAATTTTAATACTCGTATAAGATCCTAGGCAATCTTTATATGGGTGTTACAATTTGGTATAAGAGCAGGTCGATTCAGACCGTGCCTTGGGTCATTAATATACAATCTAAGTATGTGGATCTCTTGAATCCAGGACATTATTCTAAATGTTATATCTAGTTGAAACTGATCACTTTGACTTGTATATGACAGTTAGGGTAAGATGTATGGGAGGAGAAGAGGTCCAGGTAGGCCTAGAAGGAATCATGCTAATGAAGAAGCAGGAGGAGACCATAACATAGATTTTTGGGCTCAGATGATGCAACAGCCAACAGGCGTTGCAACAACAATATCAAGAGCAACAAGCTCAGACTGCACTACAGCATCAACAGATGATGCTTATGATGCAGCTGCAAGCCCAACAACAGGCCCAATCTCAGCATCAGTGGATGGAGATGATGCACCAAGGGCAAGGTGCTCAACAGCAGCCTCCACCACCACCAGTTGTAGCAAATCCGTCTTTCCGGGAATTTAATAGGAATCACCCTCCTGAGTTTAATGGGGAAGGTGATCCTCAGGAAGCCAAGAGATGGCTGAAACAGATTGAGAAAGTGTTCCGGATGGCGGAGTGCTCAGAAGATAATAAGGTATTGTTAGCTACCAATCAGTTCAGAGGCGCAGCAGAAGATTGGTGGGAATCTGCTCAGCGCAAAATGATAGCAAATGACATTGAGATAAGTTGGGCTAACTTCAAGGAAGCAATGCTAGAGAAGTATATGCCGATGTCATACAAAGTTGTTGAGTATTTTGGAGTTGGTTGCATATTTTGGCAAATCCAATGTGTTAAATAGAAGCATCTCCATGTTTAGAACAAGTCTTCAGTTACAAAAAATTGCATTTGAAGCTGTTCAGAAGCACTTTTGGCCTTCAAAAGCAGAAAATTCCTTCAGAAGCACTGTAGCGCTTCAGAAGCTGAAAACGTGAGTCTGAAGCATCAGACGCACTGTAGCAAGTGTTGACTTTTGTTGACTTCTTCAGAAGCTGCATTTTTTCAAGTTGTTTCTGCGCGAATCTTGGCGAGATTTATCAAGGATATATCCTCGCATATTGCTTCTAGATTGCTGGTTGATTTGGTGAAGATTTAATGAAGATTTGGTTCAGTTTTATGAAAACTCGTATTTTTCTGAAGAATCTTTCAAAGATACAATGTAGTTTTATTTAGCCATTCTTAATTCAGAAACAGATCAAATTTAGAAGATTGGGTTGAGTTTTATGCTGCTGGATGGAATCTATATAAGGAGTGCTTTGCTGCTATTCAAGAGACACGATTTAGAGAGAAAAAAATCAGAGATACTGAGTCTTAGTGTAAGTTGTTAGCTTTGTTTGTGCACCACTCATTGTTTGAGTTGGTTTAGTGTTTTTAATTGAGTTGTAATCACTCTAAGCCTGTAGGTACGAGTGCAGGTCATGTATTGAAGTGTGTTCTTCAAAACTGGGTAATTTTTTCAGAACTAGGTGTTAGTTCAGGTTTGTTCAAGTGACTGGGATGTTACTTGAATAAGAAGTTAGTGGACTCTAATACTCAAGAGTTGGGTAGAAGTCTGACTAGGTGGAAGTTGATTGCTTATGATAGGAACTGGGGGTCAGTGTCTGAGTCTTAAGGATTAATTCCAATAGTGGATTTCCAGGGGTATTTATTCCAATAGTGGGGGCCAGAAATTTCAATTGGTATCAGAGCAGGCACCCTGTCTGTGTTTTGGGTGAGTTCCAGGGGTATTTATTTCTGGCAAGTATGGATAGAGAAGGAGGCTATGTCAACAGACCACCCCTACTTGATGGCAGAAATTATGAGTACTGGAAGTCCAGGATGTGTGCATTCTTGAAATCTATGGATAGCAAGACCTGGAAGGCTGTTCTGAAGGGTTGGGAACACCCAGTTGTGACTGATAAAGATGGTAAGAAGACAGCAGTTTTAAAACCAGAAGAAGACTGGACTAATGATGAAGATGCCTTGTCACATGCAAATTCCAAAGCCCTGAATGCTATTTTCAATGGAGTGGATAAGAATGTTTTCAGGATGATCAAGCAATGCACAATTGTTAAGGATGCCTGGGAAATTCTCAAGATTGCTCATGAAGGCACCTCAAAGGTAAAGCAGTCCAGACTCCAGCTTCTGACAACAAAGTTTGAAAATCTCAGAATGCTGGAGGATGAGAATATTCAAAGCTTTTACATGAACATTCTGGACATGGCTAATTCCTTTGAATCCCTTGGAGAAAAAGTTGCAAATGAGAAACTTGTTAGAAAAATCCTCAGATCCTTACCCAAGAGGTTTGATATGAAAGTAACTGCCATTGAAGAAGCACATGATATATCCAGCATGAAGGTTGAGGAACTGATAGGTTCTCTTCAGAACTTTGAATTAAGCAGAACTGATCAGAAGGGTAAAGGTGTTGCATGTTGCTGATTCTGAATGTGTGGATGATGATAGCTCATCAGAAGCTCTTGTGCTGCTGAGTAAACAATTCAAGAAGTTCCTGAAGCAGAAGACAAGAACTGATGACAAAAGCAATCAGTCAAAGAAAGTTCAATGTTTTGAATGTGAAGGCTATGGGCATGTCAAGTCAGAATGTCCTAATTTTCTCAAGAAGCAGAAGAAGAGTCTGACTACTTCCTGGTCTGATGATGACTCAGAAGGTGAAGAGAATAAACCTGTCAATGCTTTAACTGGTAAATTCTGGGCTGATGATCAAGTTATGGGTTTAGAAACTTGGTCAGAATCTGAAACAAGTGATGAAGAATCATCCTCTGAAGTTCTGGCTGCCTGTCACAAAAATCCAGCTGAGTTTTGCAGGAAGTTGCAATGTCAATTTGTTGAAGTGTGCAAGCAGATGGAAGAGCAGAAGAAAACTAATACTCAACTTCAGATTGAGAGGGATGAACACTTAGAAAAGATTTATGTTCTCAGTAATGAGGTAATCCAACTCAATTCACAACTTGATCAGATGAAAAAGCAAGTTAGAATGTTAAATCCTACTACTGATAAGTTGGAGAAAATTTTAGAGAATCAGAAACAAGGAAAAATTGGTTTAGGTTTTGTTAATCAGACTCAGAATACCAAACAGATGAATCCAGTTAATCAGTTTGTTCCTGCTACTCAGACTCATGATTCTATGGTTGGAACATCAAAGAGGAGACCTCAGAAACAAGCACAGATGCAAGGTCAGAAACAAGTTCAGATGTTGCCTCAGAAGCATGCTCAAGTGCAACCCCATAAATGTTTCAGAAACAAAAAGAGGAATCATACTTGGGTTTGTCATCATTGTGGTAAAAAGGGTCACATTAAACCTTTTTGTTACAAGTTGCATGGTTATCCCAAACATTTGCAACACAGAAAAGTTGAACCAGCTGTGAACAAGAGCAAAATCAAGAAAGTTTGGAAACCAAAGAGTGAGGTGTTGCTCAGAGTCTGAACAAAGGAAAAGGAAAGGCTGTTGCTGATGACAGCAAGCCAATTCCTGTAGCACAGAAGAATTCTGGTGCTGGACCATCCAAAATCTGGAGCAAAGTTCCTGTTCCTGATCAGAAGGTTCTATTTTCTTGTGAGTCTGAAGTTGCTAGAACTTGTGTTCAGAAAAGAGTGGCTGATTTTGAGAAACAAATTGCTGGGAGAAATGTTTTTGATTGTGGTTCTTCAAATGTTTGTCAACATAAGGACTTATAGCAATTAAAGCAACCTGGATGTGAGGAAGATAAAGTATCTGCCAGTTGTGCTAATGCTAAGTGTGTTCCTGATCCTGGGTCTGAAGTTGATGCTGGGACTGATTCTGATGATGTATGTGCAGTTTTTAAACCCTATGTTAAGTCTGAAGTTTGTCATAATTTTGTGGCTAAAAGGGGGAGAAAAACCTGTGCTTGAGCTGTTCAAAGTGTATCTGGTGCAGAATTCATATGGTTCAGAAGCTGTCTAGATTTATTCAGAAATTGAGTGTTTTGTTCAGTGTTCTAAACCATTGCAGTGCACATGTGTTTGAGGGGGAGTGTGTGTCTCAGGGGGAGTACAAGGTTATTATATTCCTGAGTGTTGGTGTGTTCCAGAAGTTTTCAAGTTCAGAAGTTACTTGTTTCACAAGTTACTGCAGTTCAGAATTAAGGGGGAGTTTTTATGGAGTAATGTTGAATGCTGAGTTGCAGGGGGAGTATTGTGAAGCTTCAGGAGTGTTTGTGATGATCAGGAGTTGATTAGTGACTGTGTTTTGTGTGCTTCAAGTTGATCAGAAGCTGCAATGTGTGTATCAGTGTTCAGAAGTTGAAACTGATTGGTTTTGTATGCAAACATAACATTTGTCCGCTGCTTATCTTTGTGCTGTGTGGATTTTGTGGAGTTCTTCATTGCTGAGATGGTTTATGCTGGTTTGAAGAACTTGGTTGTGTGAACATTGGTTTTAGCCAAAAATTTGCCAAAGGGGGAGATTGTTGAGTATTTTGGAGTTGGCTGCATATTTTGGCAAATCCAATGTGTTGAATAGAAGCATCTCCATGTTTAGAACAAGTCTTCAGTTACAAAAAATTGCATTTGAAGCTGTTCAGAAGCACTTTTGGCCTTCAGAAGCAGAAAATTCCTTCAGAAGCACTGTAGCGCTTCAGAAGCTGAAAACGTGAGTCTGAAGCATCAGACGCACTGTAGCAAGTGTTGACTTTTGTTGACTTCTTCAGAAGCTGCATTTTTTCAAGTTGTTTCTGCGCGAATCTTGGCGAGATTTATCAAGGATATATCCTCGCATATTGCTTCTAGATTGCTGGTTGATTTGGTGAAAATTTAATGAAGATTTGGTTCAGTTTTATGAAAACTCGTATTTTTCTGAAGAATCTTTCAAAGATACAATGTAGTTTTATTTAGCCATTCTTAATTCAGAAACAGATCAAATTTAGAAGATTGGGTTGAGGTTTATGTTGCTGGATGGAATCTATATAAGGAGTGCTTTGCTGCTATTCAAAAGACACAATTTAGAGAGAAAAAAATCAGAGATACTGAGTCTTAGTGTAAGCTGTTAGCTTTGTTTGTGCACCACTCATTGTTTGAGTTGGTTTAGTGTTTTTAATTGAGTTGTAATCACTCCAAGCCTGTAGGTACGAGTGCAGGTCATGTATTGAAGTGTGTTCTTCAAAACTGGGTAATTTGTTCAGAACTAGGTGTTAGTTCAGGTTTGTTTAAGTGACTGGGCTGTTACTTGAATAGGAAGTTAGTGGACTCTAATACTTAAGAGTTGGGTAGAAGTCTGACTAGGTGGAAGTTGATTGGTTAGGATAGGAACTGGGGGTCAGTGTCTGAGTCTTAAGGATTAATTCCAATAGTGGATTTCCTTCCTGGATTGGTATCCCCCAGAGTAGGAGGTGTTTACTCCGAACTGGGTTAACAAACCTGTGTGTTTTTTTTATTTCTGCACTTTTATTTCCTGCTGGTTATCTGCTTTTAATTGTGCTTAAGTTTCTGTTCTGAATCTGTTACTTTTAGTTCATAACCTGTTATTCAGAACCAGTTAACTCCTAATCATTGTCCAGCCAGAAATTTCAAAAGTAAAGAAAGAACAAGAGTTCCTTGAATTGAAACAAGGTGGCATGTCAGTCACTGAGTTTACTAAAAAGTTTGAAGAGTTGTCATATTACTCCACCCACAACGAGTATACCGGTAATGAGAATTGGAAGATGAACCAGTATAGGCGTGGGTTGAGAGGTGAAATTGATACAGCAGTGAGCCTTCAAAGAAATACCAGCTATGATGAAATGGTTCACGACAGTTTAGTTGCTGTAGCGGGTTTTGCCAAGACCGCTAAAGAGAAAGCTGCAGTATTTGAAAAGAGAAAGGGAAAGTTTCAAGATAGGTACCATGAAAATAAGCCTAAGGGCTCTCCTAAGAGGGGCAAACAGTCGTTTTCACCGAAGGCGGGTACCACTTGTAAATACTGTGGGAAATTACATTACGGTGAATGCATGAGGCGTACAGGTGTGCGTTTCGGGTGTAGGCAGCCGGGGCACGTTTTAGCAAATTGTCCAGAAAGAAAGAGTAGGAGTGGAGCTGAGGGTACTACTACAAGTAAAGGCAGGGTGTATTCCCTTGATGGTCAGAAGGCTTTGGCCAATGAAGATCTAACTGCTGGTATGTGTTATCTAGGCCAGAATCCAGTTAAAGTACTTTTTTGATTGTGGTGCAACATGTTCCTTTATTTCATACAAGTGTGTAGAAACACTACAGTTATCTATGTCACCATTGATTCCTCCTATGACTGTATCTACCGCTACAGAAGGTGGAGTCGTAGCTAGATTTATATGTGAGAATTGTCCGATCACTGTATCTAGCAAGACATACTACATAGATTTGGTGTGTCTTCCCATGATACAACTTGATGTGATCCTAGGAATAGATTGGCTTTCTGCTAATCATGTGTACATTGGATGTGCGGAAAAGTGTATTTTTACGCCTACAAATGATACGAGTGAAGGTGTGGCTTTATCAGAATTAATTAATCGCACTTGTCATACCCCATTTTTTGACTCATATTTTTCTTTGTTTTATCTTTTATTATTTCATCATTTATTACTTTTTATTTATTGGATTTTATTTACACTTTTCACCATTAGCATTACTATCATTTTTATTAAATATTATCATTGTCATCATTGATATTAATATTATTGTTATTATATTTTTCATTTAATAATATCATTATTATCTTTTATTATTAATATTATCATTATTTATAACTACTAATATTATTAACCTTTTTCATCATTTTATTATTTTCATCTTTATTACTATTATCACTACTTTTTTGTTTTCATCATCACTTTCATTATTGCCATTATTTTTTATCATTTTTGGGTTTTTATTTTATTTCAAAGAAAATACAAAAAATTCAAAAAAAGGGGAGTTCGCACTGCGAACTCTGCGAAATTTCTGCAGAATTTTTATTTTTTGATTTATCTTGCTTTTGTTTTCATTTTAGTTATTGTTATTATTATCTATTATTGTTATGATCATCAATTGTGGCAAATTGACTGCACAAAGCAAGAATCAAGGTGTGACATTAAAGGTAAAGGTAAGAAGGATTTTCATCCAACCTAGCATGTGCTCAATCAAATTGGCTGCCCTTGGTCAGCTCTTGTCCCTCCCAATTGACCTATCATCCAACCTGAGCTTGCCAGCCAGCTGCTTGATCCCTTTCCTTCCTTATTTCTCCACCAAAACCAGTCAAACTTAAGTGGTTTTGCTTGCAAAAAAGCTGTTTGGTGTGCCCTGTTTTCAGCTGGATTTCTCCTCCCACACACTAGCCCACATGCTCATTTTGCTTCCCCCAACCTCTCTGTACATGGCAGTACACGTTTTCATTGCTTGGCCTTCCAAGATTGCAAGGATTGATCCCAAGAATCACACAATTTCAAGCTGCCCTGTTTTTCAGTTTTTTCTCATCATTACCTTCTAGAATCAGCTGCATTTGTGGCTGAAATCAGTCAAGGTCTTGACCCTTGGCACAAGGCAAAGCAACTTCTATCCTTTAGCATTAAATGCAAAGTGATTTAGCCTGGATTTAGCCCACAAACCAGCTAGGTTCTAGGATTTTGTTCATCATTACATAGATCTTGCATTTTGGCCTATAAAAGGAATGCCAAGGCACAAGGATTTCACACATTGATACACCAGCAAAAAACAGCCATACACACACACAATACACACGAAATTTACACCCAAAAACCATTACATTGCAGCATCAAAAACAGTTCATACCCAAAGCAAAACCAATTAGAGTTGTTTGTCCATAACCTCTAATCAATCAAGCAAGCCACTTCCTACCTCTTGCACAAGCATTGCTAGGAGTTCTATAAGTATCCTATAGCCTTTATCTTTCATTTTGTTTGCTGTTTGCATCATTTATCTTGTTCAATTTCATTTTGTGCACAAAAACCCCTTTTGAAACTCAAAAGGAATCTCAAAGTGACCAAGTGCTAAAACTGAGTTTTTATACTCCTTTTTCCCCAAATTTGCAAAGCTTTTTAACCCCCTTAAGGTTCTGAAGCTTGCTCAGGAGCAGTTTCTAAACTTTTGTTCAGAAACAGCTTCTGAGTTCAATTTTTCGCATACTTCGCAGAGCAAAGTATTGCTCGCAGAGCGACCACATCAGAACCTGACTTCGCAGAGCCAAGTTCTGGTTGCTCTGCGAAGTATGTGAAACTCAGAACATGAATCAGGCTTCCAAATGCCAAACTTAACTTGCTCACTCTTTTTAAACCAAACTCGAATTGAGCCGAACTTGTGCACTTTCCAAATTTATGCATGTTTTATGATTTTGTTCATCTTTCAAACTTGAACTACGCTTGTTCTTGCGTTTCAATAACTTAAGCAACAAGTATTGTTCATGATTTTCAATAAACTCAAACAACAAATTTGTTCGTGTTTTCTTTTTTTACAACTTTTCTTTAAGTTTCCCAACCAAGTGTTTTGGTTCCCTTTGAGATTTCTCCGGGTTTCAACAAAACAAACTTGAATGAAAAGGGAATGGCTTGACGTATGTCTCCCCAAACCTCGGTTGCACGAATGCGTGACGTATGTCTCGTCGTTCGGGCAATCGTCATTCCACCTTTGACGCGTCTAGCATGCTCAACCCTTCTTTGGTCCTCCGTGACCATTTTTAACCTTTTCTTGGCCCGCGTGGTCAATTCGAACCTTTCGCGCCTTTGCGCGTCTCCTTTTTTTTAACTTTTTACGCCTCCGTGCGTCTGCCTTTTATCTTTAAAACTTGTACGCTTTGTGTGAGTTTATCGCCTTAATGTGCGTTTGTTCCTTTTGTCATTTAAACATTTTACGCCTCTGTGCGTCGTCATTATCATTTAAACTTTTTACGCCTCTGCGCGTTGTCAAATCTTTTTTTAATTAAAACGAACCAACATACAAACTTTTTCTACCAAAGAACTACGTACGTTTTGAATTCTCCTACTACCGGGAGATACGTAGGAGCAAGATCGACATCTTGTTAAGCCCATTAATAAAAACTTTCTTTTTTCCCCTTCGTTTGTTTTTATCTCTTTTTTCCCTTTATACCATATTTTCTTTTTCCCTTTTTATATATTCAAACACGCAAGTAAAACTTTGAAAACATTTTAAGCCTAAGCCGACTAAGAGGTTCCCGTTGAGTACAACAGATGTGAGGGGTGCTAATACCTTCCCCTCGCATAATCGACTTTCGAACCTAAAATCTTTTTCAAAGGGTAATTTCGAACTTTTTTCCTTTTCTCCCCGAAAAATTAAAAGTTCAGTCGTGATTTAACATTAGTGATTCAACGCTTCCCAATAGCTTGATATCCGAAATTCGACGCGACAAAAATGGCGACTTCACTAGGGACATGCATAAAACACTTTGTTTGTGTATGACGGGTCAAGCCTATCTTAGTCGACTTTTAGGCTAAAATGTTTTATTTTACTTGCGTGTTTTTAGCTTATTATCATTATTTGTTTCTATTCTCTTGCTCTATATTCATATATTGCATATTGCTACATATCAATATATATCAATTGTGGGGATGTTACTTGAGCGATGTTACTCCACATTGTTCGGGTTAATGCCGGACGTGTGAGGCTCTCTACCCGAGCTTGAGAAAAAATTAAGTTAGAATGGTGGTTGTGAGCGGAAGCCCGCGTCGACGTATGTCCGTGAGGTAGGATGCCAAACCCCGCCTAGAGGAGATTTCCACTTGGAAGGTATTGAAGTCTTGCGTGCAAATCCGCAATGGACGACCTTAATTCCATGTGGGATCCACGACTCTAGGGACCTTTTCAGGAAATCTCATCTTTAGAGCCTACATGTGAGGATGGGGGGAAGTTTTGAACCTTCATATACCATACATATGCATACCATACATTTGCATCCATAAAAATGATTTTTTTGCATATGCATTTTCAAAAAAAAAGGGGCATATTTTGTCATATACATCGCATACATGCATTAACATCATGCACAACATGCATACATTCGTTTTTGAGTCCAAAACTCGTTTCCCTTCTCATCACAAGGATTTCTTACAATCCGAATTGAGTCATCAGTGTTCGCATTTCATTCGCAACACTACATCCCTGTCAAGGAAAGTGGCTCGTCGTCCCAGAGCAACCCACACATATAACACTAGACCCCCCGGTTGTACATGGGGCATGCCATTCAACTTTGGTGAGGAATTCATCCATATTCCCACTACTCATCAAAAGATTCTGGTACCTCAACCCGAGGTTACCTTCCTCCAGGCTACTGCGACCCTTTTCCCCAATTAACAAAAGCCCAATTTTCATTGGCATTCCCACTCACAATTCACAATCAAAGCCCGACCTTGATCGGCATCCAATGGATTGATCCAAAGCATTCAGCCACAGATGTATGGTAATGATAAGATTTGATTGATTTGCGCAAAGCCAAGGTACATGTTTCCTGTTTTTCTAGGATTAAACTTGGAATGAGAACATGTACTTAGTACAAAAGTTATATCATACAGTTGGTGTTTTTGATATGTTTATTCGGTGAACCATTTAGAACTAGCCAAAATGTGAGGAGGCCTCAAAATCATTATACATATGCAGGAAACCGGCATTTTTGTTAACTCGATCTTTTTATGTTAAATCTGAACGTTGTTTTAAATTGTATGAAAGCATTGGCATGATCGAGGCATTTTTTTTATAATGAGTGAAAACACTTGACCACAAATAGGCCACCCTGTGAGAAGTGAGTTTGTGTTAACCCCTTTGAGCCTAACAAATTAGAATTGTTAACTATGAACTGCCAACTTTCATAAGCTCAACTGCTTAATGAGATTGCCGGAGTTTGTAAAAAAAAAATTCAGTTCATAGTTAAATCATCACTGAACTCTGATAATTTTCTGTCAATTTTTGAACCCTTAACCATCATGATTATTGTCCCTTGCCAAAAGAGAAAGGAACATTCAATTAGGGTATCATCCTTGATTCAGTTAAAAAAAGGAGTTTGTGAAAGTCAAGTGATGGCGAATTTTGTATTTGGTCTTGACAACAAAAAAAACAAAAAAAGGAAAGAAAGAAAGAAAGAAAAGAAAGAAAAGCAAACCAAGAAAAAGAAAAGAGAAAAGAAAAAAGAAAATCAATAAATCGAAGAAGTTGTCAAGATCAGAGGAAAATGATTGTAAATCACCGAAAGTTGTGATTTGGATAAGAAGGAAGAGGGTAAATTAGAAAGAATGTTCCTTGTTGCTTGGCCTTTTGAATTCAATTTCCCCACATATGACATTTCTTTTGTAACCAAGCCAAATTACAACCCTCGGAGACCTTGTGATCAATGCTTCCATGCTTTTAGAAACGATGATTAGATGGACACATAACTCGATCGGAATGTTAACAAACTTGCCGGATGAGTGTTCAATACCCCTTACATTAATATTCAATTTGTTCATTTACTTAAATGAGTGATAGGTTGGTTCATTGATAAATATATTTTTAACTTGAGTTGTGCGATATAACTTTTGTGTTTGGTATTTGTTTCGAATTTTTCAGTGCAATCTCCGATTAATGGGAGCATTAAAATGGCATGCGCAAATTTCATATGAATCATTACAATCATAAAGCCCGACCTCGCTCGGCATCCAATTATAACCAAAGCCCGACTTCGCTCGGCATCCAATCATAACCAAAGCCCGACCTCGCTCGGCATCCAATCATAAAAGCCCGACCTCGCTCGGCAACCAATCATCAAAGCCTGACCTCGCTCGGCATCCCATCAAAGCCCGACCTCGCTCGGCATCCAATCATAACCAAAGCCCGACTTCGCTCGGCATCCAATCATAACCAAAGCCCGACCTCGCTCGGCATCCAATCATCAAAGCCCGATCTCGCTCGGCATCCAAACATCAAAGCCCGACCTCGCTCGGCATCCCATCAAAGCCCGACCTCGCTTGGCATCCAATCATAACCAAAGCCCGACATCGCTCGACATCCAATCATAACCAAAGCCCGACCTCGCTCGGCATCCAATCATCAAAGCCTGACCTCGCTCGGCATCCAATCACCAAAGCCCGACCTCGCTCGGCATCCAAACATCAAAGCCCGACCTCGCTCGGCATCCAATCATCAAAGCTTGACCTCGCTCGGCATCCAATCATCAAAGCCCGACCTCGCTCGGCATCCAATTATACAAGCCCGACCTCGCTCGGCATCCAATCATAAAGCCCGAACTCGCTCGGCATCCAAACCATCAAAGCCCGACCTCGCTCGGCATCCAATCATACAAGCCCGACCTCGCTCGGCATCCAATCACCAAAGCCCGTTGTCGCGGTGATTTTTGGACATCAAGCTATTAGTTAGCGTTGACTCGCAATTTTAAGTTTCACCACCGATCTTTTATTTTTCCGAGGAAAAGGGAGAAAGTTCGAAAAACCCTATTTTTTAAGAGATCAAAGGTCCGGGGGTTGGTTACGCAAAGGGAAGGTATTAGCACCCTAAACGTCTATAGTACTCTATAGGAACCTCTTGCTTATTTTTATCTTTATGCTAAATGATTATTTGCTTGTAAAATAAATACTTAAGTGTAAAGGATTAAAGTGAGAAAATTAAAAGAAAGAAAATGTTTTGGTTATTTTTATTGATTTGGAAAGACAAAGTCTTTTGCCTACGTACCCGAGCGGGATCAAAATCTCGTAGTTCGGGGTAAAAAACTGAGTGATTGGTTTTGGTTGATTTTAAAGTTTGAAAAAGGTTTTAAGAAAGATGAGAGGCCGTAAAGGCATAGAAGGATAAAAGGAAGTGAGTTTGATTGATTTTAAATTGAAGAAAAATGCTTGGATTGATTAAAGATTGATTGAAATTTGATTAAGAAAGCAAAGATAAAAGATTAATTTTTTTTGAAAATTTTTGATTATAAAATGTTTTTGGGTTTTGACTTTTTTGACTTTTTTATGAAAATTTTGATTAAGTCCTAGGGTCCTGAGACTAAGTTATGCTGAGATATCTAAACGCACCGGATCCCTCGAAATGACGTTGGATCAAGTGAGGGTCCTTTTCCTCGGATACGGTCCAAAATTACGATATCGTCCTCGACATAAAGCATAAAAAATAAATGTGGTGTCGGTGCATATTCTCATTTATATCTTATTTACATTAGACCTAGATACATTCTAATGGCAAGAAAATAAATGACAAAAAATAAAAATTATATTAAAGTAAATATGCTAAAAGAAATAAAAAATGCATAAAATGTAAAACAATAAATAAATATGGTGCTTAAAGTAAATAAAAAAAAATAAAAATGCAAGGCATAAAATAAATATGATGCTGAAAATAAAATAAAAATGCAAGACAATAAAAATAAACATGATGCTAAAAGAAAATAAAAATGCAAGACAATAAAATAAATATGATGCGTAAAATAAAAGAAAATAAAAATGCAAGGCAAAAAATAAATATGGAACTGAAAAATAAAATGCAAGACTGAATATTAAATATGGTGCTGGAAAATAAATAAAGAAAATAAAAAATGCAAGGCATAAAATTAAATATGATGCATAAAATAAAAGAAAATGGAAAATGCAAGACAAAAAAATAAATATGATGCAATAAAAAAAAATAAATAAAAAATGCATGGTACTGGAAATTAAAAGCAATAAGTAAAGTGCATAAAAATAAAAGAAATAAAAAAAAAGTGCAAGAAATAAATAAAGAAAATAAAAGAATAGAGAGGAAGAAAAGGGGTGCAGAAGTAATAGGGGGAGTGCAGAAATTAAAAGAGTAGAAATCAGAAAAAGAAAAGGAAAGAGGAGAATGGGCCAAGTCCAAAAAGCTGAGTCCAGGGAGAACCGGTCTGGTTCGGTCCGAAAGAACCAGACCGGTTCAGCAGTCTATAAAAGTCAGAACCTGGTTTTTTAATTCATTTTTTCTCTTACTTTCTCTTTCTTCTTTTCATCCTCTCACTTTTCTCTCACGTTTTTTCTCATTCTTCTCTCTGTATCTCACATCCACTCATTTTCTTTTCTTCCTTTCTTGTTTTCTCACATCCACTCACATGTCCTCACCATTTTCTTTTACATCCTCTCCCTTTCTCTCAAGATCCTTCACGTTTCATCTTCCTTTTCTCACTTTCACATGAATCCGAAAAAAAAAACTCAAAGCAAAAACTAGATCTAGGTTCGAATCGTACCCTTTTGTGTTCTTGAGGCGAGGCTTTGAATTTATGTTGCGATTTCCACTGTTGGTATTGAGTTGATGGTTCGATTTTTGGCTTTTATTTGCGATCTGGACTTGTGGTTTGATATTAGTATGGATTCGGTTTTGATTTGTGTGGATGGTTATGAGTTTCGTATGGCTGTGTGTTGTTTATGTGATACTTTGATTTTTTGGTTTTCCGGTGGCCGGAAATGGATTATGTTGGTGGTTGTGGGTGGTTCAAGGGTTGAGGGAGTGGTGGCTCTGATTGGTACTGTTGATTGTACTGTGACTGATCTGTACTTTTTTCGTGAACAGTGCTATTTATAGTAAAATAATGGGTAAAAACGCAAATGACAAAATTGCCCCTCTGGGCCTGGACTGATTTGGACTTAAAATGACCTAAAATGAATAAAATCAAAACCATAAAAAACACAGTAATAAAAAAACGAAAATAACAAATTAAAAACTAAAAAAGGAATAAAATAAAAAGGAAATAAATAATAGTAAAAATAAAAAGAAAAAAATAAAAACAATAATAATAACAGAAAATAAAAATAATAAAACGGTTGCCTTCGGAACAAAAATGAGGTATTTTAAAATACCTCCCTGCCGAAATTTCGTCTGAAACGACGAAAATTTCCGGCCTAAAAGACGAGAGAAATGAAATAAAAACGGGTCAAAAATGGGGTATGACAGATGCCCCTATTTAAGTTTCTTCGTTACGGAGATTTAAAAGTGAAATTTTAAAATCGACGGGTCGAAGAGACTTAAATACAAAGTACACCATTTTTGACCCGTTTCAAATGCAAAATGTTATGAATGCAATGTTATGCATGTAATGATATGCATGTAATGTTACGAATGCTCGCGATGCAAGTATGAATGCACGACGGCGAAGATGACCCGACTGGGGACAACAAGACAAAAGGATTGTAATATCCCGCTTAGGACCCCAAGTATTTATCAGTATTAAGATAATGTATCAGAGGTGTTTTGAGTAATGGCATTTGGTAATTACCACTCATGGGTATTATATATATGACAAAAGTCATTTTCCATTCATTCTACAAACTTCTTTCTCTCTCTAGAACAATTCCTCTTCCTTCTCTCTTCTTCCACTCATGCGCCCCTCCCTCCAATCCTTCAACAATCATTAAACTTCACCCCCAAACTCTCCATCTTCATGCAAGCAAGCAAGTTACTAATTTTTGAGCAAGAGGAAGCTAAGGAAAAAGGGGCAAAAAGCTAGGGTTTTGAGATAAAGGGCAAGTAAGCTAAACCAGCACCAAATCAAGATTAAGGTGAGCTCCCTTGAGGTTTTAGAACCTCTCTTTGTGAGTTTTATAGAGATTTCCTTCATAGTCAAGTTTTATGGTTTTACCCTAATTTTCTATACTTGCAAATTCCTTGCTCAAACATGTTTTAAACTATCAATTTGTAATAGAAAATCATCCCTAGCATGTTTTGGATGCTTGGGTATCTTTAATTGGGCAAAAATGGTGGAAAAACACATTTTTATACATGTTTATGCTGTCACGGTCGCTGTAGCGACGGGCTGTCGCTTGTAGCGACCAGGTTCTGTCTGTCTGCGCTTGTAGCGACGGATCTGCGCTTGTAGCGACAAGCCTGCGCTTGTAGCGACAAACTGGGCGCTTGTAGCGACCAGGTTCTGTCTATCC
The DNA here is from genome assembly GCA_018208015.1 of Medicago ruthenica. Lineage (NCBI taxonomy): Eukaryota > Viridiplantae > Streptophyta > Magnoliopsida > Fabales > Fabaceae > Medicago > Medicago ruthenica. The sequence continues at coordinate 100,228,824 of CM031373.1, read as the reverse complement.
GCGCTTGTAGCGACGGATCTGCGCTTGTAGCGACCAAGCCAGAATATCTCACTCAGTTGGGCTGTTCTGGGGGTCCTGGTGCGCGCGGGCATGGCTTTTTACAACTGATTTCTTATAATATGTTTTAGAAACATTAACCACCATTTTAACTCATCCAAAGTCTTTTAATGATTGAGAAATTAGAGGAGCAAGGAATGCGCAAGGCATGGGAATTACGGGAAATAAGGTTATATGAATAGTTAAACCCTAATAGCGGCACATGACAACGATGTGTCGAATCCTTTGATAGGACAACAAGAATTATAGCAAGAGTTCTAGAACCTACTTTAGGTACAAGGAATCATAGAGGTATTCAGTTTAGAATACGAGGATTATAGGAATGTTTCTACAATCATAGTCACAGATAAGGTTATAGTGTTGGTTCTCCAACGATTATAGGCGGCTTATGCAAACGATAAGCCAAGAATCATAAGTTATAGATTATAGTTACAGGAAGGTTATATGTTCATAGTTACAGATTATATGTTCATACGTTAAAGTTAAAGAATTAAAGATCAAAGATATTGGCGTGTTTACACGTTTCATAGTGGCGTGCTTGCACGTTTTACAGTGGCGTGTTCATCAGACTCCGGGATTCGCCGGATGGGACTTCTCCGAGAGGGTTGTCCACACGTTTTATAGGGAGTCCGGTGTTAGCCTGATATGATAGGAGTTTCACCGGTTTATAGGGAGACGTATCTCGGGGTTGCTCCACCCGGGTGCCCTCCGTAAAATTGAACTCAGATAATTGTTTGTTCAACGCTAACAGCTAACATAAAACTGCTATCGAATTGTTTATATGTTTTATAGTTATAGACAAAGTTACAGTTACAGTTATAGTCACGGGAAAACTCATAGTTATAGTTATAGACAGTCATCAGAAAGTGATCCTAGGTTTCCCCTCGATCACAAGGTTAAAGTTATAGGCAGATTACAGTTATGATTATAAATAGTCACAGCAAAGGTTATAGGCAGTTCAAGTTATAGTTGCAGGAGGATTTATAGTCATAGGCAGATAAAAGACTTGGCGATCATAGGAAATCCCCAAGATTGCCAAGGTAGGCATGGCGACCCTAGGTTCCCTGTGGTTGCCAAACAGTTGGTTGGGTAGAGCTCACTGAGACATTATGTCTCATCCCATTCCTTCTGGTGCAGGTTTACAGGTAAGTCAGAGGTTCGTGATGGAGATCTTCACAGAGATACTGGATGGAGTACGGTTGCTCGTTGTGTACCAGCTCAGAAGCTTGATGGATATAGTATAAGTATTGTATAGTATTGGATATTTGTACAGACGAGTAAACTTGTGTTCACTCTTTTGTGATGTATTATTATTATTATTGAAATTTTTAAATGTATCCAGTATCAGTTTAACGCACATGCTAATATACTAGTTAAAGTTAGTATGGGTGTTACAATTGGTATCAGAGCAGGTCGATTCAGACCGTGCCTTGGGTCATTTAAGATTCAATAAAAGTAGTGGAATCATTGGGTTCCGGATGTTGTTCTAAATGTCACATCTAGTTGAGCCTGATCAACTCAGTCTAGTATATGACAGATAGGACGAATATCCGAGAGCTGAATGTGACCAAGGAGGAAAGAAGTGTACGAAGGGTAAATGTTAAGACGAATTTGGCAAAGTGTTTAATGCCAAAGGATGGTTTCTAACAGTGAAGTAACTGAGCCAGGTAATGGCAAAGTCTCAGAATTATAAGAGGTATTTAAGAGAAGGGTCAAGTACCTTAACTAGTTGGACGCATCCTTGAGCGATGCTTTCTCCGAGGTGATGTGTAGAGTAAGGGATTATAGAATACTCCGAAGAATGATTTGGAATCCTAACGGGAACCGTAATTTGGAAAGTTAAAGTTAAGGGTTGATTAGAGTTTTAATTCCGGCTGCAGATGCAGAGGATTGTGATACCAAACCCAGCGACTTGGAATAAGGAATGAACAGTTAATTATTGAAAACTCTGGACTTCTAGTGAGGTACAGTGTGTAAGGTGGAAGGACTTGCACACTTTAAAAGGATGAGATTTTAATATCCGACAGTTAAGAGACTCATTTATGGATTAAGCGAAATATCGGGCAGATGAACCAGATTACCTTCCTTTTTATGAGTCGTCAAGATGCTTGGTATGAAGAAACGCAAGTTTAGCGATAAGCGAAGTAAACCCCCTGTAAGGGTATGAAATAAAGGTTGAATCTTATGTCGTCAGATTATAGCAGGCCGGTTCCGAGGATTTAACAGGAATTAGTTGAGAACTATAGTGAGGCTCTGGCAACAGGAAGAACGTCACCTACATATAAGTTACAGTTAAAGTATAGTTGAAGTTAAGGAGTTCTATATTCTCTTTCGATGGGCTCCTTGCACACGTATTCGGGTAAGCCGACAAAGATCACACTATGTGGGTATGTGTTAAGATGGTAGAAAATACATACCTTGGATTGTTCGAAACCATGAAGAGGGCAACGGTCGAGAAGTCAGATGGACTATTATTCAGATAACAGGATTAGAATGGAATTGTGAATACAGTAATAAGTTATAGGGAGGATCCAATGGAAAATGTTAAGTATTGAAGCTTACAGATTTATTAATCGGATACTCGAAGGGGTGTAGTATGTGTTAGAATTTACAAGAGAGCCGGTAAAAGTTGAGTTTTATCCAGACGGATTATTTCTGGAGAAACCCGAGGAGTAACCAAGAGTTATGCTAGAGTTTTGTGGACCTAAGTTGTCTTGGGAAAAGGTCATAGAATGTTTCTAGAAGTTACCACAAGTAAATAACGTATGGACTTAAGTTGTTTTAATAGGAGCATCATTGGGCTCGTATTATTGTTGAAGACTGTTTACAGGTTTCGGCGTAATTCGTGAAAGTAAGAATTTTGTATATGTTCGCAAGGAAATGCAAAGTCAAGCGTCTAGCAATCAGTGAGTTTAACAGGTGAATTAAACCACAAGAGAAGTTTTAATGTAAAATGGTCTTACATGGTAACTACGAAGTTATAAAGTCAAAGGATTGGCCAAGGAGAATTTATATGGTAATAGTGATCCCAAAGTGAATTGTTTAAATCAGAGTTGCGCAGCGGAGAAGAAACCCAATTATGAGTTAACAGACAAATCAAAGCTGAAGTTTAGAGAAAAGGATGTTTGTGAAGCCCTTGCCAGATGAATTACAGGAAGGGTATTCAGAGATTAATTCTCAAGTTACAGAATGATTGTAAGTAGTGATGACTTGAACTTATCATCAGTTCTAACAGGAGATTTTAATAGATAAATCGAGGGATGTTTCAAACCTCGAAACTCTTGAGATAAGAGAATCGAAGCGGTTTGAGAAATTAAAGGATGTATTTATGGCACGCAAAGGAGGCCACATTTCATACGGTGATTTAGCTTTTTAGCTCGGTAACTTAAAGTTAACTTGAGAAGTGAGTTTAACCAAAGAGGAACTATTCAGTGGCATGCAGTTATTCCGTATCGTATCCACGTTATGCTAGCATGTCGCATGTAACAGGCATGTAACAGGTTATGATTAGTATTATATATACTGATCAGGCAGAGTTTATGCTACTTAGATAGTAGTGTAACATTTTTATAGTCATGAGACATGTGTTAGTAATCGTGGTACGCAGTCGGTAATGTTTTAACAGAAAAGTCATATGCATAACAGGGTTGTTGTTATTGAACAAATCTCAGTTGAGGAGTTCAGAAATCCTTGAACTTAATGTTAACAGTTAAAGGAAGGAAATGTTTTACACAGATCAGAGGATTACTCATAGTTTACAGTGAAAGGCTACATGAATTAGAGTTATGAGATAAAGGATTAAGAGTTTTAAAGTGCTGTTTTGACAGCGATCAGGATAGAGTTTTCTTTTCGAAAACAAAGAATGTCTTTTGACAAGTAAGTTATTACGACAACGGAATGCGACCATAACTTACGTTATGGGATTGTGAATGTTTAAAGGATACAAGGATGAATTAAGAGTCAAGAGAGCGACTTTGGTTGACGTGGTTTGTCTCAAGTATAGTTTTATTAACTATGATGTCCCGTTAGTTGGACAATGATGATGCCATGTGCCATGTATCCGGTAGTGGTGAACACGTACTCGATCGTGTATGGAAGCTATGTGTTATGGACTATATTATATGATGATATGTGGGACGACTTATGCCACACGTCACTTATACTGGATTTTCGTAAGCTTGAAAGTATTGTAAAGAAGAAGGTTCCTAAGACCTTTTGGCTACATGATATTGTTGATTATTAATTGTAGCATAACCGACTTGTGTGATTTCTCGAGCTTTAAGGATTCCCGCAGTGGGAATGTGAGCAATGCTCATGGTTGTAATAATTGCTACACCAGGACTACAGAAAGAAAGGAACGTAAACCATAAGTTCAGCCACCACCTTATATTTGAATTGTGAAGAATGTTACGAGTGTAACAGTAAAAGATCGTTTTGCGAGGCGAAAGTTATAGACAAAAGTTCTTTGAACTAAAAGCAATGTAATAGATTCCTCGGAAAGTTGAAATAATTGGGGAAAACAGAATGACTCAATGTCTTCAGGTTAATATGAAAATTGTCAATTAAAGAAGAACTGATAGAATTCAGTAAAGGAAATCCGAGACTTAACAATTTTACATTGGATTAGTAAGGAAAATGTCGAACAGAGATCATAGTCAGATATTATGGATATGTTGGTTCGGATAACCTCATATCCTACTACGTAAGAATTATGTAATGCACCACAAGCATCATAGTTAAAGAAAAGATTATTGAGCATACTCGACTTATAGAGTTGGAAAATCCAAGGGATTCCGATAAGCAGGATGCATTGAAATTTGGGCTAGTAGAGAAGGTAGTATAATAGATTCATTCACAGACGATAATGAGTGGATTCTAAATTTCGAGGACGAAATTTCTTTAAGGGGGGTAGAGTGTAATATCCCGCTTAGCACCCCAAGTATTTATCAGTATTAAGATAATGTATCAGAGGTGTTTTGAGTAATGGCATTTGGTAATTACCACTCATGGGTATTATATATATGACAAAAGTCATTTTCCATTCATTCTACAAACTTCTTTCTCTCTCTAGAACAACTCCTCTTCCTTCTCTCTTCTTCCACTCATGCGCCCCTCCCTCCAATCCTTCAACAATCATTAAACTTCACCCCCAAACTCTCCATCTTCATGCAAGCAAGCAAGTTACTAATTTTTGAGCAAGAGGAAGCTAAGGAAAAAGGGGCAAAAAGCTAGGGTTTTGAGATAAAGGGCAAGTAAGCTAAACCAGCACCAAATCAAGATTAAGGTGAGCTCCCTTGAGGTTTTAGAACCTCTCTTTGTGAGTTTTATAGAGATTTCCTTCATAGTCAAGTTTTATGGTTTTACCCTAATTTTCTATACTTGCAAATTCCTTGCTCAAACATGTTTTAAACTATCAATTTGTAATAGAAAATCATCCCTAGCATGTTTTGGATGCTTGGGTATCTTTAATTGGGCAAAAATGGTGGAAAAACACATTTTTATACATGTTTATGCTGTCACGGTCGCTGTAGCGACGGGCTGTCGCTTGTAGCGACCAGGTTCTGTCTGTCTGCGCTTGTAGCGACGGATCTGCGCTTGTAGCGACAAGCCTGCGCTTGTAGCGACAAACTGGGCGCTTGTAGCGACCAGGTTCTGTCTATCCGCGCTTGTAGCGACGGATCTGCGCTTGTAGCGACCAAGCCAGAATATCTCACTCAGTTGGGCTGTTCTGGGGGTCCTGGTGCGCGCGGGCATGGCTTTTTACAACTGATTTCTTATAATATGTTTTAGAAACATTAACCACCATTTTAACTCATCCAAAGTCTTTTAATGATTGAGAAATTAGAGGAGCAAGGAATGCGCAAGGCATGGGAATTACGGGAAATAAGGTTATATGAATAGTTAAACCCTAATAGCGGCACATGACAACGATGTGTCGAATCCTTTGATAGGACAACAAGAATTATAGCAAGAGTTCTAGAACCTACTTTAGGTACAAGGAATCATAGAGGTATTCAGTTTAGAATACGAGGATTATAGGAATGTTTCTACAATCATAGTCACAGATAAGGTTATAGTGTTGGTTCTCCAACAATTATAGGCGGCTTATGCAAACGATAAGCCAAGAATCATAAGTTATAGATTATAGTTACAGGAAGGTTATATGTTCATAGTTACAGATTATATGTTCATACGTTAAAGTTAAAGAATTAAAGATCAAAGATATTGGCGTGTTTACACGTTTCATAGTGGCGTGCTTGCACGTTTTACAGTGGCGTGTTCATCAGACTCCGGGATTCGCCGGATGGGACTTCTCCGAGAGGGTTGTCCACACGTTTTATAGGGAGTCCGGTGTTAGCCTGATATGATAGGAGTTTCACCGGTTTATAGGGAGACGTATCTCGGGGTTGCTCCACCCGGGTGCCCTCCGTAAAATTGAACTCAGATAATTGTTTGTTCAACGCTAACAGCTAACATAAAACTGCTATCGAACTGTTTATATGTTTTATAGTTATAGACAAAGTTACAGTTACAGTTATAGTCACAGGAAAACTCATAGTTATAGTTATAGACAGTCATCAGAAAGTGATCCTAGGTTTCCCCTCGATCACAAGGTTAAAGTTATAGGCAGATTACAGTTATGATTATAAATAGTCACAGCAAAGGTTATAGGCAGTTCAAGTTATAGTTGCAGGAGGATTTATAGTCATAGGCAGATAAAAGACTTGGCGATCATAGGAAATCCCCAAGATTGCCAAGGTAGGCATGGCGACCCTAGGTTCCCTGTGGTTGCCAAACAGTTGGTTGGGTAGAGCTCACTGAGACATTATGTCTCATCCCATTCCTTCTGGTGCAGGTTTACAGGTAAGTCAGAGGTTCGTGATGGAGATCTTCACAGAGATACTGGATGGAGTACGGTTGCTCGTTGTGTACCAGCTCAGAAGCTTGATGGATATAGTATAAGTATTGTATAGTATTGGATATTTGTACAGACGAGTAAACTTGTGTTCACTCTTTTGTGATGTATTATTATTATTATTGAAATTTTTAAATGTATCCAGTATCAGTTTAACGCACATGCTAATATACTAGTTAAAGTTAGTATGGGTGTTACAAGGATACCCGAGTCTGTTGAAAGAAACGGGGTCCGACTCCACTGGGGTCACATGGTTTTACTGGGGATAAATGTCAGCTGTTCGGGTTATTGCCGAACGAGTCAACTGACGACAAAAGATAAAGGTAAATGCTGGATGAAAGGTAAAGGCTGGATGAAAAGTAAAGGCTGAATGAAATTTAAAAGCAGGATGAAATTTAAATGCTGGATGAAATTTAAAAGCAGGATGAAATTTAAAAGCTGGATGAAATTTAAAAGCAGGATGAAATTTAAAAGCTGGATGAAATTTAAAAGCTGGATGAAATTTAAAAGCAGGATGAAATTTAAAAGCTGGATGAAATTTAAAAGCAGGATGAAATATAAAAGCTGGATGAAATTTAAAAGCAGGATGAAATTTAAAAGCTGGATGAAATTTAAAAGCAGGATGAAATTTAAAAGCTGGATGAAATTTAAAAGCAGGATGAAATATAAAAGCTGGATGAAATTTAAAAGCAGGATGAAATTTAAAAGCTGGATGAAATTTAAAAGCAGGATGAAATTTAAAAGCTGGATGAAATTTAAAAGCTGGATGAAATTTAAAAGCAGGATGAAATTTAAAAGCCGGATGAAATTTAAAAGCTGGATGAAATTTAAAAGCAGGATGAAATTTAAAAGCTGGATGAAATTTAAAAGCAGGATGAAATATAAAAGCTGGATGAAATTTAAAAGCAGGATGAAATTTAAAAGCTGGATGAAATTTAAATGCTGGATGAAATTTTAAAAGCAGGATGAAATTTAAAAGCCGGATGAAATTTAAAAGCTGGATGAAATTTAAAAGCAGGATGAAATTTAAAAGCTGGATGAAATTTAAATGCTGGATGAAATTTTAAAAGCAGGATGAAATTTAAAAGCCGGATGAAATTTAAAAGCTGGATGAAATTTAAAAGCAGGATGAAATTTAAAAGCTGGATGAAATTTAAAAGCAGGATGAAATATAAAAGCTGGATGAAATTTAAAAGCAGGATGAAATTTAAAAGCTGGATGAAATTTAAATGCTGGATGAAATTTTAAAAGCAGGATGAAAATTAAAAGCAGGATGAAAATTAAAAGCAGGATGAAATTTAAATGCTGGATGAAAATTAAAAGCAGGATGAAATTTAAATGCTGGATGAAATTTAAATGCAGGATGAAATATAAAAGCAGGATGAAATTTAAATGCAGGAACTTGCCACTGACGACAAAAGACTGGATAAGACAATGCAGAAGCTGTTCGATAAGGAACTGCCACTTGGCGAAAAGAGGATGATATCTCAGGATGAAATACTGGGGATGACATTTGGGGAAAGAGAGGGTTACAAATTATTCACGATTGATTGATATGGAAAGATAATTGAAGACAATATTCAGGGTGGTTAACGCAACCATGATGTTGTTTGTATGCATGAATGCGTATATGCATGAATGTATGAATGCATGTATGATTTATGTGACTGTATGACTATACGAAGGATTAATTTGTGTGATAGCGTAATTGATGAATTTGATGAGACAAGATTGGATACGACACAGTACAAACACTCGGCAATCTTTATGGGGGATGATGCCATTGGAGACATATCAAATCATTGACGGGGTAATGCCCACCATATGCAACAAATGATGGGGAGTAATCACTTCCTGGGGAAGACGGTTACAAATTATTCATGATTGAAATGAAAAGATAATTGAAGCAAGACTCATGATAGTTAATGCAGCCATGTATGCATGATATTGTCTTTATTGTATATGCATGAATGTGTATATGCATGAATGAAGACACGACTTGTATGACTGTATGGATGATTGACTTGTGTGACTGTATGAGGGATTGACTTGTATGACTGTATGGATGATTGAATTATGTGACTGGATGACTGATTTGTATGATTGTATGAAGGACTGACTTGTATGACTGCATGTAGGATTGACTTGTATGAAGGTATGAATGATTGACATGATGAGACAAGATTGGACAGGTAAGATGGAAAGTGACCCGACGTTGCATCACAAACACTCGGCCATCTTCAATGGGGATGGTGCCACTGGGGCACATCAAAACAAAGACGGGGTAAAGCCCGACATAGGCAGCAACTGATGGGGAATAAACACTTCCTGGGAAGAGCGTGCTAATCCAAAAACCTGGTAGAAGAACTGGTGCTTCTATGGTCATGCTTATCTTTTGTTTTTTGCTTTTCTCTTTTTTTGAATCCCTAATTTTTGCCTGGATTGCCTTTTCAGGTTTTCAGTCCACCGGGAATATATTCTTTTGTATGCCCCTAATTTTTGCCTGGACCGCCCTTTCGGGTTTTCGATCCACCGGGACGCTCATTTTTGCCTAAGCCGCCCTTTCGGGTTTTCGACTTACCGAGCTGTTTTTTCTCTTTTTCTTTTTCTCTTTTTTCATATATTTCTTTTTGTATTCTTTTTTTTTAAGCAATTGACCGTGTTCAGCCTGCAAGGTTTATCCGTTCTCAAGATAGATGTTGACGCACCCTTCACTTATTCATGAGTTCAAAGAAAATGTGTTTGTTGTTTGTGCTCTTCAAAAAGACAAGAAAAATATTTATGATTTTGAAGAATATTTTGTTTCAAGCACTACCATCAAAAATAGAAGAAGTTTTTTTTTTTTTATAAACTGAATAAATAGGAATTCCAAATGAAAGGCAATAGGCTCAAATTTATTTAAAAGAGTGGCGACCCGCCAATGGCATGGCTCCACGGATCTTAAAAAGTTTGGAAAACGGTAAGTATAAGGGGAAGGTACATTGAACACAATAACCGCTATTTTCCCTGACAACTTTGAATTCCACTGTTTGGATGCTTCAGATTCAGAGCTTCTTTGACATTTGATTGTGCCCCAAGTGAGTAGAGATCAGACCAATGCAGTTACTTTGTCTTTTGATCCTTAATTTTTGCATAGATCGCCCTTTCGGGTCTTCGACCTATCAGGATGATTATTTTCTGTTTGATGTCTCTAATTTTTGCCTGGACCGCCCTTTCGGGTTTTTCGATCCACCGAGACGCTCATTTTTGCCTAAGCCGCCCTTTCGGGTTTTCGACTTACCGAGCTGTTCTTTTATTTTTTAGACAAAGTATTTCTTGACTGCATCGGCGTTCACAGGACGAGGGAGCTCATCACCATCCATTGTCGTAAGAGTTAATGCGCCACCGGAGAAAGCTCTCTTGACGACATATGGACCTTCATAATTAGGCGTCCGTTTGCCCCTGGAATCAGGTTGGAAAGATAAAACCTTCTTGAGCACAAGATCTCCTTCTTGGAGCACACGAGGACTGCCCGTGACACAAAGCATTCATGCGTTTCTCTTCAATCAAGTTTGAACTGATCATATTCGTTTTGACATCATTCAGCCTCTGATAATTTGGCTTCCATTAGAACTTTCGTACCGTATTCCAAAGGGAAAAGGGGTTGCCCTTGTTGAGGTACACACTGAAATACGATATCCGTATAAAAGCATTCTGTAACATCTCATGCGTGTCCTTGTAGGTGGTTACCATCTTCTGCACCATCTTTTTGATGTATTTTCCTTTTGTTTTTTTTTTTTGCTTTTGTTGCTTTTTTGCTTTTGATTTTTTTGCTTTTGTTTTTTCCTTTTGATTTTTTTTGTTTTGATTTTTGCTTCTTTTTTTGTTTTTTTTTTGTAGCTTCGATGGCACCATTCATCTGGGATTTGATCAGGAATACGGTAGTGTCCAAGTTGATCACTTTCAGTGCTTCTTCATGAGGCTGAATGATGTTCTTTTTCATATTTCTGTAGCAGAGAGATCTTTTCGAGAATTCCTTTCATCCTCTTCCTCTTCAGCTTCGTAAACAGGGAACAAAAAGTCGGGAGAGAGCATAGGGTTAAAGTGTTCAACGGGTTTATTGGTGTTCAGATTTACATATGATTGATGATTAGTTTGAATGAGTGAACAATGCAGATTTTTTGAAATTGATTGGAAATAAAAGTAAAAATGAAATATTTTTGGGTTTTTTGTGTTACCATTTTCCAGAAAAAGCTAAGAATAATAAAAAACATAGTCGGGAACAAACGACTTCTTATTTGATGATGGGAATGCATGAAACAAAAGCCCTAAACAAGTTCACTTTCGTCTCGGGCGGACCGAAAGGATTTTTTTTTGAAAAGGCAAGACAACAAAACACATTACTTGGACCTATGAGTAGCTGAGGGAATGTCAATCAACGATCCAATTGCAGTAAACCCTCCTTGTGTTTGCACGAGTGTTGTAGGTGCGAGTCGGTTTGTAATGAATACGACGGGCCACTTCCTTTGACTGCGGCAGATTGACCTTTTATTGGTGAACACAAAGTAAGACTCGATTTGGAAACTATGAATGCAAGATGATGCATGGTTATGCTTATGCAAAAAAAGTTTTGTTATCGAAGGACTTGTCGAAGTAATTATAAACATCATAGTTTTGAATGTTTCATTTAAAATGTTACAAACAATCCCCTTTTTGGAACAAAGCCAAGGGATATGCTCAGAAGTTCAACAGTGGAAATCTTGAAAAAGTCCCGATATTTCAAACTTGAGGATGCCGAATGATCTCCCATAACGAGTTTGGAAAATTCTCCGGACTAGTCATTAAAGATCCTAGCTTCCTTAAGTTTGTCAAATCCGGGCTTTTGAAATTGTATTTCTGAGTGTTTCTCTTTGTGAAGTTCATTCTTACGATGTTTACAACAAAACTTGTCTAAGTCCTTCGATACTTGATGGAAAAATGTTTATGAATGAATGCATGCATGCATGATTATGCTAAAGAGCGGAGAAAACATGGTGAGGTTAAGTCCATAGTGTTGGAGCCAAGGGTAAACACGCCATTTGGTAAGGACTATGGTTTCACATGTACCTGTATCACGGGTTCTACCAAGTTCCCAAAGTCCTCAACCCCTTCCAAATATCGTCGGGTTACGAGATTGACTCCCGATCCGATAATATTTGTAAGAAAGTCTCGTTTGAGTGTAGTATCGCGTATCAACTAATTCAAGATTACTCTTGGTTAGCCACCGCACTACGTCCTAAAGGCCAAGATGGGTTAAAGGTAACTAAAGGTCCTCAACTTCATAGGTCACTTGAAAATATCCATGCCGGACACGACTTACTCATGTCAACATAGTAATACTTCCAAGATTCCTCCGTTGAGTGGGGTTATCACATGTGTCACATCCGAAATTTACCCTCGGAAAGCCACTATGATTATACCACCGTCCTATCTTATGTTTCCCTCAAGTCCGGGTGTAGGACTTATCTCACCACTCACGTAAAAAGATAAACACTTAAGCACATATTTACAATTACAAATAATAACAACGCATAAAGATAAAGAAAAGCAAGATAGGTTTAACCCACTTAGGATTTTGGTCCCCAGTGAAGTCGCCATTTTTCTGTCGCGGTGATTTTTGGACATCAAGCTATTAGTTAGCGTTGACTCGCAATTTTAAGTTTCACCACCGATCTTTTATTTTTCCGAGGAAAAGGGAGAAAGTTCGAAAAACCCTATTTTTTAAGAGATCAAAGGTCCGGGGGTTGGTTACGCAAAGGGAAGGTATTAGCACCCTAAACGTCTATAGTACTCTATAGGAACCTCTTGCTTATTTTTATCTTTATGCTAAATGATTATTTGCTTGTAAAATAAATACTTAAGTGTAAAGGATTAAAGTGAGAAAATTAAAAGAAAGAAAATGTTTTGGTTATTTTTATTGATTTGGAAAGACAAAGTCTTTTGCCTACGTACCCGAGCGGGATCAAAATCTCGTAGTTCGGGGTAAAAAACTGAGTGATTGGTTTTGGTTGATTTTAAAGTTTGAAAAAGGTTTTAAGAAAGATGAGAGGCCGTAAAGGCATAGAAGGATAAAAGGAAGTGAGTTTGATTGATTTTAAATTGAAGAAAAATGCTTGGATTGATTAAAGATTGATTGAAATTTGATTAAGAAAGCAAAGATAAAAGATTAATTTTTTTTGAAAATTTTTGATTATAAAATGTTTTTGGGTTTTGACTTTTTTGACTTTTTTATGAAAATTTTGATTAAGTCCTAGGGTCCTGAGACTAAGTTATGCTGAGATATCTAAACGCACCGGATCCCTCGAAATGACGTTGGATCAAGTGAGGGTCCTTTTCCTCGGATACGGTCCAAAATTACGATATCGTCCTCGACATAAAGCATAAAAAATAAATGTGGTGTCGGTGCATATTCTCATTTATATCTTATTTACATTAGACCTAGATACATTCTAATGGCAAGAAAATAAATGACAAAAAATAAAAATTATATTAAAGTAAATATGCTAAAAGAAATAAAAAATGCATAAAATGTAAAACAATAAATAAATATGGTGCTTAAAGTAAATAAAAAAAAATAAAAATGCAAGGCATAAAATAAATATGATGCTGAAAATAAAATAAAAATGCAAGACAATAAAAATAAACATGATGCTAAAAGAAAATAAAAATGCAAGACAATAAAATAAATATGATGCGTAAAATAAAAGAAAATAAAAATGCAAGGCAAAAAATAAATATGGAACTGAAAAATAAAATGCAAGACTGAATATTAAATATGGTGCTGGAAAATAAATAAAGAAAATAAAAAATGCAAGGCATAAAATTAAATATGATGCATAAAATAAAAGAAAATGGAAAATGCAAGACAAAAAAATAAATATGATGCAATAAAAAAAAATAAATAAAAAATGCATGGTACTGGAAATTAAAAGCAATAAGTAAAGTGCATAAAAATAAAAGAAATAAAAAAAAAGTGCAAGAAATAAATAAAGAAAATAAAAGAATAGAGAGGAAGAAAAGGGGTGCAGAAGTAATAGGGGGAGTGCAGAAATTAAAAGAGTAGAAATCAGAAAAAGAAAAGGAAAGAGGAGAATGGGCCAAGTCCAAAAAGCTGAGTCCAGGGAGAACCGGTCTGGTTCGGTCCGAAAGAACCAGACCGGTTCAGCAGTCTATAAAAGTCAGAACCTGGTTTTTTAATTCATTTTTTCTCTTACTTTCTCTTTCTTCTTTTCATCCTCTCACTTTTCTCTCACGTTTTTTCTCATTCTTCTCTCTGTATCTCACATCCACTCATTTTCTTTTCTTCCTTTCTTGTTTTCTCACATCCACTCACATGTCCTCACCATTTTCTTTTACATCCTCTCCCTTTCTCTCAAGATCCTTCACGTTTCATCTTCCTTTTCTCACTTTCACATGAATCCGAAAAAAAAAACTCAAAGCAAAAACTAGATCTAGGTTCGAATCGTACCCTTTTGTGTTCTTGAGGCGAGGCTTTGAATTTATGTTGCGATTTCCACTGTTGGTATTGAGTTGATGGTTCGATTTTTGGCTTTTATTTGCGATCTGGACTTGTGGTTTGATATTAGTATGGATTCGGTTTTGATTTGTGTGGATGGTTATGAGTTTCGTATGGCTGTGTGTTGTTTATGTGATACTTTGATTTTTTGGTTTTCCGGTGGCCGGAAATGGATTATGTTGGTGGTTGTGGGTGGTTCAAGGGTTGAGGGAGTGGTGGCTCTGATTGGTACTGTTGATTGTACTGTGACTGATCTGTACTTTTTTCGTGAACAGTGCTATTTATAGTAAAATAATGGGTAAAAACGCAAATGACAAAATTGCCCCTCTGGGCCTGGACTGATTTGGACTTAAAATGACCTAAAATGAATAAAATCAAAACCATAAAAAACACAGTAATAAAAAAACGAAAATAACAAATTAAAAACTAAAAAAGGAATAAAATAAAAAGGAAATAAATAATAGTAAAAATAAAAAGAAAAAAATAAAAACAATAATAATAACAGAAAATAAAAATAATAAAACGGTTGCCTTCGGAACAAAAATGAGGTATTTTAAAATACCTCCCTGCCGAAATTTCGTCTGAAACGACGAAAATTTCCGGCCTAAAAGACGAGAGAAATGAAATAAAAACGGGTCAAAAATGGGGTATGACACCCGTCCTCGCTCGGCATCTAATCATAAAGCCCAGTATTCATTGGCACCCAACAAATAAAGCCCAATTTTCGTTGGCACCCACAATTTTAAACCAAAACCCGATTATACCCAGTGCACAAATATTCAAAGGGCCCAACCATGCTTGGCACTCCCCCCACAATTCACAAAGAGTCCAGTCATCATTAACATTCCTCAGTCCCCTACAAAAGGCCCAATTGTCATCAGCAATCCCAAACAAGATCCATGGAGCCACGCCTTTGGCAGGCTACCACCCCATTAATAAACTTTTCTTCCCAACATTACTTTACCTTTTATCAAATTCCCATTTTTTTATTTCTTTCATTCATTTTTATTCTTGATGATAGTACTTTAAAACAAAACTCTTTTTCAAAATTTATTTTGTGAGTCTTTTATCTTTTATCAATAACAAACGCATTCTTTCGAACTCGTGAATATTTGGAACGTACATCGATGTCTGTCCTTAAAACAGATAAAGCTTCGCAGGCCAAGCATGGTCAATTGCAAAAAAGGGATTCCCCAACAGAATCCTCCGTCAATCAATAGGGAATATCCCCAATGAATCGAGAGCCCGAAAGGACGATTCAGGCAAAGACTTGCCAACCAAAGCATAAGTGTTCCCGGCGGAATCATCAGTTCTTCTCCCCAGCGGATTAGCACAATCCCCAGTGGATTAACAATCTCCCCGTGAGGTATTTATCTTTTTATCAGCTATTGCGGCTTTACCCCGTCGATTTTGGATGTATCCCCTGTGGTATCATCCCCATTGAGGATTACCGAGTATTTGCAATGCGATGTCGGTCCACTGTTCATTTTACCGATCTAGCCTTGTCTCATCAAGTTTATCGGTCATACAATCAACCAAGTCAATCTTTGTCCAATCAATCGAAAGCCCAATTGTCATTGGCACCTACTCACAAAAAGCCCAACCACCATTGGCATCTAAGGCTGGATATCGATCATGCTTCCAAAATGATCCTTATATCCCCAGCGAAGTCACAAACAAAGCCCAATTTTATTGGCATTCCCCAGTGGAGTCTCAACCCCAAAAACCCAATCATCATTGGCACAACCATAACCAAAGCCCGACTTTGCTCGGCACCTAAATCATGACCCCCAGCGTCCAACATGACATCTGTTATCCCACATATCAGCATAATTCATGCATCATATCAAATTCATTCATTAACATGCATCTCATATTCATATCATGCATTCCCCACAATTTATGTTCCCCCAGCAAACAGTCAAGTGTCATCCCCAGTCTGTCTGGTCTAGGGATGTCAATCTCCTTTTTGCCAAGCGGTAGTTCTTTAACGAACAGCTTGTGCGCCTCTCATTATATTCTTATATCAAGGGGCAGTTCCTTAACGGACAGTTTGGGTATCCCCAGTACAAGCCAATCTTTCACACGACATCCCTAGTGAGAGTCATGCATTCATACATTTATACATTTATACATTCATACATTCTGTGCGCACCTCGTTTAAAAAACGCGCAAATCCCCCGAGGTCGTTCGTAAACGCTCGGAGGGCCTTGTGAAGTCGCCACCAAAGTTTTTGTGTAAAGGGAACGTTGATAAACCCTTAAGTTTTTTTTTTTTTGTTTAAAGGGAAACGATAATAAAACCCTTTGACGATGAGGAAAGGATGGTCATCGCAACCATTGTCGGGTTCGGGAGTCGATTACGCAAGGGGAAGGTATTAGCACCCCTCACGTCCGTTGTACTCAACGGGAACCTTCTATTTGGCTAAAGCTTAAATTGTTTTTAAATGTTTTGCGCGCATGCTTATCTATGTCAAAATATAATAAAGGGGGGAAAAAAGAGATGAAAACAAACGAAAGGGAAAAAAAAGTTTTTATATTATTGCGCTTGACAAGATGTCGATCTTGCTCCTACGTATCTCCCGGTAGTCGGAGAATTCAAAGCGTACGTAGTTCTTTGGTAGAAAAACGTACATGTGTTGGTTAATTTTAAATGGACGATGTTTTAACCGAATTCTTGTGATTAAAACGTAGCTTGTATGCTCGCGCTCGGGAGACTTATTAAGCGTATAGCTTGTATGCTCGCGCTTGGGAGACTTATTAAGCGTTTGTTTATGAATCGCACAAGAATTGTTAAAAGGTACGTCCGTTAGGGTAAAAGGGTTCGAATTGGTCGCTATGGGACCAAAAGAGGTGCAATGGACTCATACGAGTCAATCATTGACCGAGGAGACTCCAACGAGTCGAGGGATTGTTCGATTGATCCACTGAGATCAAGAACAGGTACAATGGACTCGGACGAGTCGAACATTGACCGAGTGACTCAAACGAGTCGAGGGATGGAATCTAGTGGCCACGGGGGACCAAAAGGTTCGGATTGACCACAAGGGGCCAAGATTTGGTTTGGTTATGGTTGGATACGTTTGAAAAGGAATGACGATTGTCCGAACGACGAGACATACGTCACGCATTCGTACAATCGGGGCAATGGAGAGACATACGTCACACCATCCCTTTTTCATTCAAGTTTTTGGGTAGAATTCTTTTAGAAATCCCAAGGTATATCAAAACATTTGGTTTGAAAACCCAAAATGGAAAGATTTAGCAATTTTGCTAGAAAACGCACAAGTTCGACTCGTTTTGCGAAAGGTTTTGAAAAGTGAACAAATTCGGCTTATGTTCATGCTTGAGTTTTGAAAATCATGAACAATATTTATTGTTCAAGTTTTAATTTGAAATGATGAACATAGCTTGTTTGTTCATGCTGTTTTGAAAGTTTAGGAACATAACTTGTTTTGCAAGTTATCCACAAAATGTCACCCGGACTTGCGAATTTTCCAATATTGTGCAAAATCCTTGAACTGGTTTGAAAAACATGAGTTTTAAAAACTCCTAGGTTCTGAGCTCTTGGGCTAGAACCTCAAAAATTGGCCATTTGGGCACCTAAACTCAGATTCTGAGTTCTGTCATGGTCGCTCTGCGACCATGACTTCGCACTGCGAAGTATGCGAATTTTTGAGTTCAGAAGCTGTTTCTGAACTTTTGTTCAGAAACAACTTCTGAACACACTCAGGACCTTTTAGGTGACTGAAAAACTTTGAGTTTTTGGGATGAAAAAGGCTGGACAAACCAGTTTTGATGTTTTGAAAACCTTGGGATTTCTTTGAAATTCAAAAGGGGTTTTTTAGAACCAAAAGGTTTTGAGCCAAAATTGCTATGCAAACACAATTGATAATGCAAAACAAAAGCCTAGAAACTTACAGAGATCCCTAGCAAATCTCCAGCTGCAATGGATTTGAATTGGTTGAAGGTTCTTGCAAGGTTTTGAATGTTGGTAATGGTTTTGAACTTTGTGAGGCTTTGTGTTTGGATTGGTTTTTTTCTGGTTGTTTGTAAGTGTTTGTAAGCTGGAATGAGTAGTGTTTCTTTGTGTGTATAATGCTCTTGAATTGCTGTTATGAGAAGTGCTTAAAACCTTGGGCATTGCCTTCTATTTATAGGCCAAAACCAAATCAATTTCATCATTAGAAATCCCCAAAATCCAGCTGATTTGTGGGCTAGGATCAGGCTGAATCCCTTTGCATTAAATGCTAATGGATAGAGGCAACCTTGCCTTGTGCCAAGGGGCAAGACTCAGCCTGATTTCAGCCACAAATTCAAAGGTTTTAGGATAGTAATGATGATGAAATAGGGCTGAATTGCAATTGGCCAAGCTTGGGGATAAATCCTTGCAATCTCAATGGTTGATCAATAAAAACGTGCACTGTGATGTGCAGAGATTGGGGGATGCAAAAGGCTATAATTGGCTGGTGTGAGAGGGTGAAAAGCTGTTGCAAAACAGGGTAGGCACTCATGGCTTTTTCAAGTGAAAAATCCAGCTGGTTTGACTGGTTTTGGGGGAAGCAAGCAGGAGGAAAGTCATCAAGCAGGTGGCTGGCAACCTTGGGGTGGTTAACATGTCACTTGGGAGGGACAAGAGCTGCCCAAGGGCAAGCCCACTTGCTTGTCACATGCTAGGTTGGAAGAAAAAGCTTCCAACCTTGGCATTAATGGCAAGTCTCTCATTTCAGGTTTTGCTTGGCCCAAATAGCCATGAATGCTGATTAAAATAAATATGTAAATGATATGCAACAAAATCAGGAATTAAATCAAAAACACCAAAAATCTGCAGAAAAATCGCAGACTTCGCAGTGCGAAGTCCTCAATTTTGAAATGTTGACTTTTCTGTTGACTTTTGTTGACTTTGACTTTTTCTCCCTCTTTGATTTTTTTGATTTTTTTGTTTTAAAATGCTTAGGACAAAATTGGGGTACTACACATTCATGCATTTGTACATTCGTACATTCAGGTGTTTGTACATTCATACATTCATGCATTCATACATACGTACATTTATGCATGCAACATACTACAATATCATTCACGGTTGCTCTAACCACCTTGAGTCTCACCAATCAATCATGAACAATTCGTGAACTCCTTTTTTCCCCAAGTGTCATCCCCAGTCTGTCTGGTCCAGAGATGTCACCTTTTATGCCAAGTGGCAGTTCAAACGAACAGCTTGCGCATCTTTTTATCATGTCTTTATGCCAAGTGGCAGTTCTTTAATGAACAGCTTGTGCATATTCCCCAGTGTTGTGCCAAGTGGCAAGTTCTTTAACGAACAGCTTGTGCATCCCTTCTCCCCAATTGAAGGGGCAGTTCTGTAAGGAACGGCTTGTCAGCCGCATCCCCAGTGTCGTCAGTGGCAAGTTCGGCAACAACCCGAACAGCTGACATTTACTTTTTGTCTCATGTCGTCAGTGGCAAGTTCGGCAACAACCCGAACAGCTGACATTTACTTTTTGTCTCATGTCGTCAGTGGCAAGTTCGGCAACAACCCGAACAGCTGACATTTACTTTTCATTTCCTGTCGTCAGTGGCAAGTTCAGCAACAACCCGAACAGCAGACATTTACTTTTTGTCTCATGTCGTCAGTGGCAAGTTCGGCAACAACCCGAACAACTGACATTTACTTTTCATTTCCTGTCGTCAGTGGCAAGTTCGGCAACAACCCGAACAGCTGACATTTACTTTTCATATCATGTCGTCAGTGGCAAGTTCGGTAACAACCCGAACAACTGACATTTACTTTTTTGTTTCCTGTCGTCAGTGGCCAGTTCGGTAACAACCCGAACAGCTGGCATTTACCTTTATTTCTTGTCGTCAGTGGCAGTTCGGCATTAACCCGAACAGCTGACATTTATCCCCCAGTGGAACCATGTTCCCCAATAAAGTCGGATCCCGTTTCTTTAACGAACCCGGGTATCCCTTTGTCTCTTTTTTATCCCCGGTGTGGTCATCTTTGTCGTCTTTGCATTCACATTTACATTACAAGCATCCATAACATTCGCATACATGCATTCATAGCATTTACAATTCAAGAAAAATATTTAGTCAAAAATGGTGTACTCTATATTTAAGTCTCTTCGACCCGTCAATTTCAAAATTTCACTTTCAATCTCCGGGGCGAAGAAACTTAAATAGGGGCATCTGTCGTACCCCATTTTTTGACTCATATTTTTCTTTGTTTTATCTTTTATTATTTCATCATTTATTACTTTTTATTTATTGGATTTTATTTACACTTTTCACCATTAGCATTACTATCATTTTTATTAAATATCATCATTGTCATCATTGATATTAATATTATTGTTATTATATTTTTCATTTAATAATATCATTATTATCTTTTATTATTAATATTATCATTATTTATAACTACTAATATTATTAACCTTTTTCATCATTTTATTATTTTCATCTTTATTACTATTATCACTACTTTTTTTGTTTTCATCATCACTTTCATTATTGCCATTATTTTTTATCATTTTTGGGTTTTTATTTTATTTCAAAGAAAATACAAAAAATTCAAAAAAAGGGGAGTTCGCACTGCGAAGTTGCCTTCGCACTGCGAACTCTGCGAAATTTCTGCAGAATTTTTATTTTTTGATTTATCTTGCTTTTGTTTTCATTTTAGTTATTGTTATTATTATCTATTATTGTTATGATCATCAATTGTGGCAAATTGACTGCACAAAGCAAGAATCAAGGTGTGACATTAAAGGTAAAGGTAAGAAGGATTTTCATCCAACCTAGCATGTGCTCAATCAAATTGGCTGCCCTTAATCAGCTCTTGTCCCTCCCAATTGACCTATCATCCAACCTGAGCTTGCCAGCCAGCTGCTTGATCTCTTTCCTTCCTTATTTCTCCACCAAAACCAGTCAAACTTAAGTGGTTTTGCTTGCAAAAAAGCTGTTTGGTGTGCCCTGTTTTCAGCTGGATTTCTCCTCCCACACACCAGCCCACATGCTCATTTTGCTTCCCTCAACCTCTCTGTACATGGCAGTACACATTTTCATTGCTTGGCCTTCCAAGATTGCAAGGATTGATCCCAAGAATCACACAATTTCAAGCTGCCCTGTTTTTCAGTTTTTTCTCATCATTACCTTCTAGAATCAGCTGCATTTGTGGCTGAAATCAGTCAAGGTCTTGACCCTTGGCACAAGGCAAAGCAACTTTTATCCTTTAACATTAAATGCAAAGTGATTTAGCCCACAAACCAGCTAGGTTCTAGGATTTTGTTCATCATTGCATAGATCTTGCATTTTGGCCTATAAAAGGAATGCCAAGGCACAAGGATTTCACACATTGATACACCAGAAAAACAGCCATACACACACACACAATACACACGAAATTTACACCCAAAAACCATTACATTGCAGCATCAAAAACAGTTCATACCCAAAGCAAAACCAATTAGAGTTGTTTGTCCATAACCTCTAATCAATCAAGCAAGCCACTTGCTAGGAGTTCTGTAAGTATCCTATAGCCTTTATCTTTCATTTTGTTTGCTGTTTGCATCATTTATCTTGTTCAATTTCATTTTGTGCACAAAAACCCCTTTTGAAACTCAAAAGGAATCTCAAAGTGACCAAGTGCTAAAACTGAGTTTTTATACTCCTTTTTCCCCAAATTTGCAAAGCTTTTTAACCCCCTTAAGGTTCTGAAGCTTGCTCAGGAGCAGTTTCTGAACTTTTGTTCAGAAACAGCTTCTGAGTTCAATTTTTCGCATACTTCGCAGAGCAAAGTATTGCTCGCAGAGCGACCACATCAGAACCTGACTTCGCAGAGCCAAGTTCTGGTTGCTCTGCGAAGTATGTGAAACTCAGAACATGAATCAGGCTTCCAAATGCCAAATTTTTGGGGTTCCAGCCCTTGATTCAGAACCTAAAGAGGGTTAAAATCATTTTTGTTCAAACCATATCCATAATATTGCATGTCTTTGGAAATTTCACAAGTTCGTGCGATAGATTTTGAGTAACTTGCTGTTAAGTGCCAGAAAGTGGATAAAATGCTCATTTAATTTAGGCACTTATGTTACTTATTTCACAAGTTACCATAGGATAAACTCTTAATTTATCATTAAATATCAAACTTGTGATCCTATGCCTTACCCCATGTTATTATGCAGGAATTTCATGCTTGAATCTGAGCTGAGCAAAGAACATGAAGTTTTGATCAAAGCCATCGCTAGAAGCGCACGCTTCCTCGCTACAAGCGAGGATAGGCAGGGAATTTGGAGACTTCATCGCTTCAAGCGCCAGATGCCACGCTTCAAGCGAGCTTAGGCAGGGAAATTGGAGAGTCCATCGCTACAAGCGATGGACCGGTCGCTTCAAGCGACCAAGGGCGGTTTAAGGTTCCATGCTGACGTGGAGCTCTCCCATTGGCCAACAGACTTCATCGCTACAAGCGACCAGCTCATCGCTTGTAGCGAGCGTGCAAAATTTCAGTTTTATAAAAGCATTTCTAGCTCTATTTTCAGAGAGAACTGGATCATTGATTTTTTCCATTTTTAGGGATTGCTTTTAATTCCGTTTAGCAATAGTTTAGGACTTAGTTTTAGGGCTAGAAGCTATGATCTTCAAGGAGCAAAAAGATTGAATTGTGGAATCAACCAAAGGCTTTGGGAAATCAAGACTTGGGTTATGATCTTCATCTTTTCTCTTCTCTTTTGTATTGTTGTCATGAAAATGAACAACTAACTTCCCTTTGTTGGGATTGGAGATAATCTTTCTAGCTTTGATGTAATACATGATTATGTGAATATATGATTTAGCAATTTATGTGTTTATGAAGTTATTCTTGCTTTTCATTCTCATGCTTGATTCAATTGATATTGACAAATACTTTTGAATCTATGTTTAAGAATAATCTTCTATCAAAATAAGAAAATCTAGAAATGGATTTGGGTTTTGATAATCGCATAAAGTTTCTGATCGTAATGCTTTCGGATCGTTTGATTGATTGGGAAATCGTCGATTAAACGATACGATCGATTTCACGATGTCATTTGAGAAATCAATGACGTTGTCGAGCGATACGTGATATTTTCGCTAAAACGCTAAAATTCATATGCATGATTTATAGATTATATTCTTTGCAAGATTGATGAACTCTAATTCCAACGCTTTGATACCCTATTACTTGTCATTTTATTTCCGCAATTAAATTCCATTAGTTTATGAACACAAGTTACGAAACCCTTAACTCAAAACAATACCGATTGTTGAACGGTTCGAAGTAACGCACCTAATCCCTGAGGAGACGATAATTGAAAATACTTACTTTTGTTGTTTGAAATACTGCATCAACACTTGCACAACAAGTTATGTTCTTAAACTTTTCAAAATCAAGCTTGAGCGATAGGCTAAGTTCTCTATTTTCAAAGCCAAACTTGAACAACAACGTTGTTCATGATTTTCAATCAAAACATGAACTTGAGCCGAGCTTGCTCACTCTTTTTAAACCAAACTCGAATTGAGCCGAACTTGTGCACTTTCCAAATTTATGCATGTTTTATGATTTTGTTCATCTTTCAAACTTGAACTACGCTTGTTCTTGAGTTTCAATAACTTAAGCAACAAGTAATGTTCATGATTTTCAATAAACTCAAACAACAAATTTGTTCGTGTTTTCTTTTTTTACAACTTTTCTTTAAGTTTCCCAACCAAGTGTTTTGGTTCCCTTTGAGATTTCTCCGGGTTTCAACAAAACAAACTTGAATGAAAAGGGAATGGCTTGACGTATGTCTCCCCAAACCTCGGTTGCACGAATGCGTGACGTATGTCTCGTCGTTCGGGCAATCATCATTCCACCTTTGACGCGTCTAGTACGCTCAACCCTTCTTTGGTCCTCTGTGACCATTTTTAACCTTTTCTTGGCCCGCGTGGTCAATTCGAACCTTTCGCGCCTTTGCGCGTCTCCTTTTTTTTAACTTTTTACGCCTCCGTGCGTCTACCTTTTATCTTTAAAACTTTTACGCTTTGTGCGAGTTTATCGCCTTAATGTGCGTTTGTTCCTTTTGTCATTTAAACATTTTACGCCTCTGTGCGTCGTCTTTATCATTTAAACTTTTTACGCCTCTGTGCGTTGTCAAATCTTTTTTTAATTAAAACGAACCAACATACAAACTTTTTCTACCAAAGAACTACGTACGCTTTGAATTCTCCGACTACCGGGAGATACGTAGGAGCAAGATCGACATCTTGTCAAGCCCATTAATAAAAACTTTCTTTTTTCCCCTTCGTTTGTTTTTATCTCTTTTTTCCCTTTATACCATATTTTCTTTTTCCCTTTTTATATATTCAAACACGCAAGTAAAACTTTGAAAATATTTTAAGCCTAAGCCGACTAAGAGGTTCCTGTTGAGTACAACGGATGTGAGGGGTGCTAATACCTTCCCCTCGCATAATCGACTTTCGAACCTAAAATCTTTTTCAAAGGGTAATTTCGAACTTTTTTCCTTTTCTCCCCGAAAAATTAAAAGTTCAGTCGTGATTTAACATTAGTGATTCAATGATATCCGAAATTCGACGCGACAACACTCATCAGCTTATCCAGCTTATGTGTGCTCAGGATAGGGGTTTTTATATAATGGTTACTGTGACTTCAGAATCAGAGCTGAGTCCCAGTGACATTCCAGTTGTCAGTGATTATCTAGATGTCTTTCCTTCCGAGATAATCAGTTTACCCCCAAAACGAGAAGTTGAGTTCTCTATTGATCTCATCCCAGGATCGGAGCTAGTATCCGTGGCGCCGTATAGAATGTCACCGTCAGAGCTTAAGGAATTGAAGTCTCAGTTAGAGGACTTAATTCAGAAACATTTTATCAGGCCCAGTGTGTCACCTTGGGGTGTCCCAATGTTGTTGGTTAAGAAGAAGGATGGTAGTATGAGATTGTGTATAGACTACCGTCGGCTGAATAAAGTAACAATTAAGAATAAGTATCCACTTCCAAGGATTGATGATCTTTTGGATCAGCTCAAAGGAGCAACAATATTTTCAAAGATTGATCTCAGATCAGGATATCACCAGATTCGCATCAAATCTTCAGATGTGTCCAAGACGGTGTTCAGAACACGTTGCAGACATTATGAATTTCTAGTTATGCCTTTTGGAGTGAATAATGCTCCAGCAGTGTTTATGGACTACATGAATAGAATTTTTCAGCCTTATCTGGATCAGTTTGTGGTAATCTTCATTGATGATATTTTGATTTATTCAAAGGACCCACAGGAACATGTCCAGCATCTGGGAATTGTTTTGGACATTCTCAGATAAAATCAATTGTATGCAAAATTCAGCAAATGTGAATTTTGGTTGTCGGAAATCCAGTTTTTGGGTCATGTTATCTCTAAAGGAGGAGTGTCAGTAGACTCATCTAAAGTCGAAGATGTCCTTAATTGGGCCAGACCAGTGAATGTAACTGAAGTTCGGAGTTTCCTGGGTTTAGCAGGTTACTACCAAAGATTTATTATGAGGTTTTCACATATTGCTTTGCCTTTGACACGCCTCACGAGAAAAGATGTGCCTTTTGTCTGGGACGAAGATTGTGAGGAAAGTTTCCGGACTTTGAGGAAGAAATTATTCAAGGCCCCAATGCTAGCAATACCGGATCCCGAGAAGAAATATGTTGTATATTGTGATGCGTCCTCTAAAGGACTGGGTAGTGTGCTCATGCAGGAAGGGAATGTAATAGCTTATGCTTCTTGGCAACTTAAATCTCATGAGGAGAATTACCCCACTCATGACCTTGAGTTGGCAGCTATAATTTTTGCTTTGAAAGTATGGAGGCACCATTTATATGGAGCACAGTTCGACTTGTTCAGTGACCACAAAAGCTTAAAGTATTTGTTCGATCAACGAGAGTTGAACATGAGGCAGAGAAGATGGATGGAGTACTTAAAAGATTTTGATTTTGATTTAAAGTACCACCCAGGAAAGGCGAACGTAGTTGCTGACGCCTTAAGCAGGAAGTCCTTGATGAGAGCAGAAGTGTTGATGCACACTTGTGGTTTGTATGAGAAATTTAGAGATCTTAATCTCAGTGTCACGGAGATGGACAATGGCATTTTGTTGCAAAGATTAGAGGTCACTTGTGATTTGCGGTCCAGAATCGCACAGGCTCAAGAATCGGATATGGATCTTCAGAGAAGGATCGGACAATCAGAGTTTTCAAGGGCATCGGATGGCACTCTGCTGTTTGAAGGTAGGGTCTCTGTTCCAAATGATGCTAATTTGAAAAGGTTAATTTTGGAAGAGGCACACAAGAGTAGTTTCAGTATCCACCCGGGTACCACTAAAATGTATCAAGATTTAAAGAAGGATTATTGGTGGCCTGGGATGAAGACCGATATTGTGGAAATTGTATCACGATGTATTGTGTGTCAACAGGTAAAGATTGAACACCAGAGGCCTGCAGGGATGCTAGTACCATTGGAAATCCCCCAGTGGAAATGGGAAGAGATATCTATGGATTTTGTAACAGGGTTACCTCGAACTCAACGAGGACATGATTCAATTTGGGTAGTTGTTGACCGGTTAACCAAGTCTGCTTACTTTTTACCAGTTAGGACTACGTACAAGGCTGCTCAGTATGCAGAGTTGTTTATTGCAGAGATTGTGAAACTGCATGGTGTTCCAACTAGTATTGTTTCAGATAGAGATCCTATTTTTACCTCTCACTTTTGGAAAGCTTTTCAAAGAGCTATGGGAACGAGGTTAAGGATGAGTACGTCTCATCATTCTCAGACAGATGGTCAGTCAGAGAGAATTATTCAGACATTGGAGGATATGCTACGTGCATGCATCTTGGAAGATGGAGGAAGTTGGATTAATCACCTGCCTTTGATTGAGTTTTCTTACAATAACTGTTATCATTCCAGCATAGGAATGGCACCATACGAGGCATTGTATGGCAGAAAGTGTAGAACACCACTTTGTTGGGCAGAGGTCGGAGACAAGAGTATTTTAGGACCAGAAATCATTCAGGAGACTACTCTAAAGATCAAATCTATTCAGGATAAAATGAGAACTGTGCAGAGTCGTCAGAAAAGTTATGCAGACAAGAGGCGAAGACCTTTAGAGTTCGAAGTGGGAGATCATGTATTCCTGAAGGTTACACCCAAGTTGGGTTTACGTGGCGTTTTCAGGACAAAGAAATTGTGTCCAAGATTTATTGGGCCATTTCAGATACTTAAACACGTCGGTCCAGCAGCTTATCAGTTGGCTCTGCCACCGGCTATGTCAGGATTACATGATGTTTTTCATGTCTCTCAGTTAAGGAAGTTCATACCGGATCCTTTTCAACTGGTAGAGTTGGAAACTATCGATTTGAGATCAGACTTAACTTTTCAGCCAGAACCAAATCAGATTGTTGATCGAGATGTCAAGTCCTTGAGGAACAAAGAGATTCCAATTGTTAAGGTTGTTTGGAAAGGTTCTCCCGACGGCGAAGCTACGTGGGAGCTAGAATCAGAGATGCAAGAGAATTATCTATATCTATTTTCAGGTAAATTCTAAATTTCGAGGACGAAATTTCTTTAAGGGGGGTAGATTGTAATATCCCGCTTAGACGTAACTTGTATCAGTGTTAGAGAGATTGCGAGTAAGAAGGGCGTAAGTGTAATTTCGCACAAAGGGCTTTAGATAAGCATGGCAAGGAAAGTTTTGTCATTTTCATACGACCTTTCTCTCTCTAAGTGGCGGATTTCTCTCCCTCTCTCTCTAACCTTGCGCCATCCTTCCTTTGTACTACAAATCATCATCTTCCTTCCTTCCAAACTTCTTGAATCATAAGCAAGCTAGCTTTGGGAGATTAGAGCAAGAGAAAGCTAAGGAAAAACCAAGAAAAAGGAAGATTTCTGAAGTTGAAGTTTTGGATTTGAAGCTTAACAAGTTATTACCAGCTTTAGGTGAGCTCCCTAGGGTTTTTAGAACCCACCTAGAGTGAGTTACATGAGTAATTCAATTTCATGTTATGTTATGGTTTTTACCCTAATCCCTTTGCTTGCTAATTCCTTGCTTATACATGCTTTAAATTATCAATTTGTATTAGAAAATAATTCCTAACATCATTGGGATGCTTGGGTAAGTTGGATTGAGCTAAAATGGTGAAAAATACGATTTTGAACAATTTCTGCACTGTCATGGTCGCTACAGCGACCAGTCCGTCGCTATAGCGACCAGGCACATTTTTCAGGTTCTGCCTACGGTCGCTATAGCGACCACACCAGAACAGCTCATTACAGTTGAGCTGTTTTGGGCGTTCTGGTGCGTGTAGGCGAGGTTTTTCGCAACCGTTTTCTCCAAAAACATTTAAGAATCAATATCCACCATTTTAACTCATCCAAAAGGCTTTCAATGGATGAGATATTAAAGGAGCAAGGAATACGCAATGTATGGGAAATGCAAGAACAAGGGTTAAATGAACATGAATTTCATTACAATGAATAAGTAATCCCTAAGAACGGCATATGATAACGATATGTCGAATCCTTTGATAGGAAAACAAGATTTAAGAGTATGAGGGTAAGGATTAGATGGATAAATCCATTACATGTGAGTTGGTAAACTCTTAAGGAAGGCATACGACTTTGATAAGTCAAGAACCTACATTAGGTAAGCAAGATTAGAGATGTATTCGGTTTAGAATACAAGGATAATAGGAATGTGTCAGTATATTCGGGGCCTCAGATAGGCCTAAGGGGGTTCAGATACCCAACATGTTTAGGTGGCTTATGAGAACGATAAGCTTAGAACCTTATATTATATGTTAAAGTTATAGGCGTGTTCAGCAGACTCCGGGATTCGCCGGATGGGACTTCTCCGAGAGGATTGTCCCCACGTATGTTACAGTTATAGGCATGTTCAGCAGACTCCAGGTTACGCCGGATGGGACCTCTCCGAGAGGGTTGTCCACATGCAAAATTAAAGAGGAGTCTAGTGATTAGCCTCAGATAGGAATTTTCACTAGGTTATAGGGAGATGTACTTCAGGGTTACTCCACCCGGATGCACTCCGTAAAATGAACTCAGATAATAATGTTTGTTACACGCTAACATCTAACATAATATCTGTTTATGTGTCTTATGTTTTATAGTTACAGGCAGAATTATAGTTACAGGTAGATTACAGTTATAGTTAGGCAGATTTATATCCTTTGTGGATAAAGATAAGACTTGGCGATCATAGTATTTCCCAAGATTGCCAAGGTAGGCATGGCGACCCTAGGTTCCCTGCGGTTGCCAACAGTAGGTTGGGTAGAGCTCACTGAGACATTATGTCTCATCCCTTTCCTTCTGGTGCAGGTTCACAGACAGGTTAACATGCAGCACGCAGCAAGGGTAAGGAGAAAGCTTTGGACTGATCGTGCTGATTTTATATGTTTTACAGTTTAACTGTTTTCCGTTGTTGTACTTATGATGTACATGTATCAAAGAGATGTTTGTATAAACTTTGGATGTATTAATACTATGTGGTGTATTATTATGAGATGACTTTTATGTTGTAAAATTGATGCATCCAGTACGAAATTTTAATACTCGTATAAGATCCTAGGCAATCTTTATATGGGTGTTACAAATGGTGTATCTCATATCGGGATCTGGTATTGCCAACACGGGTGCTTTAGTCAATTTTCTCTTCAAAATTTTGAAACTCTATTCGCATTCCTCGTCCCAAATAAAGGGCACATCTTTCCTGGTGAGGTGTGTTAGAGGTAAAGCAATCTGGGAAAACTTCATAATAAATCTTCGGTAATAACCTGCCAAGCCCAAAAAGCTCCTAACTTCGGCCACATTCTTGATTCTTGGGTCTGGCCCTATTGAGGACGGCTTCAACCTTGGACGAATCTACGGCCACTCCTCCTTGAGAGATGACATGACCCAAAAACTTAACTTCAGACAACCAAAACTCACACTTACTGAATTTGGCATATAACTGCTTCTCCCTGAGAATATTCAATACGATCCTCAAATGCTGAACATGTTCTTGAGAGTCTTTGGAATAGATCAAGATGTCATCGATGAAAATTACCACAAACTGATCCAAATAAGGTTGAAAAATCCTATTCATATAATCCATAAACACAGCTGGTGCATTAGTTACACCGAAGGGCATAACCAGAAACTCATAATGTCCGTAACATGTTCCGAACGCCGTCTTGGATACATCCGAGGACTTAATGCGAATCTGATGATAACCGGATCTAAGATCAATCTTGGAGAATATTGTTGCTCCCTTAAGTTGATCTAGAAGGGTATCAATCCTTGGAAGAGGATACTTGTTCTTGATGGTCACTTTGTTCAATTGACGGTAGTCTATACACAACCTCATACTTCCATCTTTCTTCTTAACTAACAAGACAGGTGCACCCCACGGGGATACACTAGGTCGGATGAAATGCTTCTGAATTAACTCTTCTAGCTGAGATTTCAGCTCTTTAAGCTCTGAAGGTGACATCCTATACGGTGCCACAGACACTGGTTCCGCTCCCGGAATAAGATCAATGGAACATTCCACTTCACGCTCTAGAGGTAAACTGGTTATATCGGAAGGGAAGACATCTAGGTATTCATTCACAATCGGAATGTCACTGGGACTTAACTCTGGGTCTGAAGTCACAGTGAGCATAACATAAAACCCCTATCCTTAGCATAAATAAACTGAATTAACTGGTGAGTACGATTAATCAATTAAGATAAAGCCACACCTTCTGTCGTATCGCTTGTTGTCATATAAATACTCTTCTCGGAACATCCAATATACACATGGTTACCGGAGAGCCAATCCATGCCTAGAATTACATCAAGCTGCTTCATAGGGAGACACACTAAATCTACGTAGTATGTCTTGCTAGACACAGTGATAGGACAATTTTCACAAACATAACTTGCCACGATTCTGCCATTCGTAGCGGTGGACACCGTCATTGGAGGAATCAATGGGGACAAAGGTAACTGGAGCGTTTCTACACACTTATACGAAATAAACGAACAAGTTGCACCACAATCAAAAAGAACTTTTATTGGATTCTGACCAAGATAACACATACCAGCAATCAAGTCTTCATTAGCTAAAGTCTTCTTACCATCTAGGGAATACACCCTGCCTTTACTAGTTGTAGTTCCTTCAACTGCTCTCTTACCATGCTTGTTGGGACATTCATGTAGGCAATATCCAGGTTGTTTGCACCCATAACAGACACCCGCACCTAGCATGCATTCTCCTTTATGAGTCCTTCCACATGTCTTGCAGGCAGAAAAAGTTGTAGGTGAACCAGATTATTTTCCTCTCTGAGGGGAGCCTTTCGGCTTTAATTTGTCATGATATTTATCCTGAGATTTACCCTTCCTCTTCTCAAATGATGCATCTCTCTCTTTAGCGGTCTTAGCAAAACCCGCTTCAGCAACTAAACTGTCATGCACTAGTTCATCGTAACTTGTGTTTCTTTGGAGACTCACTGCAGTATCAATTTCACCTCTTAAACCACACTTATATTGGTTCATCTTCCAATTCTCATTACCCGCATACTCATTATGGGTGGAATAGTACGACAACTCTTCAAATTTCTTAGCAAATTCCGTGACTGACATGCTACCCTGCTTCAATTCCAAGAACTCTTGTTCTTTCTTCACTCTATATGATATTGGCAAATACTTCTCTAGAATCACCTCCTTAAAGTTCACCCAATTCACTTCCACCTCATTAGCTAACATTCTACGTTGGGTGGATTCCCACCAGTCTTCCGCTACGCCTCTGAATTGGTTTGTGGCATACACCACCTTATCAGCTTCCGAACACTCAGCCATCCAGAAGATTTTTTCCATCTGTTTAAGCCACCTCTTGGCTTCCTGAGGATCTCCCTCTCCATTGAACTCGGGAGGGTGACTCTGATTAAACTCCCAGAAGGCTGGATTACCAACAACTGGAGGCGGTGGGGGCTGTTGATGGAAACCTTGCCCCTGATGCATCATTTCCATCCATTGTTGTTGAGATTGGGCATGTTGTTGTACTTGTTGTTGCATCATGAGCATCATCTGCTGATGTTGTAACGCATTTTGAGCCTGCTGCTCCTGATACTGCTGCTGCAACGCTTGTTGCTGTTGCATCATTTGAGCCCAGAAATTCATGTTAGGGTCTGCTTCTTCCTCATTAGCCTGATTGACTCTAGGCCTTCCAGGTCCTCTTCGTCTCCCAGACATCTTATCCTAGCTGTCATATACAAGTCAAAGTGATCAGTTTCAACCTAATATAACATTTAGAGTAATGTCCTGGATCCAAATGGTCCATATACTTAGATTGTAATTTTAATGACCCAAGGCACGATCTGAATCGACCTGCACTGATACCAAATCGTAACACCCATATAAAGATTGCCTAGGATCTTATACGAGTATTACAATTTCGTACTGGATACATTAATTACAATATAGAAAGTTTAACAAATTATGAAACATCACATAAAGTGTAAATACATAAGTCTTCTGATACAACATCTCTAAAGTCATACCACATAATACGTCATCTGGATACAAAAAAGAATTAGAAGCAACTAAAACCAGCACGATCAGTCCAAATCTTTCTCCTTACTCTTGCGTCGTGCTACCTGCGAACCTGCACCAGAAGGAATGAGATGAGACATAATGTCTCAGTGAGCTCCAGCCCAACCTACTGTTGGCAACCTCGGGGACACCTAGGGTCGCCATGCACTAACTCTTGGCAATCTCGGGAAAACCTACGATCGCCGTCAATCTCTACATATCTTGCGATCAAGGGAAGACTAAGATCGCTATATGTCTTTATCTTATACTTAACTGTTGGATATTTGAGTGTTGGCTACATGTTTTGCAAAAATCAAATATACAAGCATTGTGTCTTCAGAAGCTAAAAATCTCATTTTGTTAATTCTCACAATATCTTTTGAAGATGTAATTGAAGATTTATCCAAAGCTTCATTTCTAGAAGGAAGTATTCTTTGCGCAAGATTTGTTCTGAAGATTTGTTTCAGTTATTCGTAAATATATTTTCAAAGTAATCTTTTGGAAAATATATTTCTGAATAATATGAGAGCTTCTATTTTCTTCTAAAAGAATTCTAAGATCATATCTTTGAAGATTTGTTGAGGTTTTATTAAAGCTGAAGTTTCCAGAAGTATGATAATTTTATGTGAAGATCTATTGAAGATTGGCTTCGTGTTTATTGATGAATATATTTTCAAAGTATCTTTGCAAAATATAATTCAGAAATATATGTTTCCTTTTTGAGCCTTTGCATATTTCAGAATCATATCAATTGAAGAAGATTTGATTCAATGATTTGTGAATATATTTTCAAGGAAATCTTTGGAAAATATATTTGTGAATTTTATGTGAGCTTCTATTTGCTTCTAAAATAATTCTGGGAGTATATCTTTGAAGATTTTGTTCAGAATTATGTTGCTGCTGAAGACTATTTAAAGAGGGCTTTGCTATTGGAAATTTCATGAGTCAAAAACCAGAATTCAGAGTTTAGAGTTTTTAGAGTTTTTGTCTGTGTAAGCTTAGGCTTTGTTTTGTGCACCACTCATATGTTTTGAGTTGGTTTAGGTTTTATTGAGTTGTAATTCATTCAAAGCTTTTAAGCAAGAATGAAGTTTTTGTATTGAAGTGTGTTCTTCAAATTCTGGTTTGTTTGTTTCAGAACTGGTTTAGTTCAAGGGTTGTTCAAGTAACTGGGTTGTTACTTGAATAGGAAGTTAGTGGTCTCTAATACTCATGTGTGGGTAGAAGTCTGACTAGGTGGAAGTTGATTGCTTAGGATAGGAACTGGGGTGTCAGTGTCTGAGTCTTAAGGATTAATTCCAATAGTGGATTTCCTTCCTGGATTGGTATCCCCCAGAGTAGGTGAAGTTTGCACCGAACTGGGTTAACAAACTCATTGCGTCCTTTACTTTCTGCACCTTATTTTTCTGCTTCTGAACATTAGTTTTCAAACTCTGTTTTACTGGTTCAGAACCAGTTAACTGCCAGAATTTCAATTGGCATCAGAGCAGGCACCCTGCCTGTATTTGGGTGAGCTCCAGGGGATATTTTCTGGCTTTATGGAGAAAGAAGGAGGATTTGTTAACAGGCCACCTTTGCTGGATGGGACCAACTATGATTATTGGAAATCTCGTATGAGTGCTTTCCTAAAATCTATGGATAGCAAGACCTGGAAAGTTGTTCTGAAAGGTTGGGAACATCCTGTTGTGACTGACAAAGATGGTAAGAAGATAGCTGTGTTGAAACCAGAAGAAGATTGGACCAATGATGAAGATGCTTTGTCACATGCAAATTCCAAAGCCTTGAATGCTATATTCAATGGAGTGGACAAAAATATGTTCAGAATGATCAAGCAGTGCACTGTGGCTAAGGATGCTTGGGAGATTCTCAAGACTACTCATGAAGGCACTTCAAAGGTAAAGCTGTCCAGACTTCAGCTTCTGACCACAAAATTTGAAAATCTCAGAATGCTGGAGGATGAGAACATACAAGGCTTTTACATGAATATTCTGGACATGGCTAACTCTTTTGAATCACTTGGAGAAAAAGTATCAGATGAGAAGCTTGTAAGGAAAATTCTCAGATCCCTACCTAAGAGGTTTGATATGAAGGTGACTACAATTGAAGAAGCACATGACATCTCCAGCATGAAGGTTGAGGAATTGATTGGGTCTCTTCAAAACTTTGAAATATGCAGGACTGATAAGAAGGGGAAAGGTGTTGCCTTTGTAGCAGATGCTAAAAGTGTGGATGATGAAACCTCATCAGAAGCTCTTGTGTTGCTGAGTAAACAATTTAAGAAGTTTCTGAAGCAGAAGACAAGAACTGATGTGAAGAGCAATCAATTAAAGAGAGTTCAGTGCTTTGAATGTGAAGGATATGGTCATGTCAAGTCAGAATGTCCTACTTACCTCAAGAAACAGAAGAAAAGTTTAGTTGTGTCTTGGTCTGATGAAGATGACTCAGAAG
Organism: Medicago ruthenica; assembly: GCA_018208015.1. NCBI lineage: Eukaryota > Viridiplantae > Streptophyta > Magnoliopsida > Fabales > Fabaceae > Medicago > Medicago ruthenica. The sequence continues at coordinate 100,193,273 of CM031373.1, read as the reverse complement.
GAGAAGCGGAGCCTGTCACTGCTTTAACTGGTAAATTCTGGTCTGATGATATAGTTAAGGGTTCAGAAACTCTGTCAGAGTCTGAAGAATCATCAAAGTCTGAAACTTCATCAGAGTCTGAATGCAGTGATGAAGAATTGTCTTATAAAAATCCTGCTGAGTTTTGTAAGAAGGTGCAGGGTCAATTTAAAGAAGTGTGCAAGCTGATGGAAGATCAGAAGAAGACCATCAGTCAACTTCAGACTGAGAAAAGTGAATTATTGGTACAAAATACTGATCTCAAAAATGAGGTGAGCCAACTGAATTCTCAACTTGATCAGATGAAGAAGCAAGTTAGAATGATGAACTCTGCTACTGATGTGCTGGAAGAGATTTTGGAGAATCAGAATCAAGGAAAACCAAATGGCATAGGATTTGTTGATAAGAATCTGAACATCAACAAGCAAAATCCTTCTAAGAGGTTCATACCTGCTGCTGATACTTATGTTCCACTAATCAGCAAACCTAAGAACAAATCTCAGGAATCTAAAGACAAGAGGAGAACTCATCCTTGGGTATGTCATCATTGTGGTAAAAAGGGACACATTAAACCTTTTTGTTACAAGCTGCATGGATACCCCAAGCATTTTCACCACAGAAAAGTGGAACCAGCTGTGAACAAAAGCAAGATCAAGAAAGAATGGAGACCAAAGTGTGCAAGTGTTGCTCAGAGGCTGAACAAAGGGAAAGGAAAGGCTGTTGCTGATGACAGCAAGCCCATTCCTGTAGCACAGAAGAGTTCTGGTGCTGGACCATCCAAAGTCTGGAGTAAAGTGTTGGTTCCTGTTCCTGTTCAGAAGGCACTAGTTCCTAGTAAGTCTGAAGATGTTATTAAGCATGATACCATGTCCTGTGTTCAGAAGAGAATTGATGTTCTTCAGAAACAGTTTGCTGGGAAGAAGGTTCTGAATGTGCCTGAGGCACACATCAACTGAGCAGCATCTGGTGTTGTGTCTAATGAAGACAAAGCAACTTCTGATGTTGAGTCTGAAGACTGTCAAGTTTGTGAATGAAGTCCTGGATTTTCTGTTTGTGTTTCTGGTCTGCATTTGTGTTGTTCTCTACAGTTGTGGTTGTTCTTTTGTGTATGGACTCTGAGTGGTTCTGATCCTTGCTGGTGTTGTGCTGAGTTGTGAGCTGTTAGTTTTGTGTTGGTCTGTGTTGTGTTTCTTGCTCCTGGTGTTTGCTGGTGTTTTGTCAAACTTGTTTGGCTAAAAAGGGGGAGAAATATGTGTGTGCTGATCTGTTCAGAAGTATGTGTGCTGATCTGTCAGGAGCTGAGCTGTTCAGGGGGAGTTCCTGAGTGTTGTGTTTCAGGGGGAGTTCCTGAATGTGTGTTTCAGGGGGAGAAGTTGTACCTCAGAAACTGCTGCTGTATGTTGCAGGGGGAGTTTTTATGTGTTAACATAGCATTTCATCCGCTGCTGACTCTATTGCTACATTTGTGTTTTGTTCTTCATGGTTGCGTACCTTGATGTTTGAAGAATTTGCTTGTTGTTGTGTTCAATTTGATTTTAGCCAAAAATTTGCCAAAGGGGGAGATTGTTGGATATTTGAGTGTTGGCTACATGTTTTGCAAAAATCAAATATACAAGCATTGTGTCTTCAGAAGCTAAAAATCTCATTTTGTTAATTCTCACAATATCTTTTGAAGATGTAATTGAAGATTTATCCAAAGCTTCATTTCTAGAAGGAAGTATTCTTTGCGCAAGATTTGTTCTGAAGATTTGTTTCAGTCATTCGTAAATATATTTTCAAAGTAATCTTTTGGAAAATATATTTCTGAATAATATGAGAGCTTCTATTTTCTTCTAAAAGAATTCTAAGATCATATCTTTGAAGATTTGTTGAGGTTTTATTAAAGCTGAAGTTTCCAGAAGTATGATAATTTTATGTGAAGATCTATTGAAGATTGGCTTCGTGTTTATTGATGAATATATTTTCAAAGTATCTTTGCAAAATATAATTCAGAAATATATGTTTCCTTTTTGAGCCTTTGCATATTTCAGAATCATATCAATTGAAGAAGATTTGATTCAATGATTTGTGAATATATTTTCAAGGAAATCTTTGGAAAATATATTTGTGAATTTTATGTGAGCTTCTATTTGCTTCTAAAATAATTCTGGGAGTATATCTTTGAAGATTTTGTTCAGAATTATGTTGCTGCTGAAGACTATTTAAAGAGGGCTTTGCTATTGGAAATTTCATGAGTCAAAAACCAGAATTCAGAGTTTAGAGTTTTTAGAGTTTTTGTCTGTGTAAGCTTAGGCTTTGTTTTGTGCACCACTCATATGTTTTGAGTTGGTTTAGGTTTTATTGAGTTGTAATTCATTCAAAGCTTTTAAGCAAGAATGAAGTTTTTGTATTGAAGTGTGTTCTTCAAATTCTGGTTTGTTTGTTTCAGAACTGGTTTAGTTCAAGGGTTGTTCAAGTAACTGGGTTGTTACTTGAATAGGAAGTTAGTGGTCTCTAATACTCATGTGTGGGTAGAAGTCTGACTAGGTGGAAGTTGATTGCTTAGGATAGGAACTGGGGTGTCAGTGTCTGAGTCTTAAGGATTAATTCCAATAGTGGATTTCCTTCCTGGATTGGTATCCCCCAGAGTAGGTGAAGTTTGCACCGAACTGGGTTAACAAACTCATTGCGTCCTTTACTTTCTGCACCTTATTTTTCTGCTTCTGAACATTAGTTTTCAAACTCTGTTTTACTGGTTCAGAACCAGTTAACTGCCAGAATTTCATTAACATATACATAAACTCATAATTAGTGATCGGGGATATCCTAGATCACTTTCTGATATCTGATGACTACTTTGTCATAATTTCGTATAATATACATCTTTCTCATCATAAGTTAGAAGTTAGCGTTGAACATACATTAGTTATCTTGGTTCATTTTATGGAGTGCATCCAGGTGGAGTAACCCCGAAGTAAAACTCCCTGCTACCGGTGAAAATTCCTATCATATCAGTCTAACACCGGACTCCTCTTACTTTTGTGCGGCTATCCTCGCGGATGGTAACTCCACCGTTCCAGCTTTATCCGGAACCCCCTGTATTCTAACTAGCGAGAAGACATGAGACACAATATAACATTTTAATTAACTCTTATGTGTGGCTATCCTCGCGGATGGTAACTTTACCGTTCCAGCTCGCCGGAACCCCCTGTGTTCTAACTAACGAGAAAACAGGAGACACATTTAATCTTTAAATGGATTCTTAACTTGATTAGTATCTTAACTTGTACATGGTCTTGACATTCCAACTAGCGGGAATTACAAGAAACACGTCTCAACTTGGTCTTATCTGAATTCTTGATCCTTGAATGTTAGAAACATTCCTTGAGCTTTCATACATTAATTGTGTACATTCATCTTGCTATCCTATCATAGGATCTAGACATATCGTTATCATATGCCGTGCTTAGGGCTTATTAACCCATCTGTAATAATTTCCTGTTCCTCTTACCTGAAATTCTGTGGATAAATTACCCATCACTCTGTATGATACATATATTTATCCTAGGTTAATCCTTGAAGGCTCTTGAGTAATCTATGTTCCAAGGCATTTCAAAGATCAATGACATGAGACAACTATTAGTTAAGAAAAGGCATCCTGGGTCTGAGACTGAAGGTTCTGTGTCTGAGTCTGAAGCCAGAGTCTGAGTATGAGTACTGTTCACTCTGTGATCGTAGCAGAACTCAGAGTTCAGAAATCGTGTTTTAACTTCAAAAATCTTGGTACCCAACTGCCCAGTGATCTTTGAGACATGTCAGGGACTCATTTTAATCTATAAAAGCATACTGGAATCAAGGATTAAGCAAGAATTAAGCATATGTATCAAAAAGGGGAAAAACTATCATTGTTCTCTAAAATCTTAGAATTGAGTTGCAATTCTCACACAATATAACCCAAAAAGGATTAAACTACTCTAAGGAACTCGCTTAATACTTGCTGATCTTGCCAAGCTTCCTTCTACCAAAACCCTAGCTTTGGGGTTCCTCCTCTAGACTTGGTTTTTCCTTAGTTCCTCTTGCTTCAATCTTTCCCAAAAGCTTGTTTGCTTGCAATTCAAGGAATTAGGGAAGGAAATTGATAGATAAAAGTTGGTGGTGGTGCTGCCGGAATTTCTAGAGAGAGAGGAGAGGAAAATATGAATTCTAGAGAGAGAAGGTAAATGAGGAAATGAAGAAAATCTTATATTTCCCCTATGTAAAGCCCTTCCATCTCATAATTACAATTTTGCCCATACTGACTCGTAATTCCTCTGATACTGATAAAAGTTATGACTACGCGGGACATTACACTCCTCTCCTAATTGAATTACAACCCCCTCCCCTAATAATTAAATATGCACTACAATTTAATCTATTTTAACATATATAAATATTTTTACGATATCTACTAATTTTAAAACACCATTTAAGAAAAAAATCATTTATTTGTAATTTAAATGTCAATGATGATTAAATTTTAATATTTTGTTATTAATTTAATAACTTAGAATATAAAATTCATTTTTAAATATTCATATTTTATCGACTTTAATAATTTTTCACTCATTTTAATTTTATTTTGTGTTGTTTTATATTTTATAATTTATAATAGGGTTTAAAAGTATATGTTGATGAAATTGTGAATAAAAAATAGAGAAAAATATGAATTTGAATTTTGATTATATTAAAGTGGACCCACAATACTATTTTTCTTCGGAGTGTGTTCGATTTTTTTGTTGTTGATAAATTACTAGAAATAAAAAAAACTTATTAAGGGAGGAAATTGTAGATTTTAACATAAGAGGGGTGTGAAATGTAATTCAAGCTTCTTTAAGGGGTGGAGAGTGAAATATTTTCTAATATGTTTTGTATAAGAGAGGAGAGAAGTGTATATTTTAACATAAGATGAGAGAAGAGTGTAATTCAAACATCTTTCAAGAAAGGAGAGTGTAATTTACTCTTAAATAAAACTAGTCAAAGACCCGTGCTTTCGCACGGGTCACGTAACATTGTGATAATTATATAAATAATAATTAGATTTTTAATATTGTAGAATGTTTATAAATATTAAATGAAAATTATGAGTATTAATGTAATATTTCTATTAAATATTTTTCTCTTATATATACAAAAATTTGTTAAATAGTTGTGCACCGCACCCGTTGCAGATTTTATGTACTTATATCTGCATAAACAAATTTTTATATACATATATGAGAAAGTCGATATGATAAAATTTTGAAAACTCATGACTATTTTCAAAATCAAAATTAATGTATTATTTCTATTAAATAACTTTTTATTTTATATGCAAAAGACTGTTCAATGTTTGCACCGCACCCGTTGCAGATTTTATGTACTTATATCTGCATAAACAACTTTTTATATACATATATGAGAAAGTCGATATGATAAAATTTTGGAAACTCGGTACTATTTTCAAAATATTAACATTAATACAGTATGTCCATGAAATAAATTTTTATTTTATATTTAAAACACCGGTAAATATTTAAACCACACTTATTGTGGATTTTATATGCTTATATATGCAGAAGAAAATTTTCATGTACCGATGTGTGATAGTCGATATGATAAAATTTTGAAAACTCATGACTATTTTTAAAATATCAACATTAATGCAGTGTTTCTATCAATTAAATTTTTATTTTATATGCAAAACACCGTTCAATGTTTGCACCGTTGTCGTTGCAGATTTTAAATATTTATGTATACAAAAACAAATTTAATATATATATATATATATATGAGAAATTCAATATGATAAAATTTTAGAAACTCATGACTATTTTTCAAAATACCAACATTAATGTAGTGTGTTTGCACCACTGCCGCTGCAGATTTTAAATGTTTATATCTGCAGAAACAAATTTTATATACATATATGAAAAAGACAATATGATAAAATTTTAGAAACTCATGACTATTTTCAAAATATCAACATTAATATAGTGTGTCTATTAAATAAATTTTTATTTTATATTTAAAAAACTGTTCAATATTTAAACCGCACTCGTTGAGGATTTATATGCTTATATATGTACCGATATGTGATAGTCGATATGATAAAATTTTGAAAACTCGTGATTATTTTTAAAATATCAACATTAATGAAGTGTTTATATTAATTAAATGAAAAAAAATATATGCAAAACACCGTTCAAAGTTTGCACCATTCCCGTTGCAGATTTTAAATGTTTATATCTGCAGAAACAAATTTTATATACATATATGAGAAAGTCGATATAATAAAATATTGGAAACTCATGATAATTTTCCATATATAAACATCAATGTAGTGTTTCTATTATTTTTTTATATATGCAAAATATCATTCAATGTTTGTTGGATGATTATATAATTAAGGACGATTATGAAATTTTGCAAATTTTTTTTTACAAAAAAAACTTGTTACATTTGTGATGACTATTATCCGTAATTAATTTTTTAAAAAACAAATAAGTTAGTTTCATAGTTATCCGTTGAAATTTGTTACACTTGACCATTATCCGTAATCAATTTAAAAAATAAATTAATTAATTAGTTTCATAGTTATTCATAGAAATTGGTTACACATATGATGACCATTATCCGTAATTAATTTTTTTAAAACAAATAAATTAAATTTTGCAAAATGACTATTATGCACATAAAATTAAAGAGATCATCGGTTTTAATAAGGACGATTATGAAATTTTGCTAGACTTCGATTTTTATATATTGTTAGTAGATATAAGAAAGTCGATATGATAAAATTTTGGAATCTCATGACTATTTTCAAAATATCAACATTAATGTAATGTTTCTATCAAATAACTTTTTTAGGGGCATTAAATAACTTTTTATTTTATATTTAAAACATCATTAAATGCTTGCACCACACTCGTTGAAGATTTTATATGTATATACAGAAGAAAATTTTTATATATCGATTTGCAATAGTCGATATGATAAAATTTTGAAAACTCGTGACTATTTTCAAAAAATCCACATTAATGTAGCGTTTTTATTAAATATTTTTTATTTTATATACGAAAATCGTTAACTATTTGCAACTCGTTGCAGATTTTATTTTCTCATACCTCCAAAATCAAATTTTATGCATATTGATATGATAAAGTTTTTTTAAGTATCCGATATAAGAAAGTTTTTTTTCAGATTTTGAAAACTAATGATTATTTTAAAAATATCAACATTAATTTTTTTTAAAGAAAAAATATCAACATTAATATAGTGTTTTTATTAATATTTTTATATGTAAATTAGTGAGATTAAGAGATTAAAAAATATGAGAATATACTATTTTCATTTACTTATGGGATAAAAGAGTCGAATAAACTTTTTCCTCATATTTATGTTATAACACATTAATTTTCTTATTATTTAATAATAAATTGATCATGAAGCCCGCAATAATCTAAAATTGTATGTTAATAATTTAGTCTTAAGCTTTTCCAATTTACAAATATTTAGTTTAATATTTTTATATGTTAGTAATTATTAATCAAGTTGTATTAATAATATGTTACAATTAAAAACATTAAAGAGGAGATTAAGAAGAATATGCAAAATCGAATGAACATGGAAGATAAATGGACTTTCTGATAATTATGAAATGGACTTTTATGATTTGTGTGAGGATATCAAATGAAATGGGAAGAGAAAAGATATCATGCATTGGCCGAAGTAATGTGCATTGGGAAACAAAAGGTTCTGAGTAGATATTAATCAGGCAGACCTAGGAGATGAAAAACATATTAGTGGAACAAAATGCCGGTTTAACCCATAAAATGAAGGATTTAGTGAGTATTATGAAGGGCAATTATGGAAGAATGGTAGTAATCAATTTTTTCATGATATATATAGTAGTAGAAAAATGAAGGCTTTTTATTTTATTGATTTAAAAATATTATAGAAAGTCCCTCTCTATTCCAAAAAAATAAATAAAAATATACTTAGTAGAAAGTTGTACTAGACGCTGACGAGAGAAACGATTGCAAGATGAAAGTCTTTCCCCCGTGCATCACGTGAAACACAACCTCTTTGACGCTCCAAAATTACAGCGATTAACTAATTAATTAATTACGCATATCGTGTGGATCTAAACATTTGTGTCCGTTGATCTTATTATTAGTCCCAAATTCATTCATCTCTTTCATTTGAATTTCAACCAGAAGATCCCCATGAACAGGTTTGCCTTTTCGCTATTCAAACATATTTTTTTCGTTTAGATAATCGTCACAATTCCCTACTTATCGTTTTTATTATTTTTGTTGCCAAAACTAGGGTTTTATAATTTCTTCAGGTTTTGTGATCATGGATAATAATAATAATAATAACAATAATTTGGAAGGAGATGATGTTTTCCATTTCCAAGATGTTGTTGTTAGTGCATTGCCTTTGCCTCTGGTTAACACACAAGAACTCGATAACTTTCAAGTTGCACATCACCGTCACAAAGACGGATCCAAGGATGAAGAGCTCTTGTCTAATCCGGAGGTGCCTGGAGTATTTCAGGATGGAAACTCTGCATTATTGAGTGATAATGAGGATCCTCAATTTGTGACTCCCACACTAAATGCTGAGTTTCATAAAGAATCTGGATCCCATGACGAGATGTATTTCAAACAGGTTGGCTTGGATCCTGATCTCATAGATGACAAAATACCCGAACCACATAATGCTTCAGGTGTCACTGATTGTGAAATTCAAGATGATACATGTGAAAATGCATGCAAGCATTCTACTCAAGACGATTTAGAACCTCATCGTGAAATATTTTTTGAAACGGATTATAAGACCACTGCCACCGATATAATCCACGAGGTTACCAATGACAAAGAAATGAAAAAATCTCATAGTCAAAGGACTGAATGCAAAGAGTATGGTAATGATGAAACTAAGGATGATGATGCTAGATCAAGTTCAGAGCATCTGGAAACGAGTGGTGAAAAAGTAGGATTTTCTCCGGCTGTGGATGAAACAACAGTGATTGAAACTGCTGGAAGCTCATCCATATCAGAAAATTCTTTTGCTACTGCATCTAATTCAGAACAAGGGAGTACGAGTGGTTACCGTTCTATGATTTCTAATGAAGAAAATCAAAGAAATTACGAAAACTTATCTGTTGTTGAACAAACCACTCAGATCACGGAAGAACAGAATAGTGAGGTTATTTCCTCATCCGGAAAATCTGTTGCTACTAGCACCCCTCTTGTTCGTCCTGCAGGCCTTGGATCTGCAGCTCCATTATTGAGACCTGCTCCCCGAGCAGTGCAGCAGTCGTGGGTAAACTATTCTCTATCTAATACGCAGTCTCAAAAAATGGAAGACTCCTCAACTGGGGAGACTGAGGAGTATGACGAGACTCGAGAGAAACTCCAAATGATCAGGGTGAAGTTTTTGCGGCTAGCTAATAGGTTTGGGCAGACTCCCCACAATACTGTTGTAGCACAAGTTCTTTATAGATTAGGACTGGCTGAACAACTCAGAGGGAGGAATGGGGGCCGTGTTGGCGCTTTTAGCTTTGATCGTGCAAGTGCAATGGCCGAGCAACTCGAATCAGTGGGTCAAGAGCCGCTTGATTTCTGTTGTACAATAATGGTTCTGGGAAAAACAGGAGTTGGAAAAAGTGCAACTATCAATTCTATCTTTGATGAAATTAAATTTAATACCGATGCTTTTAATACGGGAACAAAAAAGGTTCAAGATGTTGTGGGGACAGTACAGGGCATTAAAGTCCGAGTCATTGATACACCGGGACTTCTACCTTCCTGGTCAGACCAACGACACAATGAGAAGATCCTGCACTCTGTCAAGCAATTTATTAAGAAATCACCACCTGATATTGTGTTGTATCTTGATAGGATAGATACACCAAGTCGGGATTTTAGTGATATGCCACTCTTACGCACGATTACTGACATTTTTGGACCTGCCATATGGTTCAATGCTATTGTGGTTTTGACTCATGCAGCATCTGCTCCACCTGATGGTCCTAATGGTACTCCTTCCAGTTATGAAATGTTTGTCACACAGCGCTCTCATGTTGTGCAGCAAGCCATTCGTCAAGCAGCTGGGGATATGCGTCTCATGAATCCTGTATCATTGGTGGAGAACCACTCTGCATGCAGAATTGATACGTCTGGCCAACGAGTGTTGCCTAATGGCCAGGTTTGGAAACCACAGCTGTTACTCTTATCCTTTGCATCAAAAATTCTGGCTGAAGCAAATGCTCTTCTTAAGTTACAAGATAGTCCACCGGAAAAGCCTCACACAGCTCGCACAAGAATGTTACCTTTACCGTTTCTTCTGTCATCCCTTCTTCAGTCAAGGCCGCAATTAAAGTTGCCAGACGAGCACTTCATTGATGAGGACAGTCTCGACGATGTTCTTGATGAACCATCAGATTCTGGTGATGAAACGGACCCTGATGACTTACCACCATTTAAACCTTTGACAAAGGCCCAGATCAGAAGTCTTACTAGAGCTCAGAAGAAAGCATATCTGGATGAGGTTGACTACCGAGAAAAACTTTTGATGAAGAAACAATTGAAGGATGAAAAAAAGCAACGAAAAATGATGAAGAAAATGGCAAAATCATTAAAAGATCTGCCAAGCGATTATAGTGAAAACGTGGTGGAAGAAAGTGGTGGTGCAGCTTCTGTTCCTGTTCCCATGCCAGATATGTCCTTGCCTGCTTCCTTTGATTCTGATACCCCCACTCACCGGTATCGTTTTCTTGATTCATCTAACCAGTGGCTTGTAAGACCTGTCCTAGAAACTCATGGATGGGATCATGATGTGGGTTATGAAGGCTTAAATGTAGAAAGATTGTTTGTTCTTAAAGACAAGATACCCTTGTCTTTTAGTGGTCAAGTTACCAAGGATAAAAAGGATGCTAATGTTCAGATGGAAATGGCAAGTTCGTTTAACTTTGGAGAAGGGAAAGCAACATCGTTAGGTTTTGATATGCAGACTGCTGGGAAAGACTTAGCTTATACATTACGTAGTGAGACAAAATTTTGTAATTTTTGGAGAAATAATGCAACTGCTGGTCTCTCATTTACTCTATTGGGTGATGCGATGTCAGCTGGAGTTAAAGTCGAAGACAAGTTAATTGCTAATAAGCAATTCAAGTTGGTTATTGCTGGTGGTGCAATGACTGGGCATGATGATGTTGCTTATGGTGGAAGTTTGGAGGCCCAATTGAGAGATAAAAATTACCCTCTAGGACGCTCTTTATCAACTCTTGGGCTTTCCGTTATGGATTGGCATGGAGATCTTGCTGTTGGATGCAATTTACAATCACAAATTCCTGTTGGCCGGTACACAAACTTTGTTGCGCGAGCCAGTTTGAACAATCGTGGGGCTGGACAAATAAGCATTCGATTAAATAGTTCAGAACAACTTCAAATTGCTTTGATTGGCCTCATTCCTCTACTTAAGAAGGTTGTTGGTTATTCTCAGCAATTACAGTTTGGACAATGATGGTGGTGGTGTTAGATTATGTGAGCTGCAACACTTGCACATCAATAGGTAATTTTTTAAGATGGAATCTCTTGCTTGATGCCATGAAACAAGAATGATGCTAAATTGTGTTTTCATGTTTTCTATACCAAAGATATCTTAACATTTAATCATATGCATTGTATTCTTCCTTGTTAGATAGTACCTTTTGGTATTTTTGTACATTATGCTGAAGGGCTCCTAGTTAAGCATCTGTTTGATTTATATCTTCATCATCATATATACACACACGGGGATGGAAATTCTCATTATTGTTTCTTGCCCTGTATTTTGTCAGAAGCAATCTCTCCCATGTTGATTTTTGTTGTCTCGAGGTCAGAATGTTGTTTACCTTTAGTTTATGTTTGGGATTTGGTTTTTGGAGAGGAGGTGAAGCCTCTTAACCAGTTATACCCTTTTTTGGTGGTTTTGTTTATAAAAACAGTAAATAAGAGTTTGGTGTTTTTAAAAATCCTTCAGAGCCCTTCTCTTATACTTCTTTTCTGTTCTCCCAAATTGGGGATTTGAAGCAAAATAAACTGAAATGACTCCTTTACCGCCTTCAGAATCTCTGCCATGGCTCCATTTCATCCTCTTTGCTGTCTCTACCTCTCTATTGATCCATTGATGCTTGTCTGACCTGTGCTTTCAATTCCTTTGATTTGATTTCCTTTATTAAAATTAATGTTTTATTTTTATTCTTTTATTTTATAATTTGCTGTGCTTGAGCTCTGTATTTTAAATTCTTTTGGTTTGTTTGTCCTGTTATAAATGATCTGTGGTATTTACAGTATTGCGTCCTTGGAAATCTAACCGATGTATCTAGTTCATCACTGAGTCTAATATTATAATCTGCATTATGAGGTAAAGGTTCTTCAGCTGAGGAACCATGGGATTGGGAAACTTATTTCTGTGATTTTTGGGAGTTTGAATTTCTGCGTTGCGCTGATTGGAACTTCGGTACCCCAGAATTATATGCGTACTTTATATAAGTTATAAGAAAAAGATATTTTATTTTGTGGGATAAGATATTTTCAGTTTATTGTTGGGGGTTTCATTTCACTGTTTGAATTTGATATCTATGTTGTGAACTTTCTAGATAAGCATGGCGCTAGCTGGAGCTGACAGTAAAAGACAGCGTTGCAAAAATTACAGAAGGTATAACAATTTATTTTCGAAAAGAATTAGGGCTAGGTTGTCTTGTGAAATATGTATCATATTCACAAGAAGTCAATCACAATGTTTCTTGGTGCTCTTTGGTTTTAAAAATACCAATAGTTTGGGAGTTCAATAATAATTTGCGAAGCGTGCTGTTTGCTTTTGTTACTGAATTTGCTAAAGATTTAGATGCGGTAGTTATTTAATCGCCAAATTATCGTAGATAACTCGTATTACTTGCTCACAGAGTAGTTATTACATCTGTTTTCTGATTTTAGTGCTGTTATGTCACTCGCTGAAGCGCCAATAAGATTAATTTTTAATTCCATTCCCTAAATGAATGATTACGAGACTCCCAATATTGTCATTAGAATTATGGATCAATTTCTATTTTCAATAGAATCTGGATTACAGAGTTGCATCACTGGTTTCTTCTTTTTCTTCTTCTGTAAGTTAGCAGTCATAGTTATTAATGTTACTTACAAAGACCTTCAATTTAGTATTATTAAAATAATGTTTTTGTTGAAAATCATGTTTTAGAATTTTATAATTTATTTGATATGATGTATGTTGGGTGGATTAATCACAATTCCACAATCTTAGTAAACTTTCGTTTGATTATCAGATTGCATAACTGGTTGAATAAATTCATGATGTGTCTTATGCAGTGTATGTAATATTTGAAACAATGGCATATTATGTAGTATCATCAAATTTGATCATTTATCTGACAGAGGCTTCAAGAAAGCACCGGTATTGTACAAATTTTGGGCTGATATGGATAACACGTGCTTGTAGTAATAATTGTAATCTGGTTAACTAAAGTGGTTTCACAGTACATAGATAAAGATAGAATGAGATAGGGAAAAAAGGAATGAAAATGGGTGAATTTTAAAGGGAAAAGAAAGTATTTAAAATCATAATTTAATATGTAATTCCTGAGTGTGGTGAGAAGTTAAGGAATGTTTTAATCCTTGGTTGGAAATTAACTGGGTCAATCAACCGTGGGCTAATGGTTTGAATTTGGGTAAAACTTAGTGAATTTGAGCAATCCTTGGTTGATAATTGTTTGAATTCTAAGCTGGTTGTGTGATAAGATGTTTTCAGCTTATTATCAAGGTTTGATTTCACCGTATGAACTTGATATCTATGTTGTGAACTTTTCAGATAAGCATGGTGCTAGCTGGAGCTGACAGTAAAGACGGTGTGTTGCACAAATTATAGAAGGTATAACAATTTTTATTTTTTTTTGGAAAAAACCAGGGCTAGGTTAGTTGTTGAAATCTGTATCATACTCGTGAGAAGTCAGTCACATTGTTTCTCAGTGCTCTTTCGTTTTAAACATATTCATAACTTGGGAGCTCAACAACAATATGTGAAGCATGCTCTTTGCTTTATGTTATTAAATTTGCTAAAGATTTAGATACGGTAGTTATTCAATCGCCTAATTATTGTTGATAACTCATTTTACTTGCTCACAGAGTAGGTATTACATCTGCTTTTGAATTTGACTACTGTTATGTCATTCTTTTAAGTATAGATGGGATTAGATTTAATTTAATTGCCTATATGGATGATTATGAGACTCCTATTATTGTTGTCATAGTTATGGATGAATGTCTTTTTTCAATAGAATCTGGATTGTACAGTTGCAGCATTTTTTTTTTCCACTCCTGTTTTTACGTTTGGAGCAATACTTATTAAAATTGTGGAAGGGATTGTTGTTTACAAAGACCTTCATGTCTGGTTCAAAGTTATTTGCTGGAAATATATAACTATTTGATATAATGTATGTTGGAGCGATCAATCACAATTCAGCAATCTTTGGTTGAATAAATTCATGTGTCATGCAGTGTATGCAATATTTGAAAGAATGACATGTTACGAGGTATAATCAAAATTGATCATTCATCTGACAAAGAAGCTTCAAGGCACTGTTTGCTGCCTCACTTCCAACAATACGTTATACTATTACATGCTTTATACATGGTTTGGGCGTTGTACAAATTTTGGGCTTATATGGATATCCCATGTTCATAATAATAATAGTAATCTGGTTACCTAAAGTGGTTACCAAAACATAGATAATGTAGAATGAGTCATTGAAAGATTGGAAGGAATTTGAGTGTTTTAATTCTGGGTGATGAGAAATTGAGGAATGCCCTTACCCTGGATAGGAAATTAACTGGTTCAATTAACCATGGGAAAATTAAATAGTTTGAATTTGAGCAAAACTTGGTAAGGTGGTGCAGCCATGCTATTTTGATAAGAGTTTTGTATTCTACTAAGCTTGCTGACCTTGTTTAGTAATCTCAACCTTTGTGTCGGCTTTTTAAATTGTTTTTTTTCTTTCTTTCAATAAGAACTTGAAAACTTGTTCACACCAGCTACTTTGAGCCTGTTTATGAAAAATATTAGTTGGAACACGTCATGTGTCAAGAACAAAGTTATCGTACATAATCCAACTTTGTTTGGAATGCTTTGCAATGGTCATGGAATTTAACCAAATAATGACAGGAAATATTTCTACGTCCATCTTCCGTTGGAAATGAAATTGAGAGAATGTTGAACTCGTTTTGCCATTAAAAAAAAAATACTAGAATCTCATTTTTTGAAAGAATTTTTTTGAGAGAACTATAAATTAATGTTTATGATTAATATATTTTTTATTTTAAGAATATTATAACAACATATTTTGAATTTGAAAAATTCATATAAATTCTCCAAAACCCTCCAAAGTCCTTCTCAAATACAATTTTTTAGTTTCTCTAAATTTAGAGGATTTTATTTTCTAAGAAGAATTAACCTTCCAAAGTCCTCCCATTGTTAGCCCTTGGTTTCATCCACTAGCTCCTTCCATTTTCCCCAAAGCCCTCCTCTTCCCTCTAATCTAGCTTTGCTAGCAAAACAAGGGTGGAGAATTATGACTCAACCCCACCCCATGCCATGGTGTCAGATTCTCAAAGCCAAATATTTTCCAAGAAGTGATTTCATGGAGGCTTATATTTGCCATAACCTGAGTCATTTGAGGTGAACAACAATTCCAATGGAATGAATCGTGGCTAAAAAATATGGCTCAAGGTTCATTCCTAGTCCAAACATGCATGTAGTGATGTTACAAATGAATGTTCGGTGACTAGATAACGGGCAGCTTTGCTGCTGGAACTTAAATGCAGCACTATAGTCTATAGGTCCTAAACTTTGTTCAAATGCAGCAATTGTCACACACAAATTTGTATTATATGGTACAAGAGGACACTCGAATTTGAAATGTTTTCTTCAAATGGGGTTTGTATGGAATTTAAAAGATCCACCTTTGGAGGGCTTGTAGAGACACTTGGTTCCATTTCTAAGATGTCCAAGGAGTATGGATGGATAGCTGACGCAAATGTTGTTTATTGAATAAATTGAAACTATTTATGACCATTTAAGGAATTAATTTTTCAATTACTACAGAATTGGAACTGCAGTGCTAAACAAATTTTGCCATGATCTGTTACAATATTTGGCACGGTAGAAATGTAATCGAACAAGCATATTAGAGTTTCATAGCATTTTTTAGCGCAAAAACAATATTTTATAACCAAGACCCCGAGGTGTACAAAGCTGAAACTTTTGGCTTTATGGCATGCATTAATCACTCAAACACCGCCTTCACATGTTAAGTTTACCAACGCATCAACTCAATGGTCTTGTTCACGATAAGAATTAAATTAGCTAGGGTGGCAATGATCTTGTTCATATAAAGAGGCAAGCAAATAATATGTATCATTAAGATAAAGTTTTTTAGTTAGAAACAAAATGTTATATTGTTATTGTCATTAAAACATAAGGATAGACAGACACCAGGGTACCTGTCCATCTTTTTACTAGTTTAAGATAGTCTTAATCCGCATAAAATATCATATCTTCATATCTCTTACTACATAACCAAGATTTTGTTCCAATTTTGACGTGTACAAAATGCTAGAGATTAAAAAAAATACATAGCAGACATCGAAACAAAATAAATAAGTAATAGCAGGCTAAAACCGACAAATTTTTTATTTTAAAAAATAAAAAGCAAAAGAAAATTACACAAGAATTCAACGCTAGACAAGTACAATCAACACTAACTAACAACACAGTTAAAGCAGAAAAAACAGAAGCAACGCGGAAAATTGTAGAAAAGGAAACTTGTTTGATTCCCTTTTTGAAAACAGTTTTTTAGTTTTTGAAAATTAGAAAAGGATAAAACTTGTTTGATTACTCTTTTGTAATTGATAGTTTTAAAAACTGTTCTCCTTTTTCTCTTTTTTAAAACTGAAAAATGGAAACACCAAAAAGGTGTTTTGCTTTTTTTTTTTTTATTTTGGTTTTCAATCTAAAAAACACGGAAAATTATGACAATTTTTATTAATAGCAATTTTGTAAATATAGCAACAAGTTATATAAAAATTGAAGACGAGTGAGTCATGTGGAGCTAGTGAGATTGGATTTGGACTACCAAACAGTTTTTTCTTTTTAATTGTTTTCTTAAAAATAGTTTTTGAAAACTGGTTTTCAATTGAGTATTTAAAAACTAAATCAAAACCAAATCAAACAGGCCCTAAGGTTATGTGAAGCAATTTGTTTTTGGTTTTTAATAGAAAAAGTTTGAGCGCAAAACCCTAAAAATGGGGGACCATGATGTGGTGCATGGATACACATACACTGTGTATATGTATTTGATTAGGGAGAGAAATACTCACTTCAACTGAACATTACTACTTGTAGGCTGTGCTTGTAGTGCATTGTTTCTATTCATAAGAGAATAGATTTATCTTGTTTTCTTTTTCAGATATGGCAAAGGAAACTGGAAGTTAATCCTTAATTCATGTACATTTCAAGGGAGAACTGAAGTAAGTCTAATTAAAAGGTATTTGTGTTTTCTTTTCTACTTACACTTCTAATTGCAATCAAATCATTTTTAGTTACAAGGTTAATTTAAAGGACAAATGGAGAAACATGACGCGATAGAGAGCCCAATGAATCGTTTGAACATGCATACCTTCTTTTTTGATTGAATATAGCTATGTTAAGGATCAGCTCATGCCTAAAAGTAAGTCTATATTAGCCTTTCCAAATAAAGGTGTTGTAGTTAATACATTTGGTAGTGTCATTAGTTCCTTTGCTCATGGTTTGCTCGATTATATCTTCTTTTTGTTGTCTGTGACAATACGTATGTAATTTGTTACTTGAAGGGTAACTTTTTGATGCTAAACAAGGTGATTACCCAAATATATTTATTCTTCTTAGTCATGTACACAATCAGTTTATCGAAGGTAAGTATGTTTATGTTATATGAAATCATACAAATACTTGAGGGACCAATATGAAACCTAAAAAATATTTGAGGGACCAAAAGTGTAATTATGCCTAACGTTTTTTAACACAAACTAACGGAAGGGAACAAAGTGACTAACATAAAAGGATTTAAAGGACCAAAACGTTACTTTTATTAATTAGGGGACCAATATGAAACCTGAAAAATATTTTAGGGACCAAAAGTGTAATTAAGCCTTAAATTAACAAGAAAGAAATTGTGAGATGTTAGTTTATTTAATATTAAGAGTTTAAATCCCTTTGAGAAATTTGTAAAACAATCATTCGTGATAATTTTTACTTTGTCAATTTTACATATATAAAGATAAGATTAAAGATTCAATTTAATCCTTCACAATTTTTTCGGAGCCTAATTTAATAAAAAAATAATATCAAAATAATCTCTAACATTTTTATATAAGGGATACATTAGTTTCGCTATCCATTCTAACTTATATTTGACTTCTTACAAAAAAACTTATATTTGACTTATTGATTGTTTAATGTGTCCGGTTAAAATTATGCCACAATGGAAAACAAAAATTGGGGTCAAATTAATTTCTTCCATTTTGATTTTTTTAAATTCATATTTATCTACTAAAAAGATCCAAATCAGTCCCTCACTAATTTGGACTAAATAAAGTTCCTAATACAATTTTATTCTCATTCTTTTCCCTTTAAAAAAACCCTAATCATATTCTAACTCTAAACTGAATTATTCTATTATTCTATCTCCTTCTTGGAGGTCCACCCTTCATATCCATTCTTACTTAACTTGATGGTTGCTTTGTCATCCATCTATTTTGATCTTTAATCTAAAATTCACGCACTCTATAACACCTCATAATACTTTTAGGATTGCCGGCTAACCCCACACAAACCAACACGAGTTTTTTCAACGTGTTTTGTCCTCACTCAACTTTTCAGAAGGTCATCATCCCAAAAGTTTTCCAAGTCAAACACGTGGAGTTCTTATGTTCCGATATATCGAAAAGATACATCTTGTTCGTATAAGTAATACCAATTAATCCTTATAAGTCTTCCTTTAACCATATAGTCTCATAAATACACGGCCTCAAGATCCCTCTCATTCTAATTGATTTATTTCATTCATGTGTCCTTGCTTAGAAGCATACCAGGAACCGCTCATTGCACGTGACTTGTTCACCGACAATCACTCTCCGCCCTCGTCAACCTAAGGCGTCACACACTCGATCCACTTTCTAAGTTGTTAGCCGTCCAAAATTTACCATCTATTCTTAGAAGCAAAGTATTGTAAAGTTCATTTATCTATTCTGCAAAAGCATCATTATATTGAATATTTTTAGTCTTTTGAAAGGAACAACAGTTACAAGCTCACCCCGCTGAGAGATCGCGAGGCTCTAAAGTAGTGAAATCCAAAAGGACATGTAAGCATGTAGCCTTCTTCTCTAATTCTCGAAGTTATTAAAATACGCTCTATCTAACTATCTCAACTAAAATATATTATCTCAACCAAATTGGGTTAAAGTCTAAAAACACTCAAGAACGATAGTGTAGCTTACTTGTTACCGAGGAGAGTGTGGAGTTTGATGATGAGTTGATCTTCTTGTTGGGTGAAATTTCCACGTTTGAGGTCGGGGCGGAGATAGTTAATCCACCTGAGACGGCAACTCTTACCGCAACGGAGAAGACCAACGGCTTTTGGGTAAGAGCGCCAGCATCCCTCACCGTGAGCTCTAATATAAGCTATCAGCAGCTCATCTTCTTCTTTGCTCCATGCTCCTTTGTTTATGTGACCTTTCTCACAACAAGGGGACCTTCCCATATCGATCAATGATCACTCACTTCCTTCATTGATTCATTCCTATCTGTTTTCCTAATTTCACTTCACTTCACTTCAGAGTGAATGAATATAAAAAACATCGATTGATGTATGTATTGTATTATATATATATATATATATATATATCAACTACTATTATTCCAGATACTATAGTCCCGATCCTACCTCAGTCTGGTATCAGAGCCCGGTTGGATTGAAATATATTATCTAAATTTACTTAACTTATTTTAAGGTTTTAAAAGAATTTAAGTTTTCTTATTTACTGTTTATCTTCCTTTATCCCTGTCAGTTTTCTTTAAGGTGTCAATATATTGAATAGTGAGTGGTCCATGTAGTAAGACCCGAAGTGAGGGCAGTGAAAATCTAAACATGACCACCTGCAATGTGTAATAATTAAACTTATAAATAGACTAACTAACTAATTTCTAAATAGTGAATTGATAGGTGCTATTTTTACTACATCTAACACAATATTAGAAGGGTGTAAAAGCTTTAAGTGTAGCATGATTTGCTCCAAGAATGAGAAAGGTACCACTACCAGCGACATTACTCTAACCAGCCTCACCAACTCACATCTAGAAGCAATGAGAGTCGATCGTCACTTCCTTAATTCTCTCTCTTCCTTTGGGTGTCACAACTCAAATTAATCCTATAAAAAAATCACAGCAGAATAAGTATTGCTATATAGTATTATTATGCTGCTGCACAAGAATATAATTTAGCAGCAGTGCACCTATAGAGTCGTCATAGCTATAATATCCCAATAATAATTAATTACAAACCAACCAAGACCAATACCATATATATATATATATATATAGGATTGAGATATATTATCTAAATTTACTTAACTTATTTTAAGGTTTTATTAAAAGAATTTAAGTTTTCTTATTTACTGTTTATCTTCCTTTATCCCTGTCAGTTTTCTTTTAGGTGTCAACCTACTGAATAGTGAGTGGTCCAGGTAGTAAGACCCGAAGTGAGGGCAGTGAAATCGTTGGTTTAGCTCATTGTAGACCACCTAGAAACAACTTATAAGGGGGAGAGAGAGTTAGAGAGTAATAAGTTAAAACAAGAATTTTTGCAAAACTTTATAATTTGTTTCCTAGGTTAAGATACCATGTCTCTTTTTAGCCGTACTCTAGGCAGATTAGGAAGTAGTTCGAGAAATTAACCATTAATTACCCTTCCTTCTAGCGATCAATCTACTATAGATCAAAATAATTATCAAAATAGTGAATTAGAAATACAAGAAATGGAAAACAGATTAATAAACTGGACTATGCCAGAGATTAAGTATACTAAAGTTTATCAGGTTGGAAAGTTCGATTATCAAAGTAAAAAAATTATTAAAACTACCGAAATGGCTAAATCTATTAGTAGTAAAATTGAAACTATTAATATTCTTGATAGAAATTTACTAGAAGAACATTCTAGAGAAGGATATATTTAACGGAGACATCCTAGATGTATATATTTAACAAAGTTCTTCTAGTAAAGTTCTTCTATATATTTAACGGAGACATCCCAGATGTATCTAGAAGCTCATTGCTTCTAGATGTGAGTTGGTGAGGCTGGTTAGAGTAATGTGGCTGGTCTTGGTACCTTTCTCATTCTTGGAGCAAATCATGCTACACTTAAAGCTTTTACACCCTTCTAATATTGTGTTAGATGTAGTAAAAATAGCACCTATCAATTCACTATTTAGAAATTAGTTAGTTAGTCTATTTATAAGTTTAATTATTACACATAGCAGGTGGTCATGCTTAGATTTTGATATTTTGAACAAGCTAGACTTAAACTTTGTAAATGCTAACTCAGCCTAATTTATTCCATCCCCTAGTTTCAGATGATCAGTTTTAAATGTCTTGATATGATATCATCAATAGAGGTTGAGTTTGGTTCGACCGACACGTGCAAAATCGCATTTTTTTTTCAAAATAAATTGAGGTTTTGTCGGAATGCTACGAAACTTTACAGATCCTCTATATGTATTTGTATAGAGGTGTCTGCAAAAAAACCAGCTGAAAATTCGTTTTCTAGGTGCATGTTTTGTTGTTTCGCGTTTTTGAGTTTTTGGCGTGTAAAAATTCATATTTAACCCGTCCCTTGTCGGAAAATCTCGTTTTTTGTGGGCGATGTTGTTTTTATGTCCTAAACATGCATGCAAAAAATCGTGAAAAAATTCAACCTCTAAGTCACTCTTAATAATACGGGCAGGCGCGCGCGCTGCTTGGGCGCGAGAAAATCCGGCCAATTGTTTCCAGATCAAGGAAATAAAAAAATTCCAAATCTAAACAAAAATATAAGAGTGTAAAAGAGAAAGGAAAAAAAATATGGTATAGGCAGTTCATAATAAGATTAATGTTCCTCATTAATCTAATGGTTGAAATTTTTTTTCCCATGGTGAAAAAAAACTTCTCATTCCCAGACTAAACCCCACCTGCTTAGAGTTGTTGAAGCAAAAATCTTTTTGATGAATGTTTTAATGATAACAAACCTCATGGAATAAATGACAAGTTTTATGAATGGTGATCTACTGATGTATGCACTTGAGTTTTTGTTATAAGAACAGGAATCACATAAGTGGATAAGCTAGAAGCCACCCACATCAATAAGTGCATTATAACTACTCCGCAATGAAAGAATGAGTATATCATCAGTTGAAACAGCAGTATCATATCTCCATGAAGATTCATAGCTCAAGAATCATGATGGAAGAACTTACATCACAAGCTACACAAGAAGGTGCTTGAAGTTATGTGACAAAACTCACATTGAGTTTTATGTTATAAGATTTGAAGATCTTCCATGGTAAACAAGATAATAGAAAATATGCATACAAGTTAGGAAGATTCTCAGAACCTCCTCAAAGTATCACACTTCTAAAGCTTCTAAGGATAAGAAGTTCAGAGTTCAGAATGTTCATGTAAACAGAGTTCAGAATGTTCATATGAATGTAGTTCATAATGATCATGAACAATTAACCCAGAATATTTCCAGAAATATTAAAGGATTGCTTCATGGATAAACAAGAATATTTAAAGTCATCGGTTACAAGCAATGATGCAAAGAAATATTCTTTTGGACTTCAAAGAAAGAATCATCTTGTTTGTCAAAACAAATGATCTCTCATTTATATGCTTCAAGTAGTTTTTGAAGGGAATAAATAAACAACCTTCATAAGATTCAAAGTATTGAAGAACATTAGAATGTTTAAGAACATCAGAATGTTCAGCATAAAGTACAACCCTCAAAAAGGAAGGAACCCAGAAGAAACATTCTGAAGTTCATATGTATGAACCCAGAAGGAGTTCAGAAGGTTGCTCAGAAGGTTCGTTAGAGCAAACCCAAAATTCAATGTCCACACCAAGAACATACAAGAACAGATGTGATATGAACATATCATATGCAGAAAAAAATTTCGACGTTGGATCAAGAAATCACTAAAGACATCTATGGTGATTAAAGGATTAATGGACTTTGATAGTTCTTGGTATTTAATGTGTTCTTGAGTGATTAACTAAGACAGGAACAAAGTATGAACCATACCAAGATAAAAGGAATCAAAGATCATTAAGAATAAAGAACTTAGTCAGAGTTCAGAATGTTAAACAAGAGTTCAGAAGGTTGGACATAGTTCAGAAGCTGGAACATAGTTCAGAAGCTTGATCACAGTTCAGAAGCTTGGTCATAAGGTTGTTCTTACACAAGCCCAGAAACTCAAGAACATTATGAAGAACATGCAAGTCACACGTGACATGAATAAATGTCCAGGAAAGTACAATTGCATGGATCAATCAAGCAATAAAGGCATTTACAAGATTAATGTCAAAAAGGATATTCAATGTTCATTTAAGACTATGAACATTGAATTGATAGGAATATTCCAAAAGGGAATATAATCCTAGATGTTTAAATTACTGCACTTCATTGATGTTTTACTATTAGGATTTGATTACATTAAATGGAAGTCTTACAAATCATCCTAAGTAAAACAAAAGGAACTTTCAGAGTTCAGAAAGTTCAATACAGCACATGCTTTAATTCTGACAGCAATAGTAGAGTAGTTGGAAAAGTAAAGCAAAAGCAAGATTACAATCTCCAAGTCAGAATCAATAAGATTTTGACACATAAGGGAGTTGGTACTGTACAAGACCAACAAAATCCCTTAAAGCATGGGCATGAAGTGACAGTTCCACTTTATCTGTCCTGCACTGTTTCCAAGGCAAATCTGGGAAAGTATTATCCAGCAACATTCTGATGTATGTGTTAAAGTCACTGCTTATGGATAATGCCCAGAAAATCATATGAGACGCATATGATGAACCCAGAAACTCATATCTTCATTCATACATGATGAACCCAGGTGAAGATCATCAAGAATGCAACAACGTTCTGAAGTATTCTCAAGAACACAACAACATTCTGAAGTTCAGAATGTTCACCCATATTTTCAAGTAAAAGTCAGTGGGGCCCAGGACACATGGCACAAGACCATTGGTCACCCTCCAACGGCTACAAGAGACCAATAACTCTATAAATAGAAGTGAAAGGCTCAGCATTACTTACACCATTGCAAAGCATACAAGAAAACATATGAAAAGTGTTTGAAGCTTTAGCATTTCGAATTGATCATCACTGAGATTTCAAATTGTCTCTTAAAGTGTAAATCAATTCTCTTTTATCTTGTTAAAGATAATTTCTCCCTCATTTCTTCTCTTCTGATTGTCTTCATCTTGACAACATTTCTTCAAAACTCCAATCAATTGTAAAGAGCAAATCCCATCTAGTTTTAAGGGTATTAAAGTCTAGGTTGAGTAACATAGTGCAAGGTCTGGTGTGACTTAGCACAGAAAGTGGAGAGCTTGCTGAGGCTTAGAGAATACAGGTTGTAACCGTTCCAAGGGAACAAGATTGTACGGTGCAGGATTTGGGAGGTTATCTCAAGCATCATAGTGGAAACTCTCACAAGATTGTGAGGAGTGGACTAACCCACATTGGGTGAACCACTATAAAATTCTGTGTGTCTTTCTTCTCTATCCCTTTACTATTTATTTTCAGCATAAATGTTTAAATTCAGTTTACACACCATTATCACTTTGTTCATCATTTATTACGCTAACAGTTCTGAACGCACTTCAGAACATTCTGAACTTAACCAAGTTTTTATTTCTTCCAAGTATCAACTTGAGAATGATTTACCACAAGTGCAGGTTAAATTTAAAAAGGGTCACAATTCAAACCCCCCTTTCTTGTGACTATTATTTCCACTTCAATTGGTATCAGAGCTCTGCCTCTATGGTTTGAGCACTTAACAGTGTATGAGGAAAAGATCCAGAAAGAAGTGATGTCAAAATCTGCAAATCAAAGTACATGTCACATATGCAACAATGTGGGATATTTCAAAACTAGACGCCCTCTGAACAAGAAAGTGAAAAGATGGCATCCTGTGAGGACTTTGAAGAAAAAGAAAAAGTCAATACATGAATAAAGACAAACACAGAAAGTGAAGAGGTAATAAATTCTAATCCTTATCTTTTATGTAAAGTGTTTAATAATATTTCATATGACTCATGCATTTTATCTTAAAAGTATGAACTGTTAAAAAATAAGTTTTCTGAAATAAAGAAAGAAAATGTGAAACTACTAATCTTGAATGAAATATATCTTAAAACCATGCAAGAATCACAACAGTCTCATTTTAAAATGTTTGAGAAACATAAGATTCTCAATGAGCAAAAAAGTTGCAAGACTTAGAAAATTCTAAATTATTGAAACAAAATGTTATTTTGAAAAGAAAGTAAAAAATTTAAAAAAGGACATAACCAACTTTCTGAAGTCTGTTAATACCTTTTAAAAAGCTGGTTCAGGATTCAAAACCTCTCACAAACAAAAGGGAAGTAAATTTTTTAACAAATAAAAAATAACCAACTTTCTGAAGTCTATTAAGACCTTTTAAAATGTTGGTTCAAGATTCATAACCTCTCACATACAAAAGAGTAGTAAATTTTTTTTGAAAAAGGACATAACCAATTTTCTAAAGTCTGTCAAGATCTTTTAAAAAAAAAGGCTGGTTTAGGATTCAGAACCTCTTACAAACAAAAGTGAGAATCTAAATTAATATGTTCATTTTACAAAAGAATTCATCATTCTAAATCTGTTTGCTGTTTTATAAAAAGAAAGTTGAGAAAAATCCTTATTTCAAAAAGACATATTATCCTATATCAGAATACTCTCAAAAGGTTGATAAGGTTAATGTTTTTACTATAACATATATTACTATCTAGAATCAGTTTGTTATCATAGAGATTTAAACAAACCAGATTGAAAAAGTGTTTTCATAAAAGATCTGAATCATATTTTTTACACTAAATTAGAATGTTATCAAAAGGTTGAGATTGGTAAAATATAATGTTCTTATTACAACAAATCTGATTATCTTAAATCAGAATGTGGTCATAAGAAAGAATCTCTTGAAAAGAGAAACACTAACCTCTAAGGACCCAAAGTAATATGGGTACCAAAAGCTTTACCCATTTGTGCTGCAGGAACGCCTTTTGACCGTCTAAGAAAAGCCTTGATTTTGGACAAAATTTGTTCAAGAAATATGTTTGGAGATCATAATGATGACGATTCTCAAGATGATGCTGAGTTGTTCTAGAACAATGGAACAATTCAAAATGAGTTCAAGTCAAAGAACCAAAACTTCATTTATTTGCACACCTCTAATAAGCTATCATCTGTCACCACCTAAACATGAACCACAACCTATCCTAGAACACATTAAACCTGATCATGATTTCAATTCCACAAATTTCCAAGATGTCCCTAAAATCATCCATAACATGATTAGGCACACTTTACTCCCTAGATGTGGAACCTTTGATGTTGTAACTGATACTGATGTATGCATCATGTACCATCTCATGACCAAAACAAAACTCAACCTCTGCTTAATAACTCTTCAATACATGATTGATTCTTGTCTGGCTGTCAAACAAAAAGTTGTTGAGTTGCCATATGGAATGCATATGACTCCCATCTTTAAGGCTGCACAAGTATCCCTAGAAGGTGAAGAAAGTAAATACACCTTCATGACATTCACAACCAAAACCTTAGGACAACTTCACATCACCACTTCAAACATGCCAACTCCTCCAACCTCAGGAACATCTGGATCTATGAAAAGACATGCAGATTAGAAAGTTCAAAAAAAAAACTAGGAAGAAAAGAAGAGTTGAGAAGGTTAGAAACCTATCCAGCATTTAGAAGAAAGAAGGAGATGGATCTCCTGAAAATATGGAAGATGATGAAGCTCATTCTCCTCCAGCCCTGGAGTTGTTTCAACAAGTTGCTGAGCTTGCAAGAAAAGCAGTTCAGAATGTTGCTGGTGAGAATGAAGAACAACTTCAGAAAGAAGATGAAGTTGTTGAAATTGTGCAAGATGAGGTTGTCACTCAAATGAAAGATGATGAGATACCTCAAGAGGCTCATATGGTTGCTGCAATCACTAAAGAAGACAGTCAGAAGATTGACTCAGCTGGTGATGCATCTCTTCAAAAAGAAGTTGAGAATGTTGCCAAAAAAAAAGGAACATCAGAAGGTTGACACCTCAGAATGTTAAAGAAAACCCTCTTGACCAAGATCAAAGAGTTGAAGAAAATACTAAGCAAGTTGCTCAAGAAGTTGATGAAGATACTCAGGAAGTTGCAAAAATCTTGGCTTCTAAGATGATGAGTGGAGAAAATGCTCAATCACAAGAAGATGAACAAATGGAATTTTTAACGAGTTTTGATCTCAACATAGAAGATCTAAATCAGACTTCAACACTGATGTGTTTCAAAATGCTCAGGAAACAGTTCAGATTGTTCAAGAAACATCTGAAACTGAAGATCAGAATATTCAAGATAATGTTCATGATGCTGAAGCTACTCAATCCAAAAAGTTGAAAGCTTCAAAGTTCATCCCTCTGTTTTCAAGCAAGGAATAAGAGGAAAGTTGAGAAAGCTGGAAATCTCTCAGAAAAAGAAGATGCATCTCCTCAAAATGATCATATGGAAGCAGATCCTCCAACAATGGATCAAGACATCCCTGGAGAAACCCTCCAAAAAGTTGTTGATAATGCTAATGAAGCAGTTCAGAGAGCTGATGAAGTTCAGAATGTTGAAGAACTTCAAAAGGAAGCTGATGCAACTACTGAAACATGACTTCAAAAAGTTAATGCAGCTACTAAAAGAGGGAACTCAGAAAGCTGATGAAATTGAAGAAGCTTCTGGAGAAATACCTCAGAAAGCTAACAAAGCTGGAAGCTTTTATTGGAGAAGGATCCTTTAAATCTTCTACTGCTGAAACAATTTCAAAATCTGAAGTTGATGTTACAAACATCATGAATGAACTCCATGTTGATGAAAAAGAAATTGTTCTAGAATCTGATATGGGAAATGACCCTCTGTCATTAAAAGATCAAGATATGCATGATGCTGCTAAAGTTCTAGCCACACACATGCTTAGTGAAAACACAACCACAAAGGAATTTGATGAAGACGAGCTAGCTGGAAATCAAGCTGGTTTTGATCTGAATGTGGGGGAATTCAGCTCAGACTTCAATGCAAGAGTCTTTCAGGATTCTCAGATGGAAAATGATGGAACAATTCATGCTACTCAAGTTCAGAATGTTCAAGAAAACATTCCTCATGAACAAAGCATTCCATCTGTTGATCATATGTCTGCAGATTCTGAAACATCTAGATATGATAAAAGACACTCATATCAGAAAGCTGGAAAGACTAAGAAGAAGAGAAAGCTACTGATGATTAAACTGCTTCAGAAGGTTATGCTTATTGATGCTTGGACTTCTCCATCCAAATGAGAAAGTAATTCAAAGAAAGAGAAACATGCTCTCTTCATTGAATCTCAGAGTGAGGGATATCATCCCATAAGGTACACATTTATTTGCACTATAATAAATATGATAATTGAATGCATCAAATTATGTCATGTCTAACATGTGCATATATCAAATGTTTAAACTTAAATGCAATAATTTTTTCACTCTTTTTTCATACTCCTTCCATGATGGTATTATACTAATTTGCAACTGCACAAGTCATAATTGATGATTAAAATCATTGCATGATGTCTTATGCTTTAACAAGATATATTAAGGGTGCATTTACAATAAATTAGTGTTATAATAATTGAACAAGGGGTTGTTTTTGTTATGTATAAATTCATGCATAATATCCTCTCATTATTTGCCCCAAATCCCTTCTTAATTATAATGTTAAATGATAAATGTGTTACATCATTTTGTGAATACTTATCTCTTAACATTTGAAATAAATGATTCTGATGCATTTTTATCTGAGTTATTGACATGAACTGCAAACTAAATCATCATTGTTGTTAAATAATTCATAGGAAGATCTATGTTTGATCATAAATGTTGAATCATGATTATTCATTGATATGAAACATAAAAAATGTCTTAATTTGTCAAACTTCACAATAATCTGAAACGTGAAGATATTCACATGATTTTGATATGGTTTATGAAAATATCATTCTTCAAACATGATTTCAAATGAATCTTATGTTTGAATTTATCATTAGAAGATTTTTTTTATATACTTGATCTTCATTTTGATGTTGTGTGTGATCTTGTTATAATCTTCAAAAATTGTTCTAAGGTCTGCATATTTTGTTCTTAAACTTATATTGACCCTGCTTTGAACATAAAAGTTTGTTACAAGCATTGTTGAATAATTATCTTACTCTAAATTGCAAAAATTGAAGACAAAGATAGAGTTGTAAACATCAATGACATATCAATATGTGTTTGTGCATAAAATTGTTGCTAAGACTATTCTGGAATTTGACCTTAAGTGTTTAACATATTTTTCAAGCATGAAAACTTGAAAGATCAACACTCAAAAGGTATCACTCACACACACTTACAAATGCAAGTAAACATAATCACATACTTGATTGTAAACATGTGTGTTTTCCACAAATTGTGTCAAAAAATTGTTGCTTGTAATTGATTTCTTTTAAAGAAACTATCTTGCATCAAATGATACTTTAAAGCATTTCATCTTTTTTTTTTAAAAAAAAATCAGCAATATTTTCCAACACGAGAATACTCTAGAGAGAGAAAGATCTTTTCTAAACTCTTATTTCACCGCTTCCACAAATACTTCATTTTCTCTCAATTTCAGAAATTGCTGAATAAGATCAATTGATTTTTTCTCTTTTAAAGACTCGATTTAGATTAGTTAATCATTTTCTAATTTTTTAGCATGACTTTGTCCAAATGAAAAACTTATCTGCTATGACATTCATCTCTAAGTTAAAGAAAATAATTATTTTCTTAGAAAATCAAAAGATTTGAAATGTAATAGGACATTCATCTCTAAAACTTATGGGGAGTTTTCTATACTTGAAAATATCAATCTTTTCAAAAACATTGAAATCAAGGACAAAAACATTTTCTCAAATTTTGAGAAAAATATCTCATATTTGGAATATGTTGAAATAGTTGCATATGTTATCATTTTTCATGTCTTGTTTATACAACTGATTGAAATAATGATTGATCATGATCCCTGCAATGTGTTTTAAATTAAACCATGAGTTTGATATATGAATACACTTGTGAATTACATGTAATGTCTTATGATTCTTACCTTCCAAGATTATGTCACTTTTCCTTCATATCATCCCTAGTACTTTTTGATAGATGACAAAAGGGGGAGAGATATATATATGATGGGAGAAAAACCTAGGATGGGGAGACATATGTATTATGGGAGAGAAAAATATAAAATGGATTTAATTTATGAAAAATGTTATGAATTAACCTTTTGCATATGTTGAGGGGGAGTTTAATTAGTTTGATAAGAATTAAACTCTTGCATGTGTTTAGGGGGAGTTTAATTGCATATCCATGAACATTCTTACATTTATTATTATATCCATCATAAAACTTAAGATTTATTCAAAAGGTTTGTCAGCATCAAAAAGGGGGAGATTGTTGAAGCAAAAATCTTTTTGATGAATGTTTTAATGATAACAAACCTCGTGGAATAAATGATAAGTTTTATGAATGGTGATCTACTGATGTTTGCACTTGAGTTTTTGTTATAAGAACAGGAATCACATAAGTGGATAAGCTAGAAGCCACCCACATCAATAAGTGCATTATATCTACTCCGCAATGAAAGAATGAGTATATCATCAGTTGAAACAGCAGTATCATATCTCCATCAAGATTCATAGCTCAAGAATCATGATGGAAGAACTTACATCACAAGCTACACAAGAAGGTGCTTGAAGTTATGTGACAAAACTCACATTGAGTTTTATGTTATAAGATTTGAAGATCCTCCATGGGTAAACAAGATAATAGAAAATATGCATACAAGTTAGGAAGATTCTCATAACCTCCTCAAAGTATCACACTTCTAAAGCTTCTAAGGATAAGAAGTTCAGAGTTCAGAATGTTCATATAAACAGAGTTCAGAATGTTCATATGAATGTAGTTCATAATGATCATGAACAATTAACCCAGAATATTTCCAGAAATATTAAAGGATTGCTTCATGGATAAACAAGAATATTTAAAGTCATCGGTTACAAGCAATGATGCAAAGAAATATTCTTTTGGACTTCAAAGAAAGAATCATCTTGTTTGTCAAAACAAATGATCTCTCATTTATATGCTTCAAGTAGTTTTTGAAGGGAATAAATAAACAACCTTCATAAGGTTCAAAGTATTGAAGAACATTAGAATGTTTAAGAACATCAGAATGTTCAGCATAAAGTACAACCGTCAAAAAGGAAGGAACCCAGAAGAAACATTCTGAAGTTCATATGTATGAACCCAGAAGGAGTTCAGAAGGTTGTTCAGAAGGTTGCTCAGAAGGTTCGTTAGAGCAAACCCAAAATTCAATGTCCACACCAAGAACATACAAGAACAGATGTGATATGAGCATATCATATGCAGAAAAAAAATTTCGATGTTGGATCAAGAAATCACTAAAGACATCTATGGTGATTAAAGGATTAATGGACTTTGATAGTTCTTGGTATTTAATGTGTTCTTGAGTGATTAACTAAGACAGGAACAAAGTATGAACCATACCAAGATAAAAGGAATCAAAGATCATTAAGAATAAAGAACTTAGTCAGAGTTCAGAATGTTAAACAAGAGTTCAGAAGGTTGGACATAGTTCAGAAGCTGGAACATAGTTCAGAAGCTTGATCACAGTTCAGAAGCTTGGTCATAAGGTTGTTCTTACACAAGCCCAGAAACTCAAGAACATTATGAAGAACATGCAAGTCACACGTGACATGAATAAATGTCCAGGAAAGTACAATTGCATGGATCAATCAAGCAATAAAGGCATTTACAAGATTAATGTCAAAAAGGATATTCAATGTTCATTTAAGACTATGAACATTGAATTGATAGGAATATTCCAAAAGGGAATATAATCCTAGATGTTTAAATTACTGCACTTCATTGATGTTTTACTATTAGGATTTGATTACATTAAATGGAAGTCTTACAAATCATCCTAAGTAAAACAAAAGGAACTTTCAGAGTTCAGAAAGTTCAATACAGCACATGCTTTAATTCTGACAGCAATAGTAGAGTAGTTGGAAAAGTAAAGCAAAAGCAAGATTACAATCTCCAAGTCAGAATCAATAAGATTTTGACACATAAGGGAGTTGGTACTGTACAAGACCAACAAAATCCCTTAAAGCATGGGCATGAAGTGACAGTTCCACTTTATCTGTCCTGCACTGTTTCCAAGGCAAATCTGGGAAAGTATTATCCAGCAACATTCTGATGTATGTGTTAAAGTCACTGCTTATGGATAATGCCCAGAAAATCATATGAGACGCATATGATGAACCCAGAAACTCATATCTTCATTCATACATGATGAACCCAGGTGAAGATCATCAAGAATGCAACAACGTTCTGAAGTATTCTCAAGAACACAACAACATTCTGAAGTTCAGAATGTTCACCCATATTTTCAAGTAAAAGTCAGTGGGGCCCAGGACACATGGCACAAGACCATTGGTCACCCTCCAACGGCTACAAGAGACCAATAACTCTATAAATAGAAGTGAAAGGCTCAGCATTACTTACACCATTGCAAAGCATACAAGAAAACATATGAAAAGTGTTTGAAGCTTTAGCATTTCGAATTGATCATCACTGAGATTTCAAATTGTCTCTTAAAGTGTAAATCAATTCTCTTTTATCTTGTTAAAGATAATTTCTCCCTCATTTCTTCTCTTCTGATTGTCTTCATCTTGACAACATTTCTTCAAAACTCCAATCAATTGTAAAGAGCAAATCCCATCTAGTTTTAAGGGTATTAAAGTCTAGGTTGAGTAACATAGTGCAAGGTCTGGTGTGACTTAGCACAGAAAGTGGAGAGCCTGCTGAGGCTTAGAGAATACAGGTTGTAACCGTTCCAAGGGAACAAGATTGTACGGTGCAGGATTTGGGAGGTTATCTCAAGCATCATAGTGGAAACTCTCACAAGATTGTGTGGAGTTGACTAACCCACATTGGGTGAACCACTATAAAATTCTGTGTGTCTTTCTTCTCTATCCCTTTACTATTTATTTTCAGCATAAATGTTTAAATTCAGTTTACACACCATTATCACTTTGTTCATCATTTATTACGCTAACAGTTCTGAACGCACTTCAGAACATTCTGAACTTAACCAAGTTTTTATTTCTTCCAAGTATCAACTTGAGAATGGTTTACCACAAGTGCAGGTTAAATTTAAAAAGGGTCACAATTCAAACCCCCCTTTCTTGTGACTTATTTCCACTTCAAGAGTGTCTGATAAAGTTAAAAATCATATTTCGGTATGCCGGAAAAAATAGAAAAAAAAAAGTGAATAGGAAGAGAATGGCATACGATTTGTATTTACATTATTGTTTACACATATGCTAGTATTGTGCTAGCCATCACAACAACACTGGTATAGCATGTGGTTAGTTAGGTACTTGTGGGATGTTGTCCTGATAAGCAATTAGAACACTTACCTACCTCTTTTCCACTCCTCCACATGTGGGTATCCCCTAACCTGAACCGTTTCCAAAATATTTGGTTCAAAGACATGCACAGATCTCTATCAACCTGTCTCCCGTCGTTATTTAGGTCTTTCTTTCTCTCGTCTCACAGTTATACTTACTACCTTTTCCTTTTGTTTCCTTTCTAATTCTGACAGATTGTCTGTTAACTACCAACCTGTTGCCAATTACAATCGTCAATAGACCAGTTTTGTGACTCACATAATCCCATTTTAATCACAATTTACTATTTAGCTTAGAATTTTGATCCCGCATGCAAACATGTGTCCACCATTTACTTAATTTTGATTTTTTTTTGTTGAAAGATTTTTTTAAAGGAATTGTTGAGGGATTAATGTTTGTATTTTTTTTCTTTATAAAAAAAATGTTTGTATATTTTTTTGTTGAATAGTTGGTATTTGTAACTTTAATTTAAGAATCAGTAATATTTTTTTTTGGAATAGCATATTAATTAGACTTACAAACCTTAAGTGTGGGAAATTGTAACTTAAGGTGTACCTAAACCCCTGAATATTAATATTTTTACAACTACCAACTCAATTGTGGACTTCATTTGTGTATTATTAAAAGAGGAATGTCACGTGACATTAACCAATTCAATTGTGATAAATAAGTCATATTCAACTATTTTCACTCTCTTTTATATATTTTTATGTTTTAAAAAATTGTATTATCACGTGTCACACTTGAATTGATCAATGTCATGTGACATTATGTCACACAAGTGCAATCCCTTAGTTGTACTTAAGATCCACTTAATTTTTGAGTGAGAACTAACAAATAGATAAACTTAAATGCATTTTTTATCCCTCGATTTAAAAAAATAAATAAAGTTTCGGTTCCCCATTTTTAAAATAAGCTTTCTAGTCCCCTAGTTTCGAATTTTCTTGAGCTTTGGTCCTCATCCTATTTTGTTGTCAATTTTGAAGATGTGGTGGAATTTAGATGAACAACTTTAAATATTCATACCGTTATTAATTTTTTTATTCAATAATTAATAATTTATAAAATATTTTCAATATTAAATAATATTCTAAATTCAATATGTGATGAAAAATAATTCTTTTATTAAAATCATGATGGAAGATATTTTATTTATTATTTTATAAAATATTTTAATTATTAAAATAATATATTAAATTAAAGATGTGATGAAAAATATTAAAATAATCTGATTTTTTTTTGTGCATTCAGTCTTATTTAAAAATATTAAATATTATTTTTGTAAAATATTTTAATTATTATAATATTTAAAACAATTCAACTATAATAATTCATCGAACTAAAATAATATTTTAATTTTAAATAATAATAAATTAAATGAAAATAATATTTCTGTTAACTAATTTTTAATTAGAATATTTTATAAAATAATAATTATTAAATAAACTAAATTAGTAATGACATGAATATCTCTTTCATAATTCATAAAATAAAAAAGTTTATCCGGCTAGGCGTTGCCAAAGCATTATGACAATCTCATATCACTAAAATTGATTTGAGGTAGGACGGGACTAAAATTCAGAAAAATTTAGAACTGAAGTACTAAAAGCTGATTTTTAAAATGTGGGGACTTAAATTTTGAATGTGTACTTTATTACTCAAAATAGTTTTTGATGTTAAAACAGTCTCTCAATGTTAATAATAACTCTTTTTTATAGGGATTGATATGATCGTAAGTAAATATTTAGCCAAATACCTCTTTAGGTCCTTTAAGTTTGACAAAAATTTCATGTTAGTCATTTAAGTTTTTTAAGTTTCAAATAGGTCCTTACTAGGAAGGCGGGGGATGGGATGTCTTCGTTGTTTCAAAAGGACCCGTGGCTTGATGGATCCACTTTAGAAGCTTATGTTAGTAGGCTTTTTGAGTTGACTGAAAATAAATTAGCCATTGTTGCATAGATGCATTTTTTAGTGTGTGAGGTTAATGGTGAGACGTGGAAATGGCGTAGGAGGTTGTTTGCATGGGGAATGATTTGGTGAAGGTGTGTGTGGATCGGTTGTATCATGTTGTTTTGCAGGTTGGAGTGGCAAACCGATGGGTTTGGAAGTTTCATTCTTCCCAACGGTATACGGTTAAAAGTGCTTACAATAACTTGACTGCTGCTGAAGTTGTTCACAACGAAGGTTTCAATCATGTGTTGTGGCTCAAGGCGGTACCGCTCAAGGTTAACATTTTTATTTGATGTTTGTTTCTGAATCGTCTAGCAACAAAAGATAACTTGTTTAGGGGACATATTTTGGTGATCGATTATACTTTTTGTTCGGCGGATTGTGGTCTTGTGGAGGATATGGACCACTTTTTTTTATTTGTGTTTCTTATGATCGATTTTGGCTTTTGATTGCTAGCTGGTTAGGGATTTCTACGGCTTTTTCATAGAACGTTATTAGATCATTCTATTAAGTTTGGGGGGGCTAGGTGGGTTTTCCAAGAATTCTCGCTTGACTTTTAACATCATTTGGATTAGAGTGTTTTTTACTATTTGGAAGGTGATAAAATTAGCAAGTGTACTAACTTATTTCGAAGTAATAAAATTTATAAGATGCGTATCCACAAGGACTGTTTCAGCTTCTACTCGATAGTGTCGTTATTATTAAGGATGTTTGTAAAATGGGGGCTGCACTAAGGCAATTGGTTTGGTTTGCAAGATAAAATAAATAACAAATTAATTATAAAATTGGTAATGAATTTATAGGAAATATGACCAGGTCTTTCGAATCATATGTTTATCACGAATTGGTAATCTGAACCTACACCGTTTAATTGTTCCTCTAGTTTACAATAATTAACAAAATAGCTCAGGTCATTCCCTTGACTTAGAGCCCTCTTTTCTAATTATAATTCCCTAATCCCTTAGGTGAACCTATAATCATCAAAGGTTTTAAAGTCCGTTAATTTCAGAATCACAACTTAACAACTTTATATCCATAGATTGTCTGTTAAGTTGAACAACATAAATAGGTCAGAGTTATAAGCTGGTGTCAGCAGTCATATAATCTCTAATTTCAATTATATTGGGTCAAAATCATAAAAGCATTACACACAATTTATACTGAATAAACTAGAATAACAATTATAACTGATGTAGAGTTTACAGATTACATGGCCAAAAAGATATAACAGAATCATCTCAGACCTAATCAATTGAAACTTAGCTTACTCGTGGCTAATGCACAAATAACTAGATTAAAAGAAAACAGCATTACAAGAATTTTGGACTGACTATGAGTTGGATGGCAAGCCACCACGAAATCTGCAATCCTCGGCTCCAAATGTGTCTTCAATCTCCCAAAAATCAGAACCCTTTGCACTGAAACACATCTGACTTTAATAGATCCGCTTTCAGTAACGGGAAAACCGTGCCCCGATTGCATAATAACCTTCAAAATCTATCCAGGCACTCCCAACATCGTGCCGCGATGTTTAGAAATCGTGGCCCGATTTTTTACGAATTAAAGTGCTCATTTTTGCCTCAAAAATCGTGGCGAGATTTTTGACTTTTCTGGTTTGCTTGTTTTTTTGTCTTTTTCAGCTTCCAGCTGCCTAAAACTGCTAAAAACTAAACTAAACACACATAAAAACTCTATGAAAAACACCATATGACAACATGTCATCAGAAGGAACGCAACAAAAAGATTTTTCATAACAAGACGAAACAACTTAATTTTTTATCTGAAAAGGTTAAACTGCAAACTTTATGGTGGTTAAAATTGTATTACATTTTATTTGATTTTGATTACTCTACTTGGAGGTTGAACCATTTATCGTGCTTACAAGTTATTTTGTAATTCTCGTAGTTTTTGGGTTTTGACTACTTGTTGTAGCATGGTTTGTTTGGTGTGATTTCTGAATTTCTAAGTTTCCTCTGAATCTTGTGCTAAAGGGGATTCTTTTGGTTTTTTTTAATATATTCGCTCACCCTTTTCGAAAAAGAGAAAAAGTAAATAATATGATAATATTAACATAACATTAACGTCAAAAACTATTTTGATCAACTTAGTACTATATTATAAGGGATTAATTTAAAATTTTGATACAATGATCCACAATTGTGATTATTCTTTACGTATTGAAGGACAAATATGATTAATTATCTTCTTTTTTTAGTAAAAATGTGAGTTTGTTTGTTGGGACAGGAAAAATGTGGGTTTTTTATTGGTTACAATGAAGAAGAAGCTCCAAATTTTGCCATGTAGTATGCATATTGATTCCTCTCTCTAAGAGTTTGAGAAACTGTTGCATCGGTTTGTTGAAGCATTTGTTTTATGTCTTGGATGAGAACAACATAGATATGGTACCTCTCAATGGGGTCATTTATAAGATTGATGCAAGCAAGAGAATCAGAATAGCAAGCAAGTTCTGCATAACCCAAATCTTTTGCCATGATAAGTATGTGATAGATAGCAGAAAGCTCACCTAGGAAGATGTCATCTAAACCTGGAATGAAACCGGAGAAGCCTGCAAGGAATAAACATGCATCATTACGCAAGACCCCACCAAACCCGGTTCTGATAGGTGTATCATGGCAGCTTCCATCCACATTAAAAATAACACCTGAAAAATTATTATTGTTCCATCTGATGTACCTGTTAGTCGTAACAGCAGAAACAGAACAAGAAAAGCTTATTACAATGCTCTAAAAGCTTATTACAATGCTCTCAATCGAATTTTTTATGTTACAAGTCAGGCATTGTAAAGACCAAGTTTCACCACCCAAACACATAAGATTCTGATGCCGCGAAGACCACCAAACTTCGACAGAAAAAGTGATAGCATGGGAACCCTTAGCTCCCCTTCTAAGCCACTCGAAAGCATCATTAGAAGAGAATAAATCAGGATTAGTGAAACCTAAATGGTGCCATAACATATCGGAGAAAGTACAGTCACAAACACAATGGAGAAATGTCTTGTTCTGAAGACCGCATCAAGAAAAATGTGGGTTTGATTGTAGCAAAAAATAATAACGGGTGTAATAATTTATGTTGAGAAAATGAAAAGGACGTGGAAGAAGCAGGCGAAAGCGTGCGGCAGCTTCATTGATTGAATTTGAGCGACGAAGAAGATGGGTTATTATGACAAAATTACCCATAATTTGAGTAACAGTTACACACAATAGCATTTCTTCTCTTATGGACTCGATTCTCAATTCACTCCCTCTTTAATTTAATAGTAAATGGTCACTTTAGTTCTTGTCTCTGCATCTGACTGTCACAAAGATTCTTGACTTAGGATTAAATACAAAGTAGTTTCTGAATGTACACTTCCGTTATCAGTTTAGTTCCTGACGTTAAAAATTTCTGTTAGCGGCTGAGTTGACAAATATTTTGTGGTGACATGGTATATGATATGTCACACAATTAAAAAATGATCACTTGATCCCTGATATCAATATTCCCAAATTGAATCTGATTTCCTCTTATATCTCGAGAGCATCCGACTGCTTTTCTTTGAGTTGGTGCTCTGATGGCCGTGCTTTCTTATTTGGACTTCTTCTCCACTGGAGTTCAGGCACGTCATCCCTACATCCAGAGGATGATTATAATCTTCAACGGTCACAATTCATTTTGCACTCACTAACCTTAGTCAGTAAGACATGATTTTATGTTTCAGAGGGTGGCTGGCGTTATCAACTGCTGCTAATATGTGCAAGAAGCTTCCTTCTGATGCGGCTCACTTTGTGATGGAAGCTGTTCCTCTTTTCCCAAACCTCCTTCAGTATCATGATTCCAAGGTAAGCTCAAGTTTGTTATCATACTTGTCATAAATGGTCACTAAACTATCCTTCATACTTATTCATTTTTAAGGAAATTTAGTTTGTGAAACTGATTGTTTAAGTGATGTTGTTAACACACCGAGTCACAACTTCTATATATAAAAGAAGGAATGGAAAGAAATAAGACTTTGAAATATGAACCCACTTGGGTTCGCCTGATGGTGTTGGTTTGGGATCTTGGAGTTTGCTCCTCCTCAAGTTCTCAGGTTTGATTCTCCCCGGTACCAATGTGGGTGGGTTAGTTTAGCTTCTTAAAAAAAAAAACTTTGAAATATGATTATCATTAGTGATTTGATGATTGCAACTGGAATCAGGATTCATTTGGTAGCTGTCTAATCTGGCTCAAGTGGCTAGGACATAAACAAGCACACTTTGTTCTCTGAGTAGTTGATTTCGTGTCTAGTTTGGTGGCATATTGTAATAGCCAGACCCGCAACAGACCTGAATACTCTGAGATTAGGCGTGTCTCCGTGTCTGACACGTGTCTGACAACTAA
This sequence comes from Medicago ruthenica, assembly GCA_018208015.1. NCBI lineage: Eukaryota > Viridiplantae > Streptophyta > Magnoliopsida > Fabales > Fabaceae > Medicago > Medicago ruthenica. The sequence goes on along the minus strand of CM031373.1, from coordinate 100,152,982 downwards.
GACAAGTATCCAAACGAAAAAATTTCCTTTGCTTCGACACACCTTAGAAACTCTTTGGACATGTATAAGACACATCTGCATGAGTTAATGATGTCGAAGCAGTGATGATCAATAAGGGGGTTAATGACATAATTTACATCAATTTTAGCTTTTCGGTAGTAGATGGATGAATAAGGTGAAAAACTGTCATATCTTGTTTTAGAATCTTTTTGTAATGAAACAAATTGCTCAATTTAGATCTTTTATAAATAATGTTCTTACTTTATTTAATCATAATAAATAAATATAATATATGCATTGGTGTCGGTGTCCTATGTTTTTGACGTTAGCAGTGTTGTGTGTCAGATGCCTGTGTTAGAGTCCGTGCTTCATAGCTCGACATAGTAGGATCATGTTGGTAATGTGCAACCTCGTTTTGGATAATTTGATGCTACCAACCACGGGAGGAGGTATAGGATATTACCCCCATATGATATTTGTTATAGCTAGAAGATAATAGACGTTTTTACTTTGAGTGACTAGAAGTGATCCATCTGAGACATGGCCTCAATCCTAGAAAGTAGTCAAGATTCCCAAGCAAAAATTGAGTTCATTGGAGTGCGTAGCTTCTGAATGAGAGCTCAATTCCCTATGGCAACTAGTAACTACAAAAACTAGGGTGGAAGCAACAACAATAGCTTGAGTGTAAAGAAAGAGAAAAGGAACACATTTGCTCCGGAAAACCAATTTGTAATAAAGTTGAGTTGAGCCAAGATGCTCAAACCAATCCCAGAGTGTCTGATTTAGATCATAGACGTCCTTATTAAGCTTGCAGACAACTGAATAGTTAACATCTTCAGATCTAGAAGGCTGAGTAATATAAACCTCTTACTTAATAACCTGGCGAGGAAGGCATTATTGACTGTGAGTGGCTTTATAATAATGTATGTGTATTGTCAAATTCCGGTTGCTGGTGAAATCCCTTGGCTACTCGGACAAAAACAACAAGAATGAAACAAAAACAGAGCACACATAAAAAACAATGCATAAAAACAGCAACAAAATGAACAGAGCAACAAAATGAAGAGTCTATCCGAGTCTGACTGAGTCCGAGTGAGTCTACAACGAAAACGAGTCTGAGTGCAAGTCAACTCGTTTTGGACTCCTAGACTCGTAAGCTCGACTCGAGTTGACTTGTGAGTCTCACAACCATGCTTCAAACTGAAGTTTGTCTGGAATGATGGCATTGACAAAATGTTGCAATCAACGACCTTTGATTACTGCTGTGATTTGTTTCAGTCACGTGAGAAAATTTTCATCATTAGTATATCTGAAGTGGTGTGAGATGTCGCTGGAGCCACCAATGAAGAGGTGGTGAAGCAGAAGATTTACTGGCAGATGCAGATTTAAGGGAGGAAAATGCAGCAGCACAGTTTCTGTCATGGAAGAGGAAGGGGTAGTGGTGGAAAATTTTCTGACCATGGTTTCCGAGCAGATGTAGGCTTTTGATACCATGTTAAGATAATGACAGAAAAATTCTGAAACCTAAATAGAGAGAGGAATAGAATCTGAAGCTATATTGTGAGTGATCCAATTAATATTTAGAACCGTACCTCAGGTATATGGAGGCAAAGTAAGGGGTTATAGAATCCACTAGTCTTTTATGAATTGTTGTAATAACTGACAGCTAGACAGAAGGATATAGATGAATCCGGATAGTCTATTTCTACTCTACTGTGCTAAATTCTATACTCCAGTAGTTCACAATATTCAATTTAAAATTTTGTAGGTTCTTGAGCACGCCTCCATTTGTTTGACTCGAATAGCTGAAGCATTTGCAGCATCCCCAAACAAATTAGATGAATTGTGCAATCATGGACTGGTAGCACAAGCTGCGTCCCTTATTTCTACTACTAGTTCTGGAGGTGGACAGGCTTCTCTCGGCACGTCAACATATACTGTAGGTGTAGTCTTTGCTTTTAAGTATTAAATATAATATTTTTACTTGTGATGGGTTGTAACTGTTGTACCCTTGATTTCATTGGCATGTGCAGGGTTTGATCCGACTTCTTTCCACGTGTGCAAGTGGGTCCTCTCTTGGAGCTAAAACCTTGCTTATCCTTGGAATTAGTGGCATTCTTAAAGATATACTATCTGGTTCTGGAGTTTCATCTAATGCCTCTCTTTCACCTGCATTGAGTAGGCCAGCAGATCAGGTATAGCATACTCTGGTGTTCCTTTTGATTGATCAAATATCCTTTTTTCTCTTTTTGGCTCATTAGGTTGATCCTGAAATTTAACACTATTCGATCTTGAAAAAAATTAGTTCTCTTCTGTGAAATGATGTTATTCTAATTCTCTTTTCTAATAAATAGATATTTGAGATTGTGAACATGGCAAATGAACTTCTGCCTCCGTTGCCTCAAGAAACTATGTCTCTTCCAGTCATCTCAAACGTGCTTTTCATAGGGCCTGTTGTGAAAATGTCTCCTGCTAACAGTTCCGGGAAGCAAGGAGACCCAAATGGAATTGTTCATGAGATATCAGCTCGAGAGAAAATACTGAATGATCAGCCTGAGCTACTTCAGCAATTTGAGATGGATCTGCTCCCAGTTTTTATGCAGGTTCAATGTTTGAATTTGATTTATTGTTAAAATGTTAACTTTTTATTATGTAGGTTACTAGTCATTTAAAAAAAAATGTGGCTCTTTTATGTTTCTCTTTTGCTTTGAACATTTCTACTTGTTGGTGGCTGATCAGTATTATTGCTATTTCAACCTTGCTATTTCTCGCGAAACATATATTATCACAAACATGTCCGAGTCCTTTGGCAGAAAATGAGTGGATGGATAAAAATAAGAGAGCCTGCAACAGTTACAAAGCTATGGTCGTGGCTCGTGAGCAATTCTTTCATGACAACGTTACTAATTACTACTATATTATATGGATAGTATTTGTAAGTGCAGAAAGGTTACAGTTACTGTAATCTATGTTACAACTGGATCAATCTATGATTGCCGTGTTTACATTGATTCAAATCCAGTTTTTTTTCTTATGCACTTGTCACTAGTTAAGCCAAATAATTTCACTTTTGCACTTGATTTAGTTACATTATGCCTCTCACATTTCTTAAAAATCAAGTTATCCCAAAAACGAATGCAATACGGAAATGTAGATTTTCTTTCATTTCAGAATAATATACCAAATTGTGTACTACACTCCACTCCTAAATCTACCAAACCATATATATTTTCGGATATTGCAGATTATGATATTCAATATTTTTAAGATATCAAGTCTTGCTTGCTCAACAGTTGATTTTTTTCGTCCTTTTGCATAAGGTGTTACTTAAATCATTTGTCTGCCTAAATATTCAAGCACGGTCCATCACGAAGCGAAGAAAGGAAAATCTAACAGACAGGCAAGTTATTTTGCAACCTCATTTCCAGCAATTTCTCTTCTCTATTCATTATGATTTTCAATGGATGAATTTTCTACACCACATTTCTATTGTATTATTCTTCTAATCTTTAGCACAACTCATGCTTAAGATTAGTCATTTGTTTTCAATAAAATGCATTTGCTTCTTAAATAAAACAATTTGTAATTTGTACCTAGCTTATTATCCTTTATTCCTTTATGTAAATGATAATATTTTAATGTTGTGGGAACTGCTAATGCTACGTATTATCCTATATGCTCCTTATATCTCTCTCTCAATTTGGTGATTCCTTTTCGCTTTTTCCTTCTAATTATGAATGGAACTATTGATATATACTATGTACTGAGAATATGTACTATAAATAAGTAAGTAGAAACAAGATAATGATGTTTCCAGATCTATATTTAAAGTTTATAGAATTCAAATTGTATACAAATTTTCTTTTTGTTTCATAAATTAAGTAGTCCTATTATAATTTTTTTAAAGATAAGTGAGTGAAATAGTAAAACTGAGAGATTTACTCCCTCTGTTTCAAAATGAACGTTGTTTAAGGTTTTTACACATATTAAGAAATACAATGATTAGAAAAAAGAGAATAGTCATTTTACCAAATTATCCCTATCAACTATTGGTGTCTTTTCTACTATCATAAATGCAAAGTAAAAGTAATGTTTTGTGAGTAGTGTATAAAGGGGTACTATTGGAAAGATATAATTAATAGTATTGGATATCGAAAGTGACGTTCATTTTGAAACCTTTTTTTTTGCTAAAGTGACACTCATTTTAAAACGGAGGGAGCATTATATTTTGAAAATAAATTTTGATATTCTAATACTATGTAAACGACAAAGTTGAAAGATAATGTTGTAGTTGTCAAGATCATTTTTAATTGGATCACTGTAATCTTTTGATATATATGTAATTGGATGTAGATAAACAGATGAAACAAAATGCTGTCAAATACAGGCATTGAATTGCTGCAATGACATTTTTGAGCTTCTGGGCTATAGTTGGCCAAATAAGTCCACCCAACTCACTCATTCACTCACTCTAGTAGGAACACTTAGCTTGGATAGCAAGTGTATTCACTGAACCTGCGCAGCCCTGGCCGTTGAAGTTTGCACGGTTCACTTCAACCAAACATTCTTCTTTCCCCAAGCATGCCTTCTCAACAACACCCTTAGCAGCAGCAGCGTTACAATTTCCAAGAGCAAAACTTCCACAGTAACCAGTAGGATTACCAAAGCTTGCAAACTCTACAGCAACAATCTTTTTGCCGCTTGGACATTTGAGTGAAGCCTGTGGTCCAGAATTTTTGCCAACAGAACGAAATTCTCCGTTCTTAGATCCCCAAGAATTGACATTGGCAGGACTGTTCTCTGTAATGTAACTGCAGATTGTATCTCTGTCAACAATCATTATCTCAATTTTTTCTGGACTTCCCTTCTCCTCTTCCAATACAACAAGCAAATTGTCCTTTGCGTTCAGGTAAGCTCTTGGGATGTGGTACTCTGCTTGAGTAGGTTGTCCAAGAGGGGAGAGAAATGTCATCCAGTGACGACCGATGCTTTTCCCGTTCACCCAAATCATTCCTTTTCCCATACCAGTCATCCTGATGGCAACTGGACCTCTTCCCTCTGGTGTGGCAAATCTTGTCTTCAACCAGGAGAGAGCACGTGTTTCTCCTGTGACCGGAGCCCATTGAACCTTCTTTGATCCTTCCTCGGTGAAAACCTTAAGTTGCTCACCTCTGAGACCAACCTGCAAATTAAATTGAATTATAGTCTCTCATGCCTTCACTTGAATATATAGTAACAATGAATGAATAGATGGCTTAGATTGATTATTACCCGATGACCCCAACCGTTCTTAGTGAGTTCAAGTGTTCCTTTATTGAGACCAAGGATGGATATGGACTTGGGTCCGGCGTACCTATGTTCCATATAAGCTCCACTGTCCTGTATTGTTTGATGTAAAAAACATTAGTTGTTGTATGTTTTGTCCTCACTCATGATTGATTAATGTTTGGTTGGATCAAGGAAAATATGAAGAGTCTTACAGGTAGTCCAACAGTGGTAGCCAAGATGGAAATGTAGTTGGTTCCAACCTTGAAGTTAGCCGGTTGCTCAAATTCAAAAGATTTTTCTTCATGGGTACCATGATCAGTGCCTATTTCAAATCAAAGTTAGAATCATATCAAACCCTTGCCCTTTCCTCTCCTCTCACTCACCATTGCCATTTAGTATTGAAATTGTGTGCTTACCAATGTATTGTCCATTAACAAATGCGGAGAGTGTGTGTCCAAGACTCATAATACGAAGAATTGCACTCTTCTTTGGCAAGTCTTCTGGACCCAACTCAAAACTGCATTAGAAAAACCATAATTTATGATAGATGTGGGGAAGCAGTGAATGAGTTGCATATTTCAAATTTAATTAAGGTTGAATGAAGGAATCCTCACCTGGTGGTGTACCATCCATAATCTGTGGTGTCTTTAAGCATTGTGTAAAGCTCTAATGGAACTTTTTGATTTGATTCGAGTTTCTTAGATGATGGAATTGCCTCAAGAAACACCTCCCATTTGAGGTTGTTTGCGACAGCAGACTTCACGAAGTTCCTTTTATTATGTTGTGAAACAATCTGTTCATTCATTATAATCAATAAATGAATTAATTATTTGCCAGCTAGCTTGATGATGAAATTAGTTTATAATAAACAAGTTAGTTCATTACAGTTTGTGTGTTGTAGACGACAGTTTTGCAATCTGGGAGGACGCTAATGGAATGTGCTGGCAAAAAGTAGTCAGAACCTCTGAAACTGATTGTGGCTGCTTGATTAGTGTGGTTATTGGTGATAAAAGCAGCACACGTGCTTGTTCCAGGCTTCTCAAAGATTCTAACCTGCACGATGCATTATATATTTCTCAAAGTTATCATAATGGAGATACACGCATATTGCATAGCTTAACAATGATTATTATATGTACCTCGTGGTAGTCGTTGAGCTTTTGGACAGTGGGAACACCACCGAGAATAGCCTTTCTGCAAAGGAGCATAGCCTTGTGGGCGTCCCTAAGGTGGCTCCATTTTGGCTGCCTCTCCATACCGTATTCATCAAGAGGTGCCTCATCGTAATAACGGGTTGTTGTAAAGGCAGAGGTTGTTCTTCCAAAGTTTGTTCCACCATGGTACTGCAATTCATTCATAGTTAATTTCACATTCAATTGAGTTGAGTTAGAAAAAAAATACATGCATGAAGCCACCCTTTAAGCTTACCACATTCGTAAATAATATTAGCAATTACCATATAGTAGTTGACCAGATTTCCATTTTTGGAGAAGAATCGGGCAACTGAGAAGGCAATATCTTCAGCAGATCTTTGTGATACTGGATCACCAAATACTCTGTACTGAGCGGTCCAATTTTCAGTCCATAGGGATGGCTTGTATGGTTTGTTTGGTCCTGAGAAGGTATCACCACAATGTCTTCCATTGCATGCATTGATCTGCCAAATAAATTATTAAACTCATGATCACATCATGACTCTCCTCACTTTGATTTATGCCTATAAATAATTACTTACGACGGGATCGGGAGCGTCCTTCTGCTTGCACATGATCCACGGAACTCCGATATCCAAGGCCACTGCCATATTTGCGGCCCACTGAACATAACTATCTCCCTTCTCTTCATAAGCAAGTTGGATATGGTTGTACTCATTTTCAATTTGTGCCAAGATGATGGGGCCTCCTAGGGGAGCAAAGAGCTTCTCATCTTTCATCATTTGGATAATTTTTGACACGAATGCTTTCATGTGTTTCTTATAGGGCTCATTGTCAGAACGGAATATGATCCCTGGAACCTCTCTTAGCCAATATGGAAGTCCTCTGATTTATGAAAGTATTGAGAGGGTTAGAAAGAATAGTAATGTATAAAACTAGGTTAGAAGAAGCCTCCCACACATACATACCCGTGGTTCCATTCGGCTTGGATGAACGGTCCAACCCTGAGGGTCACGTACATTCCTTTTGATTGAACAAGCCTAATGAACTTCACCAAATCATTGTTGCCTTCAAAGTTGAACTGCATAATGTACGATAAGAAAAGAAAAGAAATTAAGTTTACAATCACAGGTTCCATACATTGAGTCAAGAGATTAATTTTGTCATTTAATTAATGAGTAAATAGGCAAAGACTCCCCCGTAAAATCTTGCAATAACCCCCCTGAAATTTGAAAAAAAGGCAAACACCCCCCTCAAATTGTAAACCGTCAGGCAAGTTAGTCCTTCCGTCCATTTCCTCCGTTAAAACTGATGACGTGTCTATTAACTGTCCATGTGGCACTGACACATCATAGAGAGGTATTAACTAGACAAAAGGTATATGAAATCAGGGACTAATATGCTTATTTAATATTAATTTCAAGGACTATTTTGACTTTAAGTGAGTAATTTTAGGGACTCAACTATTATGTTAATGTAAATTTTACTATCAACTATTATATAAGCAAATACCCCCTATGACGTGTCAGTGCCACATGGACAGTTAATAAACACGTTATCAGTTTTAACGGAGGAAATAAACGAAAGGACTAATTTGCCTGACGGTTTACAATTTGAGGGGGGTATTTGCCTTTTTTCAAATTTCAGGCGGTTTATTGCAAGATTTGACAATTTCGGGGGGGGGGGGGGGGGGGGGGGGGGGGGGGGGGGGGGGTTGGTCTTTGCCTATTTACTCTTTAATTAATCATATACCTTGCCTTGCTCTGGCTCATGAGCGTTCCAAAACACGTAAGTTTGAATAACGTTCAAACCTCCATGTCTTGCCTTATCAAGAATGTCTGGCCACGCCTGAAAAGTACAGCATCAATCTTATTAATCCATCATTTGTTGTTATTATATTATTGTAATGATCATGGATGTAGTAATTAAATAAAAAACCAGTGAATTAGTTAATGAATGAATTATACATCAGGGGTGCTGCGAGTGTAATGGATGGAACCGGAGAAAAGGAGCTCGCGTCTTCCATTGATAAAGAGTGATTTGCCATCATAAGTAACATTGTTAATGCCTGCAACACGACCATGATCATGTGCTGCGGCAATGGCTGGTAAGAGAACTAATAATATGGAAAGGAAGGCGAGATTGCAAGTGGGAGTCATGTTTGTTTGACGCAAACATACACGCCACAAACAATATATGATGATAGAGGTGGTCAGAATAAATGAGCCTTCACCTGGATCAACCTTCTCACTTTGAGGAGGTGCCCAGAAGCTGGTTCATAACTTTCAATGAGGACACTCTTATATGGGTGTGAAAGGAACCCCAACCATAGAATAGAGGCTTGGAGAAAACCTCGGATTTCCATTGAAAACTATTGGAGGAGGGTGTTTTGTTTGTCCTAGAACTAGAATTGTCGCCTTTTCTTTCTATCATGTGAACTATCCCATACTATTTTTGGCTTTAACATTAACATCAAATTAAACATGGAAAATTGCTTTTCCCACATTAAACAAAGCTAAAACACACCAGTAAATGACGGTTTTACCCCGGCGGCAGTTAGTTACCGCCGTCCCCATCGGCAGCTAACTGCCGCTTCGATCTGTATTTATGCAGAAACGAAACAGAACCTGTGTTTACAGGTTTTCAAAAACTCAAATTCTCTCCAATTCTCTCCAATTCCATTCCACTAAATTCAAGCAATTTCATACCCATCAGTAACAAGTAAGTAGTATTAATCATTTTTAATGTTAATGTTAGTTTAGATAGGTTTATTTTTGTTAATTTTGGTAGATTGCATGTGGTTAGGGTTTATGATTAAATTGAAATTTTGGTAGATTGAATGTGTAGTTTATGATGTTATAGATGAATGTAGTTGTTGTGAATGTTGTTTAGATTATGTTTAAGTATAGTGTGGTTGTGAATGTTGTCCAATTAACACAATTAACGCAATGTGAATGTTGCACTCAAAGTGTTTGTTAAAATGTCTAAATGAGTATGTTGATGAATGTTGTTTAGATTGTGATAGAATTGTGAGAATGTTGGAATTGTGATAGAATGATGTTTTTATTATGCCGAATTTTTTTAGTTTTGTTTTTGTGTAGATATGTCTGATCAGAACCAAGATAGGACGACTAGAGGTGGTAAGCAGCCCATGACTAACAGCTACCGACGGGAGAGACAGGCTACAAACCCTCATGTGCCTAAGAGGGGGAGAGGTCGAAGGCCTGTTGGGGGCGAGGGTAGTTCTCAGCTGACACAACATGTGTCGCAGGTGGAGGACCCTACACAGTACCTACATTATCAGGAGCAGCTACATGATGCCACAGATGGTGGTTATGACGTCCAAGATGTTGCTGATGAGGGTGGGACGACGATGCGGCTGCGCTAGATGAAGATGAGATTGCGACTGCGACAGCCCCCGAGCAGTTACCTGATGTGGCTCCATTTCCTGGAGGGCCTTATGATGACTCATTGTTGTCATCATACGCTTCACACGTTGCATTACCGTTGTGGTATAATGCAAATAATGTAAGTTTTATTTTTTCTTTTTTAACTTTTATATATGAAGTCGATATATTTTTTTTTGTATGATAACTTTTAAAAAAAATGACATGAACACATGTCGTTGTCTGATTATTTTTTTGTCTTCGATTATTGTTCGCGCGTAATTTTTTATATATGAAGTATATGCTTTGTTTTGTATGATAACGTTTAAAAAAATGACATGAACACATGTCGTTGTCTGATTATTTTTTTGTCTTCGATTATTGTTTGCGCGTAATTTTTTATATATGAAGTATATGTTTTTTTTTGTATGATAACGTTTAAAAAAATGACATGAACACATGCCGTTGTCTGATTATTTTTTTGTCTTCGATTATTGTTCGCGTGTAATTTTTTTATATATGAAGTATATGTTTTTTTTGTATGATAACGTTTAAAACAAATGACATGAACACTTGTTGTTGTCTGATTATTTTTTTGTCTTCGATTATCGTTCGCGCGTAATTTTTTATATATGAAGTATATTTTTTTTTGTATGTTTTTGATTTATGTGGTGTTTTTTTTATTATTTTAGATTCGCAACACCCGTAGAATGAGATGCATAAATCACGGGCCGAAGGTGGCAGAGATCCAGCGTCCACATATGAATCAACTCTTGGATCCTATAAGAGCGAGTGGGTTGCATGATTTGTTGTACACAGGGTATTCTACTGTTAATCATGCTCTGCTCCAGGCGCTAAGCGAGAGGTGGCATTCCGAGACCAGCAGCTTTCACATGCCTACTGGGGAAATGACCATCACTTTAGATGATGTGGCGTGTCTGCTGCATGTTCCTGTTGAAGGGCGGATGCTGACCCATAGAAAGAAGGTGTCTCAGGTTGATGGGGTGGAATTGATGGTGAGGTACTTAGGTGTCACCCAGGAGTATGCGGTGAAAAACTGCAAAACTGAGTATGGTGGCTACATTAGCTATAAGGCGCTGAAGGAGCTTTATGAGGATCACCTGAGTGTGGCCACCAGATTAGCGCTTGCTGAGACGCAGGAGCAGCTCCATGAGCTAGTCAGGCGTAGGCTTGCCTGTGTGAGGTGTTTCCTCCTATATCTGCTTGGATGTACGTTGTTCGGTGACTTGAGCAACAAACACATCGACCTGACATACCTGCAGACGATGGAGACCTTTGCTGGGATGAGGGACTACTCGTGGGGAGGAATGACATTGGCATACCTTTACCACACTCTATCCGAGGCCTCTTCGCTTGCAGGAAAGAGGATTGGGGGAAGCACGACACTTTTGATGGTAATAATTTTAATTTACTATGTCTTTTAATAATTTACTATGCTTTTTATTTTATTATGCCTTTTAATTTACTATGTTTGCTAATAACTTATAAATGTGTTTGGTTTGTGCATGGATGGTTCTTGGCACATTTCCAGAAGTCTATCCACATGACCATAATGATAAATACAGGCAAAACTATCCTTGTGCGGCCAGATGGATTCCACATAGGGGTCATGCGAATCTGAAGCCCTACCGTCTGGCGCTGGATCGTTTGGAGATGGATGATGTTACCTGGATGCCATACGAGGATCATAGGGAGATCCAGGAGTTTGTGGAGATATTCTGGTATTCAGGCTGGATCATGTGTGGTCGTGACATCATCTACCGTCACTTGCCTGAGCGGGTTAAAAGGCAATACGGGTACGTGCATGACATCCCCCGAGCTCCGACGTTTGTGCTTCCTCTCCCTTTTCAGGCCGTTGCACATACTTTCCTAGACTTCCGTGTGCACATCATTCCTCAGGCTGCGTGGGGTAGGGAGGTTGATCAGCCATGGCAGTACGAGGAGGGATACATGAGGTGTTACAGACATGTGTCTCACCCAAAAATTCTGCCACCTATTGATGGATCTCCTCCGAGGCCAGCAAATGAGGAGCAGATCATTGCACACCATCAGCAGTGGCACCAGGAGAGAGGCTCGCCTGATACCATTGACATGGTTGGTGGCGTTGTGAGCCAGGCTGATGACTACTTGGGTCAGGAGGCGATGAGCAGTGAGCAGCTATATCAGGCGATGCGCCATATCAGGGACATGATGGCACCGATACTGCCCAGGAGGTCGAGGAGGCGGCAGCAACATGATGACCAGGATCAGGATTAGGACATTTTTTTTAGGACTTTTGTTAGTTTTTTTGTTGACATTTGTTAGATTTTTTTGTAAATTTATGACACATTATCGTAGTTTTTTTGGTACAATCTTAACATGACTTCGTGTTTATTTTGCTTTATTTTGATTATTTTGATTACTTCGAAACAACAATAACAACAATTCATTCATGATCCGAACGAAATCATAACTAAAAATTCACAAAATAAGCGTTACATTACATTACATTATCCCTAAATATGTTGTATCATTATGATGTTGGATTTAAATATAATTCTTGAAAGTTTGCGGAAAACATATATATGCTCTCGTGTCTTATACTTAGTGTTGGATTCAAAAGAATGAAGAGAACACAACACATGTATTCTACAAAATCAGCTATATATGTTTTCACATCGAATTCCCTCATATAAGATGAGTCATGACAAAAAGGAATGCATTCCAATATATTATTTTGAACTTAATCCTACTGCCCTGCCAACTGACAAAGTTTCAATTGACAGAGGAGCATGATCAAGTACAAAACAACATCTTAGAACTGCATTCCCTTTTGTCACACTCATCCTATACGAAGGAATTTGATGTGAGAACCTATATAGCTGATTCCGCAGAATACATGTTGTGTTCTCTTCATTCTTTTGAGTTTCCAAAAAGACTTGCAAACATTTACACTAAGTATAAGACACTTCAATGCCAAGATTTTCCGCAAACTTTCAAGAATTAAAAAAAATCCAACAAAACAACGACATAACATAATAATACTACCTAAACATCTTCATCCGGCTGAATCAAACTCTTGAGAATATCTTCAGGCGACCTCAGCAACATAACATCCATCTCGAGGGGGATCATGTTCGGCTCAGCAAATATCGAGACATGCTCCTCACGTCGTCGTCATTCGTTAACTCCGACCGAGTGAACGACAAATTCCCGTATGAGTCGAACGATGGACGGTGATACCAAACGCATTCCACCCTCCTCGCGTCTCCGTGGTTGATTCGTTGGTTGATTTCATGAAGTAGATCCTTCAATTCTTTTAACGTCACATCGTCGCGAACCTTGAAAAAATGTTGGTTACCACCGTTGAAGGATACACGAAAGTATACTTGAGCCATTTTTTCAGATCTACACCATAAGAAATTAAAAACAATTCAATTAAAAACTCATTCTGCAAATTATACATAAACCCTAAAGCTAAAAATTACAACATAAACATGCAAAGATCTATACATTTAAGCAACATAAGTCATTTCTTGCCAAAAAAATCAAAAATTAAACAAAGTCTAAAACTAAAAAAAAAATTAAGATAATAAATGTAACATACAAACATAAAATGACAATGAACTTGATTATGAAAATTTACTTGTTATTGGAGTGTTGGTTGATTTGAAGTTGAAAATTTTGAGATTTTTGGAAGATTTGAGAGAGTTTTTAGAGATTGAAGAGATGAAGTTGCAGGTTCTGGTTGCTGAGCTTCATAAGTACTGATCGCAGCGGCAGTTAGCTGCCGATGGGGACGGCGGCAACTAATTGCCGCTGGTTTTCTTCTCATCGGCAGTTAGCTGCCACCGGATCCTTTCCATCGACAACTAACTGCCGCCGGGGTAAAAATGTAAATTACTTGTGTGTTTTAACTTTCTTTGAAGTAAGAAAAACAATTTTCTTAAACATGCATCGTAACATCCAACTTTACTTCCATATCTATAATTAGTCTTTTTCCCCTCTACAATTTTTTTTTCTTTGAACAAGCCCACTACAAATATATTGAATTTGGCTCACTCGTTTCCTAATGATATGTTCATCAACTGGTTATTGGGTAGCCAGGAAACATTATTTAACAAGTTTAGTAAACTATACAATAGTTTCATTATCTCTTTCTCATCATAAAAATTATGTATTGATATATTTTTTACTCATGAACTCTGAAGTTTACCTATGTGGTTTTTGCTACCGTGCCACAGAACCAAATATATGCTACAATTATTTTAATCCTATCGCATTTTCTAGTAGTTACCTAGTGAGATTTCGGCAAGCTTCCATAAGCTTTTAATAGCTGCAATACTCTTAGCTTGACTACAACTTCATGTGAGGAACTTGACCTTCAACATCACTTATTATTTTTTACTAGAACATCCAGTCTTTTGAAAAGTAGTCTCATGGTTGAGTGAATTAGACTTGTGAGTTATGGTTCAATTAGTTCAATCAATTAAACCATAGTTGAATCATATTGAAGAAAATTAAAAAATTAATTGTACCAAGAAAATGTAAAAGCTATTTTAGTCATTTCAAAACAAATTCACGATTAACACATTACTGTCTACCAAAAAATGTAAATATCCAAAACAATTCACAACAAAAGATTAATGAATCCTAATTTTTTTAATTTATTTTAAATGAACTTTTAATTATAAAATATTATTTGCAGGTTTTTTTCCTCTAGTAGAATGTGGCGTCTAGGTTGAAGGATCAATTAAGCCCCTTGTTGGTGGACCACAAACAAAATATTATTGAATTTAATCAATTTTCTATATTTATAAAAAATTTATATTTAATTCATGTTTTGTTTAAAAATTCTAATTTTTTTTTGGAGAGATTGTCGTAATATTCTACCCATTTCTGAAAAATTTCATTTAAAAAATATGAAGGTTAGACATGAGTTGACTAAAAAGTAGGGACTAATTTCATGGATGTAAAATTTTTGATGGACCAAAAGCCTATGAAATATTTTAAGGGGACTAAAATCAAATGTTGGTATATTTAGGGGGACCATTTACTTATTTAACCCTTAAAATTAAAAATAAGAACGTCTATATTTTCCCACATACAACCATGCCTCTGTCTTTTCCATTTGGGCCTTTCCGTCTCAACAAAAATCCCAAAAAATGGTTGCTAAAAAAAATTGTGACAATAATTTTGTAAGCACTCGACTTGTGAGGACTGAATACTGATTAATGAATTTGAACAAAGAGTTTCAAACTGTTGAGAAAAACCGGCATAGCGAAAAATAAAGGAACACAATCGCAACACAATAACAAATGTGGAAACTCCAAAGCCAAAGAAAAATCACTACTGTTGTCTAATGACAACTAAACAATAAAACTATATGCATATTTTTACAGCACATAGACTATTTTTAAACACCGAACGAACCCCGTACACCCACACCCTTCAACTAAAATACCTAACTACATCTCACAACATTGTAAGACAATACTATAAGTATAAAGAAAAGAGTTAGATATAAACTTAAAGTGTTTTCGACCGATGCATCTTGTAGCGAAGAAATAGAGTCTATATATAGACATCAATTTGCTTGTCTTGCACTTCAAGAAACAACCTTGTGACCTATACGACTTGTGAAACAAGAAATTAAATAAGTGAAGGAACCACCTTGTTTATTTTACACTTTAAGAAACAACCTCTCTTGTCTTGCACTACCTTTTCCTTTACAATTCTATATAATGTGGGACTACTTCAACATGTATATTTTCAACCAACACCAATACAAACTATATCGTCTTTACCCTCTAACTGTTATTTTTATTGTTGTGGTGTTGATGACTAAGAATTAAACATAATCTTAACTGACTCTCAAGCTTCAAAGCCAAATTGAAGAAGGACTATTCTCACCTAGATGAGTGATTGTAGAACCTAATTGCCGGTAACCATTCTCACCTAGATGCTTCGAGCACTATTTTGTCACGGTCTTGTATGTTTTAGATTGAAACCTAAGAGGAGGGGGTGAATTAGGTTTTTGACTTTTTCGGATAATTTTTGTGAGTTTAGTGTTCTTGATAATTTTTCCAGAAAGTTATTATGAAAGTCTGAATGGAAATGCAGAAAAATAAAGAGTATAGGAAAGAGAAAAACACAAGAGAAATTATAGTGGTTCCCCTAATGGTACATCCACTCCCTCCACACCCCGTGAAGGAATTCACTATGTTAGAATATTTGTTACAAGCAATCTTACCCCAAGACCCCCTAACAATCTTTCTAACATACATCAGATAACACCCCACTATCTTTACAACAATTCTCACCAACAATGGCAATAAAACTTTACAGCAATGTAATTGAAGAATAACAAATGTATGGCTGTATATTTTTATCAATATCACTCTTAAACAAATGGACTTAGTGCTCAGAAAAACTTTTTAATAAATGTTAAAGTGTGGGCAAAGTTTTCCAAACAATTTGAATGAAAGTTGATAGTTTGAAAGTTGTTGTCTTGTTTATTGCTTTGATTTTCAATTGAATTTATAGAGGCTAAAAAGATGTTTATGAAGTAATGCTACTTTTCAAAAAGTTTTACCAATGAATAGACACATATTTAAAATGGCATCTATTCATAAAAATAAGTATGAAATTTATTTAAGAAAAATACTAGCTGTTGTCAGTTAATTGAAAAAAAAAAACATATTCCGTTGAAAAACATTCTATTCCAACGGTAATATAATGTTAAATCATATTTCAAAAGACATATTTCATAATCAAAAACATAATATTTCAAAAGTGAAATTACCATTGGACAAAAGTCATATTTCAAAAGCATAGTCTTTTGTGGTTATCGTAATCAATTATGCCAATTTAATGTTGAAACATCCAATAATAAAAAAAAAAGTTGAAGCTCGTACTATTGGCATAAAGGATTATCATTTTAAAAGCCATGATCAATTAAATATTCTTGTTAAAATATTTTCATGCAAAATCACTTTAAAATAAAAATCATTGTGAGTGTGTGATTTATTTTCAAAAGATATTTAGCATTGCATTCATATGGGGACTTAGAAAAAATGTTGGTAATTATTTTCTGAGCATTCTAAGTTATTCCATAAGTTAAGAATGATAAATCAAAAGAAGTGTCATACTTACAAAGTGTATAACCAAGAAGCCTAGGCACTAAACTTCATTCTTTAATCTTGAGTCTCCATGATAATTTCTTCTTTTTGTGATGTGGTGTTTGTTATCATCAAAGCCTAGTCAAGTCGGGAAGAGACCTTCTTCACAATCTTCTCCGTTTTAATGATGACAAACTCAATCATTGACATTGATGCTTTCTTTGATACTCCTGCTGTCTTGTATGACTCCCCCTTAATTTTGCAGTTGCATACCCTGTAATTATTTAAGCACAAAACATACACCTACACTTTCTCCCCCTTTTGACATTGATGCTTAATGAAACTCCCTCTATATTGTATATCTCCCCCTTTGTTTTGCAATTGGATAACCTGAAACAATTTAAGCACAAAACACAAACATACACTTTCTCCCCCTTTTGACATCATCAAAAAGAAAAAAAAGAGTAAAATCCAAAGGGTCGAAATATAAGAGAAATAATAAATATTAAGAAAAAATAGCTTACCTTCTTCGCAATGAATATTTAATCATTCACAATATTTTACACATATGATATGAGATCATCAATTTTAAATACAATCATTTCTCACACAAATACACAATATTATAAACCGTATATCATATTATTTTACGAAACAAAATGCATCTAACAAAATTACAACTTTTCATACATATAACCTTTCAAATTTTCCTTAAATAACTTTTGTACACGTTAACTGTGATTTTAATAAAAAAAAAAAAAAAAAAAAACTACCCACCATTGCCATTGTACCAATGCCCCCAACACAATTGTGAGAATGATTAAACTCAACAAATTAGATATGTATGAAGATATGTACAGGCATATGTTATTTTATAGTAACCCCACGTGAATATACATAGTAAACATCTTTCAAAGAATTTCTCATAGAACACAAATACTGATTATGGACTTGCAGCAGAAAGCAATCGTGCAATTAAAACATTCATAATTTCAAAATATTTTCAATTAAACACAATAATTCTTAAACATATGTACACACACCACACGTAGTGTTTCAGGATTAAATCACACAATCGCGTCATCTTGAAAATTCATATTTTACACCATCAAGAATAGATAAAAAACACCAACACATATATCCAATTAAACATCATATGATTCATGCTTCTCAAAATCCACACATTTGACTCGATTCTTAAGCATATATGAATATAATACCACAAGTTAAATTTAACTTAAACATAAATTTGTTTTTCAAATATAATACAAATTACTTAGCTTTTGGGAAAAACCGGCATAGCGAAAAATAAAGGAACACAATCACAACACAATAACAAATGTGGAAACTCCAAAGCCAAAGAAAAATCACTACTGTTGTCTAATGACAACTAAGCAATAAAACTATATGCAAATTTTTACCGCACATAGACTATTTTTAAACACCGAACGAACCCCGTACACCCACACCCTTCAAATAAAATATCTAACTACATCTCACAACATTGTAAGACAATACTATAAGTATAAAGAAAAGAGTTAGATATAAACTTAAAGTGTTTCCGACCGATACATCTTGTAGCGAAGAAATAGAGTCTATATATAGACATCAGTTTGCTTGTCTTGCACTTCAAGAAACAACCTTGTGACCTATACGACTTGTGAAACAAGAAAGTAAATAAGTGAAGGAACCACCTTGTTTATTTTACACTTTAAGAAACAATCTCTCTTGTCTTGCACTACCTTTTCCTTTACAATTCTAAATAATGTGGGACTACTTCAACATGTATATTTTCAACCAACACCAATACAAACTATATCGTCTTTACCCTCTAACTGTTATTTTTATTGTTGTGGTGTTGATGACCGAGAATTAAACATAATCTCAACTGACTCCCAAGATTCAAAGCCAAATTGAAGAAGCACTATTCTCACCTAGATGAGCAATTGTAGAACCTAATTGTCGGTAACCATTCTCACCTAGATGCTTCGAGCACGATTTTGTCACGGTCTTCTTTCATTTCTAGTAACCATATTGTGCAGATTTTTTGTTGAGATGGAGAGGAACCAAATGGGAAAGAGATAGAGGCACCGATTGTGTATGAAAAAGTATAGATATTCTCCTTTTTTAATTTTGATAAATTTAGACGATCTATTAAATCCAACTGTATTTTATTTGTGGACTACCGATAATAAACTAAACTTTTTTATGACATGTCATCTTACGTTATTCTTAGCATGTTTTTCAGTCATTTTTACTAGGTTTTACATCCAGAATAAAGGAGTATTAGAGCAACTGCTTATGATTTCGGGGCATTTGTAATGTTTTATATATTTGAGTCTGTAATTCTATTCTTCCCAAAACATAGCAATTTTAGGGTGTTTTGATGTAATTCACGAAGAAATCATGCATATCGGCAAAGCAAGACATCTGAAGATTTGTGAAGATCTTGGGAAGATGAAAAAATGAAGATTCAAGAGGCCTCAGAAGACGTTACAAAGGGAGGAATTTTGTTCCCAAGTTCCAAGACATCTTATATGGAAGCAAACACCCAAGAGACGAAGAAATAGGCGTTTCAGAGCCCAGACAGCACTCACATGCGTCTGGCACACAGTTTTGTGCGCCTAGGCACATGATGAGGTGCCTGGCGCATGCATCTAGGCGTCTGGCACCTGAAACTCCTCTCACATGCACTTGGTGCATGGTTCTAGGCGCCTGGCGTCTGCTCCTTACCGGCCAAGACGTTGTTTTGTGACTTTTTGCTGGAAAAAGCCCGGTATTTTAGCCCAACTTCAGGTGGAAACTTTCCCTATAAATACCGCTCTCCTCATTCATAATTTCTCATTCAGAACGAAGCGGTTCAAGCGGAAGGCAAGCGCTAGGAGCTTCAAGGGAGGAGTTTCTCTCCTCACTCCAAGTTTTTCTACGGTATATTTTATTTCTTTTGTAATTTGTCTTTAGTTACCATGTGTAACTAAATCTTTTTAGGCTAGGGTTCTAAGATGAACCTCTATTCTGGTTGTTGGATAATTTATTTAATTTAAAGTCTTTATTTAGTTATTTCTCTTTATTTATTTAGTTTTACTGTCGTGCGTAAGATTTGTCTCCTCTTAAGCATAACCCTGACTTAGGCATTTAGGGAGGTGACATTACCTAATATTGATGTATATCTGTCTAATCATGAAGTAATTAATTAGTAACTAGGGAAAGACGCCGAAAGAGAGCAGAACCCTGAGAGAAAGGTACTTAGGGAGGTGACATACCTAATATTGATGCATATCTGCCAGAATCAGGAAGTAACTAGTTAGTAATTAAGGAAACATGTGACTTCACGACTTAAATCAGCCCAATAACTCCATTCTCCTCGAACCTTGGTAAGGTAGACGCTGATAGGGCCGCCCGTTTGTAAAACTACCGAGAGGGAGAGTGTGCTATGTGCTTCTTTGATTCATAGACGAGTGGACCTTTAAGAAGATTGGGATTACACTGATGGGAATTTAGGAAAGCTAATTTAAGTTTATGTTTCAATTACCTCTGAGAGAGTAAGACCCCACGCGTACCTACCCGTGTGATCAGCAGGTGTAACTCGACAGTTGGAGGGAAATGAGCCTATATCTCTGAGAGAGCAAGGCCCCACACGTACCTACCCTGTGTGATCAGCAGGTGCAACTTGACAACTGATAAGTAGTAAAACCCCATGAACTCATAACTTAGATAGATAAGGATTAATAACATGAATAAGACTTGACTGTTACGCAATTCCAACAATTAAATAGAGGGGATTCGAATAATCATAACTGCCGCTAACATTCTGTAATCAAAACATGTAAACTTTTCTCTATTGCAAATAAATTAACTTTGAAAAACTCTAAACCCTTATCTTTTAATTATTTTATTGTTCCCAAATAAGTAACGTGAATTGTTTGGTTGAAACAACAATCCATGTGGATACGATACTTTACTTATCACTTTATTACTTGGTAAACGATTTGGTACACTTGCCTAAATTCGACCATCAAGTTTTTGGCGCCGTTACCGGGGATTGTTGATATTTTTGACTAAGCAATTTTAAATTATTTATTCATAACCGATCTTTTGACGGGTATCCTACTAAAAATTATGTTTAGCACATGCGTAAAACCAAGACAGGAATTCTGCAATTCGATCAGACATAGACAAAACTGAACGAGCTCTTCGAAAAGCAACCTGAATTGCAAGAGAAATGACAAAACAAAAGGGAACCATCCCAATTCAAGATTATTCATCAGACGAGTCAGAAATGGGAGACGGAAATCTTCGCATAACTCTGGGAGACTATGGGAGGCTGGATAACCTGGATGAAATATCCCTTGGGTTTCAACCGGCAAACCCAGTGGTTTTTGATATCAAGAATAATGTGCTAGTAAATTTTAAATCTAACCAATTTGCAGGTAGGGAGTTGGAAGATTGTAATGCTCACTAGACATACTTTCTCAACATATGCAGCACCATAAATCCCGCATGGATATCAGAATCTGACAAAAGACTTCGATTGCTCGGGTATTTTGTCAAAGGAAGAGCAAAAGACTGGCTCGATGCTCTACCTCGAGGAATGATTACATCCTGGGACCAGCTCAAGCGGAAGTTCTTGTATAGGTACTTCCCCACAACTAAATATCTGGCACTAAAAAAAGAAATAGTTAGTTTCAAGCAACATGAAGAGGAAACGTTATATGATACGTGGGAAAGGTTCAAATACTCCTAAAGAAATTTCCTAGACATAAATACTCAGATATGGACCAAATATTGTACTTCACAACGTGATTAAAAACATAAACTAGAATGTTGTTGGATGCCTCAGCTGGAGGAATTATAAAAACCAAAACAGCAGAAGAAATCAGGGAGTTGATCGAGAATATGACTCAAAATGATTACAACCAGCAAATTAACGAAGAAGCCCCTCGAAAAGGCAAACAAGACAAAACATTTGAAGAAAACTTGCTTGCTAGCAATAGGCTATTAGAAAAGCAGCCGGAGGTACTAACGAAGAAGTTGGAAAGTGCGCAATTAAAATCAGCTGAATGAAGATGCGACCTGTTTGGAGAGGCAAAACGTACAGACGATTGCTCATCTAACGGCCTAGGGGTCACTAAAGAGTAAGTAAATTATTTAGGAGAATTCAAAAGTCAGAATCAGGCCCTAAACCAAAGACCAGTAGCACAACCTGACTATTGGGAGAATTTTTTTATAGAATTTATGCTCCAGCAAAAAACAAACTAGTAGAAGACACCTTCAAGGAATTCATGAGATTTATGAAGGAAGGAAGGCAGAACTTGAAGATGGAAACGGAAAAACAACAACCTAAGACATCCGAAGTATTCTCGATAAATTTCTTGCCGAAAAACATGGAAAGAGAAGCAGAATTAGATAGAACATACACTGTTGAAGAATGTCATATGATTCAGAAACATAAAGTAAGGCGATTAAAAGGAAAGATCTCTTTTAGAATAAAAAAAAATGCAAAACTCTCTACAAAAGGGTTGAAAAAGAAAGAAAAAAAAAGACAATCAGTGTATAACACAATTTCTAAAAGGAATGGAAGAAATGGAAGGAAGGAGCAGGAAAAACTATCTCAGAGGACGTTGTAATAATGACAAGAAATCAACTGTACCAGATAAAAAGGAAGATCCAGGGTCGTTCACCATTCCATGTCAGATAAGAGAAGTATCAGTTGGAAAAGCGGTATGCGATCTAGGGTCCAGTATCAATACAATGTCCTTGTCAATCTTCCAACGGATGCCGAGACTAAAATTAAAACCAACCAGGATAAAGATAGGGTTAGCAAACGGCAAGATAGGTCGCCTGTCTGGGATGGTAGAAGACGTACCACTCAAAGTAAAGAATTTCACTTTCCTAGTAGATTTTGTTATACTAGAAATGAAAAAAATATTGTTTTACACCTATACTCATGGGGAGGCCGTTTCTAGCCACTGCTAGGGCAATAATCGATGTCGATAAGAAGGAAATAGCCATTCATAGTGGAAAAGAATTTGAAATCGTCACATTCCCCTCAATGAGTAGAGGAAAGGTGAAACTTGAAGGCAACAATGTAAGCAATAAAGAAAAAATGAGCTCGGATGATGAAAAATGGCTTGAAGATCAGAAGGAAGACATGGAGCCTGAAGGACAAGGGCTCCCGAGCACAACGTAGACATATATGTCAGGCTCAAGACGTAAAACACGTGTTGAATAGTAGGCAACATATTTCGTCAAGCTGATGACCGAAAAGAAGCGTTGAATGGGAGGCAACCCATAATTTTATTTTTTTTCGCATTTTTCCTTTTCAATAAGCTAAGCTGAGATTTCCTTTCTTAACAATTTCCTTTATTTTATTGTTGCTAATCCTCATTATTATATAAAATTTTATTTCTTTGCATTACATATATAACCTTTCCATTTATGCTTAAATTGTTTTAGTCTTAGAGAATTATTTCAGAACATTAACGGTGGAGGCTAAGTTACCCTCACATTCAAGAGCATGATAACTTTTGGGGTTTGCTACCGAAGGTACTTATATTAATCACCATCTCTTTTATGAATAGCATAACTGGTGAGAATTTGAGCCAAATATTTCCATCCATTCTTCTACTATAATTATTTCTAACATGATGTTCCATATGAATGCTATTTTTACTCAAATTTGCGGCCATTCTTTATGGACGATCGGTCATGTTATATTATATCTTCATAATTGGATATCAGAGTTCTGTTACCGATTGTTCCCCATCTTTACATACTCATCTTTGCATAGGACTGACTTATGAATGCATGGACCCACATATAGACTTGACAATGCACACCGACATACTCTTCATCGTTATATAATTCACTCCATCATATAACATATCATCACCAAATCAACACCAATTGCATTGTCAAATCAAATAAGGCCACACATCAACAATTCAAACATTCAAGGCATCATATCATCATAATCATTCATTCATCATTATCCGTTTACCATTTATCAATATACCATAGTCATCATGATAAAACATCTTCATTTAATTCATAACCCATACTTAATCAACAAATTTCCATTCATCTATCATCAACTAACTCGTCATTATCTTGTCACATTACTTTCATACTATGACATTATTCATACCTCAACAGTTATCTAGCAAGTTTGCATACATATCAAGGTTCAATTAAAGACAATACACAAGTCCATCACTAACCAATTAACTTCTAAACTTCCTCACACTTAAGCCCACATTAATCAATCAATTACAACCTCATTACACATCTAATAATCAAGTTTAAGGGTTTGGAAACCATTCACATGCATTGGATACTTCAAAAAGTCGCAAAATTAGGGTTTGCCCCACACATACAGGGCGTGTAACACCCTAATTCCCAACGTCGATTTAATAAATAATGTGAATAAATTTAAACAAATAGGATGTTACACATACTCATCAATCATTCATTCAAATAATAAATAATATGTCACATTTCAGAGTGCGGAAAATACTTCATAAATATTTCATAAAATAAACAAGTCTGATTCTCAACCTTCATTGTAGAAAATATCATAAAGATTTCAAATGCTTAAACTCCATAAAATTAAAACATTCAGCGCTTGACCCCAACCCTAGTGTTACAGATCAGAGCACGTGATTATTCGGCTACGTAAATAATTAGATAAAAGCTACGGAAGTCTATCTCCGTCGCCACCTTCTAAGTGTCCCGCAAACTAGAGCTCCTCGTCCTGAGTATATGTACCCCAAGAGTACAGATACCATAATACACAACAACAATAAAGGGGTGAGAAATCCTGTCATAACATAATATTAGGGAAAAACACGCACAACATTATAATACAATAACAATATTCCGTCGTCATACAATCATCAACATTTATTATATTCTTCTCAACCAATCATACATACCATCGTCTCACTCAATTCACACTTAAAACACCAAGTACAAGTATCATCATTTAAGTGCATACGGACTCACCCTAAGACCTATATGAATGTGGTACCACACCTATCGTCGTCATAGTTTTATAGATATATGTTACCGGACTTTCGTCGTCATAATTTTCCAGAGATATGTTACTGGACTTTCGTCGTCATTTCATCTTCATAATTCCTAGACACGACTCTATATGCATGCATGGTGACATGAATTCACAATCATAAATGCAAGACTCTTCCTAATATGCACAACATCAATGCAAAACACATCGTCATCATTCTCATCGTCTTCATAAATAAACATCATCATTCTCATCATCATAATAATATAAACATCGTCATTCTCATCATCATTATAATATAAACCTCATCATTCTCATCATCTTTATAATATAAATGTTATCATTCTCATCACCATTATAATATAAACCTCATTATTCTCATCATCTTTATAATATAAATGTCATCATTCTCATCATCACTATAATATAAACATCATCATTTCTCATCGTATTTATATTATATACTTGTATATAATATCAATCGACATCACTCTTTGTCACAGTCATTTGATTCTGCATCATTACTCTCTATCACCGTCTATATCACCACATTATATCCTCATTAATCCAGCCCTTAATCACGACTCGTTTCTACGTCAACATCCCTCAATTTTATTCTATTATTCATCTTACTGACATGCTCTATTCTCTCGTCTATTCTAGGCTCTCTAGATATTTTATCCTGATAGCACACCCTATTCCTCCTTCTTAGTTTTAAGATGTTTACTTCTCCATTAACATACATAAATGTTTTATCTCTATACAACTAAGTTTCACCTCACCATCGTCAATAACTCTTTCCTACTTGTTCTTCTCATTAAAACGACTTTATATCTTGTTACTTCATCTCACATTAATCGTCATATATAACCTCGACCATTCCCCTAATCTTACCTCCATTCTAATTTAAAGTTATTATCTAACCTTATCGTTACTTTCGACGGCAGCAACTTTCCTCACTAAAACTTCATTGCAATTTAAGATTTTATTCTCTCGATACCGGTTGTTATTATTATTGTCAACATTATAATTATTATCTCTTATCTTCTTCCCTATTCGTCTTTATCTCTTCTAATTGATCCCCGTCTTATTCAACGTCATCATCATTCCTATTATCTTTCATTTCTCAATACACAATCCCCTACCTTCCTTTACATTTCGTCTTAACGACCCTCTCATCGTCTACGATCATCAAAATTCGACTTCCCTCTTCTTTATTCATTTTTACACCTTATACGTTCCTATCTAACATTCATCTTAAGTTCTTTAATTACCTTGACTCTTTTACTCTTCAACTTAACCATATTCCTAAGCTCATCATTGGTTTAAGAAGATTATGCTTAACTTCATCGGTTACTCGTAAAACACCTACTTCATAGCCCCTATTATCATCGTCTCTTTTCACTTCTTTATCTCTTTCATATTTTATACCCTCTTAATTGACTTACACATTAGACCTTTTAAATACCCCAAGGGATTATTCTCGTCGTTGTCACTCCGTCGGGAACTACTTATCTATATCTCTCCTACTTCTCCTTCTACTGCCTAACTACTTCACCTTTTTGGGCTCATCTCTAATTCGAGGAACTTATGTTTATCCTAGTCATCTATCTTAAACAAATCGCTTGCCCCTCCTCTTATCAATGTCTTTCATTTCCTACTGCGAAGACATCTTTAACATCAGTAGGTTCTCATAAACTACTATCGCCGGTTCATGTTTAAACTTGCTATTATTTTGAGGTAACTACTTCTATTTATGTCTAAAAACACTCCCTCACTTAGATATGTAGCTTAAGGATCCTTAATTTTACTTTACATTCTAACGACTTGCTTAAACTAACTATTGCTTTCATAGATGTTTTAGAGTCCACTGAAAAGATTGTGCTGAACTCTCATGAAGAATGCAGCATGACCCATGCATGGTGTTTTAATCATAACTCAAGTTCTAGAATCTAAATGGATTCAAACCAAAGGGAAATGAAAGCTGACATCTATATCTACAACTTTCATGAAGGGACCTAAATCCAATTCGGGACATAGAGGGGTGGAAATGTTGCTTTACCTAAACCTCGGCAGAGTGCACAACCGTGCTGACCCATGTGTAGGAATTTGATCATAAGTAAAGTTATGGATGTCTAAAAGAGGTCACTCCAAAGCCAAATGAGAGCTAATAGTCATATCTACAACTTTCATAAAGACACATGAGCTCAATTCAGAACAGAATATGGTCAAAAAGTTGGTTTTCCTAAGCCTGGAAAGTGTGCACGACCGTGCTCATTGGGAGCACGACCGTGCGCCCAAAACAACAAAGAGGGCCGTAAGTTAAGCACAGGTGGTGCGCCCAAGAGGCACGACCGTGCTTTTCTGTCTAGTATCAGAAAATTGCAGTTTTGCTGCGATTTCACTTAAGGGAGTCTTCCCAAACCCCGTTTTCGACCTAAAACTCACCAAACTCGACCTTAATCTTCACCCCATGATTACCCTATCATTCAAACACTAATTCTTCATTAACCTACCAAATTTGAAATTTCTGGCTTAGCAACTAGTTAGGAGTTAATTGGTTCTTATAAAACTGGTTCTGAACCAACAGGTTCTGAACAAATACTTAGCACAATTAAAAACAGTTATGCAGCAGAAATTAAAAGTGCAGAAATAAACAGAACACACAGGTTTGTTAACCCAGTTCGGAGTAAACACCTCCTACTCTGGGGGATACCAATCCAGGAAGGAAATCCACTATTGGAATTAATCCTTAAGACTCAGACACTGACTCCCAGTTCCTATCCCAAGCAATCAATCTCCACTTAGTCAGATTTCTACCCACGCATGAGTATTAGAATCCACTAACTTCCTATCCAAGCAACAGCCCAGTTACTTGAACAAACCTGAACTAACACCTAGTTCTGAAAAACTAACCAGTTTTTGAAGAACATACTTCAATAACAGACCTGCACTCGTACCTACAGGCTTAGAGTGATTACAACTCAAAACATCTAAACCAACTCAAACTGAGTGGTGCACAAACAAAGCTAAAAAGCTTACACACTAAGACTCTTTTTCTGAATAAAAACTCTCTAATTCCTCGTATCTTGAATAGCAGCAAAGCACTCCTTATATAGCCTTCAGCAATCAGCATAAATTAGATTCTAATCTTCTGCACATGATTTGTTTCTGAATTATGAATGATCCAATAAGGAAACAAATAAACCTGCAATGTATCTTTATAAAGATTCTGCAGAAAAATACGAACTTCATAAAACTGAACCAAATCTTCATAAAATCTACTCCAAATCAACCAGCATTCTAGAAGCAATATGCGAGGATAAATCCTTGATAAATCTCGCCAAGATTCATGCAGAAATAACTTGCAAAAATGCAGCTTCTGAAGAAGTCAACAAAAGTCAACTCTGCTACAGTGCGTCTGATGCTTCAGACTCAGGATTTCAGCTTCTGAAGAAACTTTCAGCTTCTGAAGGAATTTTCAGCTTCTGAACAGCTTCAAATCAAAAACCTTGCAACTGAAGACTTGTTCTAAACATGGAGATGCTTCTATTCAACACATTGGATTTGCCAAAACATACAGCCAACACCAAAATACTCAACAAAATTATCCACTCCTTTTAAGGCTAACAACTCGATTCAAAAACCTAAACTAGTCTTCCTCAATTATCATCTTTCAACTTCATCTTTTAATTCGTTCATCATCAATCTCTCATCACAATCTCACATCATAACAACAACATCAACATAAGAATTAAACACCCCCATCATATATTAAGATACTAAAGTGAAAAGATTCTCCCCCTTACCTCGATTCCTTCGAAAATTCCAGCTTTGGCTTGATTCTGTCGCAACTAGGGTTTCCTTTCTCTGACTGCTGCTCTTCTCTCTGTTTCTACGTTCAGCCAAAAGTGACCCTTCTAACTCCTAATGTTTCTATTTATATTTGGGCCAATCACTTGTTATAATTTTATTCTCCTCTATTCACTATTCTTTTACTCCTCCCCTCCCCCACTTATTTAAAAACTTATTTTATACACCCCCGACTCTATATTATTTTGTTTTGATTCCTCTCTTCGTTTTAAAAACTTATTTTATACACAACAACAAATTTTATTCATATTCAACATAATCACTTATTTCAATCAACATAAACCAACCTAATCATTTCAACAACAACTTAAACATTTTCATCCAATTAATCATATTCACCAAGAACACAACAACAACAACAACTTAAATCATAACTTAACCAACATAATTTCATGAATTGTCAAACCAAACATATACCAATGATCAAATTCAACTTAATAATCCATAATCATCATCAATTATCATGTTCTTCACCAATTTCATCAAAATTCACAAAGTTACCAAAACACCATAACCAACAACATGATTTCATCAATTTTCACATACCCAAATTAACCATAATAACAAGAGCACGAAATTCACATATAAACATCATTAATTCATGAAATTTAACATAATTAAAAACACCCACAACTACCCATTTGTTTATTAAACCTAAATGGTGAAAATAACCTTCCCTCTTACCTCAATTCTTCACTCTACCGAGCTTTCCTAAATAGTATCTCCATTTCCCCCCTTTGCTCTTGAGTTCCTCTTCAACTTTCCCTCCAAGCCTCTTCTCTCTCTATTCTCTCTCTAGCCTCTTTGTGTGTTTTGTGAAAAATGATCTTAACCTAATTCACTACAACACACACTACTCTTTATATATTATGGGTTAGGGTCACTCACACTAATGAACTTAGTCAATTCTCATACTCATAAATAATTCTCTACACTTTTACTTCACTTGAACCTCCCATTTTACTCTTACACCACTCTCCTCTAAAATTCAAATTTCTAATTCTAACATATTTACAAAAATACCCTTCACCCGCAAATGACTAAAATGCCCTCAGTTACTCAAAATCCACTAACCCACCAATTCCCAATAAAATAAACAATCAATAAATATAATAGATAAATAATAATAATAATAATAATAAATAAATAAATAAATCTAATATTAAAAATCAGGATGTTACACCTGTACTTGCAGTGGGTACAATCTATAGAAATAGGGTTTAGTCTGTTTTAGTGATGCCTTGAGAATGCATCTCAAGTGAATATTTATAACCTTATTTTGGCTTGTTTTCCCGTGGCTTAGGCCCCAAGTAACATGGGCCCAAAGCCACATTTAGAGTGTCTTGGAGCGTTCTAGAGGCTTCTAGAAGCTCTCTAAGGTGGTGCCCCCTAGCAGGTTCGCCTAAGGCCATTCTGGCCCTTTTGAAGGGCGTTGTGCCCTTTCTTGAGGGCGCCAAGCCCTCCTGGAGGGCTTTGTGCCTTAAATGATAAGATTTATAGTCCACAACCCAACAAGCACGAGCTATGGGACAAGTCGAAGTGATTTAACTATTGAAGTGTTGACATTTCGCAGCCCAACAAACACTAGGCTCGAAGAGGCGAGTTGATTGTTTATGGTCTATGAAGGGCGACAGGCCAACACGTTCGTGGGTGCTAGCCCAACATGTTTGTGGGTGCTAACCCAACATCTCGAGTATGTGGGGTTAATATGTTGTGAAGGTTAGTGTTCCAGGTGGTCTATAGCCCAACAAGCACGAGCTTTGGGACAAGGTGAAGTGGTTTAACTGTTGAGGTGTTGACATTTTGCAGCCCAACAAGCATTAGGCTTAAAGAGGCGAGTTGATTGTCTATGGTCTCTGGAGGGTGACATCAAAATTAACGGCAAGGTAATGTAAATGTTGCGCGACCTTTGACGTTTTTGAAAGATACAGATCTAACGGTTGAGATTTGATGACCTTTCACTGTTGTTGACGTGTTTTAATTTGGGCGCCCTCGAGATTCGGCAGAGAGTTTTGACCGTGGCTTTGAACGCGCTAAAGATCAGATCGCCCTTCTGTTTCCCGACATCGATCTTAGTGGCTTGGATCCTTTCAAGATTGTGCAAGATGGAGTGTTTGGTGGATGAGCCCTAGGAGATCATGGTGTAATTTTATTTATATTATTATTTATTTTGGTGGGTAGTCAATGGCACCTGCATTTTCTGTTGTAATATTTAACTATGTTTTTTTGGAGGACAAGTAGAATTTTAACTTCATTCATGTTGAAGAATTGCTTTGGTAGGATATTTATCTTGTATGTTAATTTTCTTTGTTCTTGGCTTTGACGTTGTGTTTTGTTGGATCTTGGTGATGCTACGGGGCTGAGAACCCTTTGAATGTATCTTTTATGTAGTCTCTATGGGTTTTTGTTGTTGGAACAAAATGTATGAACAAGTCTCTTTTGAGTTTTGATGATAACAAAGTGTTAAAAAGAAAATTGGATATGCTAATGCTTGTTCTAAGTGTGCAGGACCATATAATTAATTGTTGTATCTAATGGTGGTTCTGAAAGATCAATTTAAGAGCAAAAGGAAAATATTGAAGCTTAAGGTGCGTCTGAAAGACCAGCGTCTGAAGGTGCGTCTGAAGACCAGCTTCTGAAGAAGTGTGTCTGATGAACAGTGCGTCTGAAGACCAGCTTCTGAAGAAGTGTGTCTGATGACCAGCTTCTGAAGAAGTGCGTATGATGACCAGCTTCTGAAGACAGCATCTGATGAACAATGCGTCTAAAGTCTGCGTCTGAAGAAGTGCGTCTGATGAACAGTGTCTGAAGACCAGCTTGTGAAGAACTGCGTCTGAGTTTTAAGGAAAAGCAGAAGTCAACAACTGTCACTGTCAACAGTAACGTACTGTACAGTCAGAACCGCTCTTTGCAACAGTTGTCTCCTTGGACGAAACCCTCTCCCTATTTTAAGGAAATAATTCAAATTCCATTCCTTTGTTCCTCTGTTTCGCACACAATGTCAGGAAGGAATTAATGTTGGATATAGCTTCTATTGCAACGGCTCTTTTGATGAATCTGGCTCTTCTCAACAGCTCTTTATTCCTCTATAAAGGATTGAAGATTTGAAGAAGATGATAAAGACTCTACAGACCTGCAATTTCGAAAAACGTAATACTCTGTTTTTCGAAACTCATCAAATAACTTAGAAATTCTTACAAACCTTTTTATCTTAGAATTTCTTAAGTATAGAGTCTTAATCTGTGTTGTATTTTGTGAACACCACTGATTGTATATCAAGTGTTCAACTCAAACAGATTTCTTTGTAATTGTGTTTGATTAAAAGTCTCTTGCTTGTGTGCTTGAGCAACTAGAAGTCTCATACTTTGTGTTTGAGCAAGGAAGTCTCATACTTTGTGTTTGAGCAAGGAAGTCTCATACTTTGTGTTAGTCTCTAGCTGTCTTCTTGAGCAATTGTAATCTTTGTGATTATAGTGAAAAATCTCTTGTAAGTGACAAGGGGACTGGACTACTTCCGGGTTGTGGAAGGAACCAGGATAAACTGCTTGTGTGTCTATCTCTTTCTCTCATTTACTTTATATCCGCTGTAAAACAACTCTAAAAATAGTTTCTGAATCTGATCAATATCTGATTCTGAACTAACCTAAGTTTTTGAGAAAGAAAAAGCCAACACAATTCAACCCCCCCCCCCCCTCATGTGTCTTTCTCACCTTCAGTTGGTATTAGAGCTCCGGTTCTGATATTCAATCACCTAACAGTGAGTCAGTAAAGATCCTGAGAAAAACATGTCTTCTGGTGTATCTGGTGAATCCACATCTAGAAGTGGTGGTGGTGGATATGGTACAGATGAAAGAAAATCTCACTCACACCATAAACCTCCTATGTTTACTGGTGATCCTGAGAAATTTTCATGGTGGAAAAGCAAGATGTATAGTCATATCATTGGAATAGATGATAGTCTATGGGACATCATTGAAGATGGTATAACTATACCAGTTGTTGAAGAAGGAGTGGCTATTAATAGAAGAGGCCTTACTGATGCTGAAAGAAAGATCTACAGAAAGCATCACAATGTAAGAGGTATCATTGTGGACTCTCTGCCCCACAATGAATACTTAAAGCTGAGTGATAAATCAACAGCAAAAGCCATCTTCACCTCTCTCTGCTCTAACTATGAAGGAAACAAGAAGGTTAGAGAAGCAAAAGCAAATCTTCTGGTTCAGCAGTATGAGCTGTTCAGAATGAAGGTGGATGAAAATATTGAGACTATGTTCTCAAGATTTCAGACTCTGGTTTCTGGACTTCAGATTCTGAAGAAAAGCTACACTACTGCTGATCATGTGAACAAGATCCTCAGAAGTCTACCATCTAAATGGAGACCTAAAGTGACTGCTATTGAGGAAGCTAAAGATCTAAATACTCTAAGTATTGAAGATCTTATAAGCTCTCTCAAAGTGCATGAACTAGGACTCAATGAAGATGAACCTGTTAGAAAATATGAGTCTATAACACTTAAATCCAAAAGAAAGTCTTCAAAAGCCCTAAAAGCTTCAGAATCTGATGAAGAATCTCCTGAGGGAAGTTCTGAAGAAGATTCAGAAGCTGAGGAGCTAGCAAGGCTTTCTGAAAGAATTCAGTACTTGATGAAAAGACAAAAGAAGTTCTCTAACAGGAGCAGCAACTTCAAAGGATCTGGTTCCAAGAAGGAAGAACAGAAAGGTTGCTACAACTGCAAGAAAACTGGTCATTTGATAGTTGATTGTCCAGATCTTCAAAAGGACAAATCAAAGGAGAAATCCAGAAATACCAACTCAAAATCAAGCAACTTCAAAGACAGATTCAAGAAAAGTCTTATGGCTACATGGGATGAGCTTGACAATGAATCTGAGTCTGAGAATGAAGATGAAGAAGAAGCAAATGCAGCTCTGATTGCTACAACATCTTTTGATGAAGAGTCAGGATCAGACTCTGAAGAAGAAGATGAGGTATATTCTGAACTTACTCGTTCTGAGCTTGTTGATACAGTTAAGGATCTTATGAACCACCTCAGAAGCAAGTTGATTCAATTAAAATCTTTGAAAAAGAAACATAACTTGCTGGCTGATGAGAATCTCCAACTTCAGAATCACATCAATGAGATTGATGAAGAAGTTAGAGAACTAAGAGAAATGGTTCATAAGAAACCTGATGAAGTTCCAAGTGAACAAGAAATTGCTCTTCAGGATTTCATCTTAACAGGAATCAACAGAAGTAAGATTGCTTCTATGATTTATAATATTAGCAGAAACAGAGGAGAAGGTATTGGTTTCTAAAATGATACATTCAATCATTCAAAAGAAACAAATATATCATCATGTTCTGAAGATATTATAAAAGGCACGTATTTTGTACCTGCATCTGAGATTTCCGAGAAACAGAATTTATCAGAAAATGAGACTGTTAAACCTGAGGTTCTGAACAACTCAGAATCCAAAACTTCTGAACCTAAGGGAAAGATGAAGGCAAAATCTAAAACTTTGCCAAAGTCTAAACCAAAAGGTTCTAAGTCTAAGACTATGAGGAAAACATACTTTAAATCTGAAAAGGTTCAAAGTCTGAAGAGTTCAGAACCTAAGACAAGCAAGTCTCAGACTCTGAAAAATTCAGACTCAAATTTTCAAAAGGCTGTGTTTGTAAAACCTTCAAGGAATACTAAACCAATTTATACAAAACCTTTTAAATCTCAGAATGTCAGACAAAGGATACAAAAGAAAGCCAATCTGTCATCTTATTCTTATTGTATTAAGAAAGGTCTGAAAGTTTGCTTTGTGTTAGGAGCAGGCAAAACTGAAGTTCTTAACAAATCAGAACCTACTACTTATGAATCCAAGATTCTGAACAAATCAGAATCAAAGACTCTTAAGTCCAAAGTTTTGAAGAAAACAGAACCAAAGTCTTCAAAGTTTCAGACTCTAAAAAGCTCAGAACCAAAGACCTTCAAGTCTCAGGTTCTGAAGAAATCTGAGTCAAGACCATTGAAAGCTCAGGTTCTGAAGAACTCAGTGTCTGATACTAAGACTTATTCAAGATTAAAGGATTCATATCCAAGGTATCTGAACAAGTCTGAGTCTTATAACTCCAGACATAAAGTGCAACAAAAGAGTAAACCTTTCAGAACTAACCCAAGAGGACCCATAAAGATATGGGTACCTAGGTCTGAAATTATTTCTGTTGCAGATATGGTTAAGAGCCAAACAAAAGGAGAAGTCTTGGTACCTGGACAGTGGCTGCTTGCATCACATGACAGGAGACAGGTCTATGTTCCAAACCCTGACCATGAAAGAGGGAAGAACTGTGGATTTTGGAGGAAACTAAAAAGGCTAGATCACTGGTACTAATATTCAGCTCTCAGAGGACACTTCAGAACCTGAACAGATTTCTGAGTCTGAATAAAATCCAAAAGCTGAAAATCCTCCAGTAGCTGAAAAACTCTCAGAAGCTGACACTTCTCCTGAAGCAAATCAAGAACATTGTTGGAACAAAATGGGTGTTCAGAAACAAACTGAATGAACAAGGAGTAGTAGTCAGAAGCTCAAAGGTAGATCAGAAGCTCTACAGAGGTATGATTAGTTCTCTGTTATACTTAACAGCTTCTACACCAATGTGAAAGACTATCAGATTTATGAAAACAACATACTCATCTTTGTGATAATACTGCTGCTATCTGTTTGACTAAAAATCCAATTCTACATTCAAGAGCCAATCATATTGAAATTAAAAATCATTTTATTAGAGATTATGTTCAGAAGATAGATTTAATTTTATTAAAAAGAATCTGAACATGCATTTCATCTCTTTAAAAAAAATTGCTTGACTCTGAATAGAAACTGAGAATCTGAAGTTCATCAGAAGCGACTTAACAGACACTCAATTTAAGAGTCTGAAGAAAGTTTAGCTTCTGAAGACATCAGAGTCTGAGTTTCAGAATCTGAATTTTTGACTTCTGACAAAACTCATTCTAAGTGGACACTTTACATGTGGCCCACTAATGAGAGTGAATCTGAACAGTTGCCTAACACATGGTCAGAATCTGATAAGTTATAACTGCTGGGCAGTGATGATTAGTTTTGAAAGTTGTACTTTGCCCCTCCTAAAATCATCAATGTGCAGTTGTGTTTAATGTTTTTCTATTTCCAGTTTCTGAAATGTTTTAAAAACACTCAAAACACAGTCACACTTTCACTTTCTCATCTTATATGTTCAGTTTTCAGACCCATTTAAAAACTCTCATTTCTGTTTGAAAAAGTTCAGTAGTACTAAACCATATGTTCTGAACAATTGTGTCTGAAAGAGTTCAGTAGTACTGAACCATATGTTCTGAACAATTGTGTCTGAAACAGTTCAGTGGTACTGAACAAAATGCTCTGAACATTTTTATCTCACGTTTTAAACTCTCTTGTGTCTTAAAATTCTTGAATTTTCTGTTTGTTGATGACAAAATGGGGAGTAAAAGTAACAAGTATTTCAGGCTCTGAGCTTACAGAATATAAGTTAATATCTGATAATTAATTAACTTAGGAGAACAGTTTCTCATCTCTTAGCCTTTGTGAGATAATTCTGTGAAAAATCATTCAGAAACAGTTTGATTTTTCACCTGTTTGATTTAAACTGAATTTAATTAACCTGGATAAGACTCAGGGGGAGCTTACAAACCTCACCTTATGAATTATCAGACTCAGGGGGGAGCTTACAAACCTCACCTTATGAATTATCAGACTCAGGGGGAGCTTACAAACCTCAGACCCTAAAGTCAACTTGTTAATTAAATTAACAACAATTTTCTATTAATACTTATGTTTGTCATCATCAAAAAGGGGGAGATTGTTGGAACAAAATGTATGAACAAGTCTCTTTTGAGTTTTGATGATAACAAAGTGTTAAAAAGAAAATTGGATATGCTAATGCTTGTTCTAAGTGTGCAGGACCATATAATTAATTGTTGTATCTAATGGTGGTTCTGAAAGATCAAGTTAAGAGCAAAAGGAAAATATTGAAGCTTAAGGTGTGTCTGAAAGACCAGCGTCTGAAGGTGCATCTGAAAGACCAGCGTCTGAAGGTGCGTCTGAAAGACCAGCTTCTGAAGGTGCGTCTGAAAGACCAGCGTCTGAAGGTGTGTCTGAAAGACCAGCGTCTGAAGACCAGTTTCTGAAGAAGTGTGTCTGATGGACAGTGCGTCTGATGACCAACTTCTGAAGACAACGTCTGATGAACAGTGCGTCTGAAGTCTGCGTCTGATGAACAATGTCTGAAGACCAGCTTCTGAAGAACCGCGTCTGAGTTTTAAGGAAAAGCAGAAGTCAACAATTGTCACTGTCAACAGTAACGTACTGTACAGTCAGAACTGCTCTTTGCAATAGTTGTCTCCTTGGACGAAACACTCTCCCTGTTTTAAGGAAACAATTCAAATTCCATTCCTCTGTTCCTCTGTTTCGCACACAATGTTAGGAAGGAATTAATGTTGGATATAGCTTCTATTGCAACGGCTCTTTTGATGAATCTGGCTCTTCTCAACAGCTCTTTATTCCTCTATAAAGGATTGAAGATTTGAAGAAGATGATAAAGACTCTACAGACCTGCAATTTTGAAAAACGTAATA
This sequence comes from Medicago ruthenica, assembly GCA_018208015.1. Classification (NCBI taxonomy): domain Eukaryota; kingdom Viridiplantae; phylum Streptophyta; class Magnoliopsida; order Fabales; family Fabaceae; genus Medicago; species Medicago ruthenica. Next base: position 100,115,519 of record CM031373.1, on the reverse strand, counting down.
CTCTGTTTTTCGAAACTCATCAAATAACGTAGAAATTCTTACAAACCTTTTTATCTTAGAATTTCTTAAGTATAGAGTCTTAATTTGTGTTGTATTTTGTGAACATCACTGATTGTATATCAAGTGTTCAACTCAAACAAATTTCTTTGTAATTGTGTTTGATTAAAAGTCTCTTGCTTGTGTGCTTGAGCAACTAGAAGTCTCATACTTTGTGTTTGAGCAAGGAAGTCTCATACTTTGTGTTTGAGCAGGGAAGTCTCATACTTTGTGTTTGAGCAAGGAAGTCTCATACTTTGTGTTTGAGCAAGGAAGTCTCTAGCAGTGTGCTTGAGCAATTGTAATCTTTGTGATTATAGTGAAAAATCTCTTGTAAGTGACAAGGGGACTGGACTACTTCCGGGTTGTGGAAGGAACCAGGATAAACTGCTTGTCTCTCTCTCTCTCTCTCTCTCATTTACTTTATATCCGTTGCAAAACAACTCTGAAAATAGTTTCAGAATCTGATCAATATCTGATTCTGAACTAACCTAAGTTTTTGAGAAAGAAAAAGCCAACACAATTCAACCCCCCCTCTTGTGTTTTTCTCACCTTCATTTGTTTGTGTGATTCTTATGAAGGATTGTTTGACAAAATCCTGTAGTCTCCATGAAACTTTGTTTGAGGAAATTTCTTTATGTCGAACTTATAGTCGTTTGGCGACCTGGAGCCCTCGTGGGATTAGGAAAACAAATGTAGGTGACCTAGAGCCCTCATGAGGTTAGGTAAACGATTGTAGATGCCCTAGAGCCCTCGTGGGGTTAGGTAAACGATTGTAGATGCCCTAGAGCCTTCGTGGGGTTAGGTAAATGATTGTAGATGCCCTAGAGCTATCATGGGGTTAGGTAAAGGATTGTAGACGCCTTATAGTCCTCGTGGGGTTAGGTATACAATTGTAGACGAGTTGTGTTGCGTTTTCATCGCCCAGGTGGGTCGTATGGTGTTTAGAAGTCTTTTTTTGTAGATACTGCAAAACATAAAGTAGAGAGAGAACAAGACAAACATCTAAGAAAGTAGGGTGCCTCGTTAAAAACCTGCAAGACAAATCTCAAAGATTGAAAAAGGTTAGACTGATCTTGCGTTTCATCTTCATGTTCTTCATGGCGGTACCGTTGCTTCCATATGCATTCCTTTTTTTACATTTTAATTCAGGCGTACTGTTTGGTTGATTTATTCTTAATCTTGCCCTTGGCGAGCTTGTTTGCATCCCGTCCATGGTTTTTCTGAAACATAATGCTATTTCAAAGCAACCAGTAAAAGATAAAAGAGTTTTAATCGTATTCGATCATCTTCAATGGAAACTAACTAATCTTTGTCTTTTCTTACTAACTCGCCCATATTTTCTACTCCTCCTCCTATTCTTTCACTAGATTTGAAATAATTTTCTTACTTAATTACCTTGTTCTTTTAATCATTCTCTTTCTTCTACTAGATTGGAATTAAATCCTCTATTCAATCCCATCACTTCTCTTAAATCGGAATTCACTACTTTCCTTCTTAAACTTGAACTACCTCGCCCTCTTTATTCTTTGATTTTATATTCATTCTTTTTCCCTTCCTAACTCGATCTTTATATTATCTCCCATGTCTTTATTTCTCCTATGAAGTTGGAAACTAGTTTTTCTACTCAAATTTATTCTTCTACGTGGGTTCGTTTTCTCCTCGTTCTAATCTGGCGCTATTACTCCATTATTTATATTTTTACTAAGCAGTTAGTTCAGTTCACAAAGTAAATGGTGCATAAAAGGGGTTCCCAGGAAAGGGAGGTGGGTCACTTGGACAACTTAAATACTAAAGCTTTCCTCGCCATAATCCCTCTTATTCAACCTTTTAACAATGCAACACTTTACTTCTGCCACGGGGTACCTAGAATAGTTAAAAGGGTGTTTAAATAATTTTGTTAATGACAAACTTGTTGTACTCCTTCTCCTAACTTGGACTAGTTCATCTGCTATCTTATTTTCTACCCCTCTTCAACTACATTTGAACCAACTTGCCCACTTCATTCTATTATGCCATACTCCTTCTTTTCCTTTTATTCAATTCTATTACTTCTCTTAAATTTGGATTCCCTATTCAGAATGACGCTCAGGTATAGGTGTATATAGCATTCCAGTATATCAGATTGTAACAAGATCACCTGGATAAGGAGAATATTAATCACGAAAGTTGAAGAAACGTGTCGCGCTCCATTTGATTTCCTGCTTATGTGTCGATCCTCATTTGGGGTTGTTGGCCTTGAGATAAACGACAACAAACTCTTCTCTTTGATCATTCAAAGTCGTCATGTTCCTTTGTAGTTCTTGCATTATGCTCAACTTGGTAACCTCTTTAGTTAAAACGTCACTTGGATTCAACATGTATAAATTCAAACTTGAATTAAACTGATACAAATGATTATGAAAAGCATTTACCGATATCATACATATTCTCAAACTTGAGTTAAACCGATTATATAACAAGGCCGAATTCTTCCAAAAAATAAATAAAAATAACAAGGATCAATATAGGCACAAGCTAACTGATTTGAGTAAAAGATCGCTATTAAGTAGCATAAACACAATTACAACTACCAGAAAGGATGAAAAGAAAATAAGCTTACGCGCATTCATAGTTATTAGTGCTATAATTATGGAATCAAGTTTACCTACCACAGGGGTTATTTACTCTAAAGCACCGGTACTCCATATTGCCAAATGTACCCGTACCAGGTACTTCGCCGGTACTGGTACACATACAGTATGTGTATAGTATGTACCCACGACGCACCATTTTTTTTATTTTTTTTAAGGTCGGTACGGTTGTGGTACGGTTCCGGTACACATATCTGTTTTTTTTAGAAAATGAAGCGTTTTCATGAGAATTAATAAATTATAGATTTTTTTTTATTTTTTTTAAAAACTCAAAGGGTGCCATTATTTACTCCAGAACTGCTGCTTAGTGCTTATTCAATGCCCACCTTTTCTTGTCTGCTAATAGTCAGATTGAAGGAAGTAGAAAACTCAAACGGTGCTAGGCTTAAAGGCTTTTCCTGTTATATCTCAAACGGTGCATAAGGCTTTTATTTTACTGATAGGTATCATCTTATCTTCTTTCTTCTTACTTTATAAAAGTCAAGCCTTGTTAGCCTTTTGTTCTCACTTCTCACTTGATTATAATATAATATAGACTTTCGGTATTGTATACAATTTTCAAATGTTTTCACAAAGTACTATACTAGGGGAGTAGGAAGTAGCACACACAAAAGTGCTACACCTTTAACCGATCAATATACAAGTGGAATTGGAAGTACTGACAATGATTTTTGTCGTCATTTGAGCAATATAATTTCCTCATGCTATGTTATTTTAAATTATAAAAAAAATTATCTTGACGTACCCGTACCTTAGTTTTTTTGAGAAATGTCGTATCCCTTATCTTGTCATATGCCGGATACCGTAACCGTACCTATGCAACGTAGGTTATTTACCATAATGTGTTCAAATTGTGAATGATACATAATGATATACATGGAATCAAGTTTACCTACCACAGGGGTTATTTTGTGGATTACGATGAATTTTAACCAGTGTTATAGACATATACGAGCCAACACATGGATTTAATATGATATACATGAAATTGGCTTTATAAGTATATAGTTATTCTACCTCAAAAAAGGTATATAGAGATTATGTTGATATGATTTTAATTTTAAGGAGCATGCACAAAAAGAAAATCGCTGATTTTGCGTTTTGTATATAGCGGGATTAATAACTCGATGGTAAACCGTCTTGAATTGTATGCTCCGATTCAATTTCAGGAGAGAACTAAAGACGTAATTAAATAACAAAGGAATGTAAAACCTGATTTAATAACTCATCGGAGGTGACTGGTCTTGTGATGTCCAGCGAGAAACCTGATATTGCTTCGAAAGAGAATGGCTTCAGGGTGAGATAATCGTTCGACCATCGTCTTTTTGAGATCGCCGAGAGATTTTAGGTTTATGAGTGCGGCCTATGTGTGCGCTCTCTAAAAAAAACGCGCCCGAGGTCATAAGGACGCTCGGAAAGACATGCGGAGTCGCCACCAAAGTTTTTATTTGTAAAGGGAAACGTTGATAAAACCCTTGAGTTTTTATTTTTAAAGGGAAACGTGATAAAACCCTTAGCGATGTGGAAAGGATGGTCGTCGCAACCATTACCGGGTTCGGGATTCGATTATGCAAGGGGAAGGTATTAGCACCCCTCACATCCGTTGTACTCAACGGGAACCTCCTAGTTAGTTAAGGCTAAAAGTGTTTTTAAAGTTTTGCTTGATATGCTTAATATAAATAAAGATAATAAAGAAAAGGGGAAAAATATATTTTTTTATTATTGTGCTTGACAAGAACAGGGTCTTGCTCCTACGTATCTCCTGGTGCGATGGAGAATTCAAAGCTACGTAGTTCTTTGGTAGAAAAACGTTTGTTTGTTGGTTGATTTTAAAGAACGATGCTTTGATCGTATTCTTTGCGGTTAAACGTAGCTTGTATGCTCGCACGTGGGAGGCTTAAGCGTTTGTTTGTATCGCGTTAGAATTGATAAAAACATGTCCGTTTGCGAAAAAGGGTTTGAATTGACCACGGGGGGCCAAGAATTAGGCTTGATTGGTCACGGGGGACCAAGAAAGGGTTCAATTGGTCGCGGGGGGACCAAGAAAGGGTTCAATTGATCGCGGGGGACCAAGAAAAGGTTCAATTGGTCGCGGGGGACCAAGAACGGGTTCAATTGACCACGGGGGGTCGAGAATTGATTCAATTGGTCACGGGGGACCAAGAAAGGGTTCAATTGACCACGGGGGGTCGATAATTGATTCAATTGGTCACGAGGGACCGAGAAAAGGTTCAATTGACCACGGGGGCTCGAGAATTGATTCAATTGGTCACGGGGGGCCAAGAAAGGGTTCAATTGACCACGGGGGGTCGAGAATTGATTCAATTGGTCACGGGGGACCAAGAAAGGGTTCAATTGACCACGGGGGGTCGAGAATTGATTCAATTGGTCACGGGGGGCCAAGAAAGGGTTCAATTGACCACGGGGGGTCGAGAATTGATTCAATTGGTCACGGGGGACCAAGAAAGGGTTCAATTGACCACGGGGGGTCGAGAATTGATTCAATTGGTCACAGGGGACCAAGAAAGGGTTCAATTGACCACGGGGGGTCGAGAATTGATTCAATTGGTCACGGGGGACCAAGAAAGGGTTCAATTGACCACGGGGGGGTCGAGAATTGATTCAATTGGTCACGGGGGACCAAGAAAGGGTTCAATTGACCACGGGGGGTCGAGAATTGATTCAATTGGTCACGGGGGACCAAGAAAAGGTTCAATTGACCACGGGGGGTCGAGAATTTATTCAATTGGTCACGGGGGACCAAGAAAGGTTCAATTGACCACGGGGGGTCGAGAATTGATTCAATTGGTCACGGGGGACCAAGAAAGGTTCAATTGGTCACGGGGGACCAAGAATAGGTTTTGGTGTGTTGGATTTGTTTTATGTTTTGTATTTTTGAAAATAGAATGACGATTGTCCGAACAACGAGACATACGTCAAGTATTCGTGCAACCGGGGAATGGAGAGACATACGTCAAACCATTCCTTTTTCATTCAAGTTTATTGTTGAAACTTAAAAATGTATTTTTTTGGTTAAGTTTGAAAAGAATGACGATTGTCTAAACAACGAGACATACGTCAAGTGTTTGTTCAATCGGGGAATGGAAAGACATACGTCAAACCACTCCTTTTTCATTCAAGTTTGTTATTGAAACTTAAGAAATCCCAAATAAGAGCAAAAACACTTGGTTTAAAACTTAAGAACAAGTTTGTTACTCAAAATTAAAGTTGAAACTTATGAACAAGCTTGTTGTTCAAGTTTGTTGGAACTTAAGAACAAGTTTGTTGTTCAAGTTATGGTTGAAATTATGAACAAGCTTGTTGTTCAAGTTATTGTTGGAATTTATAAAATTCCAAATATATGCAAAAACTCTTGTTATGTTTTGAAGAAACATGAGTTTTAATCCTTTTTTAGATTCTGAATCTTCACTTCAGAACCTCAGAAGCTAGCTTCAGAAGTTTAAACACAGAAGCTGAGTTCTGTCATGGTCGCAGAGCGACCTGAATTTCGCTCGGCGAAACCTTCAGAAGCTGACTTCAGACTCTGAGGTTCAGAAGCACTTGGTCGCAGAGCGACCAGAACTTCGCACTGCGAAACCCTCAGAAGCTGACTTCAGACTCTAAAGTTCAGATGCACTTTCGCAAAGCAAACAGAACTTCGCACTGCGAAACCTTCAGAAGCACTGTTCAGAAGCAGCTTCTGAACTACCTAAAAGGGGTGAAAAACTTTCGAATTTAATAAGAAAAAGAAATAAACCACTTCTGTTTTGATGTTTTGCAAACTTGTGATTTTTTGGAGCTTTTAAAATGATGTTTTTAGTGCAAAATGAGTTTAAACAAACGCTAAGAATACAGAAAAATGCTGCTGAATCAACAGGAACAGCAGAACAAATGCAAACAGAAATGCAAATGAATGATAAAAAGGTTTAGAATGCTTACAAACTCCTAGCCCAAAGCTTTTGTTGCAAGAAAATGGAAGGGGCTTTTGGATGTTTGTGGTCTTGCAAAGCTGGAAGTGAATGAAGAATATGATCAGCAACAACAATGGTGTTTTGCTATTGTTCTTCACTCTTTGTAGGATGTTTAGTGGCTGTTTTGATTGCTGGGTCTGTTTATGATTGTTTGTAAAGAAAGCAACATAATTTGCTCTAAAATTTCCTCTTAAAATTCTCTCTAAGCTTGCTCAAAAGGATTCAGTTAAATTATCTCTGAAATGCCTAAAACCAACTCTGTTTTCTGTATGAAAATTCCTCTCCCAAGAACTGTCCTCAATCCTTCTACATTGTGTTTCTTATATAGGCAAAAATGTGATCTTTGTAATCATGACAAATCCCTTAAAACAGGGCTGTTTTGTGGGTTATGACCAGGACTTTGGCTAGCATTTAATGCAAAAGGAAGGAAGTGACCTTGCCTTGTGATCATGGTGAAGACTTTGGGTTAATTTCAGAACAAATGGGGCTGAGTTCTGACAGAAATTGCTGGAAAAATGGGAAAACAGGGGCTGTTTGCAACTTGTGATGCTTTTGGGGTTGATCTTTGAAGATTTGAGAAGACAAACAGGAAAAGGAGTGTGTTGTCCTGTGCAGAGATTGGGAGAAAACATGGAAAAGGTGCTGCACTCAGGGGCAGCAGCAGAGAACAAATGGGAAGGAAGAAATGCTGGAACAGGGCAGCAGTTTTGCAAACAGGGGCAGCAGTTTTGCAGCAATCCTTGAATGGTTTTGATAAAGCAAAAGGCAAGGTGGATGCTGGAAAGTAACAGGGTCAACAACAGGAAAAATGGGAGAGAAGAAGTGCTGTCCAGGGGCAGCAACTTGCTTGGCACATGCTCCCTTGATACAAGTTTCTTCTTTCCTTGCTTGACATTGTCACACGTTTCTTTCTTTCCTTTTTGAATCCAACAGTTAAATAATAATAATAAATGATAATAATAATAATAAAATAGAAAAAAGAGAAAGATAAATAAAAACTAAAAAATAATAAACTGCAGAGTTCGCAGAGCAGATATAACATCGCTCTGCGAAACCTTTTTTCTCTTTATTAATTATCTCTTTTTTTTTAAAAGGAAAAACATAACGCACAAAGACGAAAAATCAAAACAAATGAAAGAAAAAGAAAAATACGTGGAAATCACTTATTTACGAAAAAGGTGATTTCAAATAAAAATAATCTTAAATCACCCTTTGTGATACATAAAAAAAAATGGTAGCTACTAGAGTTTAAGTAGGAGGAGAGAGAAAAAACATGACATATTTTTAAAGGATTAAAATGAATAGTTGAAATATCTGTGTATATAATTAATGCTATGAATTGAATTTCCTCCCTCCAAAATATTTGAGGGCAATAGTTTTCCCTCCCTTGTTGTCTGTCGAAAATCAGCTTGAAAACCAAAACCCTAACCTAACCCAACCCTCTTTTTGTTTTTGTCAAAGAAAGAGGATGTCGTCAAGCCACGAAGATCTGGATCTCCTGCTTTCTCTTCACGACAGAGTTCCTGAAACCCCTCCCGCTTCTCCTTCTCCGCTCGATGCTGATGATGATGATGATGATGTGTCATACAATCACAGGGAGAAACCTGATATGTCCGTTTTCAGAGACGCCGTTCAAGATTGTCTTCATTCCCAACCCTCTAACCCTAACCCTAACCCTAACCCTAAATCAAACACCAAACCTCTCACCGACGATCCCCAACTTGACAAATTCTCTGGTCTTCGCATTACCAACCAATGTTTAACCCCTGCTGAGCTTAGGGAATCTGTTCAAGACATTCGTTTTGTTCGCCTACCTGTCATTAAGTACTTATCTACTTTGTTTACTCACTTTTGCTTTTTACATCTAAATTCATACTCATTCTGTGGTTGTGGCTGTATATTATATTCAGGAATTTGGTGAATGGAGATTCTTTCTCTGGAAGTTGGGTCACTGTTGGAGTGTTGACTGAGAAGGGGATTCAGAAAACAAGTTCAAATGGGAAGAGCTATTGCATATGGAAAATTGGTTCTTTGGATGAAAATACTGTTTCTCTTTTCTTGTTTGGTAATGCTTATCAGAGGAACTGCCAAGAGAAGGAAGGAACCGTCTTTGCACTCTTCAATTCTACTGTCCGCAAGGATGCCAAGGTATTCAATTGTTTGTTATCATCCGCTTCGATTTTTTCAACCATCGCCTCTCAAATCTCTTTTCTATTTGTATTGTTTTTCAAGGGTAATGGTTTTTCTTTGAGTATATACTCCCCTAACCAAATTATGAAGATGGGCACCTCTGTTGATTACGGAGTTTGCAAAGGGAAAAGAGTGGATGGGATGGCTTGCACACTGGCAATAAATAAGTAAGCAAATAAATCACATATATTGTTATTTTTATTATTTAACTGTGGAATTGCAATAGGATTCTTTGTTAACTGTCTGTACCCAATCATCGTATATGCAATTTACCAAAGGAGTAAAGAGTAACTATTAACAATCACAGTTATTTTTCTTATAGATACTTCAGTAGATAGATTATCCATTTACTGAAATAAGTCTGATTTAAATGTGTGGAATTTGACACTAGTTGGATTCATAGTTCTAAATCACAAGTGTTTGCATTTGTCCTGTCACTCTGTGGTGACAAATAAAACAAAAGAGGAGTGAATGTAATAGACGTTTGCGTATTGATAGCCATTCAATAGCTTGGTCGCAATCTATGAACCAGAATTCACTTTGCATAGTTCACATCTGTTAATAATGAGCACTATCAGCTTTAACATGGCCCCATGTGTTTGCCATGCTAGGATTCTTGTTAAGCCATTTTTTCAGAGCACACCATATTTATTAATAGACGTAAAACTGTCTGGCAATCTATAAGTCTTATATTGGTCTTTTTTATACAAAACAAAAGCTCAATCTTGTTTTTAGGTGCCAGTTTAAGGGAATATACAAAAGCATTATAGCTATATTAATATTGTTATATTACTTTTGTAAATTTTCCTTTATGTCTCAGGATTATTATTCTGTTTCTGTTTCTCCGAACTCCGATTAATACTTTTCCTTGTAAACCATGTTTCTTTTTCTTCTTACAATATGATAATATTTTTCAAACTCTGAATGATTCACTACATAACCATTAATCTTTGTTATTTCAGGCGTCAGGGGACTTATTGTAAATATCATAAATCAGTAAGTACCATTTAATTATTTCATATTTTCTATCAGTATTCTATTGTAGCGAGGATATCAATTCACTAACCTATAACTTATGGCAGAAAACATCAGAGAAATATTCTACAATACGAACTGAACTCAAGGGAGGGTGAGTGTTTACCTATTTCAAGTTCTTATAAAAGTGCGCTCAATTTTTTTGATTTCATATGACATGTGGATGTAACATATACATGTGGTTCTTATTAGCAGAAACTTAAGAACAGCATTTAGGCCAAGAGATTATCTCAAGTCAGAAGGAATATACTTAGTTGACCCCCTCGCCGACAAAACAAACTTGAAAAAGTCTAAGCCAGTGAGATTGTTATCTGTGGATGGTATCAGAAAGGCATTGAGGTTTGTCAAGTTTGAGTTAATTGTTTTCTCCACTTGAGTTCTTTCTCTGCAAGTATTAATATTTTAATTTTGATACCAGCAATGCAGGAAAAGTAACAACAGCTTCACACTCGCAAGGGATTAGATTTCTTTCCGAGGTTGCAGGTGATCAGACTAACTGTTAATTTTAATGGCATTAACATGTGTGTTTGTGTATACTGTATTTGTAGCTGACTTTTAGCCGTTTACGGCTGTTTACAGGAAAATTTGATCCAAAAATGATGAAAAAAGAACCAAAGACTCCAAATGAACAAAGCAAATGCACAACAAAGAGGTGAGATGCTAAAGAGGATTTAGGTTAATAGTACTTACGTCTTATGCATGTGTCCATTAGAGGCTTAACACACCTGTTACATGTTATTTATTATCTTCAGGAAATCATCTTCTGTTAATATGGGATACTCTTCTGTCATAAGAAACCAGCAGTTAGACGTAAAAAGAGTAAAGACAGAGAGGCATGGTTTGGTTGATAAAGCCACAAAGAGTACAGGCAAGATGATTGAATTAGATCTTATTAGTTCGGATGAGGACTTCTGAAATTCACGTGTTGCTCTGCTCTATTTTGTTGTTGAGTGTCAAGAACGTGCTGTGAGAAGAAAATAAATACTACCGCGGGGTGGCGGTAAAAATTAAAATAGTGCACATTAGTGCCCATATAGTTTCGAAGGTTCACTTGAAAGATTAGTCTCTTGTGCAAATAAGCCAAGGTCCTGCATAATAAAGAATTTATTTCACTTAGTTATATTGGTAGTAGGGATACCAAATTTTTCTAGGTTATCTACATTGTTATCAGTTGGGGGTAAACTAAATGAGTTTAGCTCATCTGAATTCAGCAACTCCCTTCAAAAGATAAGTTAAGTATTTGTCAATGAATATTTCGTTCAAGGGTTGGTGGTCAACAACTTATTATTTAAAACAGTTGGATGTAATCCTTTTTCTTCAATTTGATAGCTGAGATGTGCTATTGATAATCTGTGATCCAAGTCATGTTAAATTGCACTTTCTTACTTGCTGTCCATCAATGTTCTTGTTAATTTTCTTCACGGGCAGAAGCTCCAAGAAGTAGAACTGGGCTGGGGGTCTGTCATAATATTCACCAATCACGACCAAAACATGGTTCATGTTGTGTGGAAATAATCTGAACATAATCGTGAAATCAGTGAATTTCTGAGCTTTTAATTCAATTGAACGGGAGAGTTTCATTTCAATGTATAATTACTGGTTTTTTAATCTTATTTCTGTATAATTACTGGTTGAATATGTTGAAAGCATTCCACATCAATTTTGTCAGCAGAATTAAAAACCAAACGTGACTAAAGATCCTATCAACTGTAAAAAGTAGGGGTGGACAAATACCCGCGGCCCGCCCAAACCCGCAGAAACCGATCCGAAAAAGTTACATTCGGGCGGGCAGATACAGTAACTCGGGTTGATAGTTCAATTTTTCGGTTTTGTGCGGTTTCAATCGGGCGGGTCGGTTTAGTAAAAGACATCCATCGGTGACCGAACCCGCCCGAATTACTAAACATTTAATTAAATATATATATTGAAATATTAAATTTTAATGTGAATCTTAGCATGTGACTAGAGAGGCATGGACTGGACAGCTCGTCAGTCACACTGCTCAATGCCTATGGCCTCAATCATTAAGCCTGTGTCAATATGCCAGACTTATATTTACTACTATTTATTACAATTATAATTTCAATTAAATCATTTGTCTTGGTCCTTTGAAAACCAATTTTAAAGTGAAGAATGAACGTGAAGAGTGAAGACCACCAACAACAGTACATGCTCGCATTTCTTCTTCCTTCTCGTCTCAAAGCCTCAACCTGAATACAACCAACCAATTTTATTTAACTTTGAAGCCTCAACCTCTTTCCTCTTCTTCATTTTCATCTCAAATATCAACTTTTTTTAAGTTTTTGTCTAAAGTTTGTGTTTTTGGTTGGATGATGTCTGAGGTTGATGATACAATTATTTTTCAGTTTTTATTCTGAATCTTTGATTTTCCCTTTTGTTTTGAAATTTGGTTTTTGATTTGTGACCCGCACAAACCGACTGTGCGAATCCGAGTGTAACACCCATACTAAATTATCTAGAATATTTAGCATGTGTATTAGTCTGATACCGGATACATTAAAATTTTCAATAATAATAATACAAACTAAATTGCTGAATGAGTACAAATAGCTCGTTTATACAAATATCCAAATATCATAAAATACACTTTCATATACATATCTAATCTGACAGCCTCCTGAGCTTGTCCGTGATGAGCAACTGCACTCCATCCAGCGTCTTCCTGAAGAATATCTTCATGAACATCTTGCTAACCTGTAAACCTGCACCAGAAGGATTGGGATGAGACATAATGTCTCAGTGAGCTCCAGCCCAACCTACTGTTGGCAACCACGGGGGAAAACTAGGGTCGCCGTGCCTACTCTCGGCAATCTTGGGGACACCTATGATCGCCAAGTCTTATCCTTACCCATAGAGGGCTACCTGACTGCTCCTGCTAAACTGAGTAGTCATGACTAGACTACAACCTGCTAATCTAGTGATCAAGGGGGAACCTAGGATCACTGCCTGAACCTGATACTGAATATTCATGACTTCTAGACTATAACCTGATAATTGGGTGATCGAGGGGAAACCTAGGATCACCGCCTGATAACTGATACCTGATATCTGATACCTGTCTGATAACTATTCTCTGCCTGATAACATAATAAAATATTAACTGATACATGTCTTTATGTTAGCTGTTAGCGTTGAACAAACATTATTATCTGAGTTCATTTTACGGAATGCCCCCGGGTGGAGTAACCCCGAAGCACATTCCCCTGATAACTGGTGAAAATTCCTATCATATCAGGCTAACACCGGACTCCTCTTGTCGTCGTGCGGTCATCCTTGCGAAATAACACGTCCCACTGGCGTGAACCTCCTGTGTCCCACTGGCGTGAACAACAGAAGACACGACTTAATAATAATCTTAACTTACGCGTATAACTCCCGTGTCCCACTGGCGTGAACAACAGAAGACGCGAATTAATATTCTTTAAACTTATGCATGAGCCTTTCATGTTCCACTGGCGTGAACGATGAAAGTCACGACTTAATAATATTAATCTTAGTCTTTAATTTGCATGAACCATTCGTGTCTCACTGGCGTGAACGACGAAGGCCACAGCTTAATATCTTAATAATTCGTGAACACTTAACCTATAAAAGGTTCTAAACTTTGAACTTAAATCATTTCTTATGCATACGCACACTTAATTGGGTGCAATCTCATTCTCATAACTCTTATCTTAGGTACTTGGAAGTACGTTTAATACCTCACTATAAGCCCTTGCATATAAATGCTTTTGCATACTTAATGCATTTCTTGAGGGAACTAAACTCCCAATGCATAACCTATGAGTTGAGCATCTATCTCTCAATGATGAACCTATCTTCATTCTATCATAATCTATACATTCTCTAAAAGATAGAGCTTCTATTGCTTAATAGCGACTCTTAATCATTACATGTTGTTCCTTGAGTCTGAAGCAGTATTAGATAGCCAGAACGGTGCAAGATTTGATGAAAAACAATATGGTTCTGCCCACTGTAAAATCGTGACACGATTTGGAAATCGTGTCACGATTTCCTACCCAGAAATCGTGGCAGCCCCTGCCTATAAAATCGTGACACGGTGGTAAAATCGTGACACGATTTTACCTGCAGTTGGACAGCATAGGGCAAGTTTAAAACAAGATTTCCACCATTTTGGCTTATCCAATCATGCACAAACATCATACAGCTTTCAGGGATAAATTTCTAAAACATATTAACAAATTGCAACATGTATGATCAAGAATTACCAGCAACATAGAATTAGGGCACTAAAATTCATAACTTTGATCAAATACTAAATACTCATGAAAACTCAACAAAGTGGGATCTATAACCCCTAGAGAGCTCACCTTGATTGCTAGCTTTGATCCTTGCCAAGCTTCTAATCACCAAACCCAAGCTTGAATATACCTCTTCTCTTGATTCTTCCTTACTTCTCCTTTTCTTTCTCTTGTTCTAACTTCCATGCCAAGCTTACTAGCAAGAACTTCACAAGAATTGAATGAAAGCTTGAGAGGTGGTGGCTAGGTGAGGAAGGCGTGTGATAGAAGAAGAGAGGGAGAGGATGATGGTTTGGAAGAGTGTAGAAGAATGAGAGAAAGATGGTAAGAATATCTTACCTATTAATTTTAAAACAATCTTCCATTCCAACTTATTTACCATAATGCCATTCCTCTTATTTACTAATTTGACATGCGTCTTAATTACAAAATCGCCATGCTTGCTTCATAAGTTTCTATCACTAATAACTGATACTTATAAGCGGGATATTACACCGAGTCCCGAGTGGCCCGAACCCGTCTAATCTGTTGCTGATAAATGGGCGAGAGTGGGTCTACATGTACAAACCGCGGGTTCGGCCGGTTCGACGTTTTGGGCCCGAGCCCGCCCGTTGTCCAGCCCTAGTAAAAAGAACGAATCCAAGAAATTAATTAGTTGTCAACAAAATTACTGTTGGAGCATGCACCAAATCTGTATTTGATCTCACAACTAACATCTTGAAGGCTATTACTTTTCCCACCTTATGAGTTTCTCACGCACCCTATTTTTTCTTCCTAAAATACCCCTTGGATTTTAAAATCCGAAACCCACTTTGGATTTTAAAATCCGAAAACATTCAGTTTACAGAACACACAGTAAGTTTACAACAATATTGTATGTTTTTGTGGATTCAACAATTTTTTGCAATATATAAAATAATGTAAAGGACAATGAAGTTATATTTATACCAAAAAACCATATTATATATATGTGTGTGTGTGTGTGTGTGTGTGTGTGTGTGTGTGTGTGTGTGTGTGTGTGTGTGTGTGTGTGTGTGTGTGTGTGTGTGTGTGTGCGTGTGTGTGTGTGTGTATATATTCATTATACCAAAAAAGTTGAATTTATATCATTACACATTTCAACTAATGATATCATTTAATCTAATCCGCCCCTAGATCTAATGCTACAATCATCAAGATTAAAGTTTTCATTCTTTTCAATCTTCACACCATCTTCAACCTTCTTCTTAGCAACAACATTCTCTTCAAGATCAAGATTTTCAACAATGTACAAATCTTCGTCATCTCCTACTACCTCATAACCCGCCGCCCAACATATTCCATTATACTCAACCATCCGATGGACATATCTATCAGACCATTCTTTTGCATCATCTCGATGGTGTCGTCTCCATAGCACGAAAGTGGGAGGAATTGGACAACCATCCTTCAAATTTATCATCATGAAATGGTTGTCATTCACATGTGCCAGACACATCATTCGGTCTCTATGTGACGATTCACCGCATAGAGGGAAAAAGGTTTTCGATCGCCCTTTCTCAATGGACAGTAGAACAACCACGTGTTTGTATCTTTGTGCAATGAGAAAGCCCATATCCGGCATGATCATCCATTTATCCGGTGGTGCAGGACCAATACCAGAAAAGTTTAAAGCGCCTAAGACCGCATTATATCGCCTATCCGCCCCAATCAACCGTCGATAGCGCTCATTTTCTTCACCGGTAAGCTCTTTTTGAAGTTGGTAACATATCATCTGGTGATCATCAACAGTCAAGTTACGTAGGCCTGCAATTGCACGAAACCCACAATGACCATCACCGGCCACATCCACCACCTTTTCAATAAATTCATGCATGAAAGGTGGGATTTGGTCTTTGTGTGGTATGTTGACTTTAACCGGAATTGACTTAGGAGAATTGAGAGACATGTTACTTTTCCTTGCACTTTTTTTACTTGTCCCTGTTGAATATGTCTGTGAAGCCTGTGTATGTGTATCCTGAGAGTCAACATGCTCCCATAGCGAGCCGGTGGCTTTGTCGACCAAATGATATGTTTATCTTTCTTTGGAGCTCTTTTAGTGGTGACATTTTTTGGCGGTGGACGTATAGAGGTTGTTTCCAGCAAAACAAATTGTCGAAATTGTTCTTTGAGATGAACCTCATGTTGTAATCAGCCTTGTTGAACCGGACCTACAATGTGTAAAAAAACTGTTTGGTGGAATGTTGTAGAAAATTGAGAAAAAAACTGCAAAATACTGCATTCTGTTATGTGTCTGCGAGGTTTCGGATTATACAATCCGAAAAGCTTCAAGCACTCCAGATCATGCATCTCAATCACGTCTGCATGGGGCCTTAAATGTTACCTTTCCAGATTATATAATCTGAAATTCATATAATAGTGGTTCGGATTATATAATCCAAAACATACCAGTACATAACAGAATGTAAAAAAACTGGGCATAAAGTACCTAAAGCAAATCCCATTCTGGTAACAGAGAGATGTCTTCCTTTCTAGCCTTAGGATCACCTTCATACTCGAACCACAACCTCTTCCAGTGAGTGTGGATTTCATCCAAACAGATGGGGATGTTTTTCTTGATCTTCAATGCAATCGTACACGTGCACGGCAATCCGTAAGTGATGAAAATTAAACAACCACACTTAGATTTGTCTGTACCAACCGCAACTGCTTAGATTTGTCTGTACCAACCGCAACTGCTCGATCAGCATTGTTTGCGAGATAATGCAAAACGTTCCTTGATATGTTTCTAATCAACCTAGACCATAACAACTTTTCTTTGAACCTATGTTCAAGCTTGATCATGGAGATCTAGAAGGATGCGTGTATCTGAGTATGTTGTGACTCTAGCATGTTGTGAACGGAGTTCTAGTTTGTACTTAAATCACCCATATACTACTAGTTAGGGGTGTTCATGTCCAATCCAATCCAATGCAAACCGCAGTAACCAAACCGAAAAACCAAAAATCGAACAAAACCGAAAACCGAAAAAAAAACCGCAATTTTAAATGGATTGGATTGGTTTTCGGTTCCTATAGTATAAACCGATCCAATCCTAACCGAAAAATTTAGTTGTATATATTATTATATGAATTTTTGATAAATGTTTCCTTAATTTAGGATTATGTAACTACTTTCTAGACTTGTTCTTTAATAATGTTGACTTGTTTTCCTTCTTTTAAGAAATATTATTAATTTACGATACAATAACTATTTTCTTTAACCAACTATTTTATCTGCTTTATGTTGCTTTTATTTTCTACTTATTCATCTTTTTTGTAACCTTACCTTTTTATGAAATGTCATAAAATAATATATTTTCTTAAAAGAAAATGAAAAAATATACAACAATAAAAATCGAAAACCAATCCAATCCAAACCGAAAAAATTTGGATCGGATTGGATTGAATTTGATTTTAAAACCAAACCAATTGGATGAACAAATAACAAAACTGAAGAGATTGGATCGGATGGTTTTTCCTCCCAAAACCGAACCAATCCAATCTGTGAACACCCCTATTACTAGTCAGGTGCTTTTTCAACCGGATGTGTGCAGATTCAGCTTTGTTTGTTGTACTATTCCCCAAATGCATGACTTTATTGACCCAAAACTTCACAACCTTCTCCTTCACTGGACCCAAAATTGTATTTTCAACATGAAATTCTGGCCAGGCAATACTTAAGAGAAAAACGCAGGTTATGAACCAACAGGTTCTGAACAGAACTTAGCACAACAGTTTGCAAAACAGAGCACAAACACAAACACACACAGGCAGCAAATTAAAGTGCAGGAAAGTAAAAAGGCACAGAAGTTTGTTAACCCAGTTCGGAGTAAACACCTCCTACTCTGGGGGATACCAATCCAGGAAGGAAATCCACTATTGGATTTAATCCTTAAGACTCAGACACTGACTCCCAGTTCTTATCCCAAGCAATTAACCTCCACCTAGTAAGACTTCTACCCAACTCTGAGTAATAGAATCCACTAACTTCCTATTCAAGTAACTAAACCCAGTTACTGAAACCCTTGATCTAAAACACTCTGTTTTTCAGAAAACTTCAAAAACACAAAGACTTCATTCGTACCTAAAGGCTTAGAATGAATTACAACTCAATCAAACACCTAAACCAACTCTAACAGAGTGGTGCACAATAAAGCTAAAAGCTTAAAATACTAAGACTCAATTCTCTGATCTTAAACTCCATAAATTTTTTTTAGTTGAATAGCAGCAGCCTTCCTCATTATATAGCCTTCAGTCTTGCAGCATAAATAACAACCTAATCTTCTGAATTGATTTGTTACTGGAATAAGAATGATCCAATAAAGTAACAAATAAAACTACATCCAATCTTTGAAAGATTTAAAACAGAAAATACGAATTTTCATAACTTTGAACCAAATCTTCAAAGATAACTTCTCCAATTAAACCAGCCTTCTAGAAGCAATTATACAAGGATAATTCCTTGCTAAATCTTCCAAGATACGCGCAAAAAACAATCCAGCAAACCCAGCTTCTGACGTGGTCAATAGAAGTCAACGCTAGCTTCAGAACCTGAAACTGCTTCTGAAGTGCTACAGTACTTCTGATGAGCATTTCAGCTTCTGATGTAGATTTCAGCTTCTGAATGGCTTCAAATGAGAAAAATTGTAACTGAAGAAATGTTCAACATAAGGAAATGCTTCTATTCAATATCTTGGTTTTGCCAAACAATGCAGCCAACACCAAAAGACTCAACAATCTCCCCCTTTGGCAAATTTTTGGCTAAAACCATCCAAGTTCTTCAATCTCCCTTAAAAGCAACTCAGCAATGAAGAACCTCACACTGATCAATCATAACATAGTAATTAGCAGCGGATTCAGTTATGACTATCATGAGAAACACAAACCAGCTTCAGTTCATATCAGCTACTGAAGCACACATCAACCAAGTACTGATCAACTCCTGATCAACCATGGTATCAGAGCTACTGATCAACTCCTGATCAGCACAAACTCCCCCTGAAACTTTTCAAAACACATAAACAAACACTCCAACTTCACAACACTCCCCCTGCAACTCTGCTTCTCATGCAAACTCCCCCTTACTACTGAACTACAGAGAAATGTTATCAGAGCATATCAGAAGCACACTTTATGGTATCAGAGCACTCTTCAGGATCATAAAAACACTCATAACAGTCTTGTACTCCCCCTGAGATATATATTCCCCCTTGATCATATCTGAACATATATTGCTTGGTATCAGAGCAAAACTAGTCACCTTCTGAATTAATGACACACTTTCTGAACCACACTGACAGCTTAACATCTGAAATGCAACAATACATCTTCTAATTCTTGGTATCAGAGCCATTCTTGGTATCAGAGCCAACACAGTGCATAAGATTTTCTCCCCCTTTTTAGCCACAAAATTCTGACAAATCTCAGACTTCAAATAGGGAAGGAAAACTGCACAAACATCTTCAACTACTGTTCCAGTTTGAACTTCAGACTTAGTATCAGAGACAACATCACCCTTAGCACTAACAAAGCTGGCAGGTACTCTATCTTCCTCACATCCAGTTTGCTTTAATTGCTAGAATTCTTCATGTAAACACACACCTAACTTGCTCCTTAAGTTTTCAAACTGTTTAGCATCCAAGGCCTTTGTGAATATGTCAGCAACTTGTTCTTTAGTAGCTACATGTTCCAGCTGAATGAATTTATCCTCCACAAGGTTTCTGATAAAATGATGTCTGATGTCTATGTGTTTAGTTCTGCTGTGTTGAATTGGATTCTTAGAGATGTTGATGGCACTCAAATTGTCACAAAACAATGTCATAGTTCCTTGTTCAATGTTGTACTCCTCCAGCATCTGCTTCATCCACACCAATTGTGAGCAACTACTTCCAGCAGCAATATACTCAGCTTCAGTAGTTGACAATGAAACACAGTTTTGTTTCTTGCTGAACCAAGAAATTAAGTTATTTCCTAAAAAGAAACAACCTCCTGAAGTGCTCTTTCTGTCATCAGCACTTCCAGCCCAGTCAGCATCACAATATCCCATCAGTTCAGAACTTGAACTGTGTGAATACATGATTCCATAGTCACTTGTGCTATTCACATACTTTAAGATCCTTTTAACTTGTGTCAGATGACTCATCTTAGGATCAGCTTGATATCTTGCACAAACTCCTACAGCAAATGTGATATCAGGCCTGCTTGCAGTTAAGTACAATAGGCTCCCAATCATGCTTCTGTACTGACTTTGGTCTACTGAAACTCCATGTTCATCCTTAGTTAACTTCAGGTGAGTAGCCGCTGGTGTCCTTTTGTGAGCAGCAGACTCCATTCCAAACTTCTTCACTATGTTCTTGGCATACTTACTTTGAGAAATGAAGATTGTATCTTCCATTTGTTTGACTTGTAACCCAAGAAAATAAGTCAGTTCACCAACTAAGCTCATTTCAAATTCTGACTGCATTTGCTGAACAAACAATTTGACCATCTTTTGAGACATCCCTCCAAACACTATATCATCTACATAAATCTGAGCAATCATCAGACTCCCATTTTCATCTTTCACAAACAAAGTCTTATCAGAACCTCCTTTTCTGTAACCTTGAGCCACAAGAAACTGAGTCAGCCTATCATACCATGCTCTTGGTGCTTGCTTCAAACCATATAAAGCCTTCTTTAACTTGTACACATATTCTGGAAACTTAGGATCCACAAAACCCTTAGGCTGTTCAACATATACCTCTTCTTGCAAATATCCATTCAGAAATGCACTCTTCACATCCATCTGAAATAATTTGAACTTGAGAATGCAAGAAACACCCAACAGCAGTCTTATGGACTCTAGTCTGGCCACAGGTGCAAAGGTCTCATCAAAATCCAATCCCTCTACTTGAGTATAACCCTGAGCAACCAACCTTGCCTTGTTTCTGACTACAGTACCATTTTCATATGTTTTATTCTTGAATATCCACTTAGTGCCAATCACATTCAGCCCTTCTGGTCTTGGAACAAGATCCCACACTTCACTCCTTTTGAATTGATTCAGCTCATCTTGCATTGCTTCAATCCAAAATTCATCAGTCAGGGCTTCTTTCACATTTTTAGGCTCAAACTTTGACACAAAGCATGAATCAGTAGCAGCAGCATCTGATCTCCTGGTTCTGACACCTTGATCTAAGCTTCCAATGATTAAGTCTCTAGGATGATCCTTCTGAACTCTAATTGATGGCCCTTTACCATTAGGAACTTGATCTGGTTGATCTTCTGCTTCTTCAGACTCTGAATGCTTTTCTGCTTCTGAGGTTTGTTCTTCTGATACTTCAGACTCTGGAATAACTTCAGGTTCATTCTTTTCATTCTCAGCAGACAGATCATCAATCACAACATTTATGGACTCCATCACAACCTTGGTTCTGGAATTAAACACCCTATAAGCTCTGCTGTTCACTGAATAACCCAGGAATATGCCCTCATCAGACTTAGGATCCAGTTTTCTCCTATTTTCTCTATCAGCCAAAATATAGCATCTGCTCCCAAAGACATGGAAATATTTGACTGTAGGCTTTCTCCCTTTCCACAATTCATACAAAGTTGATGCAGTACCCTTCTTTAAAGTGACTCTGTTGTGTATGTAACATGCTGTGTTCATTGCTTCAGCCCAGAACATATATGGAAGTTTCTTAGCATGCAGCATTACTCTTGCACATTCAGCTAAAGTCCTATTCTTCCTCTCAACTACACCATTTTGCTGAGGAGTAATAGGTGCAGAAAACTCATGCTTTATACCTTCAGAAGCACAGAATTCTGAAAAGCTCTTGTTTTCAAATTCTTTGCCATGATCACTTCTGATTCTGATAATCCCACTGTCCTTCTCTCTTTGTAGTTGGATGCACATCTCTTTGAAAACTTCAAAAATGTCAGACTTTTCTCTAACAAAGCTGACCCATGTATATCTTGAGTAGTCATCTACCATTACAAAGGCATATCTTTTTCCTCCAATACTTTCTACTTGCATAGGCCCCATCAAATCCATATGAACAAGTTCTAGTACTTTAGTAGTTACCTGATGAACTAATCTGGGATGAGACTTTCTTGTTTGTTTCCCAATTTGACAATCACCACAAACATTGTCCTCATTGATCTTCAGATTAGGTACACCTCTGATAGCTTCAGTACTTAGGATTTTCTTCATGCCTTTCAGATGCAGATGTCCCAGTTTCTGGTGCCAGAGCTTGACTTCCTCTTCTGAGCTCATAAGACAAGAAGTCAGACTTCTTTCTTCTTCAGAAACCCATAAGTAACAATTGTCTTTGGATCTGCAGCCTCTCATCTGAATCTTATCTTCCTGATCAGTAACAATACACTCCAGTTTGTTGAAATTAACCTTTAAATCTTGATCACAAAGTTGGCTAATACTGATCAGATTAGAGGTTAATCCTTCCACCAGTAGTACATCATTAAGTCTGGGCAAGCCTTCTCTGTTCAAATCACCAATACCCAGAATCTGACCTTTTACACCATCTCCAAATGTCACATAGCTTCTGGAGTATGATCTGATATTGCTCAGCAGCTTCTTCACACCAGTCATGTGCCTTGAACACCCACTATCAAAGTATCAGTCTTCTTTTGAGGTGGCTCTTAATGAAGTATGAGCAATCAGGCCAACATTCTGAACCTTAGGTTTCCACACCTTCTGAACATTGTGTCTGGATGCAGCTGGTTGCACTCTTCTATATTGGAAATGTTCAGGATAGCCATAAAGTTTGAAACAGAATGGTTTGATATGCCCTTTCTTTCCACAATGATGACAGATCCATGGCTGATTCCTCCTTCTTCTGTTTCTGAAAGACTTCTGGGGTTGCTTCTGAGGTAACATCTGAACATGCTTCTGACCTTGCATCTGAGGTCTCTTCAGAGCTTGCTTTTGAGGTCTCATCTGAATATGCTTCTGACCTTGCATCTGGGCTTGCCTCTGAGGTCTCTTCTTTGATGTTCCAGCCATAGAATCATGAGTTTGAGTAGCAGGAACAAAATTCATCTGTTTAGGAATCCGAGTCTGATCAACAAAACCTAAACCAGTTTTTTCTTGTTGCTGATTCCCCAAAATGTCCTCCAACTTATCAGTAGCAGAGTTCAACATCCTCACTTGCTTCTTCAATTGATCAAGTTGGGAGTTTAGTTGGTTCACTTCTTCTTTTAAATCTGAATTCTGCTCTAACAGCTCACCTTTTTCAGCCTCCAGTTGAAGAATAGTCTCCTTCTGATCCAAAACTTGTTTGCAGACCTCAGCACTTCTGGTATACAGCTTCTTGTAGTTATCAGCTAGTTCATCATATGAGGTTTTAGCAGCTTCAGACACAGATGAGGCTTCAGACTCTGAGTCAGACTCTGAAAAGGTCTCAGACTCTAAAACAGCTTCCTTCTTCAAGATAGCTCCTGACCTTACTACCAGACCAATATCACACATATCAGATTCACTAACATCATCTTCTTCAGAACCATCATCTGACCATGCAACAGCTAGGCTCTTCTTCTGTTTCTTAAGAAAAGTAGGACATTCAGATTTGATATGCCCATAGCCCTCGCACTCATAACACTGCACACCTTTGGCTTGGTTACTTTTCTCCTCAGACTTGGTCTTCTTCTCATCAGTTTGTTGCTTTTTGTTATTGAATCTGAAATTCTGACCTTTGGCTTTGGCTTTTCTGTTAACATTCTTCAGAATCTTGTTGAATTGTTTTCCCAGCAACACAAGAGCTTCTGATAAGTCATCCTCTTCAGACTCTTGTTGATCATCAGCTTCAGAATTCACAGTAAAAGCTACACCTTTTCCTTTCTTCTCAGTCTGTTTGCAAAAGGCTGTTTCAAAATTGAGCAATGACCCAATCAGCTCCTCAAGCTTCATAGTGGTAATATCATGAGCCTCTTCAATTGCTGTCACCTTCATATCAAACCTTCTGGGCAGGGACCTGAGGATTTTTCTTACTAGCTTCTCACCAGACATCTTTTCACCAAGAGAATCAAAAGAATTTGCCATATCAAGCACATTCATATAGAAATCCTGGATATTCTCATCCTCCTTCATCTTCAGGTTCTCAAACTTGGTGGTCAGTAGCTGCAGTCTGGACATCTTCACCTTAGAAGTTCCTTCATGAGTGGTTTTCAGAATTTCCCAAGCATCCTTAGCCACAGTACATTGTTTGATAAGTCTGAACATATTCTGATCAACACCATTAAAGATAGCATTCAAAGCTTTTGAATTTCCCAGAGACAAGTCATCTTCAGCTTTGGTCCATTCCTCCTCAGGCTTCAGAACCTCAGTCTTGTTACCATCTTTGTCTGTATACACAGGATGATCCCAGCCTTTGATCACAGCTTTCCAAGTCCTGCTGTCAATAGACTTTAGAAAAGCACACATCCTTGACTTCCAATACTCATAGTTTGTGCCATCTAGTAGGGGTGGTCTATTGACATATCCTCCTTCTCTATCCATGCTTGCCAGAAATTAATCCTCTGGATCTCACCCAAATTACAGGCAGGGTGCCTGCTCTGATGCCAATTGAAATTCTGGCCAGGCAA
Source organism: Medicago ruthenica (assembly GCA_018208015.1). NCBI lineage: Eukaryota > Viridiplantae > Streptophyta > Magnoliopsida > Fabales > Fabaceae > Medicago > Medicago ruthenica. The sequence goes on along the minus strand of CM031373.1, from coordinate 100,090,773 downwards.
TACTTAAGAGAAAAACGCAGGTTCTGAACCAACAGGTTTTGAACAAAACTTAGCACAACAGTTTGCAAAACAGAGCACAAACACAAACACACACATGCAGCAAATTAAAGTGCAGGAAAGTAAAAAGGCACAGAAGTTTGTTAACCCAGTTCGGAGTAAACACCTCCTACTCTTGGGGATACCAATCCAGGAAGGAAATCCACTATTGGATTTAATCCTTAAGACTCAGACACTGACTCCCAGTTCTTATCCCAAGCAATTAACCTCCACCTAGTAAGACTTCTACCCAACTCTGAGTAATAGAATCCACTAACTTCCTATTCAAGTAACTAAACCCAGTTACTGAAACCCTTGATCTAAAACACTCTGTTTTTCAGAAAACTTCAAAAACACAAAGACTTCATTCGTACCTAAAGGCTTAGAATGAATTACAACTCAATCAAACACCTAAACCAACTCTAACAGAGTGGTGCACAATAAAGCTAAAAGCTTAAAATACTAAGACTCAATTCTCTGATCTTAAACTCCATAAATTTTTTTTAGTTGAATAGCAGCAGCCTTCCTCATTATATAGCCTTCAGTCTTGCAGCATAAATAACAACCTAATCTTCTGAATTGATTTGTTACTGGAATAAGAATGATCCAATAAAGTAACAAATAAAACTACATCCAATCTTTGAAAGATTTAAAACAGAAAATACGAATTTTCATAACTTTGAACCAAATCTTCAAAGATAACTTCTCCAATTAAACCAGCCTTCTAGAAGCAATTATACAAGGATAATTCCTTGCTAAATCTTCCAAGATACGCGCAAAAAACAATCCAGCAAACCCAGCTTCTGACGTGGTCAACAGAAGTCAACGCTGGCTTCAGAACCTGAAACTGCTTCTGAAGTGCTACAGTACTTCTGATGAGCATTTCAGCTTCTGATGTAGATTTCAGCTTCTGAATGGCTTCAAATGAGAAAACTTGTAACTGAAGAAATGTTCAACATAAGGAAATGCTTCTATTCAATATCTTGGTTTTGCCAAACAATGCAGCCAACACCAAAAGACTCAACACAACATATATATTCCAAAAACTTAGTAAACTTGTCACATACAACTTTGAACCGGTTGCAATTATCAATACATGCTTGCTCTGTATCAGAATTCACAATATCCTCCCATGCAAGCATCACTGTCTTCGCCACTTCACTTGACTTGATCTCTTTCCCATCCTTGCCTTTGAGATCCTTAACTTTGAAATCCGTCTTACACTTTGCTCTAACATTTCTTTCAATGTGATACTCGCACAACAAAGCAGTAGCCTCTGGGAAAACAGTATCCACAACATTCATCAAAGCATGGTCCCGATTAATGACAACTACTTTGAGTGAAATATCATTGGAATACAACAGATCACGAAACTTCTCAAGAGCCCAACTAACGTTATATTTCTTCTCAGACATCATATAAGCAAATGCAATAGAGAACGTGTACTCGGTAAAAGTGACACCAACAAACTCAAGCAACAGAAGACGGTATTTGTTGGTCTTATAAGTGAAATCCAACACAAGCACCGTAGAGAACGTGTTAAACAACTTGAAACCATTTGTATGTGATGTTAGTCAAAAGTAGGTATATTTATATCGTTTCCACAGAGACTAGTGCGATATCGCAAGCCGTTCAACAATTGTTATCATTTTAAGTTAGAGTTTATAAATTGTTTCATATAAATTATTCGACTTTTAAAGCGGTAATAAAACGACGAGTAATAGGGCGTAAAAGTGATGGAATCGGAGTTCGTCAATCGAGCATCAATTATATTCTAATGATCATGTATATGGATTCTAGCTTTTTAGCGAAATTATCACGTATCACTCGACAACACGTCTAAATGACGTCGTGAGATCGATCGTATCGTTTAATCGACGATTTCCCAATCTATTAAACGATCTGATAGCATTACGTTCCGATACTTTATGTGATTATCAAAACACAATTCCATGTCTAGAATTTCTTATTTTGATAGAAGATTATTCTAAACCTAGATTCTAAAGTATTTTTCAATAACATTTAAATCAAACATAAGAATGAATAGCAAGAATAAACTCAATATCACATAAGGTGCTACAATCATATAATTGAAAGATCAAAAGATTACATCTAAGCTATATTAAGTACCTCCAATCTCAACAAAGGAAAGTTAGTTGGTCATTGTCATGACAACAATACAAAAGTGGAAAGAAAGATGAAGATCCAAAGCTAAGTATTGATTTCCCAAATATTCTTAGTTAATCCACACTCAATCCCTCTTGCTCCTGGAAGAACACCACTTTTATCCCTATTTTCTATCTAAAAATATATCTCTCTTTAATTATTACAACTCTTGAACCTATTTATAGGTGTTCTGATATTAGTGACTTCGCTCTGTGAAGTCATACTTCGCTTTGCGAAGTCCTTTCTTCTCCACTAGGTTTCTGCCAGCCTTGAACAGTCCAGACCGCCTTACTTCGCTCTGCGACGTAATACTTTGCTCTGCGAAGCTCAGACTCTGCCGACTGGACTTCGCCTAGACTTCGCTCTGCGAAGTCTTTGATTTGATTTTCTTTCATTCTTGACCTTTAAGTCCAAGGAAATAACATATACCTACAAAAATAGTTGGGATTAGGTCTAAAAAGCATGAAATGTTAATTATCCTTTCTTTCAGAGCTTTTACCAAGATAACTTGTAAAACAAGTAAGAAAAGTGCCTAAAATAAATATGCTTTATAACTAGTTTCTGGCACTTATCAGAATGCGTCTAGAAAATATCACTGACATCATCGGATTTAGGATACTTCCTACAATGATACACATACTCATTCTCAACCAATGATTTCAAGAGATGTCGCATGTCTGTTCTCATACCCCTAATGGACTGCCTATACCTGTGACAAGCATTATAAATATGCTTGATAGTAGTTGAAGTTCTACTGTTCCTTTTCCTTAAATTTATAAGAATTTGCCTTGGAGGAACATTTGAGTCTGTCAACTCACGAAGGTATAGGCTTTCATTTGGGTTGAGACTTCTGGCGGTCTTATGACCTTTCAACACATCTGTCATCTTATGGTTTTGTCTACCGTCACCAACTTTGAGGCTCCAATCACCAGCAATCAACAAATAACCTCTCAGCCGAAACGAACACTCACATTTAACCGAACCAAATATTTTGCGCCTTGTCAACTTCTTGTACTCGGTATATGAACCTCCTTTTTCACTTATCACAGTAACAAATGTGTTTCTCCCATTACCACCTTTATCTGATTTACCGATAACGGTTGAAAATCCTAGCTTCCTTGCTTCCTCTCGAACCCACTCCAACAAATCGTTCCGTGTAGCAAACTTTTGTTTGGTGGTAAAATGTTCTCGATGATCAATAGAAACAACAACATCTGGAGGTACAACAACCGGAGGAGCATCCTCTACTTTCACATCGCCAGAAGGAATGTCAACTTTCGGTGGAGGATCCTCGGCTTTGGCATTTCCGGAATCATCTATGACTTCAAGTGCAACAATCGACAACACAATAGGTGGTTCAATCTCAGGTGGCAATTCATTGGAGGCATCAACGGGAACATCCATTACTGAAACAGTGCGAAAACATGATAAAAAAATGCAAGCAGTTTCTGTAGTGGTGTTGTTCGGATTATACAATCTGAAACATATTGTTGGTTTTTATATTTTATATTCTGAAACGTCCCAGTACAGATTCATTGACGTGATCAAAAGGAAAGCAGCTAATGAGGGAGATTTTATATAAACATTATTTTTGCATTCAGACGAAAATGATGTTGTAAACGCCCCATAATGACCAGATTGCTACTCCAAATCACGTTTTTGTCCAAAATTGTGTGTTTTTGGAGGCGTAGGGAGTGTTTGGTGATAAAGGTGGTGAAATTCTGCTAGGTTTTGGGTAAACATTATATATTCAAACATTTCAGATTATACAATCCGAAACATTCCGATATTTTTCCCGCTTTTTTAAAAGTGGATATTTCGGATTATACATTCCGAAATATATAAATAAAATTCGGATTGTATAATCCAAAAGTTGTTTCACCCTATTTGTCACGACCCAAAAAAATAATCGTGACCGGCGCACGGACTTATGAATCAAGTCCGGCAAGCCTAACAATCCGAGTTGACCAATGATATTTTAGTGATCTTGAAATAACTAATTTTACTTCAAAATAATATTTACAGAAATTTGGACAGAGTATCCTCTATTTTTCTAATGTTCCCAGGATCTGAATCCTGTCCATAAACCTGTTTTCCATCATCCAGAACTCAAAATGACATTTTTTACATATTTGTACAAATCAAAATGAGACATTTCTAGACTCATATAGTTGCAGATACACTGACTGAAATATGTACATAAGCAAAAGAACCATCCATCAAGGAGGCCTACCAAAAAATGACAATGTTGAACTTCGCATCTACTTGCAGCTTTCTACTCAGCTGCTCAGGAATCAGAAAAAAATAGAAAATGAAAGAGTAAGTCACAAGGACTTAGTGAGGAGACAACAACCACCACCAACTAGAAGGGAAACACACATGGGCACGAGTAATTAAGTTTCTCAAATATAATGCCAAGTTGCAGATCTAGTAGCAGTATAAAATTATATTAACCCGCAGTCGTTTATACGCTTGAAAATTCACATATTGGTAAATTTTTTCCAATCCGGTAAGAATTATTCAAAGAAAATCAAATATCGTAAAGAGCTGAAAATATGATTATAAGCCTCTAAAAATACATTGATGAAATTCATAATAAAAGCCTTTTTAAAAAGAATATAGAAAACTCCATTTAGTGAAAATAATCAAAATTTGGTGAATCGAGAACTAGCTCCATCTCATTGATAGCTCTTTCCTACTAAGAGTGGCCTTTCTCTTAGGGTAGCTTCATCTAACGGATAGCTCTTTTCTCTCGACTCAAAACAAAACGTAAAACATTTTCAATTAGGGAGTTTACATCTCATTGATAGCCCTCTCCTCCTAATGGCGGCCTATCCATAGGGGCGGCTCCATCTAACGGAGTAACTCTACCTAACCGAAATCAATACTAGGTGCACCTAGGTAATCACAATTATAATTGTATTTCTCAAAACACTTTGCTTTAAAACCATGATTCGTAAAATATCAAACTTTTGTTAATTGCACACATTCAAATCCCAATTTACAATTCTTTATACGTCGTAGATAAAATCCAAATAAGTGATCATATTAAAATCGGTGACCTTAAACATGTATCAAAGACGAGAAAAATATTCGAAAGGTGTGTTCCCCATTTTGGTAAATACTTTGACATATAAAATCATAAAAATATCAATAATAACGATAATGAAAATAAGTGATAATGATCGTCATCAACTCACAGTTATGACGAGTCAACTAAGTTTGCTCTCCAATCACTCCTGGAGAAGCATGGGAAGCATCCGACATCATATCTGAGCATCAATAAAATTTCTCATGAATTAGAAACTCATTTCACTACTTCTATAACTATAGTTAACCATAATATCCTCATATTATCTACTCTAGTCTCAAAAATAAATTTTTAACAACTAATCATGCCCAAATATGCACTAATTGAGTTGGAATTAGATAAATATACCTCCAAGAAGTCCCAAATGAGCAACTTTCACAATATGAGTATTATTATTCTTCTCCAATACACAAACCCTAACCCCAAAATTCTTCCAAATCTCACTTGTACTAACAAAGGGCTTTCCTTGGATGTATAATTTTTCTTATGGGTGTTTGGTTTGTGAATTAAATTGCTTGATTTGGGAAGGAAGGAAAAAAAAATGAAGAAAGGGATAGTAGAGCAGAGAGTACGGGAGTGAGAGGGAAAAGAAAAGGGGAAAGTGTGTGTGATATGGTTATATATTTATAAATATTATTATTTCTTACTACTATTTACTTATTTTATTTTTTTCTTTTCTAACTTAAATGAAACGGTGTGTTTCATTCTTCCCCCCTTACGAAAATTCGTCCTCGAATTTTGTGCATCTGATAAACATTACTAACCTTGATTTTCAAATAAGTACGGATACCTTTCACGCATGACTTCCTCGGGTTCCCAAGTGGTTTCTTCACCGGACCGACCTTTCCAAAGGACCTTCACTGAAACAATATATTTTGAGCGTAAACGTCTCACTTCGTTATCTACTATAGCCATCGGATGTTCGGTAAATGACAAATTATCATCAAATTGCACATCTTCATGACTAATCACATGAGAAGGGTCATAAAGGTATTTCCGAAGCATAAAAATGTGAAAGACCGGATGAACTCCTGAGAGATCCGGTGGAAGTGCTAATCGATAAGCCACAGGTCCGACTCTCTCCAAAATCTCAAACGGCCCAATGAATCTTGGACTTAGCTTGCCCCTTTTTCCAAACCGCATGTCGCGTCGAATTTCGGATATCAAGCTATTGAGAAGCGTTGAATCACTAATTTTAAATCACGACTGAACTTTTAATTTTTCGGGGAAAAAAGGAAAAAAGTTCGAAATTACCTTAATGTTAAAGATTTTGGGATCGGGAGTCGATTATGCAAGGGGAAGGTATTAGCACCCCTCACATCCATTGTACTCAACGGGAACCTCTTAGTTGACTTAGGCTTAGAATGTTTTTAACGTTTTGCTTGCGTGCTTGAATGTGAAAAAAGGGAAAAAAGAAAAACTATATAAAGGGGAAAAAGAAAGTTTTTTATTAATGGGCTTGACAAGATGTGAATCCTGCTCCTACGTATCTCCCGGTGCGATGGAGAATTCAAAGCTTACGTAGTTCTTTGGTAGAAAAAATTTGTTTGTTGGTTGATTTTAATTATGAAAAAGATTTGATCACGCCCGAGCGAAAAGGTTTTGCTTTAAAAATGCAAAAACATGGTCTACTATCGTTATTTGGATAGCTTAATAAAGACCAATAAAAAGCTTTTTAATTACTACCGTTATGAGGGTAGCTTAAAAAAGGTAAAAACGATTTGATAAAAAAGAGACGGACTTGCACTCGGCGATGGTATCCGTTTGAAAACGCGCTCGGGCGTGAAAAAAGGTTTAAATGAAAAAAGGACGGACTCGCACTAAGGCGATGATGTCCGTTTGAAAACGCACAAAGGCGTGAAAAGTTTGAATTGACCACGAGGGCCAAGAAAAGTTTAAAATGGTCACGGGGGACCAAAGGAGGGTTAAAGCGCGTTGGACGAGTTAAAAATAGAATGACGATTGCCCGAACAACGAGACATACGTCAAGCATTCGTGCAACCGGGGAATGGAGAGACATACGTCAAACCATTCCTTTTTCATTCAAGTTTTTGTTTTGTTGAAACTCAAAGAAATCTCAAAGGAAACAAAACACTTGGTTAAAAAACTTAAAGAAAAGTTGTTGAAAATCATGAACAAATTTGTTGTTCAAGTTTTGTTGAAAATAATGAACATAGCTTGTTGCTTAAGCTATTGGAACTCAAGAACAAGTGCTATTCAAGTTTGCAAAAACGAACAAATTCATGAAAAGATGCATAAGTTTGGAAAATGCACAAGTTCGGCTCAAATTTGAGTTTGGTTTTGAAAAATGAGCAAGTTCGGCTCAAGTTCACGTTTGATTGAAAATCATGAACAAGGTTATTGTTCAAGATTGGTTTTGAAAATAATGAACTTAGCTTATTGCTCGAGTTTGATTTTGAAATTTTATGAACGTAACTTGTTTCACAAGTTATCCAAAAATTAATGCTCAAACTTGTGAGATTTCCAATATCATGCAAAGCTCTTGTATGGTTTGAACAAAATGAGTTTCAATCCTCTTAGGTTCTGAGTTTTTAAGTGAGAACCTCAAAAAATTAGCTTTTGGAAGCTTGAACTCAGGTTCTGAGTTCTGTAACCTTCGCAGAGCAACCTGAACTTGGCTCTGCGAACCTAAGTTCTGTCATGGTCGCAGAGCGACCATGACTTTGCTCTGCGAACTCTGCAAAAAATTGAACTCAGAAGTTGCTTCTGAACTTCTGTTTAGAAGCTGCTTCTGAGCCAGCTTCAGAACACTAAGGGGATTAAAAAGCTTTGAAAATTTGGAAGAAAAGGAGTACAACAACTCAATTTTAGTATTTTGCAAATTGAAATTTCTTTTGAAGTTTCAAAAGGGTTTTTTTTGAACAAAATGAAATTAAACAAATATCAATGATGCAAGCAGCAATTCAAAATGAAAGATAAAGACTTTAGAACACTTACAGAACTCCTAGCAATGCTTGTGTGGCAAGAGAATGGAGAAGGACTTGAAGGATTGTGATTTTGCAAAGGTTGGAATGTTGGAGGTTTATGGATGATAATAACACTAGTGTTTGGCTACTATCTCTCACTCTTTGTATGATGTTTTGAATGTTTGAATGCTGTGTATGAACTGTTTTTCTACTCTCAAAATGTTGTAATTCCAACTCTCTTGAACCCTTGTGCATTGCATTCCTTTTATAGGCCAAAATGAAATATATTGCAATGATGAAAAAATCTCTAGAACCAAGCTGATTTGTGTGCTATGGACAGGCTATCTTGCTTTGCATTTAATGCAAAAGTGAAGAGGGGACATTGCCTTGCAACCTTGGTCAAGACTTTGGCCAAAATCAGCCATTAATGAAGCTGATTTGGATAGCAATGATGATGAAAAATCTGAAAAACAGGGCAGCTTGCAATTGGGCTGTTCTTGGGATCAATCCTAGCAATCCTGAAGAGTCAAGCAAGAAAAACGTGCACTGTAATGTGCGCAGAGGTTGGGGGAAACAAAAGGAGCATGTGGGCTGGTGTGAGAAGGAAGAAAAGGCAGCTGAAAACAGGGCAGCAAAATAGCTTTTGGGCAAGTGAAGTGCAACTGTGTTTGACTGGTTTTGGTGGAGAAAGAAGGAAGGAAAACAAGCAAGCTGCTGGCTGGCAAGCTCAGGGTCAGTAGCAGGTCAATTGGGGAGGGATGAGAGCTGCCCAAGGGCAGCCAACTTGCTTGGCTTGGAAGAAAAACCTTCTCACCTTGGCTTTAATGGCACATGCTTCAATTCTTTGTTTGTTGGATCAAATCAGCCACAATTGATAACAATAATGATGATAATAACAACGAATGATGATAATAATAACTATAATGAAAACAAAAAAGATAACTCAAAGAAATAAAAAATCTGCAAAAAAATCGCAGAGTTCGCAGAGCGATGGGTACTTTGCTCTGCGAACTCCCCTTTTCTTTTTTTGTGTTTTCTTTAAAACAAAACAAATAAAAACCAATAATGATAATAGTAATGGTAATAATGAAAGTGATAATGGAAACAAAAATAGTAATGATAATAGTAATAAAGATGATAATAATAATAAATGATGAAAAAGATAATAATATTAGTAATTAAAAATAATGATAATAATAATAAATAATAATAATAAAACATTGATAAAAAAGATAATAATAATATTATTAATGAAAAAGGCAATAACAATAGTATTAATAAGGATAATGATAGTATTAATAAAGATGATAGTAATGCTAAATGGTGATAAATAAAAATCCAACAACAAAGATGAAATAATAAAAGGTATTAAAAGGTAAAAATTAAGAAATTGAAAATCATAATGAAATGATGAATAATAAAAACAAAGAAAAATATGAGTCAAAAAATGGGGTATGACAGATGCCCCTATTTAAGTTTCTTCGCCCCAGAGATTAAAAGTGAAATTTTGAAATTGACGGGTCGAAGAGACTTAAATACAGAGTACACCTTTTTTTGACTAAATTTTTCTTGAATTGAAAATGCTATGAATGTATGCATGCAAATGCTGTGAATGCTCGTAATGCAAGTATGAATGCAAAGACGGCAAAGATGACCCGACTGGGGATAAAAGGAAACAAAGAGATACCCGGGTTCGTTAAAGAAACGGCGACCCTACTGGGGATAGTGTGGGGTTCCACTGGGGAAAGGGTTGTCTACTACCAGGATGATAGCTTAATAAAGACAACAGACCAAGGTTACCTCGGTGGCTTCACCGGGGATTCCATTTTACCTACTACCGTTGTGATGGTAGCTTAATGAAGGTAAAATGTAAAAGAGGAGACAAAGTCTATTATTCACTGGGTAAATTTTTTACCTACTACCGTTGTGATGGTAGCTTAAAGAAGGTAAAATGTAAATGTCAGCTGTTCGGGTTAATGCCGAACTGCCACTGATGACAAGAAAACAAAGATAAACGTCAGCTGTTCGGGTTAAATTCCGAACTGCCACTGACGACAAGAAAACAAAGGTAAATGTCAGCTGTTCGGATTAAATTCCGAACTACCACTGATGGCAAGAAAACAAAGATAAATGTCAGCTGTTCGGGTTAAATTCCGAACTGCCACTGACGACAAGAAAACAAAGATAAATGTCAGCTGTTCGGGTTAAATTCCGAACTGCCACTGACGACAAGAAAACAAAGATAAATGTCAGTTGTTCGGGTTAAATTCCGAACTGCCACTGACGGCAAGAAAACAAAGATAAATGTCAGCTGTTCGGGTTAAATTCCGAACTGCCACTGACGACAAGAAAACAAAGATAAATGTCAGCTGTTCGGGTTAAATTCCGAACTCCCACTGACGACAAGAAAACAAAGATAAATGTCAGCTGTTCGGGTTAAATTCCGAACTGCCACTGACGACAAGAAAACAAAGATAAATGTCAGCTGTTCGGGTTAAATTCCGAACTGCCACTGACGACAAGAAAACAAAGATAAATGTCAGCTGTTCGGGTTAAATTCCGAACTGCCACTGACGGCAAGACTTAGATAAAAACTATGCACAAGGTGTTTGTTAAAGAACTGCCACTTGGCGAAAAGACATGATAAATGATGCGCAAGCTGTTCGTTAAAGGAACTGCCACTTGGCATAAAAAGGTGACATCTCTGGACCAGACACACTAGGGATGACACTTGGGGAAAAGGAAGGTTACGAATTGTTCATGATTGATTGGTAAGACTCATGGTGGTTAAAGCAGCCATGTATGAATGATATTGTGGTATGTTGCATGCATGAATGTGTATATGCATGAATGTATGAATGTACAAATGTACAAATGCATGAATGTACGAATGTATGACCTTCATTGGGGATGTTGTGTGAAGGATTGACTTGTACTGGGGATACACAAACTGTTCATTAAAGAACTGCCCCTTGGTATAAGGATATGATGAAAGATGCACAAGCTGTTCGTTAAAGAACTACCACTTGGCAATAAAGGAGGTGACATCACTGGACCAGACACACTGGGGATGACACTGAGGAAAGGACTGATTTGATTGATTGTACGACCGATAAACTTGATGACACAAGATTAGACCGGTAAGATGAAAAGTGAACCGACGTCGTATTGCAAACACTCAGTAATCTTCAATGGGGATGATGTCACAGGGGATACATCCAAATATTGACGGGGTAAAGCAGCGATAACCGATGAAGAATAAATACCTCACGGGGAGATCATTAATCCACTGGGGGATCGTGCTAATCCGCTGGGGAGAAGAACTGGTGATTCCGCCGGGGATGCTTATGCTTTGGTTGGCTAACCTTTGCCTGAATCGTCCTTTCGGGTTTTTGATTCGCTGGGGATATTCCCTCTTGATTTACTGATGACTTTGCTAAGGAATCCCTTTTAGCAATTGACCCTGTTCGGCCTGCAAAGTTTATCCGTTCTTAGGACAGATATTGACGCACACTTCAATTATTCAGAGTTCAGAGAAAATGTGTTTGGATGTCGAGCGAGGTTGGGCTTTGATTGTGATTGGATGCCGAGCGAGGTCGGGCTTTGGTTATGTTGGGATGCCGAGCGAGGTCGGGCTTTGGTTATGATTGGATGCCGAGCGAGGTCGGGCTTTGATTATGTTTGGATGCCGAGCGAGGTCGGGCTTGGGTTGATTGGATGCCGAGCGAGGTCGGGCTTTGGTTTGAAATTGTGGGTGCCAATGAGAATTGGGCTTCTATTGGTAATGTGGGTGCCAATGGGAATTGGGCTTTTATTGGTAATTTTGATGTTCCCATTAATCCAAGATTGCACTAAAAAAATTGAAATAATACTAAACACAAAATTTATATCATACAGCTCAAGTTAATAATATGTTTATCAATGAACCAACCTAACACACATTTTCGTTAAGTAGATGAAAAAAAAATTGAATATCAATTGTGGGGGTATTGAACACTCATCCAGCAAGTTTGCTAACATTCCGATCAAGTTATGTGTCCATCTAATCATCGTTTCTAAAAGCACAAAAGCATTGATCACAAGGTCTTTGAGGGTTGTAGTTTGGCTGGGTTACAAAAGAAATGTCATATGTGGGAAAATTGAATTCAAATGGCCAAGCAAGAGGAACATTTTTTCTTTCTTGTCATCAGTTGGCTAGTTCGGCAATAACCCGAACAGCTGACATTTATCTTTGTCTCTTGTCATCAGTTGATTAGTTCGGCAATAACCCGAGCAGTTAACATTTACCTTTGTTTCTTGTCAGTTGACTAGTTCGGCAATAACCCGAACAGTTGACATTTATCTTTGTGTCTTGTCAGTTGGCTAGTTCGGCAATAACCCGAACAGCTGACATTTATCTTTGTTCCTTTGTCGTCAGTGGCAGTTCGTCGTCAACCCGAACAACTGACATTTATCCCCAGTGAAACCATGTTATCCCCAGTGGAGTCGGACCCCGTTTCTTTAACAGACTCAGGTATCCTTTTGTTTTGTTATTCCCAGTCTAGCTATCCTCACCGTCTTGCATTCATACTTGCATCGCGAGCATTCACAACATTACATGCATAGCATTGCATTCATAGCATTTTGCAGTTGAATCCGGTCAAAAATGGTGTACTCTGTATTTAAGTCTCTTTGACCCGTCAATTTAAAAATTCCACTTTTAAATCTCCGTAACAAAGAAACTTAAATAGAGGCAGCTGTCATACCCCATTTTTGACCCGTTTTTAATTCGTTTTTCTCGTCTTTTAGGCCAGAAATTTTCGTCGTTTCAGACGAAATTTCGGCAGGGAGATATTTTAAAATACCTCATTTTTTATTCCGAAGGCGACTGTTTTTTATTTTATTATTTTATTATTATTTCTTGTTATGTTTTTTAATTATTTATTTTGTTATTTTTATTAGTTGTAGTTTCTTTTATGTTATTTATTTTCATTTTCTTTGTATTTTCGTTTTTATTTTTACTGGGTTTTATTTCAGTCATTTTTAGTCATTTTCAGTCCAGGCCCAGAGGGGCAGTTTTGTCCTTTTCTTTTTTTTACTCTGATTTTTACTATAAAAGGCATTTAATGCACAGTACATTGTCAGTCAGTACAGTACCCAATCATCAGCCAGAAACCAATACACAGTCAGAATTTCCCAGCCACCGTGAACCACCAACAATAGCCCTTAAACCGAATTCCGGCCACCATCCAAAAAAAATAAAAAAAAACTCAAAACAGAATACATAATCACCGTCACCAACGTGAACTAACAACATCAGAACTAAACCAAGGCAAAACGCAAAAGCCAAACATCACAAAGGCGTCACCACGTACACAACCGTAAACCAAGAACCACAAAGCCAAACGGCCATCCACACAACAACCAGATCAACAGCCATAAAACTGAATCGAAAGCTAAATCCAAACCCAGCCGAACATAAAGAATCTAGGTGGGATCCGTTTTCTTTTCGTTTAGATCTAGGGTCTTTAATGTGTAATTTGAGAAAACTGGACTTGGATTCATAGAGAGGAGGATTAGAGCTTTCCAAAACACTAATTTGTTTTAAAAAAATAAAAGCTTAAGTAACTCCGGCGCGGTGGTGCCACCGGCGACCGCCGCGCCGGAGAGTTTTCCGTCCGGCTATGAATCCTAGAGAGAAGGCAGAGCAATTTCTAGAGAGAAGGAAATGAGGAGAGAGGAAAAGAGGAAAGAATGAAGGTTTTTTTTTTTTTTTTCTTCTGATTTTGGTTTAAATAACCAGCTGTTAAGCCTAAGCCCAACAAGCTGTGCGGCCCAGCTCTCCAGATCCCCTTCTTCTTTTCTTTTTTCTTCCCGCACCCCTCCCTGTTTCTACTCTCACCTCCCTTTCTTCTTTTATTTCTTTTTCTTCTTTGCTTTATTTTTTATTTTTATTTTTTTTCTTTTCTTGCAATTTATTTTTCCAGCATTTATTTATTTCATGCATTTTTATTTACTGCTGTTTAATTTCAGTACCCATGCATTTTATTTTATTTTATTTTATGTCCCATGTTTATTTTATGTCTTGCATTTTTTATTATTTATTTTTCTTTATTTATTTCTAGCACCATATTTATTTTATGTCTTGCATTTTATTTTCCAGCACCATATTTATTTTATGCCTTGCATTTTTAATTTCCAGCACCATGTTTATTTTATGTCTTGCATTTTATTTTATTTTTTTTTATTTTATGCATCATATTTATTTTATTGTCTTGCATTTTTTTTATTATTTTAGCATCATGTTTATTTTATATCTTGCATTTTTTATTTCATTTTCAGCATCATATTTATTTTATGTCTTGCATTTTTATTTTCTTTATTTATTTTATGCACCATATTTATTTATTGTTTTGCATTTCATGCATCTTTTATTTTTCTTTTTAGCATATTTACTTTAATGCATTTACATTTTTTATTTTATTATTTTGTCATTTATTTTATTGCCATTAGAATGTATCTAGGTCCAATGTAAATAAAAATATAAATGAGAATATGCACCGACACTCACATTTATTTTTTATGCTTTCTGTCGAGGACGATAATGTAATTTTGACCGTATCCGAGGAAAAGGACCCTCACTTGATCCAACGTCATTTTGAGGGATCCGTCGCGCTTTAGACATCTCAGCATACCTAGTCTCTGGACCTTAGGACTTAATCAAAATTTTTCACAAAAAAAGTCAAAAAGTCAAAAATCCAAAAAACATTTTATAATCAAAATTTCAAAAAAAATTAATCTTTGTCATTTCTTTCTTAATCAAACTTCAATCAATCTTTAATCAATGAAACTTGTTTTCTTCAAATTAAAATCAATCAAACTCACTTCGTTTTTATTCTTCTATGCCTTTCGGCCTCCTATCCCTCTTAAACCTTTTTTTTCAAACTTTAAAATCAACCAAAACTAATCACTCGGCTTTTTATCCCGAACTACGTGATTTTGATCTCACTCGGGTACGTAGGCAAAAGACTTTATCTTTCCAAATCAACAAAATAACAAAAACATTTTCCTTTCTTTTATTCTCATCATTTTAGTTCTTTTACACTTAAGCATTTATTTACAAACAAATAATCAATTTAGCATAAAGATAAATAAAAACAAGAGGTTCCTATAGAGTACTATAGACGTTTAGGGTGCTAATACCTTCCCTTTGCGTAACCAACCCCCGGACCTTTGATCTCTAAAAATAGGGTTTTCGAACTTTCTCCCTTTTCCTCGGAAAAATAAAAGATCGGTGGTGGACTTAAAATTGCGAGTCAACGCTAACTAATAGCTTGATATCCAAAAATCACCGCGATAGAAAAATGGCGACTTCACTGGGGATGAAATCCTAAGTGGGTTAAACCTATCTTGCTTTTCTTTATCGTTATGCTTTATTATTATTTGTAATTGTAAATACGTGCTTAAGTGTTTATCTATTTACGTGAGTGGTGAGATAAGTCCTACACCCGGACTTGAGGGAAACATAAGATAGGATGGGGTATAATCAACGTGCCATACCAGGAGTAGTCTTGGGTTTTGGTACATGTGATAACCCCGCTCAATGGAGGTCTCTTAAAAATAGTACCATGTCGACATGAGTAGTCGTGTTTGGCGTTGTTATTTTTAAGTGACCTATGAAGTTGAGGACCTTTAGTTACCTAACCCATCTTGGCCTTTTAGGACGTAGTGCGGTGGCTAATCAAGAGTAGTCTTGAGTTAGTCGATACGCGATACTACACTCAAACGAGGCTTTCCTACGAACGTTGTAACACCCATAATAAGATTGCCTAGGATCTTACATGAGTATTAAAATTTCGTACTGGATACATTAATTTACAATATAAAAGTTCATTCAAATATTACATCACATTGTAATATTACATCCAAAGTTAATACAATTCTCTTATTACATGTACATCAAGTATCACAACATATAATACATTCAAACTATAACCAGATAACAACAGCACGATCAGTCCGTAGCCTTCTCCTTACCCTTGTTGCGTGCTGATTGCGATCCTGCCTGTGAACCTGCACCAGAAGGAATGGGATGAGACATAATGTCTCAGTGAGCTCTACCCAACCTACTGTTTGGCAACCACAGGGATCCTAGGGTCGCCATGCCTACCTTGGCAATTTAGGGAAATTCTAGAATCGCCAAGTCTTTAAATCTATCCCCAAAGGATATAACTTCCTATAACTATAACTGTAATCCACCCGTATCTGTAAAACTTCCTGTGACTATAACTTTAACAACTTTAACTATAACTATAAATCATAAAACGAATAAAGTGTTTTATGTTAGCTGTTAGCGTTGAACAAACAATTATCCGAGTTCATTTTACGGAGGGCACCCCGGGTGGAGCAACCCCGAGATACGTCTCCCTATAAACCGGTGAAATTCCTATCATATCAGGCTAACACCGGACTCCCTATAAAACGTGTGGACAACCCTCTCGGAGAAGTCCCATCCGGCGAATCCCGGAGTCTGATGAACACGCCCTGTAACTATAAAACGTGCAAGCACGCCAATATCTTTAATCTTTAATTCTTTAACTATAACGTATGAACATATAATCAGTCACTTTAATTCTATAATCATCCTGTAATCTATAACCTGTAACCTATAATCTTGGCTTATCGTTCTCATAAGCCATCTATATTTGTTGGAGAACCAACACTATGAACATATCTGTAACTATAATTGTTTAATCATTCCCATGTCTATGTATTCCAAAGGAACACTTCTATAACTTTGTTCACCTCATTAGGCTCTCAATTATCAAGCTATAAGCCTTCCCTAAAGATCTATTCATGCTCTAAGGGATAGGTCCTTTAACACTATAAAGGGATACATAGCCATTACACATCGCTTAATGAGTTTGGGATAGTGTTGGATGGCTGGAATGGTGCAAGTAAAAGTGGAAAAATTTTATGTTCTGTCCCCTTCAAAATCGTGACACGATTTTGGAATCGTGTCACGATTCCATGCCCAGAATTCGTGTTTTGCACTGCCTATAAAATCGTGACACGGTTGTAAAATCGTGACACGATTTTACCTGCAGTTGGACAGCATAGGGCAATTTCAAAGCATAATTTCCACCATTCTTGGCACAATTCAACACACCCAAACATCATACAGCTTATGGCATATTTCTAAGTCCTATGAACAACTTATAACATGTTTAATCAAGGAAAAACCATCTATGGGAATTAGGGTTCTATGAATCACAAAATGATCAAATGACTATAAACCTTAAAGCTTAAGCAAGGAGGGTTCTAAAACCCACTAGGAGCTCACCTTAATCCCAAGAAGATGCTTGCTAAGTTAGAAATTCAAACCCTAGCTTCAAGCTCCAAAGTCTCTACTCAAGACCACTTCTATTTCTTGGCTTTCTTTCTTCTTCTTGCTCCAAAATTTTCCCAGCACAAGCTTGCTTACCATACAAGAGTTTTAGGGAGAAGTTTACTAAGTTAAGGGTGATGATTTGATGAGGGTGATGAAGAGGGGATGGGGCGAAAATGAGGGAAAGGGAGAGCCAAAATTCAGATTTGAGAAGGAAAGGAAAATGAGTAGAAACTTTGCCCAAATTCATATATATCCAAATAGTGACTTTCCCTCTAATTACAACTATGCCACTCCTCAAATCACAATCTTGCCATTACTTGCAAACGAAGTTTCTAACGCTTATAACTGATACTTCTAAGCGGGATATTACACTCTACCCCCCTTAAAGAAATTTCGTCCTCGAAATTTAGAAATTACCTGTAAAAAGATGCGGGTAGCCCTCCATCATCTCTGATTCCAACTCCCATGTAGCTTCACCATAGGGAGAACCTTTCCATATGACTTTGACAATTGGAATCTCTTTGTTCCTCAGTGCTTTGACATCACGTTCAATAATCCGTTCCGGTTCGGGCCGGAAAGTCAAATCCGATCTTAAGTCGATGGTTTCCAACTCTACTGGTTGGTGAGGATCAGGAATGAACTTCCTTAACTGTGAAACATGGAAAACATCATGTAATCCTGACATCGTCGGTGGCAGAGCCAATTGGTAAGCTGCTGGTCCGACACGTTTAAGTATCTGGAATGGTCCAATGAACCTTGGACTCAATTTCTTAGTCCTGAAAACACCTCGTAGTCCCAGCTTAGGGGTAACTTTCAGGAAAACATGATCTCCCACTTCAAACTCTAGAGGTCTTCGCCTCTTGTCCGCATAACTCTTCTGTCAACTTTGAGCAGTTCTAATCTTATCCTGAATGGATTTAATCTTTAAAGTGGTTTCTTGGATAATCTCAGGTCCCAAAATACTTTTATCTCCAACCTCTGACCAACAAAGCGGTGTTCTACACCTCCTGCCATACAGTGCCTCAAATGGTGCCATTCCGATGCTAGAGTGGTAACTATTATTATAAGAAAATTCAATCAACGGCAAATGATTATTCCAACTCTCTCCATCCTCTAAAATGCATGCGCGTAGCATATCCTCTAACGTCTGTATAGTTCTCTCAGATTGCCCATCTGTTTGAGGATGATGAGACGTACTCAACTTTAACCTTGTTCCCAAAGCCTTCTGAAAAGCTTTCCAAAAGTGAGAAGTAAAGATAGGATCTCTATCTGACACAATGCTGGTTGGAACACCATGTAATTTCACAATCTCCGCTATGAACAATTCTGCATACTGAGCAGCTCTGTAAGTAGTCCTAACCGGTAAAAAGTGAGCAGACTTAGTTAACCGATCGACCACTACCCAAATTGAATCATGTCCCCGCTGAGTCCGAGGTAACCCTGTTACAAAATCCATAGAGATTTCTTCCCATTTCCACTGAGGGATCTCCAATGGTACAAGCATCCCTGCCGGCCTCTGATGTTCAATCTTCACTTGTTGACACACAATACAACGTGATACAAACTCCGCAATATCAGTCTTCATCCCTGGCCACCAATAATCTTTCTTTAAATCTTGGTACATTTTAGTGGTACCTGGATGAATACTGAAACTGCTCTTGTGTGCCTCTTCTAAAATCAACCTCTTTAAACTAGCATCATTTGGAACACAAACTCTACCTTCAAACAGCAGAGTACCATCCGATGCCCTAGCAAATTCTGACTGACCAATCCTCCTCTGAAGATTCACATCCGATCCTTGAGCTTGTGCGATTCGGGACCGCAAATCACAAGTAACCTCTAGTCTTTGTAACAAAACACCATCACCCATTTCTGTAACGCTGAGATTAAGATCTCGAAATTTCTCATACAAACCACAAGTATGCATCAATACTTCTGCTCTAATCAAAGATTTCCTGCTCAAGGCGTCAGCAACTACATTTGCCTTTCCAGGGTGATACTTTAACTCAAAATCAAAATCCTTTAAATATTCCATCCATCTTCTCTGTCTCATGTTCAGTTCCCGTTGATCGAACAAATACTTTAAACTTTTGTGGTCACTGAACAAGTCGAATTGTGCTCCATATAAATGGTGCCTCCACACTTTCAAAGCAAAAACTATTGCTGCCAACTCAAGGTCATGAGTGGGGTAATTCTCCTCATGAGATTTAAGCTGCCGAGAGGCATAAGCTATCACATTACCTTCTTGCATGAGCACACTGCCCAGTCCCTTAGAGGACGCATCACAATAAACCACATATTTCTTTTCAGGGTCTGGTATTGCTAATACTGGAGCCTTGGATAATTTCTTTCTCAAAGTCCGGAAACTTTTCTCACAATCTTCGTCCCAGACGAAAGGCACATCTTTCCTCGTGAGGCGTGTCAATGGCAAAGCAATCTGTGAAAATCTCATAATAAATCTTCGGTAGTAACCTGCTAAACCGAGGAAACTCCGAACTTCTGTTACATTTGCTGGTCTGGCCCAATTAAGGACAACTTCAACTTTTGATGAGTCAACTGACACTCCTCCTTTAGAAATAACATGCCCCAAAAACTGGATTTCCGATAACCAAAATTCACATTTGCTGAATTTTGCATATAACTGATTTTCTCTGAGAATGTCCAAAACGATCCTCAGATGCTGAGCATGTTCCTGTGAGTCCTTTGAATAGATCAAAATATCATCTATGAAGATTACAACAAACTGATCCAGGTAAGGCTGGAAAATCCTATTCATGTAGTCCATAAACACAGCTGGAGCATTAGTCACTCCAAACGGCATAACCAAAAATTCATAATGTCCGTAACGTGTTCTGAACGCCGTCTTGGACACATCTAACGATTTGATACGAATCTGGTGGTATCCTGATCTGAGATCAATCTTTGAAAACACTGCGGCTCCTTTGAGTTGATCCAAAAGATCATCAATCCTCGGTAACGGATATTTATTCTTTATTGTTACTTTATTCAACCGACGGTAGTCGATGCACAATCTCATGCTACCATCCTTCTTCTTAACCAACAACACTGGTGCACCCCAAGGTGACACACTAGGCCTGATAAAATGTTTCTGAATTAAGTCTTCCAACTGAGACTTCAATTCCTTTAACTCTGACGGTGACATCCTATAAGGCGCCACTGATACTGGCTCTGATCCTGGGATGAGATCAATAGAAAACTCAACTTCCCGTTCCGGGGGTAAATTGCTTATCTCCGAAGGAAAAACATCTACATAATCACTGACAACAGGAATGTCACTGGGACTCAGTTCTGACTCTGATGTCACAGTAACCATCACATAGAAACCCTTATCCTGTGCACACATAAGCTGGGTAAGCTGATGAGTGCGGTTGATTAACTCTGATAAAGCCACACCTTCAGTCGTATTATCTGTAGGCATAAAAATACACTTTTCCGCACAACCAATATACACATGATTGGCAGATAACCAATCCATTCCTAGGATCACATCAAGTTGTATCATGGGAAGACATACCAAATCTATGTAGTATGTCTTGCTAGATACAGTGATCGGGCAGTTTTCACATATAAAACTAGCTACAACTCCGCCCTCAGTAGCGGTAGATACCGTCATAGGGGGTATCAATGGTGACATAGACAATTGCAATGCTTCTACACACTTGTAAGAAATAAAGGAACATGTTGCACCACAATCAAAAAGCACTTTAACTGGAGTTTGGCCTAAGTAACACATACCGGCAATTAAATCTTCATTGGCCAAAGCCTTCTGGCCATCAAGGGAGTACACTCTGCCCTTACTTGTTGTAGTACCTTCAGCTCCGCTTTTACCTCTTCTTTCTGGACAATTTGCCAAAATGTGCCCCGGCTGCCTACACCCGAAACACACACCTGTTTGCCTCATGCACTGACCATAATGCGACTTCCCGCAAAATTTACAAGTGACAACCGCCTGTGATGAAAATGATTGTTTGCCCCTCTTAGGGGAGCCCTTAGGCTTGTTCTCTTGATACCTATCTGGAAATTTACCTTTTCTCTTTTCATATGCTGCAGCTTTCTCTTTCGCGGTCTTGGCAAAACCCGCTTCCGTAACCAAACTATCATGAACCATCTCGTCATAGCTAGTATTCCTTTGTAAGCTCACTGCTGTATCAATCTCGCCTCTCAACCCACGCCTATACTGATTCATCTTCCAATTCTCATTAGCGGCATACTCGTTGTGAGAGGAGTAATACGACAATTCTTCAAACTTCTTTGTGAATTCGGTGACTGACATGCCACCTTGCTTCAACTCAAGAAACTCCTGTTCTTTCTTCACTTTATAAGACATCGGGATATACTTCTCTATCATTGCTTCTTTGAAGTTATCCCAGTTGATCTCTGTGTCATTCGCTATCATTCGGCGTTGAGCAGATTCCCACCAATCTTCTGCTGCGCCTCTGAACTGATTAGTAGCCAACAAAACTTTACTTTCCTCAGGGCAATCCACCATCCGGAACACTTTCTCAATCTGTTTCAACCATCTTTTGGCCTCTGGAGGTTCACCTTCCCCATTAAACTCAGGAGGGTGATTTCTGTTAAATTCCCGGTAGGACGGATTCGCCACTGCTGGTGGTGGTGTCTGCTGTTGAGCACCTTGTCCATGGTGCATCATCTCCATCCATTCATGCTGAGTTTGAGCTTGTTGTTGGGCTTGCTGCTGCATCATAAGCATCATCTGCTGATGCTGTAACGCAGCCTGAGCTTGCTGCTCTTGGTACTGTTGCTGCAACGCCTGCTGCTGTTGCATCATTTGAGCCCAAAATTGCATATTAGGGTCTCCACTAGCTTCCTCAGCATTAGCCTGATTTGATCTAGGCCTGCCAGGACCTCTTCTCCTCCCAGACATATTCTCCTAACTGTCATACACAAGTCAAAGTGATCAGTTTCAACCAGATATAACATTTAGAATAATGTCCCGGATCCAAGAGATCCATAAACTTGAATTGTATTTTAATGACCCATGGCACAGTCTGAATCGACCTGCTCTGATACCAAATTGTAACACCCATAATAAGATTGCCTAGGATCTTACATGAGTATTAAAATTTCGTACTGGATACATTAATTTACAATATAAAAGTTCATTCAAATATTACATCACATTGTAATATTACATCCAAAGTTAATACAATTCTCTTATTACATGTACATCAAGTATCACAACATATAATACATTCAAACTATAACCAGATAACAACAGCACGATCAGTCCGTAGCCTTCTCCTTACCCTTGTTGCGTGCTGATTGCGATCCTGCCTGTGAACCTGCACCAGAAGGAATGGGATGAGACATAATGTCTCAGTGAGCTCTACCCAACCTACTGTTTGGCAACCACAGGGATCCTAGGGTCGCCATGCCTACCTTGGCAATTTAGGGAAATTCTAGAATCGCCAAGTCTTTAAATCTATCCCCAAAGGATATAACTTCCTATAACTATAACTGTAATCCACCCGTATCTGTAAAACTTCCTGTGACTATAACTTTAACAACTTTAACTATAACTATAAATCATAAAACGAATAAAGTGTTTTATGTTAGCTGTTAGCGTTGAACAAACAATTATCCGAGTTCATTTTACGGAGGGCACCCCGGGTGGAGCAACCCCGAGATACGTCTCCCTATAAACCGGTGAAATTCCTATCATATCAGGCTAACACCGGACTCCCTATAAAACGTGTGGACAACCCTCTCGGAGAAGTCCCATCCGGCGAATCCCGGAGTCTGATGAACACGCCCTGTAACTATAAAACGTGCAAGCACGCCAATATCTTTAATCTTTAATTCTTTAACTATAACGTATGAACATATAATCAGTCACTTTAATTCTATAATCATCCTGTAATCTATAACCTGTAACCTATAATCTTGGCTTATCGTTCTCATAAGCCATCTATATTTGTTGGAGAACCAACACTATGAACATATCTGTAACTATAATTGTTTAATCATTCCCATGTCTATGTATTCCAAAGGAACACTTCTATAACTTTGTTCACCTCATTAGGCTCTCAATTATCAAGCTATAAGCCTTCCCTAAAGATCTATTCATGCTCTAAGGGATAGGTCCTTTAACACTATAAAGGGATACATAGCCATTACACATCGCTTAATGAGTTTGGGATAGTGTTGGATGGCTGGAATGGTGCAAGTAAAAGTGGAAAAATTTTATGTTCTGTCCCCTTCAAAATCGTGACACGATTTTGGAATCGTGTCACGATTCCATGCCCAGAATTCGTGTTTTGCACTGCCTATAAAATCGTGACACGGTTGTAAAATCGTGACACGATTTTACCTGCAGTTGGACAGCATAGGGCAATTTCAAAGCATAATTTCCACCATTCTTGGCACAATTCAACACACCCAAACATCATACAGCTTATGGCATATTTCTAAGTCCTATGAACAACTTATAACATGTTTAATCAAGGAAAAACCATCTATGGGAATTAGGGTTCTATGAATCACAAAATGATCAAATGACTATAAACCTTAAAGCTTAAGCAAGGAGGGTTCTAAAACCCACTAGGAGCTCACCTTAATCCCAAGAAGATGCTTGCTAAGTTAGAAATTCAAACCCTAGCTTCAAGCTCCAAAGTCTCTACTCAAGACCACTTCTATTTCTTGGCTTTCTTTCTTCTTCTTGCTCCAAAATTTTCCCAGCACAAGCTTGCTTACCATACAAGAGTTTTAGGGAGAAGTTTACTAAGTTAAGGGTGATGATTTGATGAGGGTGATGAAGAGGGGATGGGGCGAAAATGAGGGAAAGGGAGAGCCAAAATTCAGATTTGAGAAGGAAAGGAAAATGAGTAGAAACTTTGCCCAAATTCATATATATCCAAATAGTGACTTTCCCTCTAATTACAACTATGCCACTCCTCAAATCACAATCTTGCCATTACTTGCAAACGAAGTTTCTAACGCTTATAACTGATACTTCTAAGCGGGATATTACACTCTACCCCCCTTAAAGAAATTTCGTCCTCGAAATTTAGAAATTACCTGTAAAAAGATGCGGGTAGCCCTCCATCATCTCTGATTCCAACTCCCATGTAGCTTCACCATAGGGAGAACCTTTCCATATGACTTTGACAATTGGAATCTCTTTGTTCCTCAGTGCTTTGACATCACGTTCAATAATCCGTTCCGGTTCGGGCCGGAAAGTCAAATCCGATCTTAAGTCGATGGTTTCCAACTCTACTGGTTGGTGAGGATCAGGAATGAACTTCCTTAACTGTGAAACATGGAAAACATCATGTAATCCTGACATCGTCGGTGGCAGAGCCAATTGGTAAGCTGCTGGTCCGACACGTTTAAGTATCTGGAATGGTCCAATGAACCTTGGACTCAATTTCTTAGTCCTGAAAACACCTCGTAGTCCCAGCTTAGGGGTAACTTTCAGGAAAACATGATCTCCCACTTCAAACTCTAGAGGTCTTCGCCTCTTGTCCGCATAACTCTTCTGTCGACTTTGAGCAGTTCTAATCTTATCCTGAATGGATTTAATCTTTAAAGTGGTTTCTTGGATAATCTCAGGTCCCAAAATACTTTTATCTCCAACCTCTGACCAACAAAGCGGTGTTCTACACCTCCTGCCATACAGTGCCTCAAATGGTGCCATTCCGATGCTAGAGTGGTAACTATTATTATAAGAAAATTCAATCAACGGCAAATGATTATTCCAACTCTCTCCATCCTCTAAAATGCATGCGCGTAGCATATCCTCTAACGTCTGTATAGTTCTCTCAGATTGCCCATCTGTTTGAGGATGATGAGACGTACTCAACTTTAACCTTGTTCCCAAAGCCTTCTGAAAAGCTTTCCAAAAGTGAGAAGTAAAGATAGGATCTCTATCTGACACAATGCTGGTTGGAACACCATGTAATTTCACAATCTCCGCTATGAACAATTCTGCATACTGAGCAGCTCTGTAAGTAGTCCTAACCGGTAAAAAGTGAGCAGACTTAGTTAACCGATCGACCACTACCCAAATTGAATCATGTCCCCGCTGAGTCCGAGGTAACCCTGTTACAAAATCCATAGAGATTTCTTCCCATTTCCACTGAGGGATCTCCAATGGTACAAGCATCCCTGCCGGCCTCTGATGTTCAATCTTCACTTGTTGACACACAATACAACGTGATACAAACTCCGCAATATCAGTCTTCATCCCTGGCCACCAATAATCTTTCTTTAAATCTTGGTACATTTTAGTGGTACCTGGATGAATACTGAAACTGCTCTTGTGTGCCTCTTCTAAAATCAACCTCTTTAAACTAGCATCATTTGGAACACAAACTCTACCTTCAAACAGCAGAGTACCATCCGATGCCCTAGCAAATTCTGACTGACCAATCCTCCTCTGAAGATTCACATCCGATCCTTGAGCTTGTGCGATTCGGGACCGCAAATCACAAGTAACCTCTAGTCTTTGTAACAAAACACCATCACCCATTTCTGTAACGCTGAGATTAAGATCTCGAAATTTCTCATACAAACCACAAGTATGCATCAATACTTCTGCTCTAATCAAAGATTTCCTGCTCAAGGCGTCAGCAACTACATTTGCCTTTCCAGGGTGATACTTTAACTCAAAATCAAAATCCTTTAAATATTCCATCCATCTTCTCTGTCTCATGTTCAGTTCCCGTTGATCGAACAAATACTTTAAACTTTTGTGGTCACTGAACAAGTCGAATTGTGCTCCATATAAATGGTGCCTCCACACTTTCAAAGCAAAAACTATTGCTGCCAACTCAAGGTCATGAGTGGGGTAATTCTCCTCATGAGATTTAAGCTGCCGAGAGGCATAAGCTATCACATTACCTTCTTGCATGAGCACACTGCCCAGTCCCTTAGAGGACGCATCACAATAAACCACATATTTCTTTTCAGGGTCTGGTATTGCTAATACTGGAGCCTTGGATAATTTCTTTCTCAAAGTCCGGAAACTTTTCTCACAATCTTCGTCCCAGACGAAAGGCACATCTTTCCTCGTGAGGCGTGTCAATGGCAAAGCAATCTGTGAAAATCTCATAATAAATCTTCGGTAGTAACCTGCTAAACCGAGGAAACTCCGAACTTCTGTTACATTTGCTGGTCTGGCCCAATTAAGGACAGCTTCAACTTTTGATGAGTCAACTGACACTCCTCCTTTAGAAATAACATGCCCCAAAAACTGGATTTCCGATAACCAAAATTCACATTTGCTGAATTTTGCATATAACTGATTTTCTCTGAGAATGTCCAAAACGATCCTCAGATGCTGAGCATGTTCCTGTGAGTCCTTTGAATAGATCAAAATATCATCTATGAAGATTACAACAAACTGATCCAGGTAAGGCTGGAAAATCCTATTCATGTAGTCCATAAACACAGCTGGAGCATTAGTCACTCCAAACGGCATAACCAAAAATTCATAATGTCCGTAACGTGTTCTGAACGCCGTCTTGGACACATCTAACGATTTGATACGAATCTGGTGGTATCCTGATCTGAGATCAATCTTTGAAAACACTGCGGCTCCTTTGAGTTGATCCAAAAGATCATCAATCCTCGGTAACGGATATTTATTCTTTATTGTTACTTTATTCAACCGACGGTAGTCGATGCACAATCTCATGCTACCATCCTTCTTCTTAACCAACAACACTGGTGCACCCCAAGGTGACACACTAGGCCTGATAAAATGTTTCTGAATTAAGTCTTCCAACTGAGACTTCAATTCCTTTAACTCTGACGGTGACATCCTATAAGGCGCCACTGATACTGGCTCTGATCCTGGGATGAGATCAATAGAAAACTCAACTTCCCGTTCCGGGGGTAAATTGCTTATCTCCGAAGGAAAAACATCTACATAATCACTGACAACAGGAATGTCACTGGGACTCAGTTCTGACTCTGATGTCACAGTAACCATCACATAGAAACCCTTATCCTGTGCACACATAAGCTGGGTAAGCTGATGAGTGCGGTTGATTAACTCTGATAAAGCCACACCTTCAGTCGTATTATCTGTAGGCATAAAAATACACTTTTCCGCACAACCAATATACACATGATTGGCAGATAACCAATCCATTCCTAGGATCACATCAAGTTGTATCATGGGAAGACATACCAAATCTATGTAGTATGTCTTGCTAGATACAGTGATCGGGCAGTTTTCACATATAAAACTAGCTACAACTCCGCCCTCAGTAGCGGTAGATACCGTCATAGGGGGTATCAATGGTGACATAGACAATTGCAATGCTTCTACACACTTGTAAGAAATAAAGGAACATGTTGCACCACAATCAAAAAGCACTTTAACTGGAGTTTGGCCTAAGTAACACATACCGGCAATTAAATCTTCATTGGCCAAAGCCTTCTGGCCATCAAGGGAGTACACTCTGCCCTTACTTGTTGTAGTACCTTCAGCTCCGCTTTTACCTCTTCTTTCTGGACAATTTGCCAAAATGTGCCCCGGCTGCCTACACCCGAAACACACACCTGTTTGCCTCATGCACTGACCATAATGCGACTTCCCGCAAAATTTACAAGTGACAACCGCCTGTGATGAAAATGATTGTTTGCCCCTCTTAGGGGAGCCCTTAGGCTTGTTCTCTTGATACCTATCTGGAAATTTACCTTTTCTCTTTTCATATGCTGCAGCTTTCTCTTTCGCGGTCTTGGCAAAACCCGCTTCCGTAACCAAACTATCATGAACCATCTCGTCATAGCTAGTATTCCTTTGTAAGCTCACTGCTGTATCAATCTCGCCTCTCAACCCACGCCTATACTGATTCATCTTCCAATTCTCATTAGCGGCATACTCGTTGTGAGAGGAGTAATACGACAATTCTTCAAACTTCTTTGTGAATTCGGTGACTGACATGCCACCTTGCTTCAACTCAAGAAACTCCTGTTCTTTCTTCACTTTATAAGACATCGGGATATACTTCTCTATCATTGCTTCTTTGAAGTTATCCCAGTTGATCTCTGTGTCATTCGCTATCATTCGGCGTTGAGCAGATTCCCACCAATCTTCTGCTGCGCCTCTGAACTGATTAGTAGCCAACAAAACTTTACTTTCCTCAGGGCAATCCACCATCCGGAACACTTTCTCAATCTGTTTCAACCATCTTTTGGCCTCTGGAGGTTCACCTTCCCCATTAAACTCAGGAGGGTGATTTCTGTTAAATTCCCGGTAGGACGGATTCGCCACTGCTGGTGGTGGTGTCTGCTGTT
This sequence comes from Medicago ruthenica, assembly GCA_018208015.1. Classification (NCBI taxonomy): domain Eukaryota; kingdom Viridiplantae; phylum Streptophyta; class Magnoliopsida; order Fabales; family Fabaceae; genus Medicago; species Medicago ruthenica. The sequence continues at coordinate 100,061,894 of CM031373.1, read as the reverse complement.
GAGCACCTTGTCCATGGTGCATCATCTCCATCCATTCATGCTGAGTTTGAGCTTGTTGTTGGGCTTGCTGCTGCATCATAAGCATCATCTGCTGATGCTGTAACGCAGCCTGAGCTTGCTGCTCTTGGTACTGTTGCTGCAACGCCTGCTGCTGTTGCATCATTTGAGCCCAAAATTGCATATTAGGGTCTCCACTAGCTTCCTCAGCATTAGCCTGATTTGATCTAGGCCTGCCAGGACCTCTTCTCCTCCCAGACATATTCTCCTAACTGTCATACACAAGTCAAAGTGATCAGTTTCAACCAGATATAACATTTAGAATAATGTCCCGGATCCAAGAGATCCATAAACTTGAATTGTATTTTAATGACCCATGGCACAGTCTGAATCGACCTGCTCTGATACCAAATTGTAACACCCATAATAAGATTGCCTAGGATCTTACATGAGTATTAAAATTTCGTACTGGATACATTAATTTACAATATAAAAGTTCATTCAAATATTACATCACATTGTAATATTACATCCAAAGTTAATACAATTCTCTTATTACATGTACATCAAGTATCACAACATATAATACATTCAAACTATAACCAGATAACAACAGCACGATCAGTCCGTAGCCTTCTCCTTACCCTTGTTGCGTGCTGATTGCGATCCTGCCTGTGAACCTGCACCAGAAGGAATGGGATGAGACATAATGTCTCAGTGAGCTCTACCCAACCTACTGTTTGGCAACCACAGGGATCCTAGGGTCGCCATGCCTACCTTGGCAATTTAGGGAAATTCTAGAATCGCCAAGTCTTTAAATCTATCCCCAAAGGATATAACTTCCTATAACTATAACTGTAATCCACCCGTATCTGTAAAACTTCCTGTGACTATAACTTTAACAACTTTAACTATAACTATAAATCATAAAACGAATAAAGTGTTTTATGTTAGCTGTTAGCGTTGAACAAACAATTATCCGAGTTCATTTTACGGAGGGCACCCCGGGTGGAGCAACCCCGAGATACGTCTCCCTATAAACCGGTGAAATTCCTATCATATCAGGCTAACACCGGACTCCCTATAAAACGTGTGGACAACCCTCTCGGAGAAGTCCCATCCGGCGAATCCCGGAGTCTGATGAACACGCCCTGTAACTATAAAACGTGCAAGCACGCCAATATCTTTAATCTTTAATTCTTTAACTATAACGTATGAACATATAATCAGTCACTTTAATTCTATAATCATCCTGTAATCTATAACCTGTAACCTATAATCTTGGCTTATCGTTCTCATAAGCCATCTATATTTGTTGGAGAACCAACACTATGAACATATCTGTAACTATAATTGTTTAATCATTCCCATGTCTATGTATTCCAAAGGAACACTTCTATAACTTTGTTCACCTCATTAGGCTCTCAATTATCAAGCTATAAGCCTTCCCTAAAGATCTATTCATGCTCTAAGGGATAGGTCCTTTAACACTATAAAGGGATACATAGCCATTACACATCGCTTAATGAGTTTGGGATAGTGTTGGATGGCTGGAATGGTGCAAGTAAAAGTGGAAAAATTTTATGTTCTGTCCCCTTCAAAATCGTGACACGATTTTGGAATCGTGTCACGATTCCATGCCCAGAATTCGTGTTTTGCACTGCCTATAAAATCGTGACACGGTTGTAAAATCGTGACACGATTTTACCTGCAGTTGGACAGCATAGGGCAATTTCAAAGCATAATTTCCACCATTCTTGGCACAATTCAACACACCCAAACATCATACAGCTTATGGCATATTTCTAAGTCCTATGAACAACTTATAACATGTTTAATCAAGGAAAAACCATCTATGGGAATTAGGGTTCTATGAATCACAAAATGATCAAATGACTATAAACCTTAAAGCTTAAGCAAGGAGGGTTCTAAAAACCCACTAGGAGCTCACCTTAATCCCAAGAAGATGCTTGCTAAGTTAGAAATTCAAACCCTAGCTTCAAGCTCCAAAGTCTCTACTCAAGACCACTTCTATTTCTTGGCTTTCTTTCTTCTCTTGCCTCCAAAAATTTTCCCAGCACAAGCTTGCTTACCATACAAGAGTTTTAGGGAGAAGTTTACTAAGTTAAGGGTGATGATTTGATGAGGGTGATGAAGAGGGGATGGGGCGAAAATGAGGGAAAGGGAGAGCCAAAATTCAGATTGAGAAGGAAGGGAAAATGAGTAGAAACTTTGCCCAAATTCATATATATCCAAATAGTGACTTTCCCTCTAATTACAACTATGCCACTCCTCAAATCACAATCTTGCCATTACTTGCAAACGAAGTTTCTAACGCTTATAACTGATACTTCTAAGCGGGATATTACACTCTACCCCCCTTAAAGAAATTTCGTCCTCGAAATTTAGAAATTACCTGTAAAAAGATGCGGGTAGCCCTCCATCATCTCTGATTCCAACTCCCATGTAGCTTCACCATAGGGAGAACCTTTCCATATGACTTTGACAATTGGAATCTCTTTGTTCCTCAGTGCTTTGACATCACGTTCAATAATCCGTTCCGGTTCGGGCCGGAAAGTCAAATCCGATCTTAAGTCGATGGTTTCCAACTCTACTGGTTGGTGAGGATCAGGAATGAACTTCCTTAACTGTGAAACATGGAAAACATCATGTAATCCTGACATCGTCGGTGGCAGAGCCAATTGGTAAGCTGCTGGTCCGACACGTTTAAGTATCTGGAATGGTCCAATGAACCTTGGACTCAATTTCTTAGTCCTGAAAACACCTCGTAGTCCCAGCTTAGGGGTAACTTTCAGGAAAACATGATCTCCCACTTCAAACTCTAGAGGTCTTCGCCTCTTGTCCGCATAACTCTTCTGTCGACTTTGAGCAGTTCTAATCTTATCCTGAATGGATTTAATCTTTAAAGTGGTTTCTTGGATAATCTCAGGTCCCAAAATACTTTTATCTCCAACCTCTGACCAACAAAGCGGTGTTCTACACCTCCTGCCATACAGTGCCTCAAATGGTGCCATTCCGATGCTAGAGTGGTAACTATTATTATAAGAAAATTCAATCAACGGCAAATGATTATTCCAACTCTCTCCATCCTCTAAAATGCATGCGCGTAGCATATCCTCTAACGTCTGTATAGTTCTCTCAGATTGCCCATCTGTTTGAGGATGATGAGACGTACTCAACTTTAACCTTGTTCCCAAAGCCTTCTGAAAAGCTTTCCAAAAGTGAGAAGTAAAGATAGGATCTCTATCTGACACAATGCTGGTTGGAACACCATGTAATTTCACAATCTCCGCTATGAACAATTCTGCATACTGAGCAGCTCTGTAAGTAGTCCTAACCGGTAAAAAGTGAGCAGACTTAGTTAACCGATCGACCACTACCCAAATTGAATCATGTCCCCGCTGAGTCCGAGGTAACCCTGTTACAAAATCCATAGAGATTTCTTCCCATTTCCACTGAGGGATCTCCAATGGTACAAGCATCCCTGCCGGCCTCTGATGTTCAATCTTCACTTGTTGACACACAATACAACGTGATACAAACTCCGCAATATCAGTCTTCATCCCTGGCCACCAATAATCTTTCTTTAAATCTTGGTACATTTTAGTGGTACCTGGATGAATACTGAAACTGCTCTTGTGTGCCTCTTCTAAAATCAACCTCTTTAAACTAGCATCATTTGGAACACAAACTCTACCTTCAAACAGCAGAGTACCATCCGATGCCCTAGCAAATTCTGACTGACCAATCCTCCTCTGAAGATTCACATCCGATCCTTGAGCTTGTGCGATTCGGGACCGCAAATCACAAGTAACCTCTAGTCTTTGTAACAAAACACCATCACCCATTTCTGTAACGCTGAGATTAAGATCTCGAAATTTCTCATACAAACCACAAGTATGCATCAATACTTCTGCTCTAATCAAAGATTTCCTGCTCAAGGCGTCAGCAACTACATTTGCCTTTCCAGGGTGATACTTTAACTCAAAATCAAAATCCTTTAAATATTCCATCCATCTTCTCTGTCTCATGTTCAGTTCCCGTTGATCGAACAAATACTTTAAACTTTTGTGGTCACTGAACAAGTCGAATTGTGCTCCATATAAATGGTGCCTCCACACTTTCAAAGCAAAAACTATTGCTGCCAACTCAAGGTCATGAGTGGGGTAATTCTCCTCATGAGATTTAAGCTGCCGAGAGGCATAAGCTATCACATTACCTTCTTGCATGAGCACACTGCCCAGTCCCTTAGAGGACGCATCACAATAAACCACATATTTCTTTTCAGGGTCTGGTATTGCTAATACTGGAGCCTTGGATAATTTCTTTCTCAAAGTCCGGAAACTTTTCTCACAATCTTCGTCCCAGACGAAAGGCACATCTTTCCTCGTGAGGCGTGTCAATGGCAAAGCAATCTGTGAAAATCTCATAATAAATCTTCGGTAGTAACCTGCTAAACCGAGGAAACTCCGAACTTCTGTTACATTTGCTGGTCTGGCCCAATTAAGGACAGCTTCAACTTTTGATGAGTCAACTGACACTCCTCCTTTAGAAATAACATGCCCCAAAAACTGGATTTCCGATAACCAAAATTCACATTTGCTGAATTTTGCATATAACTGATTTTCTCTGAGAATGTCCAAAACGATCCTCAGATGCTGAGCATGTTCCTGTGAGTCCTTTGAATAGATCAAAATATCATCTATGAAGATTACAACAAACTGATCCAGGTAAGGCTGGAAAATCCTATTCATGTAGTCCATAAACACAGCTGGAGCATTAGTCACTCCAAACGGCATAACCAAAAATTCATAATGTCCGTAACGTGTTCTGAACGCCGTCTTGGACACATCTAACGATTTGATACGAATCTGGTGGTATCCTGATCTGAGATCAATCTTTGAAAACACTGCGGCTCCTTTGAGTTGATCCAAAAGATCATCAATCCTCGGTAACGGATATTTATTCTTTATTGTTACTTTATTCAACCGACGGTAGTCGATGCACAATCTCATGCTACCATCCTTCTTCTTAACCAACAACACTGGTGCACCCCAAGGTGACACACTAGGCCTGATAAAATGTTTCTGAATTAAGTCTTCCAACTGAGACTTCAATTCCTTTAACTCTGACGGTGACATCCTATAAGGCGCCACTGATACTGGCTCTGATCCTGGGATGAGATCAATAGAAAACTCAACTTCCCGTTCCGGGGGTAAATTGCTTATCTCCGAAGGAAAAACATCTACATAATCACTGACAACAGGAATGTCACTGGGACTCAGTTCTGACTCTGATGTCACAGTAACCATCACATAGAAACCCTTATCCTGTGCACACATAAGCTGGGTAAGCTGATGAGTGCGGTTGATTAACTCTGATAAAGCCACACCTTCAGTCGTATTATCTGTAGGCATAAAAATACACTTTTCCGCACAACCAATATACACATGATTGGCAGATAACCAATCCATTCCTAGGATCACATCAAGTTGTATCATGGGAAGACATACCAAATCTATGTAGTATGTCTTGCTAGATACAGTGATCGGGCAGTTTTCACATATAAAACTAGCTACAACTCCGCCCTCAGTAGCGGTAGATACCGTCATAGGGGGTATCAATGGTGACATAGACAATTGCAATGCTTCTACACACTTGTAAGAAATAAAGGAACATGTTGCACCACAATCAAAAAGCACTTTAACTGGAGTTTGGCCTAAGTAACACATACCGGCAATTAAATCTTCATTGGCCAAAGCCTTCTGGCCATCAAGGGAGTACACTCTGCCCTTACTTGTTGTAGTACCTTCAGCTCCGCTTTTACCTCTTCTTTCTGGACAATTTGCCAAAATGTGCCCCGGCTGCCTACACCCGAAACACACACCTGTTTGCCTCATGCACTGACCATAATGCGACTTCCCGCAAAATTTACAAGTGACAACCGCCTGTGATGAAAATGATTGTTTGCCCCTCTTAGGGGAGCCCTTAGGCTTGTTCTCTTGATACCTATCTGGAAATTTACCTTTTCTCTTTTCATATGCTGCAGCTTTCTCTTTCGCGGTCTTGGCAAAACCCGCTTCCGCAACCAAACTATCATGAACCATCTCGTCATAGCTAGTATTCCTTTGTAAGCTCACTGCTGTATCAATCTCGCCTCTCAACCCACGCCTATACTGATTCATCTTCCAATTCTCATTAGCGGCATACTCGTTGTGAGAGGAGTAATACGACAATTCTTCAAACTTCTTTGTGAATTCGGTGACTGACATGCCACCTTGCTTCAACTCAAGAAACTCCTGTTCTTTCTTCACTTTATAAGACATCGGGATATACTTCTCTATCATTGCTTCTTTGAAGTTATCCCAGTTGATCTCTGTGTCATTCGCTATCATTCGGCGTTGAGCAGATTCCCACCAATCTTCTGCTGCGCCTCTGAACTGATTAGTAGCCAACAAAACTTTACTTTCCTCAGGGCAATCCACCATCCGGAACACTTTCTCAATCTGTTTCAACCATCTCTTGGCCTCTGGAGGTTCACCTTCCCCATTAAACTCAGGAGGGTGATTTCTGTTAAATTCTCGGTAGGACGGATTCGCCACTGCTGGTGGTGGTGTCTGCTGTTGAGCACCTTGTCCATGGTGCATCATCTCCATCCATTCATGCTGAGTTTGAGCTTGTTGTTGGGCTTGTTGCTGCATCATAAGCATCATCTGCTGATGCTGTAACGCAGCCTGAGCTTGCTGCTCTTGGTACTGTTGCTGCAACGCCTGCTGCTGTTGCATCATTTGAGCCCAAAATTGCATATTAGGGTCTCCACTAGCTTCCTCAGCATTAGCCTGATTCGATCTAGGCCTGCCAGGACCTCTTCTCCTCCCAGACATATTATCCTAACTGTCATACACAAGTCAAAGTGATCAGTTTCAACCAGATATAACATTTAGAATAATGTCCCGGATCCAAGAGATCCATAAACTTGAATTGTATTTTAATGACCCATGGCACAGTCTGAATCGACCTGCTCTGATACCAAATTGTAACACCCATAATAAGATTGCCTAGGATCTTACATGAGTATTAAAATTTCGTACTGGATACATTAATTTACAATATAAAAGTTCATTCAAATATTACATCACATTGTAATATTACATCCAAAGTTAATACAATTCTCTTATTACATGTACATCAAGTATCACAACATATAATACATTCAAACTATAACCAGATAACAACAGCACGATCAGTCCGTAGCCTTCTCCTTACCCTTGTTGCGTGCTGATTGCGATCCTGCCTGTGAACCTGCACCAGAAGGAATGGGATGAGACATAATGTCTCAGTGAGCTCTACCCAACCTACTGTTTGGCAACCACAAGGATCCTAGGGTCGCCATGCCTACCTTGGCAATTTAGGGAAATTCTAGAATCGCCAAGTCTTTAAATCTATCCCCAAAGGATATAACTTCCTATAACTATAACTGTAATCCACCCGTATCTGTAAAACTTCCTGTGACTATAACTTTAACAACTTTAACTATAACTATAAATCATAAAACGAATAAAGTGTTTTATGTTAGCTGTTAGCGTTGAACAAACAATTATCTGAGTTCATTTTACGGAGGGCACCCCGGGTGGAGCAACCCCGAGATACGTCTCCCTATAAACCGGTGAAATTCCTATCATATCAGGCTAACACCGGACTCCCTATAAAACGTGTGGACAACCCTCTCGGAGAAGTCCCATCCGGCGAATCCCGGAGTCTGATGAACACGCCCTGTAACTATAAAACGTGCAAGCACGCCAATATCTTTAATCTTTAATTCTTTAACTATAACGTATGAACATATAATCAGTCACTTTAATTCTATAATCATCCTGTAATCTATAACCTGTAACCTATAATCTTGGCTTATCGTTCTCATAAGCCATCTATATTTGTTGGAGAACCAACACTATGAACATATCTGTAACTATAATTGTTTAATCATTCCCATGTCTATGTATTCCAAAGGAACACTTCTATAACTTTGTTCACCTCATTAGGCTCTCAATTATCAAGCTATAAGCCTTCCCTAAAGATCTATTCATGCTCTAAGGGATAGGTCCTTTAACACTATAAAGGGATACATAGCCATTACACATCGCTTAATGAGTTTGGGATAGTGTTGGATGGCTGGAATGGTGCAAGTAAAAGTGGAAAAATTTTATGTTCTGTCCCCTTCAAAATCGTGACACGATTTTGGAATCGTGTCACGATTCCATGCCCAGAATTCGTGTTTTGCACTGCCTATAAAATCGTGACACGGTTGTAAAATCGTGACACGATTTTACCTGCAGTTGGACAGCATAGGGCAATTTCAAAGCATAATTTCCACCATTCTTGGCACAATTCAACACACCCAAACATCATACAGCTTATGGCATATTTCTAAGTCCTATGAACAACTTATAACATGTTTAATCAAGGAAAAACCATCTATGGGAATTAGGGTTCTATGAATCACAAAATGATCAAATGACTATAAACCTTAAAGCTTAAGCAAGGAGGGTTCTAAAACCCACTAGGAGCTCACCTTAATCCCAAGAAGATGCTTGCTAAGTTAGAAATTCAAACCCTAGCTTCAAGCTCCAAAGTCTCTACTCAAGACCACTTCTATTTCTTGGCTTTCTTTCTTCTTCTTGCTCCAAAATTTTCCCAGCACAAGCTTGCTTACCATACAAGAGTTTTAGGGAGAAGTTTACTAAGTTAAGGGTGATGATTTGATGAGGGTGATGAAGAGGGGATGGGGCGAAAATGAGGGAAAGGGAGAGCCAAAATTCAGATTTGAGAAGGAAAGGAAAATGAGTAGAAACTTTGCCCAAATTCATATATATCCAAATAGTGACTTTCCCTCTAATTACAACTATGCCACTCCTCAAATCACAATCTTGCCATTGCTTGCAAACGAAGTTTCTAACGCTTATAACTGATACTTCTAAGCGGGATATTACAAACGTTGTTGGACCGGGAGTAGTCCCGTAATCCGACAATATTCGGAAGTGGTCAATGACTTTGGGAACTTGGTAGAACCCGTGATACAGGTACATGTGAAACCATAGTCCTTACCAAATGGCGTGTTTACCCTCAGCTCCAACATTACGAACTTAACCTCACCATGTTTTCTCCGTTTCTTTAGCATAACCATGCATACATGCACTCATTCATAAACATTTTTCCATCAAAGTATTGAAGGACTTAGAAAAGTTTTGTTGTAAACATCGTAGAAATGAACTTCACAAAGAGGAACACTCAGAAGTATAACTTCAAGGACCCGGATTTGACAAATTTAAGGAAGTTAGGATCTTTGGTAGCTAATCCGGACGACTTTCGAAAGCGTTATGGGAATTTGCTCAGCATCCTCAAGACAAACGTTGAAGAGGGGATCCTTAACACCTTGGTCCAGTTCTATGACCCTCTCTATCACTGTTTCACGTTCCCAGAATACCAGCTTGTCCCTACTTTGGAAGAATACTCTTACCTGGTTGGATTACCGGTGCCTGACAAGTTACCTTTCAGTGGCCTCGAACCAACTCCTAAACCTGTAACTATCGCCGCAGCCCTCCACCTCAAAACTTCCGACATAACCAGTAACCTTACTACCAAAGGAGGCTTCCAAGGCCTAACTCCCAGTTTCCTCTACCAAAAAGCCTACACCTTTGCCGAAGCCACCAGTACCGGTGCCTTCGAAGCCATCCTTGCTCTACTCATCTATGGCCTTATACTCTTCCCTAACATCGACGACTTCATCGACATTAACACAATCCAAATTTTCATATCCGGAAACCCCGTCCCCACCTTACTTGCAGACACCTACCATTCCATTCACCACAGAACACAAAAGAAATGCGGAGTTATCACTTGTTGTGCACCCTTGCTATACAAGTGGTTTACTTCACATTTACCCCAAACCCACCTTTTCAAAACTAATCTAGAGAAAACCCGTTGGCCTCAGAGAATCATGTCCCTCACTCCAACTGATATCCTTTGGTACCAACCAGCTAGTGACATTGGAATAATCATCGACAGTTGTGGAGAGTTTCCTGATGTACCCCTCATCAGTACACGCGGAGGAATCACCTACAACCCCACCCTTGCCAGACGCCAGTTTGGATACCCCATGAAGGAAAAACCTAATAACCTCTCCTTAACCGGTGAATTTTACCTCAACCACGAGGACCATGCATGCATGAGATTGAGATTTGTGCGAGCCTGGCATACTGTTCGTAGGCTTGATAGGAATCAGTTAGGAAGAAAGACGGGTTTTGTACATGGATCCTATACTCAGTGGGTTGTCGACAGAGCTTCGATTCTTGGTTTACCCTACCCCCTACCCAGGCACGTATCCTCAACCGTTCCATCACCATCCTTACCTGTGCCCTTTGATAACAAAGAGGAATACAATGAGCAGTTGATTCAAATGCGGCTTGAAAGGGATACTTGGAAGAGAAAATACCAGGAGCTCGAGCGTGAGAATGAGACCTTGAAGGGTAAGCTGGCATAGAAAGATCATGAGCTTTTCGTTCAGAATCAGAGGATAATTGAGAAGGATGACTTGCTTCGTCGGAAGGACGCTTTGCTCCGCCAGGACGCTAAGAGGAAGAGGAGGTTTATGGATTCACTCTCTGGTGCACATTCAGATTCCGAGGATCCATCTACTCCGGGAGTTTGAGTTTGAAGTCCTTAGGACCTTATGTTTAGATTTTAGCTTCCAAAATCTCTCACTTGTAAACAAAAAAAAAAACTCTTTGTAATATTTCAATGCTTTAGTGAAGTGTTCAGTTTATGATGTTTACAATTACTTTAACAAGTCCTTCGATGGTAATTTGTTTTTTTTTCTTTTTCTTTTTTGTATAAGCATAATCATGCATCATACTGCATTCATAGTTTCTAAATTGAGTCTTACCCGGTGTTCACTACTTAAAAGGTTAATCAGCCGCCGTCCAAAGAAAGTGGCCCGACGAATTCTCCGCAAACCAACTCGCATTTACAACACCAGGGCTAATCGAAAAAGGATGGATCTCGTGGAACAAGAAAATCAGAACCTCAGGGAGGAAGTTGCCAGTTTGCGAGAAGGAATGGACAGATTAACGGCCATGATGAATGCACTTCTGTCGGCCCAGAACTCTCAAGCTGCCGCCGCTGTTGTAGAGCAGCCTTTTGTGAGCATGACCCCGCTATCTACAGTGACTTCTCCACCCCTCTTTTTGCCTCCAGGTTGTACATGGGGAATGCCACCTCCAGTCTGTGGAAGCCCCCAACCCGCTGTATCTGAAGTTCCACTTCCTTTCGCTCAGCAGTCAGCACCGGTTCCACAACCCGGCATATCTTTCCCTCAAGCTGCAGTAACTTATTCAGCACCACTGATTCACACTGTTCAACAAGAGGTTGAACCAATTTACCATGCTGAAAGTATTGGAGCTCTGGATAGGATGGATGAACTCCAAGAAAGATTTGATGGCATGCAAAGAGAAGTTGAAGCCTTCCGAGGTAGAGACCTGTTCGGGAAGGATGCCCGTGAACTATGCTTGGTCCCAAATGTTACTATCCCTCATAAGTTCAAGGTGCCAGACTTTGAGAAGTATAAAGGAAACTCTTGTCCCCGCAGTCACTTGGTGATGTACGCGCGGAAGATGTCCATGTATACTAACAATCACAAGCTGCTTATTCATTTCTTTCAGGACAGCCTGACTGGCGCTGCTCTGAAATGGTATATGAACTTGGACGGTGCGAGCATCCGTACTTTCAATGATCTCGGTGAAGCATTTATCCGTCAGTATAAATACAATCTGGACATGGCCCCAGATCGCGACCAACTCCGTGCAATGACGCAAAAAGAGAAGGAAACATTCAAGGAGTACGCCCAGCGTTGGAGGGAAGTGGCTGCCCAGATTGTCCCACCATTGGAAGAAAAGGAGATGACAAAGATCTTTTTGAAGACTTTGAGTCAGTTCTATTATGAGAAAATGGTTGCAAGTGCACCAACAGATTTCACTGAAATGGTTAACATGGGTGTGCGATTAGAGGAAGGTGTCCGAGAGGGACGTTTGACTGTGGAGAGTACCCCTGCCGCAAATAATGCCAAGAAGTTTGGAAGCCACTTTGCGAAAAAGAAGGATCAAGATGTGGGAATGATAGCCCATGGTAAGCCCCAACAGAATTTCACCCCATACCGTCAAGTTGCAAATGTTGCATCCACTACCCCAAACCCAACACATCACCAACAAAGGCCACATTACCCCTACCAATATCCTCCCCAACAGTATCCTACACAACAATATCCCCCACAACAATACCATCAACCACAATATCCTCAACAACAACAAAATCGCCCTCAAACCCCTCAACAACCATATCACTCACAAAATCGCCAGAAAACAACCTTTGATCCAATCCCGATGAAATATGCTGACTTGCTCCCCGCCCTGCTCGCCAAAAACCTTGTCCAGGTCAGAGCACCCCCTCGTACACCAGATGTTTTACCTCCCTGGTTCCGTCATGATTTAACCTGTGCTTTCCACCAAGGGGCCCCAGGTCATGACGTTGAAAACTGCTATATCCTGAAGAATGAAGTGCAAAAACTAGTTCGAGCCAACTTGCTATCCTTCAAAGATCAAAATCCCAATGTTCAGGCTAACCCTCTGCCGAACCATGGGTCTGCTGTCAACATGATACAAGATTGTGATGAAGACGGTGTCATCCTGGACGTCCAGCATGTTCGAACTCCCCTGGTCCCAATACATATCAAAATGTGCGAGGCAGCTCTGTTTGACCACGATCATACAGCGTGTGAAGTGTGTTCGGTGAACGTGAAAGGGTGTCAGAAGGTACAGAAGGACATACAAGGGCTGATAGACAGCAAGGAATTAATCGTCACAAGGAAAGATAAGGAAGTGTGTGTCATTACCCCTGAGTTCCAGCCGCTGGAAATAAGTTATAACAGTGGGAATCCAGTTGCTACTCCACTAGTGATCAGCTTGCCAGGGCCTATGCCGTATGCTTCTCTAAAAGCGGTTCCTTACAAGTATAACGCCACGATGTTGGAAGGTGGGCAAGAGGTGCCTTTGCCCTCTCTAACTCCAGCGACTTCTGTGGACAACATTGTCAGTGACAGCAGGGTTCTGAGGAATGGACGTGTTATCCCCACTTTGTTTGGAAAGGGAATGATCCGGTAATGGAACGGGTAACAGTGAATGGCCCTGGTACAAAGAAGGAAGTAGGCCAATCCAGTGGGACCAGCAAAGATTCTAACCATGATGAAATTCTAAAACTAATCCAGAAGAGCGAGTATAAAGTGGTAGACCAGCTGCTGCAAACTCCCTCCAAAATATCCATCCTGTCTTTGCTACTGAATTCCGAAGCACACCGTGAAGCTCTAATGAAGGTGCTAGATCAAGCTTTTGTGGAGAAGGACGTGACTGTTAACCAGTTGGACAGTATAGTAGGAAACATTACTGCCTGCAATAATTTGAGTTTTAGTGATGAAGAGCTTCCTGAGGAGGGGAGAAACCACAATCTGGCGTTACATATATCGGTGAACTGCAAGTCTGATGCTCTGTCGAATGTACTTGTGGACACCGGTTCCTCATTGAATGTGATGGCCAAATCCACATTAGATCAACTCTCCTATCAGGGGCCTCCCATGAGAAGAAGCGGGGTGGTTGTTAAAGCGTTTGATGGATCAAGAAAGTCTGTTATCGGGGAGGTTGATTTGCCCATCACAATTGGGCCGTCTGTTTTCCAGATTACATTTCAGGTGATGGATATCCGAGCTGCATACAGTTGTCTCTTGGGTAGGCCGTGGATCCATGAAGCTGGGGCCGTGACATCAACCTTGCATCAAAAGCTGAAGTTTGTCAGAAATGGGAGATTGGTCACCGTGAGTGGAGAAGAAGCCTTGTTGGTTAGTCATTTGTCAGCCTTTTCCTTTATTGGTGCCGATGAAACAGTAGGAACCTCTTTCCAAGGCCTGACTGTGAAGGATAAGGAGCCAGAGAAGAGTGAAGTGTCTTTTGCTACTTGGAAGAGCGCACAGAAGGTGGTGCGGGAAGGAACAGGTGTAGGATGGGGTAAAGTTGTGCAGTTGCCAGAAAGTAAAAACCGTGAAGGACTGGGATTTGCTTCTTTTGCAGGATCCTCAGAGAGTGGTGTTGGGTCAAGCTCCATAAGTAGCACTTTTTGTAGTGCTGGGTTTATCAACGACTCGCTGGAAACCAATGCTATCTTGGAAGATGTTCCTGTGGAGATAGTACCTGCATTTGTCACGCCTGGAAGACTTGTCCGCAACTGGGACGCGGTTGACATCCCTTCAGTAGTTCATGTGTCAAAACTATGCATCAACGAGCCCGTTGAACATAATAACTCTATGCTCTCTCCCAACTTTGATTTTCCTGTCTACGAAGCCGAAGAGGAGGAGGATGAGGAAATTCTAGATGACATTGCTCGGTTATTGGAACGTGAGAAGAAAACCATTCAGCCTCATGAAGAGTTAGTGGAGGTGATCAACCTGGGAACCGAGGAAGATAAGAAAGAAGTCAAGATTGGGGCATCGCCTGAAGCAACTGTCAAACGAAGGGTGATTGAATTGCTTAAAGAATATGCTGATGTGTTCGCATGGTCATACCAGGATATGCCCGGTCTAGATCCCTGTATCGTGGAGCACCGTTTGCCTCTGAAGCCCGAATGCCCACCAATCAAGCAAAAGCTAAGGAGAACTCGCCCTGACATGGCTCTCAAGATCAAAGAGGAAGTACAGAAGCAAATTAATGCAGGTTTTCTTGTCACATCAGAGTATCCTCAATGGTTAGCCAACATAGTGCCTGTTCCAAAGAAAGATGGCAAGGTCAGGATGTGTGTTGATTATCGGGATTTGAACAAGGCTAGTCCGAAGGATGACTTCCCTTTACCTCACATCGATGTATTGGTTGACAGCACTGCTAAATCCAAAGTCTTCTCCTTCATGGATGGTTTCTCTGGATACAATCAGATCAAGATGGCAGTTGAAGACAGAGAAAAGACATCTTTCATTACGCCTTGGGGCACCTTTTGTTACAGAGTGATGCCTTTCGGGTTGATAAATGCAGGTGCCACTTACCAAAGAGGCATGACTACTCTCTTTCATGACATGATGCACAAAGAGATAGAAGTGTACGTGGATGATATGATCGTTAAGTCGGGCACTGAAGAAGAACATGTCGAATATTTGCTGAAGATGTTTCAACGGCTAAGGAAATATCAACTACGGCTGAATCCCAACAAATGTACTTTCGGTGTTAGATCTGGAAAACTCTTGGGTTTCATTGTTAGCCAGAAAGGTATTGAGGTAGACCCCGACAAGGTCAGAGCTATCAGGGAAATGCCTGTTCCACAAACAGAGAAACAAGTGAGAGGTTTTCTTGGGCGTCTGAATTACATTTCCCGTTTCATCTCGCACATGACAGCCACATGCGGGCCCATATTCAAGTTGCTTCGTAAAGATCAGGGTGTCGTTTGGACCGAAGATTGTCAAAAGGCTTTTGATAGTATCAAGAATTATCTGCTAGAACCTCCAATTCTCATCCCTCCAGTTGAAGGAAGGCCTCTGATCATGTACCTGACTGTGTTAGAGGATTCTATGGGCTGTGTACTCGGACAACAGGATGAGACCGGAAGGAAAGAGCATGCCATTTACTACTTGAGCAAGAAGTTTACAGATTGTGAGTCCAGGTACTCCCTACTTGAGAAAACTTGTTGTGCACTAGCCTGGGCCGCCAAGCGTCTTCGTCACTACATGATTAACCACACCACCTGGTTAATATCCAAGATGGACCCGATCAAGTATATCTTTGAGAAACCCGCTCTGACAGGAAGAATTGCTCGTTGGCAGATGTTGTTGTCCGAGTATGATATCGAGTACCGCACTCAGAAAGCAATCAAGGGTAGTGTTCTTGCTGATCATTTGGCTCACCAGCCAATTGAAGACTATCAACCCATCAAGTTTGACTTTCCTGATGAAGAGATTATGTATTTGAAGATGAAGGACTGTGATGAACCATTGCTTGGGGAAGGTCCAGATCCCGAATCTAGATGGGGCATGATATTTGATGGGGCAGTGAATGTCTTTGGCAACGGAATTGGGGCAGTTATTATCACTCCTGAAGGTAATCATCTTCCTTTTGCTGCGAGGTTACAGTTTGATTGTACCAAAAATATGGCAGAGTATGAAGCATGTATCCTGGGCATTGAAGAAGCCATCGACTTGAGAATCAAGAACCTTGATATCTACGGGGATTCAGCACTCGTAATCAATCAGATCAAAGGAGAATGGGAAACTCGCCACCCCGGCTTGATTCCGTACAAAGATTATGCAAGGCGTTTGTTAACCTTCTTCAACAAAGTGGAGCTTCACCACATTCCTCGTGATGAGAACCAGATGGCGGATGCGTTAGCAACTTTATCCTCCATGTATGAAGTGAGTCACCGGAACAATTTGCCAACAATCAGAATTCAGCGCCTCGAGAGGCCCGCTCATGTGTTCGCAGTCGAAGAAGTTGTGGATGATAAGCCTTGGTTCCATGATATCAAGTGTTTCCTCCAGAGTCAGGAATATCCGCCCGGAGCGTCCAACAAAGACAAGAGAACATTAAGAAGATTGTCTGGTAACTTCTTTTTGAACGGTGATGTTTTATACAAAAGGAACTTCGACATGGTACTACTCAGGTGCGTAGACAAGCAAGAAGCAGAACTTTTGATGCATGAGATTCATGAAGGCTCCTTTGGAACTCACTCAAATGGGCATGCAATGGCTAGGAAGTTGTTGGTATACACAAAATAGATCTAACGGAAGTTAAGATTATGTGCTCAGTTCTTCCTTTTTCAAATACTTCTTTTGTTACCAAAACAAAGTTTTGATTTTTTTCGTTTTTCTTATAAAAAATAGATTATTTTTTCAAAATGTTTGTGGGATCTAAAATCCGGTAGATTTTAAGGTGAACCATCTATCAAGTCCCTCACCGGTGAGCTATGAAGCCCCCATACTTCAAAATTGTCAGAGTATCGCGTCAGATACCGTATCCGACACCGATACGTGTCCGATACTTCCCGATACGTATCGGAGAAGTATCGGATGATTAAAATTTATTTTTTAAATAAAAAAATACCCGATACGTTTGCGATACTTCTCCGATACGTATCAGGAAGTATCAGACACGTATCGGTGTCTAAAAAGATATTTTCCATCATCTGAGGAGAGAAAAAATGTTTATCTAGAATTCTCCAAGTTCTCATTTTGTAGTGGCGATTTTGCTTCTTTTGACTCGATTGAAGATAGATATAATTTAGATCCAAAATCTTGGTGGGTTATGCATAGATCTTCTACCCCTTTTCTCCAAATGCTTGCTTTAAAGCTTCTTGTGCAACCTTGTTCTTCCTCATGTTGTGAGAGAAATTTGAGTACTTTTGGTTTTATCTATTCTTTGAAAAGAAATAAAATGGATCCAAAAAAGACTGAAGATTTAGTTTATGTGCATACAAATCTTCGACTCTTGTCATGCACATGACCCACTTGATGGTGTTGGAATTGAATTAGCAACGTTGTCTTTAGATGAACCGGAGTTGGAAGCTACGTTATTTTTTGATGATGGAAATGGAGGAGAGGAGACTGAAACAATTAGTGTTAACTCTTAAGTAGTGAATATTTTTTGGATAATAGTACTAATGATGTTTAATAGTAGTACTAATTTTAGTAATGTGAATGTTTATTTTATTATCAATTTTAGTTATGTTTATATATTTTGCATTTATATATTTAATTTTAAATTTTTTTTTATTAAAGTATCTTAGCTGTATCGTATCTTAAATTTTGAAATTTTTCCGTATCGCCGAATCCGTATCGTATTGTATCCGTATCGTATCATGTATCTGGGCTTCATAGCCGGTGAGGCATTTAAAAAATACCATTAGATTAAATGAAAGGATCAGATCTTTTAAAATAGAAAAGGAGAACACCTATAGATGTCCACATTCAATTTTGCCCTCATATTACTCTTATGTTTCGTACTTGGTATTTTTTCTCCATCTGTTTCTTTTTCATCACTAACTACCCAAACTCATCTCATCCATTATTATCAAATTGAAGAACCATCATCGAATCTGCAGCAACCACAACAACAACCGTTCATCAAATTGAACCTGCAACCATAACCATCTCCCTGAACGAAAACCTAATTTCAACTCTTCAATCTTCTTCATATTCTTCCGATTCCAAAATCGCCTCATCGTTCCAAGCGCGACGCCAACTTCCTCCACTCAAATTCGTGACTCTTCTCATTTGCTTCATTAGAAATCTTGGTCTGAACTTTTGATTGCATAATTAGATTTAGATATTAGTTGTGGATAATTAACTAACCTCTAAAGAAGAGAAACTATGGCAATTAACAATGGCAAATGTAAGGGTTTTCAACCATGTTGTTCCTGACTTTGATATAGAGGCAACAACAACATCACTATCTTTAGGTTGAAAATGATTTTGAAAAGAGATTATAGATTGTATTTGTGGTGGTTAGCAAACTCATATTCTCTAGGAAGTGAGAGGATTTGCTCTTTGAATTTAATGTCTTTTTCACCAATTGCTTGTAATTGCACATCTGTGAGATGTGTGAAATCCGTTGATGCCATTAAAGGAGATCACAAATGCTAGATTGCTACTACACTAATTAACATTTAAATGTTATTTATAGAAAACATCAGTAATGGTTAGTGTAGGTAAGAAACTGATGATTATGTAATAAATAAAATCATGAGAAAAATAAATTAAAAAACACAAATAAATTAGTTGAATTAATGTGTACCTTGTTATGATGATTGCTAATTGATGATTTCAAATTGCTTCATTACAAATCTTGGCCTAAAGCCTTCAAGGCGTTTCTTTTTCCTGCTGTAGTGAGGATTTGGTTTTTTAGATCCAGAACTTTGGTGCTCCTGATGTTGCGTTTATTTCTGGTGGTGTGGGATTGGGTCGATGCTTGAGAGAATTTGGTGGTTTAGGGTGATCCGTTTTTGGCTCTCTAGTAGTAGTGGTTGTGTGTTGTGTTATAAGCAGCTTATACTAACTCCGAGTCATATATATTCTATAGATTGGAATTGGACTTCTTGTTTTGCAACAGCTTTCTGGGATTAATGGTGTTTTCCAATACTATCTTTCAAAATGCTGGTATGTTGTAATGATTTCTTATAAATATTCACAAGTCATGTACTATTTCTCAATTAAAGTCATTTTAAGATTCTTCACTTGCAGAAAAGTCCGTATAAGCTTACAAATGTTTATGCAAAAACTAAATGAGAGAGCTTCTGAAAAATTTTACATTCCTAAGCAAATTTCAACCTATACTAGAAGCTATTTTTTTTTTTTAAGAAAATCACATATCTCATAATTTCATTACATATTAAACAGGAATTAGTTCGAGTGATGCAGCTACATTTGGATTTGGCGCTGTTCAGGTTAAACTGAAATGAAACTAAACTTTGTAAAGTTCCCATGTTTTTTCTGTCAAATAGGTTGAGGGTGTGCAAAGGATTCTAGTTTTTTTTTTCTGCTATACTGTCCAATTTCCTATACTTGCTGATTTTGTGTTCTTCGGCTTCTGGTCTGTTTCTATCCTTCTTTTCTGTTAGGGGCGGTGACGTTGGCTTGGAGTAGTATGTGTTATATTTGTGCTTCTGATGGTATTGGATTTTGCAGGTGCATTATGTGCATGAGTTGTTGTTCTGCAATGCTGTTTTGTTTTATAGTCGTATAGGTGCCTCATATCATACAAGCTGGTCTAATTTATGGGTCATAGTTCTCATAGTTCTTTAGTGACATAGGTGGTTTTCTTTTTTGGGTTGGATCTTTCCTTTGCTGTGTTAGTTTGCAAGGATTTGTTGTGAATTTTCCCTTTTTGTATTTCCTGGCATGTCTTATGCCATTATTAATATATTTATTTTTGCCTTTTCCAGAAAAAAATCTTACTATTGATATAAAATATCTCATTTGATATTGTTACTACTGCTATAAAATAGTTATTTACTTTTTATAAACTTAAATAGTGATACCTAATGCTAAATGTACTCTCTCGTTGCTCGACTTTGTTGCACATCATTTATTTTATAACAATGATATATACTAGTTAGCCGATGTACATTCAAATTAGTTGGTGAACATCACTGCAGAGAAACAAAAAGTAAGTTGATCCATCTATAAACCAAGTTGTTGCCTTTCTTACTGTCAAGCCAATTACATTACTAATTAGTGTGGAGAAGGCTCTTAGCATTATTTTCCAAAGGGCTTTTGCCATTATCTTTCTGTTCATCTGTGATGTAATCTTATGATGGTTATGTTCTTCTGCCCTAGTCATGTAATTGCCCCTTTGTGCTTCGTTTTGGCCTTGCAGTTCAAGTTTTTGGCCTCTTTTTGGTGTTGTAGTGTTTTTTAAGGCTGTAGAGACTTGCTTTGTGACTGTTTTTTCATCTGTTGTGGCTGGTTGTTCTGCATAGGTTTAGTGCCTGTTCTTTGGGAAAGTTAGATCAAAATTTAGTAATGTGGGTACGAATAAAACTCGTCGAAACTATGTAAGGAACAATAAGAAAAGCTTGAATGAGTTCAATGCTATGTATATTGGACAAGAGATTAGAGCACATAAATGTCTAATTTGGACTATGAAATTTAGTCCTAATGGCAAGTATCTAGCTATTGGAGGTGAAGATGGTGTTGTTCGTATATAGCGTGTGGCGTCGCTGAATGCTTTGAGTATATGCTTTGCGAAACAAGAAATGCTCGAGTCAATCTTCCACTGTTCTTCCAAGTAAGAACCTCAAAATTGAGGAATCCCCTCTGCAAGAACTATATGGTCATTCCGGTGATGTGATGGTTTTGGCATGGTCTGATTGTTGATACTATGGAGCTAAAGTGTGTTGAATGTGACAAAAAAAGATGTCGAGATTTTGAAGATGCAAGCTGAAGAAAAATCGACAAAGTTCTTGTTGAAGATTGTTGTTGTAATTTGTTTGTTGTTGGCTATAGTTTGTATCATTGTGACAATAGGTTTGATTATTAATAGTCTAAAGTGATATGTCATCTTTGTTGCATCATTGTAATGTTTGAAGACTAGTGTAATATGAGAGTTACCTCTCTTTTGTTATGCCAATTGTACTGTTGCACTTCTTGTGCCTTGTTTTAATGAATTTGCTTTTCCAAAAGAAGGTTAGAGCTAGTTCAATTTTTTTATGTTGATTTAAGTACTCTGTTGATTTAAGTATTTTGTAAGGGATGAAAGAAAGAGATTTGCCATAATTGAATCATTCAACCAAATTAAGTAAAGGGATTGAATAGAAAGCAAATTAAGTAATACAATAGAGATTGGTGCTTGTGCAGAGGTAGCAAAATTTTCCATAATTGAATCATTCAACCAAATTCTATAAAATGATTTATGCATCACCATTTGACTTCTAAGTTCTAATTAGGAACTGATAAAATTATGCAGAGTGTAAAAATAATATTTGCCTTATATGTAAAGGAAAGAGTATAAAATCTAGAAAAGGTTTGAAAAAAACCAGGAAATGCACCATAAAATTATGCAGATTTACTGCACAATTAAAACCAAGAAATGCACCATAAAAAAACAGTATTTTTCTATAAAATGGTTACTGCACTGCACTTCATCAATAAACAAAGTGATATCAAAACCATTGCTATAAACTAGCATCAGTAATAGAAATTGATGAATCCAAAATAATAACTAAACAAAGTGATATCATTGATCAATAAAATCTTACATATATCATTCCATACACAAAATAAGCCAAAGTAATTGAAAAAAAAAACAAAAACAGAAGAAAAAAAAACATAGAAAAATGAAAAACTCCTATGGACTAACTTAATTCTAATGCCAGCCATTGTAGACTAACTATCGGATTTCTCGGCATGATTCACATTTGTTGATTCTTCTTTAGTCTCGTCTATGTCATCATCGTCAGATGATATTAAGATGACATTGTCAATATTGTATTGTAATGAAGTTTTGGATCGAGGAGCTCTGCTTCTTTTGGGCACTACATCGACTTGGCTCAACCTGGACTCTATTATGTTCAACATGGACTCTATTATGTTCAGTTTGCTTAACATGATCAATACCATGTTTATTAATTCATCCATGTCAGATGAATGTTTATTAATTCATCCATGTCAGATGAATGAACCTGCCATGATAATTTGTTGTCATTAATAACATCAATTTTAAGAAAAATCAGAAAGGTAAAATATCAAATTGATAAGAAAATGAGATCAAAATAGTAGCTTACCTCTTCTTTTACTGCAGATTTTAATTTCAATGATGAACATGTTTAATCTTCCTTAATCTGACTCGGTAACATTTAAGAATTCTAATTTCGATGATCCTGATGTTCAATATTACCCAATTAGACTATGTACTGATTTTTTTTTTGGAATAAAGACTACGTACTACTTAGGAATTCTAATTTAGGTGATTCGGGTGACTAATCTTACTTAATTAGATATCATGAGATGATAAGTTAATTCTGAAACTTATCATTTCATATATCCAAGCTTCGAAGTCTTGTTTGTAGCACAGGATCACCGTAATTAGAAGCAAAGTAAGCTTCAACCTCCTTATAACGCATGTAATTAAGGCATCGATGAAAATGTAGTAAAAAATCACTCAAATTATATCGTGAGTGAAGAAACTTCCCAATTTCTGAATGTAACCCCTCACACCGGGATGTAGTTCTGAACCCAGCAAAAAAAATTTCACGTATATGAGCTGCAGCCCACATCTTTCTCTTTGCATACAGTTCTGCAACCCACTTGTTTTCATGCAACCCAAATGCGTCAACCATTTCAGTCCACTTGCGTCGAAACTCACCCAGGTCATAGTCCCTCAACATGCATTTCCTGAATTGACCGACAAATTCAGGAACTCCGATGTTATGTGTGAGCGGTTTCTTCCGGTAGCCGGCAGATACCGGTGGTTATGGAACTGGATGAGCTCACGGCACAAGTTATGGTGCATAAACATAAACAATGAAAATTGCTTTCCTCCCCCTCCAGATTTCTCGCGCGCCCCCCCAAATTTCTCGCGCACCCCCCCAGAATGTCTTGCGCGCCCCCCAGATTTTTTTTCCCTCCCCCCAGATTTCTAGCCAAAACCATTTTGCTGTTGGAATGGTTTCAGAGGGTTGTACTACAAAACCATTAGGTGCATAAAATGGTTTTGGAGTACACCCCTATAATTATGCACTTAACAGATTTTTTTTTTCCTCCCCCCAGATTTCTAGCCAAAACCATTTTATGCACTTAATGGTTTTGGAGTGCAAATCTCTGAAACCATTCCCACAACAAAATGGTTTTGGCATGATTTGGGGGGCGCGCTATAAATCTGGGGGGCGCGTGAGAAATTTGGGGGGGCGCGAGAAATTTGGGAGGCGCATAACCACTCCCTGAGCTCACTGCCTTGGTCGGTTTTTTTTTAATGGTATGCTCACCGGTCTACATGAGTTTCATATTTAAACCGATACAAAATAAAACTATAAATCAAAATTTATTAGATGTGTTTTTTTAATTCCCCATTAATTCTCTGATTTTTAGGGCAAGTTTATGATAATTCAAAGTTCAATAATGAGTTACTAATCGTTAGTTGGTTCAGTGGTGATTGATGTTAAATTTGTTAGAGGGGATCACGGTTCGATCTCCACAATTGTAATCGGGAGGGGCTGTAATGTAACAACTTGATGTTAGAATCCGAACCAAATTAAACTTGTGGTAAAAGCAAAAAAAAAAAGTTCAACAACAAGTTGTTAAAGTTGGACGATAAGTTAATTAATTTAATAAAAAATTATTAAATGTCTTGTAGATTTTTTTTTCCTCAAAACTGAATCAAATCGAACAAAACACATATTTATATTTAAGTAACTCGATCTAACCTATAACAATTTATATACAGTTAAATTGGTTAAGATCACACTTCAATCATCACAACTTGTAAGATAGTTAAACTTCCCATTCTCAACCACCTTCCTATATACCTTCCTGAAGCTAACTCTCGCCGATCTAAACCTAAACCTAACATTAGTGTTGGGAGTATTATTTGGTTTACAAACTAGCATTCTCATTTCCTTCCTTCAATTGTCTTTAAAACTAAACTTCTACACCAGTTTACTTGTCCATATAGTTTTGTCCCATCAATTTGGACACCCAACTTTTCCTACACCTAGTTAATCACACGCGAAAATGTAGTTAATTCAGTTGAGTAAATGGTTAATTTATATCACATTCAAAATTGTAAAATTGTGGTTAATCATATAGTTGAATTAACTACAATTTTGTCCGTGAATCAAATTAACTAACCACATTTTTTAATGCAATTAACCAGGTATCATAGGTGTACCAAAAAAATGGATGTATGAGTGTGATTATTGTTTTCCCATTGAGCTTTTGCAATCAAATAGACTTGGATGATGCATTTCTAGTTCTATCCTTATCCTTACCGAATTCGAAGACACTTTAGCATAATACTAATTACTAACGCTGCATGCAGTAATTATGAATCTATGATGTAGAAAAACAAAATCACAAATCCTAATTCAAGCGTATATTAAATGCAACTGAAGTGAAAATTGAGTTGAATAGTAATAAGTAGTAGAAAAAGATTACACACTGAAAGTGCCAGTGAAAGTGTTGTTGGCAGATCTAACGGCTGATTCAAGATCGAAGCTGATTGCGGAATTGGAAGGGTCCTGATCCTGCTGAGATGAAGCGTAGGAGTTCCAATCAGAAAGCAAAGAAGAAGAAGATGAACCTGCTGGTTTCTTCTGTTGATCGTCGTTACTAGGTGAGCTTGAATTTGAGAACCACCCCTCCATTTTTTGAATGAATTCGGTTGGGTAATGATATCTACAACAACATTTTGTTTTATCTGTTTTGAGAAGAAGAATATGAAGAAGAAGAAGGTGGTGGTGTAACTCACACGCTACTGAGAGTGGAATTGAAATGGGAAATGTTATGTGTGAGCGGTTTCTTCCGGTAGCCGGCAGATACCGGTGGTTATGGAACTGGATGAGCTCACCGCACAAGTTATGGTGCATAAGACCATGAAAATTGCTTTCCTCCCCTCCAGATTGCCTCCAAATTTCTCGCGCACCCCCCAGATTTTTTTTTTGCTGTTGGAATATTTTCAGAGGGTTGTACTACAAAACCATTAGGTGCATAAAATGGTTTTGGGATACACCCCTATAATTATGCACTTAACAGATCTTTTTTTACAGATTTTCCCCCCCAGATTTCTAGCCAAAACCATTTTATGCACTTAATGGTTTTGAAGTGCAAATCTCTAAAATCATTCCCACGGGGGCGCGCTAGAAATCTGGGAGGCGCGCGAGAAATTTAGGGGGGTGCGAGAAATTTGAGGGGCGCACTAAGTAATTTTCATTGTTTATGCACATGGTGCATAAGCCTTGTTACTAATCAATAATGAGTTACTAATCAAAATAAATCAAAATAAAACTATAAATCAAAATTTATCATATGTGTTTTTTTAATTCCCCATTAATTCTCTGATTTTTTTTTTTGAAGAAAAAAAAAATCAGAGAATTAATGGGGAATTAAAAAAACACATATGATAAATTTTGATTTATAGTTTTATTTTGAATTTTAGGGCAAGTTTATGATAATTCAAAGTTCAATAATGAGTTACTAATCGTTAGTTGGTTCAGTGGTGATTGATGCTAAATTTGTTAGAGGGGATCACGGTTCGATCTCCACAATTGTAATCGGGAGGGGCTGTAATGTAACAACTTGATGTCAGAATCCGAACCAGATTAAACTTGTGGTAAAAGCAAAAAAAAAAAAGTTCAACAACAAGTTGTTAAAGTTCGACGATAAGTTAATTAATTTAATAAAAAAATATTAGATGTGTTGTAGATTTTTTTTTCCTCAAAACTGAATCAAATCAAACAAAACACATGTATTTATATTTAAGTATAGATTTTTTTAATTATTAGTAAGACATATTGTATTACTCTTTTGTATGTTGGTTTTTTGATGATATATCATGTTTCAAATATAATCTTTCATTATTCATTGTTATATTAATTGTTGATTTTTACCATGTCTTTTTATATTATTAATTAATATTTTTTTTTTTACAAAATTGAAATTGATCAAAAAAACTGATTCAAATTAAACTATGATTAATTGGATCAGATCATATCAATTTTTATTAACGAGCTATTCAAACCAAACCACTTGTGTTTTTATTTCCACTCGTGGAAAAATTGAATGGTTGAGGTTCGAACATTGATATCCTACCTATAAAATTTAATATCCCTACTGAACTAAGTCCACATGACAAATAAAAATGATAAATTTGCCGAATCAAAAATATAGTTTGAAAAGGAGAGAGAAATGGCCATTATTTGTTTTTGTTTTTTTAGTTAAAATTATATAATTAAAATTACTATACTACTCCCTCCGTCCCAAATTATAAGGGAAAAAATATCATTTTTTTGTCCCAAATTATAAAGGAAAAAACTACATTCAAAAATATTTTTTTACTTATCTACTTACAATATATTAAAAAAAACCAAATTTGTCCTTAGCACTTTTAATAGTATTGCGAGTTTTATGCCCATAGATGTAATTTTAACTCTAAGCTAAAAAAAAAATACAAAACAAAATAGGAAAAAGAGATAAGCATGAAAACAATTTACCATAAAAATAGCATTGAAAACCATCTCTCTAAACTAAAAAAAAAAAACTAAAGATAAACATAAAAGTACTAAATTACAATATATTAAATGATAGTACTAAAAAACAACATTTTTCTTCATCAAGTTTAATAATATTTGAGAGTTTCGGCCTTTAAATGTAATTTTAACTCTAAATAAAAAAAAAGATACAAAATAAAAATAAGAACATAAGCATAAAAAAAATCTTCCCAAAAAAATAGCATCGGAAACCACCTTTAAAAAAAGATATTAATTCAATTTATTTTTACTTCAAAAATAGGGGAAAAAATTTAATTAAAAGAAATTTATGCATAAAAATAGGAATAAATATCACGATAAAAGATACACATAAAAAATATTATGAGTAATTTTTTTTTTTTTAAATCAACAAGACTCTCTTTTTTAAGAATAGAATGAGTAATAAAATGTCCACCCCAAAAAAACAAACCTATAGAATATAGAATATAGAATAGAAGACTCTCCTCTCTCTCTCTCTCTCAACCAAACCATCCCAGATCTATCTGAACCGATCCGCCGCAACAGCCAACTGATGGCGATGCCTCCCCCCTGCAAGCGCCGTAGAAACCACGATTCAGGTACGAACCACCGTAAACCAGAGCAACATACGCAGCACAGCATCTAATTTTTTAATTAATTTCTTGTTTGGTTTGTTTCATTCTTGTTTGTTTTCTTTTGATTATCAGTTGAGGATCAGAGTGACCCTTTTGTGAAATTGAAATCTTCTGGAGGAGGAGGTACAAACAAACCCTAAATCATATTTTAGTTAATTTCTTATTTTTGTTTCTTCTGTGCTTAATTCTTGTTTGTTCTAGTTGCAAGCCTCACAGATGAAGAACTTTTCGATATGTGGCGTGCGATGCGGGGAGGAAAAACATACTCCTCCAAAGAGGAAGAAGATAAAAAGTTCAGTATGTTTAAGGAAGCTATTTTGGATAAGCCTAGCACTCATGAGGATCAGAGTGACCCTTTTGCGAAATTGAAATCTCCTGGAGGAGGTACAAACAAACCCTAAATCATATTTTAGTTAATTTCTTGTTTTTGTTTCTTCTGTGCTTAATTCTTGTTTGTTCTAGTTGCAAGCCTCACAGATCGAGAAATTTTCGATATGTGGCGTGCGATGTTGGGAGGAATAACATACTCCTCCCAAGAGGAAGAAGATAAAGCGTACGATAACTTTCGGCAAAATATTCGTGATGCGCCCGCAAATCCGGACCAGTATGCTTACAATCGTCTAGGTCTTGCTCATCTATCCAAAGAAGAGACCGCAAAAATTTTCAGGAAAAGTAGCCTAGGTAAGGGGGACCTGTACAATGCTTATATTTTTAAATCCAACATTGAAAAGTGGCCTAGGTATGCTAAAACCACTAATTAAGACTTTTGTGGTTGTTCTTAGCCTTTTCAGGAACAAGTTATTGTTTGTGTTAATTTTAATTTTACATGTTGTGAGATTATATATATATATATATATATATATATATATATATATATATATATATATAATTTTACACCTTTTCCTTTGTTGGATAGAACCCTCCTGATGTGTGTGGAATTGTAAATTGGTAATGAATGAGGGGACTGTATGAACAATCCTATTCTAATGCTCTTGCCAAATTTGATTCATATTATTCTGGAAAATGAACTGTATGTGCCTTTTAGTTAGTCATAATAATAACTTACCAATTGTTGGTAGAACTGGAAAACAATGATAAGAAATCATTTGATTAGATTTGAGTGTCATTTTGTTTTAGCATATGTATTTTCCAGGCTGAAATGATTTGTTTGGGAGTGTGGTCGATGCTTTAGCTACTAGTAGACCCTTCTTGCATGTAGCATGCCATGGTGAGGAGCTTCGGGCTCTCACCTTTATGATATCTCAAACACGATTATGATTATGATGAGGCGAATGAATTGTTAAAAATTTTAGTTAACTAATTGTGACATTCTTCTACATCAATCATATTTCACTGGGAGAAACCATAACAAGATTAAGAAATTCTTTTGGGCCCAAATAAGGAACTAAGAGTGTGTTTGGATGGGGGATTTGAAAATTCAAGAGAATTTGAAATTCTAAGGAATTCAAATGCTTCAATTGAATTCCCTTCATTTTCAAAATTCATTGTTTGGATAAAGTGAATGAATTCCTTCATTTTCAAAATTCATTGTTTGGATGACAAAGTAATTGAATTCCTTTCTTTAATTAAATTTTATTTCTTATAATTTCTTCCATTTTTAAACTAATTAATTGAAAAACTCCTAAAAAACTAATTAATTGAAATTTATTCTGTCATAATTTATTAAATTTCTTGACTCGATTTCGTTCACTTTTTTTTTTACAATCGTTCATTTTTTTAATAATTGAAACAAAATAACTAATTCCTTCTATTGTTTAGATTATACAAAATAATCTAAACAAAATATTGCATTGATGTTATTCTTTAAAACATTTGGAAATGAATTTGAATTATTCTTTAAAATGTGACTTGAAAGAATGGAAAAATATTTAAACAAAAAACTTTTTAGTAAAACTAATATTTGTATTATAAGAGTTGTACGTACACATATAATCCATGTGTCTAATATTTTCCGCCACTTCGAAAATGACATTAAAAAAGATAACCAATGCATCTAGATGTTATTTTACTCATAGTAGACAATGTCTATAGACTAGAAATAACTACTAAATGTAATAATCCCCACGACAAATGTGGTATACACAAGTATAGTAATCAAGTCCAATTGCAGTTGCAATCCTTCCATTGTCACAAGTCCACCTATACTCAAGACATAGAAGACAAGAGATACCTCTTCTTCTTACTCGACGGAAGTGCTTTGAGAACCGCTATTTTGCTCGGATTTTCAATCAACCAATTGATTGCTTTATAGCTTTGTTCTTCATCAATATCAATAATCATTTCTATTTCATTCAAAACTTCTTGCACCACTTCCTGAGCATTTCCTTCCATTCTTTTTCTACTAACTTGTACGAAGTCCTTCAATGACTCGGCTACTTCTCTCATAGAGTTCATCATCCCCTCTCTATCTTTACCCTTATTAGCACGAGTGAATTGTACATTTTTCTTTGTTGCGGAGCTTGGTTCCTCTAAATCAATATACACATTGGAACTTTTTTCATCCACATTTGCTTCTTTGCTCATAACATCATCCGCATCAAATGCATGTTCTACTTGAACTCCACTTGCTCTATCTTTAGCACATATATCTACAATGTCATCCCAATTTGGAATGACCTTAAATCGGAACCGTTTGGCTTCTTCATGAGACTACAAAACAAAAGAAAACAACAATAATCACAACAATGATCATTAACAGTGTATGTACTGAGCACTGATCATTTAATTATAGCAAAGACAACATCACAGAGTTCTGTAATACACTCCTCTAACTTACCAATTTTGTAGAAGACATAATCATAAACTAACTCTAAATAATAACACTGAAGAGGGACTGGTATATGAAAATAATAAGCTGTAGAAGACATAATCATAACCAAGCATTAGTTAATAGTTCTTTGCATCATAGTATTATAATCATGAACAACACCAAAACTGGCTTGAGTATAACAATAAACATGATCAGGTTTATCAAGGTAAAACAATACCCTCCTCTAACTTACCAATTTTGTGGCAATCACAGAAAATGAGCTTAACAGATTCTTTGAACTTGGTGTTAAAACAGTCCTGACATTTATTTTCCAAACAGGCAGCTCAGTTGGTTAGCTAATGGTCATGAAAAATCATGAGGCAGATCCTACTCTCGCATTAGACTAACTGTTATTATTGTGCAAAACCAGGCCAGATAAAACGAGTGCAGATTCTTGAAGAGGGATCAACAAGAGGGGGTTGTTCATCATGACCAAATTGACCCAAAGAAACACGGTGGAATCTCAAAGATACTTTTGTTGTGTGTTTATGATATGCTTACTGTTGGGAAAAAAAAGAAAAAGATAGCCGAACTCAAGAAGTCACCAAGCAAATTTAAGTTTGCTATGAAAGATTCGGGTGGAGTGGAGAAAATGCTTAGAATAAAGATCATTAGCGATCATTCTAAAAGAATGTTGTGGATGTAACAAGAATACTATATCAAGAAATTTCTTAAGAGGTTCAACAAGCATGATGACAAACATGTGCATGTTCCACTATCCAGTCATTTAAAACTTGGTAAAACAAAATGTTCAAAGAATGACCAACAAAAAGAAGAAATGAGCAGGGTGACCTATTCACCATTTCTGGGTAGCCTTATGTACACAGAAAATACCCTCCTCTAACTTACCAATTTTGTGGCAATCACAGAAAATGAGCTTAACAGATTCTTTGAACTTGGTGTTAAAACAGTCCTGACATTTATTTTCCAAACAGGCAGCTCAGTTGGTTAGCTAATGGATGTTGATGAGGTTTTAACTAAGAGGTCCAGGATTCAAACTTTGATAAATAACATAATGATTAGTTTACTAACATTTATTTACCTATAAAAAAAGCTTAATTCAGAATGCATGTTTCAGCCATTTATTGTTTATTTTCACTGAGACATTTCCATTCTTTCATCTTAAACAATTCAGATCCGATTTCAACACAATATGAATGACATAGTTATCCGATTTCAATCAAACAATTCAGATCAAACTATTGATATGATTCATGTTAACATGTCAATTTCATAGTCTGTTACAGAACAACTGCAACTGTTGGAAATGCAATTTAAGCAATTTAAAACAGAAGCAATTTAGAAACAAACTGAAGTATAACATATAGAGAAACTAAAATATGATAGAGAATTTGAAGTATGAAATACCTTGACATATTCATTCCATGCATTTTCATCTTCAACATTAATCATGCATTTTGGGGCATCCCAATCAAATCCACTTTGACTGAGAATATCACTTACTATCCCGTACCATCCTCGCCAAAGTTTGATGCGGTTTTTCACATTATCTCCGATAAGCTGGACATTAAAGCGTGCAGACAACACATCAGCTGCAGCGTTGTATGCCACTGCTTTCCATGCTCCGTCACTCTGGCGACCCAAACTTCTTTGATCTCTAAGTGCCTCAGCTAAAACACGCTCCATTTCCAAATTCCATGTGAAGTAACCTCTTACATCCTCTTTCTTTTCCACAATGTTGCTTTCCTCCCTCTTTCTTTTTCCCTTTGTCTTGTGGCCCAAACTTCTCGCATTGACTAAACTAGGATCCATTTCTTGAAATCAAGTAAGCACACTAATAACAATTAGATGTCAATAAGGTAGAAACCCAATTTTTTTAAGATAGCAAAAAAAAATACAAACACTGCAACTAGCAGGTAAAACTATCAAGGATTCACATACCAATTCCCTGCCACACCAAAACAAACAGAAACTAGCCAAACACCACCAATTTAGAAAACAATACCTAGCTAAACCCAGCAGTACAACACACAACCACTTAGAAAACCAAAAAAAACATCCCCAAAAATAAACACACATAAGCTGTAAACCTGAAAAACAGTAGCATCAGAAGCCAAAATCACTGAACCAGTAGCAGCAGAAACAAATCACTGAACCTATAATCCACTAAACCTAAGAAATATTTCTTTTATCTTGATATTCAACAAACATATTCATCGCATAAGTGTCACGAAATGTTGTCCATTCTTCAGTCACTTGAACGCTTGCGACTTCATCTACACCATTAGTCGCTACTCTTTGCGTTTGTTGGTTGGTTAACTCTTCATCAACAGCAGATAAAAGCTCCAAGTCTTGATCCTCTAAAATTTCATCACTTTGTTTTTCATCTATTATAAAATTGTGCAACACGAAACAAGCATTAATAATTCTAATTTGTGTTTTGATATCAAAAAAAGAAGGAGTTCTTAGTATACTCCATCTTTTCTTCAATACCCCAAATGACCTTTCAATTACATTCCTTGCACGTGAATGACGGAGATTAAACAACTCCTTGTAATTTTGAGGGGTGTTTCCAATCCACTCTTTGAGGTGATATCTAGTCCCTCTATAAGGTGCTAAAAAACCAGGGCCATTTGTATATCCCGCATCCACAAGAAAATATTTTCCTACAATGATTTTCCCAAAATAAAGAAAAATTCAAATAGCTGCATTTGATCCATTAAATAAATAAGGTATCACCATATTCATAATGTTACCATTTGGAATTCGAAGACAGCTTTGACGGCGTAAAGCATCTCGCAATACTCGAGAATCTCCAGCAGACCCTTCCCACCCTGGTAACGCATAAATGAACCTTAAATCTGGACCACAAACTCCTAAGACATTCGTTGATATGTCACCCTTTCTATTACGATATCTAGGCCTATCTTCTGCAGCAACTGTCACTGGAATATGTGTCCCATCAAGTGCTCCAATTGCATTCTAAAAACATTAAAAAAAATTACAGCAACAATAACTACTTAAAATGGCTTATAAGTTGTCAAACAAATTTCAAACTTACCTCAAACCATTTCCATTTATTTGCCTCTGGACCCTCTAGATTATAGTCATGAAACTTCAAATATTCCCGGCTCACTTTCATAACAGCTCGAAGGACATTATTGAATTGCCTACTTATTGTTTCTTTGGATCTACAATAACTAAAGTGCACTACTCTATATTTTAGGTTGTGAGCAAGGATATGCAAAAACATTGCGACAGCTTCAGTTGTAGGAACATTTCTTGTCTTTACCAATTGCCCTTTCTCTTTTAAAATCTTACAAAGCTTAAAAAATGCCCCCTTACTAACTCTTAACTGTTCAATACAATCAGTTTCTGTTCCTCTATATAAACGATTTAGAAAATTGCGCCTTTCCAATTCTAAATTTCGAGCCGGTTCCTTAACAAAATATGTGTCATAATACCAAGTCATTGCACCTAAAAGCATAGTAACAACACTAACAACAATGAACGTTGTTTCCTCAAGCTCTCTCATCTCTTCATCATCTCTTTTACGTTTTCTTGAAACTATCGAATCGTTGACTATACTAGTGTCCATTTCTGCTTGAAATCTAAACACAAGAAAATATGACTTGAAATCTGATAGAAAAAGCTTTATATATGGTACTAGCCTATCAAAAAACAAGAGCAGTATCTACTCATTAACAAAAAGTCAATCAAACACAAACCACAAGCTTACACAATGAAATAAGCCAATTATAACAACTTAAAATCCAAAAAAAAACTCTGAAATCAACAAGTTCTAACAGCTTACACAGTGAAATCCATCAATTCTAATAGCTTAAATCAGAATAACAGTGAAATAAGTCAATTATAACAACTTAAAATCCAAAAAACTCTGAAATCAACAAGTTCTAACAGCTTACACAGTGAAATCCATCAATTCTAATAGCTTAAATCAGAATAACAGTGAAATAAGTCAATTATAACAACTTAAAATCCAAAAAACTCTGAAATCAACAAGTTCTAACAGCTTACACAGTGAAATCTATCAATTCTAATAGCTTAAATCAGAATAACAGTGAAATAAGTCAATTATAACAACTTAAAATCCAAAAAACTCTGAAATCAACAAGTTCTAACAGCTTACACAGTGAAATCCGTCAATAATAATAGCTTAAATCAGAAAAACAGTGAAATAAGTCAATTATAACAACCTAAATCAAAAAATCTGAAATCAACAAACTGTAACACACGGCTAAATCAATAAACACTGTATAGCAACGTTGAGAGAAGATTATAAGCAAAAAATATGCATACCTGAGCTAGAAATCTGAAGAAGATGATGGATAAACGTATAGCAAGTTGAGAGAATAACACGGCAGCGAAATGATGCGATGATGATGCGAAGATGATGCGATGATGATGCGAAGATGATGCGAAGATGATGCGATGATGATGCGAAGATGATGCGAAGATGAGAAGCAAACGGCGGCGAAGAGAGAAGCACACGGCGGCGAGGAGAGAGGGTCACCACCGCGGCGGCGAGGAGAAAGATGCACGGTGAAGAGAAGGTGAGAGAAGCATCGCGGGAGAAGAGAAGAGAGTGGTGAGAAACGTGTGATGAAATGAGAGAATTGTGAAATTTTGGTAATTTAGGTGTTATTTTAAATCCTTCAAATTTTGCAAGAGAAAAATTCTTTTCTAAATGCCTTGAATTTTAAAAATGAAGTAAATATTTGTCCAAACAATGGAATTTAGTCCAAGTCAATTTAAATACTCTAAAAAATTACATTCCCTCATTAAAATACTCTATCCAAACACACTCTAAGGATATTATGTGCCAAATGTATAGAATCTGTTGCATCATAGCAAGTAAGTTCGCCTCCACTTTTGTGCACAAAATATTGCTGACTAGTTCACTCTTTACTTAAAGAAATTTGTGGCATAGATAGTAGTCTAATCATTCCATATAATTTTAATTTTGGAGTATAATATTTACTTAGGGGGACCATTCTTGTGGCTGTGTAGTGTGTACTATATCATTACGAGTGATCAATAATCCTCATTAATGTGCACAACTACTCCCTCCGTCCAAAAATATAAGACTCAGTTATACCTATTTAAGAGTGAGTTAGAGGGATGAGACCAATTTAGAATTACTCATAAAAAAACTATTAAAGCCATCTTTCAATGAAAGATCATGTTTCAACAAAACATCTTTCGTGCGGTGAAAAACTTCCTCACATGGTCACATACTTAAGCTTAAATTAAAGCTCCTACTTTTTTATTCTTTTTAATAAAAAAAAAAACACATTTAGATGAATTAACTTTATTGATCATATGTGGTCTAGCAATTACTTACATAAATATCCATATCCATACATAATATATTACGAGTTTACAATTATTGTACATAATAACCATACCACATAGTCGCATACTTCAAGATGGCAACCCCCTCTAGGTGTCTCTGTATGTGACTGTATGTGACTAATTAGTCTAAGCCAATTTAACTTTATTACAAGAAAACAAATAAATGAACTTTTAAACATATCTCAATTAAGTAAAAGTGACTACTGATAGAAAGAAATCATGCACCTGCATTGGGATAAATATTCGTCAATTTGGACCATTTTGAGTGTTGTTTTTGTCCAAAATTTCTCTAGTCTTTTTGTTCCTTAATTTTGTCACAGAGTCCTCAAATCCTTATAATATTGCATCATTGAGCCATGATTTCAATGGGTCTCCAACTAGCTTTCATGATCTCCATCATATAAAAAATTATTAGTTGTGCCTTAAACACGTAGAAATAGAATCAGGTTGGACTTTTAAAAGAACTGACAATATCATTTACTATACTGTCAAATTTAAACCAATAATATAAGCTTCCTTATGCATGACTCGGAATTATGCCCACTTAACATAGTATGTTTGAAAAACAACATTGATAAGTTTTATAGGAAAAGGTAAACTTTTTTTACTATCATATATGCATACAAAATACTCACCCTCACTATTATTATAAATAAAATATCATAAATAGTATGCACCAATATTTTATTTATAAGGGTCGTGTTTACATGTGCCCTTAAAACACATATTAAGGATATTTCAAATAATAATTATGTCTTGAACAAAATAATTTTTAAATTTTAAAAAATGAAATGTACAATTTTCAATATAAAATTACTATCTATAATACACTTATGAGAGCAGGTTATTACTGGATGACAATGGAGACCGATTGTTGCAAGCATGCCAGGAAGTGTCACAAATGCCAGATTTATGCTGACAGAATTCATGTACCACCAACTACACTTAATGTTCTTTCTTCCCCATGGCCTTTCTCTATGTGGGGCATTGACATGATTGGTAGAATCGAACCGAAAGCTTCAAACGGACATCGTTTCATTCTAGTGGCTATTGATTACTTCACCAAATGGGTTGAAGCAGCATCTTATGCAAATGTGACTAAGCAAGTAGTGGTCCGCTTTATCAAGAACCAGATCATCTGCCGTTATGGTGTGCCCAACAGAATCTGAAATATCTGGCTTAGCAACTGGTAAGGAGGTTAAACTGGTTCTGATTAAAACTGGTTCTGAACCTAACAGGTTCTGAACTTGAAACTTAGCACAATTTAAATCACAGTTATGCAGCAGAATTAAAAAGTGCAGAAATAAAAGAACACAAGGTTTGTTAACCCAGTTCGGAGTAAACACCTCCTACTCTGGGGGATACCAATCCAGGAAGGAAATCCACTATTGGAATTAACCCTTAAGACTCAGACACTGACCTCCCAGTTCCTATCCTAAGCAATCAACTTCCACCTAGTCAGACTTCTACCCACGCATGAGTATTAGAATCCACTAACTTCCTATTTAAGTAACAGCCCAGTTACTTGAACAACCCTTGAACTAAACCCAGTTCTGAAACAAACAAACCAGAATTTGAAGAACACACTTCAATACAAAAACTTCATTCTTGCTTAAAAGCTTTGAATGAATTACAACTCAATAAAACCTAAACCAACTCAAAACATATGAGTGGTGCACAAAACAAAGCTTAAAAAGCTTACACACACTAAGACTCAATTCTCTGATTTTTTCTCTCTAAATCATTGTCTCTTGAATAGCAGCAAAGCACTCCTTATATAGCCTTCAGCAAAAACATTAATCTGAATTAAATCTTCTAAAACAGATATGTTTCTGAATTATGCAAGGCTTGAAAAGGAAACATATAAATCTTCAATGTATCTTTGAAAGATACCATCAGGAAAATATGTGTTTTCATAAAAACAAACCAAATCTTCAGGAAGTCTCTTAATTATGCTCCAAATCTTCTGAATTAGATTTGTTTCTGAATTATGAGTAATCCAATAGGGAAACAAATAAACCAGGAAAATATCTTCATAAGATTGCAACAGAAAAATACGAGCATTCATAAATCCATGCCAAATCTTCATTAAATCTCCTCCAAATTAATCAGCAATCTAGAAGCAACATGCGAGAATAAATCCTTGTTAAATCTCTCAAAGATTTGCGCCAAACCAACTTGAAAATAACCAGCTTCTGAAGAAGTCAACAAAAGTCAACTCTGCTACAGTGCGTCTGATGCTTCAGAAGCACATTTCAGCTTCTGAAGTAACTTCCAGCTTCTGAAGGTGATTTCAGCTTCTGAATGACTTCAAAATGAAAAACTTGCAACTGAAGATTTGTTCTGGACATTGAGATGCTTCTATTCAACACATTGGATTTGCCAAAATATGTAGCCAACACCAAAAATACTCAACAGAATCATTACGGATAATGGAACAAATTTGAACAACAAGATGATGAAGGATTTGTGTGAAGAGTTCAAGATTGAGCATCACAATTCTTCTCCTTACAGGCCTCAGATGAATGGCGCAGTTGAAGCTGCAAACAAGAACATCAAGAAGATAGTACAAAAGATGGTGGTCACATACAAGGACTGGCATGAGATGCTACCGTACGCTTTACATGGATATCGCACTTCAGTGCGTACCTCAACAGGGGCAACCCCTTTCTCTTTGGTGTATGGTATGGAAGCAGTACTCCCTGTGGAGGTTGAGATTCCATCAATGAGAGTTCTAATGGAGGCCCAGTTGTCAGAGGCTGAATGGTGCCAAAGCAGATATGATCAGTTGAATCTAATTGAAGAGAAACGCATGAATGCCTTGTGCCACGGACAACTTTATCAACAGAGGATGAAGCAAGCTTTTGACAAGAAGGTTCGTCCTCGGGTGTTTCAAGAAGGAGATCTTGTGCTCAAGAAGGTTTTATCTTTCCAACCCGATTCTAGGGGCAAGTGGACGCCAAATTATGAAGGCCCATATGTCGTCAAGAGAGCTTTCTCTGGTGGCGCATTAACTCTTACGACTATGGATGGTGATGAGCTCCCTCGTCCCGTGAACGCCGATGCAGTCAAGAAATACTTTGTCTAAAGAATAAAAGAACAGCTCGGTAAGTCGAAAACCCGAAAGGGCGGCTTAGGCAAAAATGAGCGTCTCGGTGGATCGAAAACCCGAAAGGGCGGTCCAGGCAAAAATTAGAGACATCAAACAGAAAAATAATCATCCTGATAGGTCGAAAACCCGAAAGGGCGATCTATGCAAAAATTAAGGATCAAAAGACAAAGTAACTGCATTGGTCTGATCTCTATTCACTTGGGGCACAATTGAATGTCAAAGAGACTCTGAATCTGAAGCATCCAAACAGTGGAATTCAAAGTTGTTAGGGAGAATAACAGTTATTGTGTTCAATGTACCTTCAATTTATATTTACCATTTTCCAAACTTTGTAAGATCTGTGGAGCCATGCCATTGGCAGGTCACCACTCTTTCAAATAAATTTGAGCCCGGCGCCTTTCATTTGGAATTCTCATTTATTCAGCTTATAAAACCTTTTCTATTTTTGATGGTAGCATTTGAAGCAAAATATTTTTCAAAATCATAAATATTTTTCATGTCTTTTTGAAAAGCACAAACAACAAAACACATTTTCTTTGAACTCGTGAATAAGTGAAGGGGGCGTCAACAGCTATCCTGAGAATGGATAAACTTTGCAGGCTGAACATGGTCAATTGCTTAAAAAAAATATACAAAAAGAAATGAAAAAAGAGAAAAGAGAAAAGAAAAGAGCTCGGTAAGTCGAAAACCCGAAAGGGCGGCTTAGGCAAAAATGAGCGTCCCGGTGGATCGAAAACCCGAAAGGGCGGTCCAGGCAAAAATTAGGGGCATACAAAAGAATATATTCCCGGTGGGCTGAAAACCTGAAAAGGCGGTCCAGGCAAAAATTAGGGACCCACAAAATAAGACAAAACAAAAATAAGCATGACTACGGAAGCACTAGTTCTTCTACCATGGTTTTTTTGGTTTGGCATGCTCTCCCCAGGAAATGTTTATTCCCCATCAGTTGTTGCATACGCCGGGCTTTACCCCGTCAATGTTTTGATATCTCCCCAGTGGCATCATTCCCATCGAAGATTGCCGAGCGTTTGCGATGCGACGTCGGGTCATCTTCCCTCTTACTTGTCCAATCTTGTCTCATCAAGTCAGTCTTCCATACAATCTTACAAATCAATCCTCCATACAGTTATACAAGTTGTGTCGTCATTCATGCATTCATACATTCATGCATATACACATTCATGCAGATATAACATACAAACAACATCATTCATACATGGTTGCATTAACCACCCTGAGTCTTGCCTCAAATATCTTTCCATATCAATCAATCATGAATAATTTGTAACCCACTCTTTCCACAAGTGTCATCCCTAGTGTGTCTGGTCCAAAGATGTCACCCTCTCTCCGCCAAGTGGCAATTTCTTTAATGAACAGCTTGTGCATCATTTGCCTCTGTTTCCTGTCATCAGTTGGCTAGTTCGGCAATAACCCGAACAGTTGACATTTATCTTTGTTTCTTGTCAGTTGACTAGTTCGACAATAACCCGAACAGTTGACATTTATCTTTGTTTCTTGTCAGTTGACTAGTTCGGCAATAACCCGAACAGTTGACATTTATCTTTGTTGACTAGTTCGGCAATAACCTGAACAGTTGAAATTTATCTTTTTTTTTCTTGTCATCAGTTGGCTAGTTCGGCAATAACCCGAACAGCTGACATTTATCTTCGTCTCTTGTCGTCAGTTGATCAGTTCGGCAATAACCCGAACGGTTAACATTTACTCTTTTTCTTGTCGTCAGTTGATTAGTTCGGCAATAACCCGAACAACTGGCATTTATCTTTTTCTTGTCGTCAGTTGGCTAGTTCGGCAATAACCCGAACAGCTGACATTTATCTTTGCTTCTGGTCGTCAATGGTAGTTCGGCAATAACCCGGACAGTTGACATTTATCTTTGCTTCTGGTCGTCAATGGCAGTTCGGCAATAACCCGGACAGTTGACATTTATCTTTTTCTTGTCGTCAGTTGATTAGTTCGGCAATAACCCGAACAGCTGGCACTTACCTTTTTCTTGTCATCAGTTGATTAGTTCGGCAATAACCCGGACAGTTGACATTTACCTTTTCTCTTGTCGTCAGTTGATTAGTTCGG
Source organism: Medicago ruthenica (assembly GCA_018208015.1). NCBI lineage: Eukaryota > Viridiplantae > Streptophyta > Magnoliopsida > Fabales > Fabaceae > Medicago > Medicago ruthenica. The sequence continues at coordinate 100,021,084 of CM031373.1, read as the reverse complement.
CAATAACCCGAACAGCTGACATTTACCTTTTCCTTGTCCTCAGTTGGCTAGTTCGGCAATAACCCGAACAGTTGACATTTATCTTTGTTTCTTGTCAGTTGACTAGTTCGGCAATAACCCGAACAGTTGACATTTATTTTTTTTTCTTTCTTGTCATCAGTTGGCTAGTTCGGCAATAACCCGAACAGCTGACATTTATCTTTGTCTCTTGTCATCAGTTGATTAGTTCGGCAATAACCCGAGCAGTTGACATTTACCTTTGTTTCTTGTCAGTTGACTAGTTCGGCAATAACCCGAACAGTTGACATTTATCTTTGTGTCTTGTCAGTTGGCTAGTTCGGCAATAACCCGAACAGCTGACATTTATCTTTGTTCCTTTGTCGTCAGTGGCAGTTCGTCGTCAACCCGAACAACTGACATTTATCCCCAGTGAAACCATGTTATCCCCAGTGGAGTCGGACCCCGTTTCTTTAACAGACTCGGGTATCCTTTTGTTTTGTTATTCCCAGTCTAGCTATCCTCACCGTCTTGCATTCATACTTGCATCGCGAGCATTCACAACATTACATGCATAGCATTGCATTCATAGCATTTTGCAGTTGAATCCGGTCAAAAATGGTGTACTCTGTATTTAAGTCTCTTTGACCCGTCGATTTAAAAATTCCACTTTTAAATCTCCGTAACAAAGAAACTTAAATAGGGGCAGCTGTCATACCCCATTTTTGACCCGTTTTTAATTCGTTTTTCTCGTCTTTTAGGCCAGGAATTTTCGTCGTTTCAGACGAAATTTTGGCAGGGAGATATTTTAAAATACCTCATTTTTTATTCCGAAGGCGACTGTTTTTTATTTTATTATTTTATTATTATTTCTTGTTATGTTTTTTAATTATTTATTTTGTTATTTTTATTAGTAGTAGTTTCTTTTATGTTATTTATTTTCATTTTCTTTGTATTTTCGTTTTTATTTTTACTGGGTTTTATTTCAGTCATTTTTAGTCATTTTCAGTCCAGGCCCAGAGGGGCAGTTTTGTCCTTTTCTTTTTTTTACTCTGATTTTTACTATAAAAGGCATTTAATGCACAGTACATTGTCAGTCAGTACAGTACCCAATCATCAGCCAGAAACCAATACACAGTCAGAATTTCCCAGCCACCGTGAACCACCAACAATAGCCCTTAAACCGAATTCCGGCCAGCACCCAAAAAAAATAAAAAAAAACTCAAAACAGAATACATAATCACCATCACCAACGTGAACTAACAACATCAGAACTAAACCAAGGCAAAACGCAAAAGCCAAACATCACAAAGGCGTCACCACGTACACAACCGTAAACCAAGAACCACAAAGCCAAACGGCCATCCACACAACAACCAGATCAACAGCCATAAAACTGAATCGAAAGCTAAATCCAAACCCAGCCGAACATAAAGAATCTAGGTGGGATCCGTTTTCTTTTCGTTTAGATCTAGGGTCTTTAATGTGTAATTTGAGAAAACTGGACTTGGATTCATAGAGAGGAGGATTAGAGCTTTCCAAAACACTAATTTGTTTTAAAAAAAATAAAAGCTTAAGTAACTCCGGCGCGGTGGTGCCACCGGCGACCGCCGCGCCGGAGAGTTTTCCGTCCGGCTATGAATCCTAGAGAGAAGGCAGAGCAATTTCTAGAGAGAAGGAAATGAGGAGTGAGGAAAAGAGGAAAGAATGAAGGTTTTTTTTTTTTTTTTTTTTTTTTTTCTGATTTTGGTTTAAATAACCAGCTGTTAAGCCTAAGCCCAACAAGCTGTGCGGCCCAGCTCTCCAGATCCCCTTCTTCTTTTCTTTTTTCTTCCCGCACCCCTCCCTGTTTCTACTCTCACCTCCCTTTCTTCTTTTATTTCTTTTTCTTCTTTGCTTTATTTTTTATTTTTATTTTTTTTCTTTTCTTGCAATTTATTTTTCCAGCATTTATTTATTTCATGCATTTTTATTTACTGCTGTTTAATTTCAGTACCCATGCATTTTTTTTTTTATTTTATTTTATGTCCCATGTTTATTTTATGTCTTGCATTTTTTATTATTTATTTTTCTTTATTTATTTCTAGCACCATATTTATTTTATGTCTTGCATTTTATTTTCCAGCACCATATTTATTTTATGCCTTGCATTTTTAATTTCCAGCACCATGTTTATTTTATGTCTTGCATTTTATTTTATTTTTTTTATTTTATGCATCATATTTATTTTATTGTCTTGCATTTTTTTTATTATTTTAGCATCATGTTTATTTTATATCTTGCATTTTTTATTTCATTTTCAGCATCATATTTATTTTATGTCTTGCATTTTTATTTTCTTTATTTATTTTATGCACCATATTTATTTATTGTTTTGCATTTCATGCATCTTTTATTTTTCTTTTTAGCATATTTACTTTAATGCATTTACATTTTTTATTTTATTATTTTGTCATTTATTTTATTGCCATTAGAATGTATCTAGGTCCAATGTAAATAAAAATATAAATGAGAATATGTACCGACACTTGATAAGTGCTTAAATGTTGTTATATTTTGGTACAAATTTAGGCACTTATGGTTACTTGTTGTACAAGTTATCTTAGGATTAGGGCATAAATGTGTTAAAAATGCAATGAATGTGATCCTAAGCCTTACCCCATGTGTTTATGCAGGAAATACATGCTTGAACCTGATTGATGCAAAAGATTGAAGGTTTTCTTGATGCCATCGCTACAAGCGCAAGACTCATCGCTAGTAGCGAGGATAGGCAGGGATTTCCAGGAAGCCATCGCTTGAAGCGCAGCATCCATCGCTAGTAGCGAGCCTAGGCAGGGAATTTCAAAGGTTGGTCGCTGGTAGCGACAGACCTGGTCGCTATAGCGACCAAAGGGGCGGTTTAATGCTGATGGTGACGTGGAGCTCTATGATTGGCCAACTGAAGTCCTCGCTACAAGCGACAGGCTGGTCGCTTGTAGCGAGCGTGTATTATCTCAGCATATAAATAGATTTTTAAGCTCATTTCTTGATATATAGCTTTTTATCAGAATATTTATTTTTCCAGAGCTTAGAAAACTTATAATCTTAGAGAGAGAATAGGCTTAGAAGGAGGAAAACTTCATATAGCAACTAGTTTTGGATTGAAGAAGATCTTAAGAAGCTTTGAGACATCAAGCTCTCAACTATCTTCATCTTTCTTTCCTATTTTGCAAGAGTTGTCATGAAAATGATCAACCAATCTCCTTTGTTGGGATTGATAGGTAATCAATCACTCATGTTGTAAACTTTTGATTATTCAATATATGATTCTAGCAATTTTTATATACCATTGAATTTCTTCTTGCTTTTCAATCTTATGTTTGATTTAAATGTTGTTGAAAAAGGCTTTTGAATCTAGGTTTAGAATGATTTTCTATCAAGATAAGAAATTCTAGAAATGGGATTTGGTTTTGATAATTACATTATAGTATTGGATCATAATGCTTTTGGATCGTTTAATAGATTGAGAAATCATCGATTAAACGATGCAATCGATCTCACGATGTCATTTGGGAAATCAATGATGTTGATGAGCAATACGTAATAATGCAATATATAAGAAAACGCTAGAATTCGTATTTGTAATCAATCGGATATAACCAATGTTTGATTGATGAAAGTCAATCCTAAACACCTTCTATGTCCTATTACTCTACCATTTAGTTATTATGTTTTAAAAGTATGAGTAGTGTAGTAAAACAAACAAGTAAACCCTAACTTAAGACGATAATCGAAGTTGAACGGAATATGACATCACATTAATCCCTGTGGAACGATATAAAAACTAATACTTACTTTTGTAAATCCAACAAAATGGCGCCGTTGCCGGGGATTAAAGTTTTTGATGTTATAATCATTGCAACTTTAATTATGGTTTTAAGCAATTTTGCACAAAATTCTTTTATGTATATAACTAATACTCTTATCCATCTTGTTTGCTAATTCTTTGTGGTCAGATTATTGAAATCGTTTATGCGAGGTCAAATTTCCGAGGACCAACTTCTTTTTGATTCCGAGATTGAAAGAACAGCTCGTAGAGCCAATAGCAAGAATCGGAGAAAGAAGCAACAAGCTAAGAGGAGGCAACAAGAGGAGAGTTCTGTTTCTAGTCATTCATCAAGTCCTAATCCAAACCAAGAATTTCAAATGGCTGCGCCAGGAGGAGATGGTGCAGGAGGTTCTGGGGTTCCATGTATTAACAGTCCACGCCGTTTTGCACAACTAGGGAAAACGACGAGGACTGCCAAGCAAACAGAAATGAAGACGGGGATCCTACAAATCTTATATGCTAATCCATTCTCAGGATTAGATCATGAAGACCCGTACCAACATCTCACAAAATTCTATGAGATTGCGGGAACACTTGGTGAGACGGAGCTTAATGAGGAGGCAATGTGGATGAGAATGTTTCCACATTCATTGATTGGCAAGGCAAAGGAGTGGTACTTAGACCAACCTCCAACGGTGATGACAAACTGGAATACACTTGAGGAGAAATTCCTTGAGAGGTTCTTCCCTCAGAACCGGTTTATGGAGGCAAAAACAACCATTGCGGTGTTTTCACAAGGTACAAGTGAAACACTATGTGAAGCCTGGGAGCGTTTCAAGTCAATGCTCAGGAGATGTCCGAACCATGGATTTGATGAGTTAACACAAATTCATCTCTTCCGGAACGGAATGCAACAACAATCAAAGCTTTTGCTTGACGCTGCAGCTGGTGGTTCTTTAATGGCCAAGAGCGCGGAGGATGCTGTTGCTATTATTGATCGAATGGCGTTGAACGATCACCAAGCTCATCACAACCGGAGCCAAAGCCAAAGGAAGACTGGAATCTTAGAGTTGGGAACTAATGATGCGATCCTTGCACAAAACAAGTTGCTTACGCAACAAGTGGAAGAGTTGACAAAGAAAATGGCCAACCTTCCCCAACAGATGAAGGACATTCAAAACGAGCAAAGAAGACAACAACAAGTCGCATCTTGCGAGCTTTGTTCGGGAGATCACCCAACCGGATTCTGTCCACCCCCCACAGAAGAGGTAAGCTATGTTGGTAATCAACCAAGGCCTCAACAGTTTCCTAACCAATTCCAAAACCATCCAAACAACTTCCCAAGAGGGAATAACCCAAATTATGGTCAAGGGTGGAGAGGAGAAGCTGGCCAATACAACCGACAACCTTACCAGAACTATAACTGAAATTCTGGCCAGGCAATACTTAAGAGATAAACGCAGGTTCTGAACCAACAGGTTCTGAACAACACACAGGACACAATAATTTGCAAAACAGAGCACAAGCACAAACACACACAGGCAGCAAATTAAAGTGCAGGAAAGTAAAAAGGCACAGAGGTTTGTTAACCCAGTTCGGAGTAAACACCTCCTACTCTGGGGGATACCAATCCAGGAAGGAATTCCACTATTGGAATTAATCCTTAAGACTTAGACACTGACTCCCAGCTCCTATCCTAAGCAATTAATCTCCACCTAGTCTTGAATTCTACCCAACACGTTGAGTATTAGAAAACCTCTAACTTCCTATTCAAGCAACTGCAACCCAGCTACTTGAACTACCCTTTGAACTTAACCCAGTTCTGAATACTAAAAACTCCCTGTTTTTGAATACACCTTCAAAGACAAAACTTCATTCGTACCTAGAGGCTTAGAATGAATTACAACTCAATGACAATCCTAAACCAACTCAAAACATATGAGTGGCGTACAAAAAATAAAGCAAAAGCTTAAAAACCACTAAGACTCTATTTCTCTGAATAATACTCTTCAATTCATGTCTTGAATAGCAGCAGCCCTCCTCCTTATATAGCCTTCAGTCTTGCAAAATAAAACTAATCTTCTGAATTGATTTGTTACTGAAATAAGATTGGTCCAATCAAGTAACAAATAAAACTGCATCAAATCTTTGAAAGATTTAAAACAGAAAATATGAATTTTCATAACTTTGAACCAAATCTTCAAAGATATCTTCTCCAATTAAACCAGCCTTCTAGAAGCACTTATACAAAGATAATTCCTTGCTAAATCTCCCAAGATACGCGCAAAAATTAATCTGAAAACCCAGCTTCTGATGTGGTCAACAAAAGTCAACGCTGGCTTCAGAACCTAAAATCAGCTGCTGAACTGCTACAGTGCATTCAGCTTCTGATGATATTTTCTGCTTCTGAATGGCTTCAATACACAAAACTTGCAGCTGAAGAAATGTTTCAAATATGGAGATGCTTCTATTCAATACTTTGGTTTTGCCAAAATATGCAGCCAACACCAAAAGACTCAACAATCTCCCCCTTTGGCAAATTTTTGGCTAAAACCATCCAAGTCCTTCAATCTTCATTATAATCAGCTCAACAAAGAAGAACTCTACACTGATCAATCATAACATAGTAATTAGCAGCGGATTCATTTATGACTATCTTGAGAAACACAAACCAGCTTCAGTTCATATCAGCTACTGAAGCACACATAACCTACTGATCAACTCCTGATCATCACAAACAATCATGGTATCAGAGCTACTCCAAGGTATCAGAGCTACTGATCAACTCTTGATCATCACAAACACTCCCCCTTACTTCTGAATCTCCACAACACTCCCCCTGCAACTCAGCTTCTCACACAAACTCCCCCTTACTACTGAACTACAGAGAAACAAGGTATCAGAGCATATCAGAAGCACACTTCAGGATCACAAAAACACTCAGGATCAAAACAACCTTGTACTCCCCCTGAGACACATATTCCCCCTTGATCATATCTGCATATAATGCTTTGGTATCAGAGCAAAACACCTTCTGAAACAAAGACACACATATCTGAAATGCAGCAATACATCTTCTATTTCTTGATATCAGAGCCAACAGAGCCAACACACTGCATAAGATTTTCTCCCCCTTTTTAGCCATAAAATTCTGATAAATCATACCCTTCATATAGAGAAGAAAAACTGCACAACCAACTTCAACTACTGTCCCAGTTTGAACTTCAGACTTAGTATCAGAGACAGCATCACACTTAGCACTAACAAAACTGGCAAGTACTCTATCTTCCTCACATCCAGTTTGCTTTAATTGCTATAAATCTTCATGTAAGCACACTCCTAACTTGCTTCTCAGATTCTCAAATTGTTTAGCATCCAAGGCCTTTGTGAATATGTCAGCAATTTGTTCTTCAGTGTCCACATGTTCCAGTTGAATAATCTTGTCCTCCACAAGGTTTCTGATAAAATGATGTCTGATGTCTATGTGTTTGGTTCTGCTGTGCTGAATTGGATTCTTAGAGATGTTGATGGCACTCAAATTGTCGCAAAACAATGTCATAACACCTTGTTCAATGTTGTACTCCTCCAGCATCTGCTTCATCCACACCAATTGTGAGCAACTACTCCCAGCAGCAATGTACTCAGCTTCAGCAGTTGACAATGACACACAGTTTTGCTTCTTGCTAAACCATGAAATTAAGTTATTTCCCAAAAAGAAACAACCTCCTGAGGTGCTCTTCCTGTCATCAGCACTTCCAGCCCAGTCAACATCACAATATCCCATCAGTTCAGAACTTGAACTGTGTGAGTACATGATTCCATAGTCACTTGTGCTATTAACATATTTCAGAATCCTCTTCACTTGTGTCAGATGACTCATCTTAGGATCAGCTTGATATCTTGCACATACTCCAACAGCATAAGTGATATCAGGTCTGCTTGCAGTTAAATACAATAGGCTCCCTATCATGCTTCTGTACTGACTTTGGTCTACTGAAACTCCATGCTCATCCTTAGTTAACTTCAAGTGAGTAGCAGCTGGTGTCCTCTTGTGAGCAGCAGATTCCAATCCAAATTTCTTCACTATGTTCTTGGCATACTTACTTTGAGAAATGAAGATTGTATCTTCCATTTGTTTGACTTGTAACCCAAGAAAGTATGTCAGCTCACCAACTAAACTCATTTCAAATTCTGATTGCATTTGCTGAACAAACAGTTTGACCATCTTCTGAGACATCCCTCCAAACACTATATCATCCACATAAATCTGAGCTATCATCAGATTCCCATCTTCATCTTTCACAAACAAAGTCTTATCAGAACCTCCTTTTCTGTAACCTTGAGCCACAAGAAACTGAGTTAATCTTTCATACCATGCTCTTGGTGCTTGCTTCAATCCATACAAGGCCTTCTTCAGTTTGTAAACATGATTAGGAAAATTATGATCCACAAATCCTTTAGGCTGTTCAACATACACTTCTTCTTGCAGATATCCATTCAGAAATGCACTCTTCACATCCATCTGAAATAGCTTGAACTTGAGAATGCAGGAAACACCCAACAGTAATCTTATGGACTCTAGTCTGGCCACAGGTGCAAAGGTCTCATCAAAATCAAGTCCCTCAACTTGAGTATAACCCTGAGCAACCAACCTTGCCTTGTTTCTGACTACAGTACCATTTTCATCTGTTTTATTCTTGAATATCCACTTAGTACCAATCACATTCAAACCTTCAGGTCTTGGAACCAGATCCCACACTTCACTCCTCTTGAATTGATTCAACTCATCTTGCATTGCTTCAATCCAAAATTCATCAGTCAGGGCTTCTTTCACATTTTTGGGTTCAAACTTAGACACAAAACATGAATCAGTAGCTGCTGGTTCTGATCTCCTGGTTCTGACCCCTTGATCCAAACTCCCAATAATAAGCTCCTTAGGATGATCCTTCTGAATTCTAATAGATGGCCCTTTATTGGTAGAATCATGTTCTGGATGTACATCTGCTTCTTCAGACTCTGGATGAATTTCAGCTTCTGAAGTTTGTTCTTCTGATGGTTCAGACTCTGGAACAACTTCAGACTCACTTCTATCTTTCTCAGCAGTCAGATCATCAATTACCACATTAATGGATTCCATCACAACTTTAGTTCTTGAATTAAACACCCTATAAGCTCTGCTGTTTACTGAATATCCCAAAAATATACCCTCATCAGACTTAGGATCCAGTTTTCTCCTATTTTCTCTGTCAGCCAAAATGTAACATTTACTGCCAAACACATGAAAATATTTGACTGTAGGCTTCCTTCCTTTCCATAGTTCATACAATGTAGATGCTGTTCCTTTCTTCAGAGTCACTCTATTATGGATATAGCATGCAGTGTTCATTGCTTCAGCCCAGAACATATATGGAAGTTTCTTAGCATGCAGCATCACTCTTGCACACTCTGCCAAAGTCCTATTCTTCCTCTCAACTACACCATTTTGCTGAGGTGTGATAGGTGCCGAGAACTCATGCTTTATACCTTCAGAGGCACAGAATTTTGAGAAACTCTTGTTTTCAAATTCTTTGCCATGGTCACTTCTGATTCTGACTATGCCACAATCTTTTTCTCTTTGTAATTGAACGCACAGGTCTTTAAATACTTCAAATGTATCAGACTTTTCTCTAACAAAGCTGATCCATGTGAATCTTGAGTAGTCATCTACCATTACAAATGCATACCTCTTCCCTCCAATACTTTCTACTTGCATAGGCCCCATTAAATCCATATGAACAAGTTCTAGTACTTTAGTAGTTACCTGGTGAACTAATCTGGGATGAGACTTTCTTGTTTGTTTCCCAATTTGACAATCACCACAAACATTGTCCTCATTGATCTTCAGATTTGGTACACCTCTGATAGCTTCAGTACTTAGGATTTTCTTCATGCCTTTCAGATGCAGATGACCTAACTTCTGGTGCCATAGCTTGACTTCCTCTTCTGAGCTCATAAGACAAGAAGTCAGACTTCTTTCTTCTTCAGAAACCCACAAATAACAATTGTCTTTGGATCTGCAGCCCCTCATCTGAGTTTTTCCATCCTGATCAGTAACAATACACTCCTGCTTGTTGAAATTAACTTTCAAATCCTGATCACACAGCTGGCTAATACTGATCAGATTAGAGGTTAAACCTTCCACCAGTAGCACATCATTAAGTCTGGGCAAACCTTCTCTGATCAAATCTCCAATACCCAGAATCTGACCTTTTACACCATCTCCAAATGTCACATAACTTCTGGAGTATGATCTGATATTGCTCAGTAGCTTCTTCACACCAGTCATGTGCCTTGAACACCCACTATCAAAATACCAGTCTTCTTTTGAAGTAGCTCTCAAAGAGGTATGAGCAATCAGGCCTACATTCTGAACTTTGGGCTTCCACACCTTCTGAACATTGTGACTGATAGTAGCTGGTTCAACTCTTCTATATTGGAAGTGTTCAGGGTAACCATACAATTTAAAGCAGAATGGTTTGATATGCCCTCTCTTTCCACAATGATGACAGACCCATGGATGATTCCTCCTCCTTCTGTTTCTGAACAATTTCTGGGGTTGCTTCTGAGGTAGCATCTGAACATGTTTCTGACCTTGCATCTGAACATACTTCTGACCTTGCATCTGAGGTTTCTTTTGAGCTTGCATCTGGGCTTGTTTCTGAGGTCTCCTTTTTGATGTTCCAACCATAGAGTCATGAGTTTGAGTAGCAGGAACAAAACTCATCTGTTTAGGAATCTGAGTCTGATCAACAAAACCTAAACCAGTTTTTCCTTGTTGCTGATTCCCCAAAATGTCCTCCAACTTATCAGTAGCAGAATTCAACATCTTCACTTGCTTTTTCATTTGATCGAGTTGGGAGTTCAGTTGCTTCACTTCTTCTTTTAAATCTGAATTCTGCACTAACAGTTCACCTTTTTCAGCCTCCAGTTGAAGAATAGTCTCCTTCTGATCCAAAACTTGTTTGCAAACCTCAGCACTTCTGGTATACAGCTTCTTGTAGTTATCAGCTAGTTCATCATATGAGGTTTTAGCAGCTTCAGACACATATGAGGCTTCAGACTCTGAGTCAGACTCTGAAAAGGTCTCAGACTCTAAAACAACTTCCTTCTTCAAGATAGCTCCTGACCTCACAACTAGACCAGTATCACACATATCAGATTCACTAACATCATCTTCTTCAGAACCATCATCAGACCATGCAACAGCTAGGCTCTTCTTCTGTTTCTTCAGAAAAGTAGGACATTCAGATTTGATATGCCCATAGCCCTCACACTCATAACACTGCACACCTTTGGCTTGGTTACTTTTCTCCTCAGACTTGGTCTTCTTCTCATCAGTTTGTTGCTTTTTGTTATTGAATCTGAAGTTCTGACCTTTGGCTTTGGCTTTTCTGTTAACATTCTTCAGAATCTTGTTGAATTGTTTTCCCAGCAACACAAGAGCTTCTGATAAGTCATCCTCTTCAGACTCTTGTTGATCATCAGCTTCAGTATTCACAGTAAAGGCTATACCTTTCCCTTTCTTATCAGGCTGTTTGCAGAATGCAGTCTCAAAATTTAACAAAGAACCAATGAGCTCTTCAACCTTCATAGCAGAAATATCATGAGCCTCCTCAATTGCAGTGACCTTCATGTCAAATCTTCTGGGTAGGGACCTGAGGATTTTTCTCACCAACTTCTCATCAGACATCTTCTCCCCAAGTGAATCAAAAGAATTTGCCATGTCCAGCACATTCATGTAAAAATCCTGAATGGATTCATCCTCCTTCATCTTCAGATTCTCAAATTTGGTGGTCAGCAGCTGCAATCTGGACATCTTCACTTTAGAGGTTCCTTCATGAGTTGTCTTCAAAATTTCCCAGGCCTCCTTAGCAACAGTACACTGTTTGATAAGTCTGAACATGTTCTGGTCCACACCATTAAAGATTGCATTCAAAGCTTTTGAATTTCCCAGAGACAAGTCATCTTCAGCTTTGGTCCACTCCTCTTCAGGCTTCAGAATCTCAGTCTTGTTACCATCTTTGTCTGTATACACAGGATGATCCCAGCCTTTAATCACAGCTTTCCAGGTCCTGCTGTCAATAGACTTTAGAAAGGCACACATCCTTGACTTCCAATACTCATAGTTTGTGCCATCTAGTAGGGGTGGTCTATTGACATATCCTCCTTCTCTATCCATGCTTGCCAGAAATTAGTCCTCTGGATCTCACCCAAATTACAGGCAGGGTGCCTGCTCTGATGCCAATTGAAATTCTGGCCAGGCAATACTTAAGAGATAAACGCAGGTTCTGAACCAACAGGTTCTGAACAACACACAGGACACAATAATTTGCAAAACAGAGCACAAGCACAAACACACACAGGCAGCAAATTAAAGTGCAGGAAAGTAAAAAGGCACAGAGGTTTGTTAACCCAGTTCGGAGTAAACACCTCCTACTCTGGGGGATACCAATCCAGGAAGGAATTCCACTATTGGAATTAATCCTTAAGACTTAGACACTGACTCCCAGCTCCTATCCTAAGCAATTAATCTCCACCTAGTCTTGAATTCTACCCAACACGTTGAGTATTAGAAAACCTCTAACTTCCTATTCAAGCAACTGCAACCCAGCTACTTGAACTACCCTTTGAACTTAACCCAGTTCTGAATACTAAAAACTCCCTGTTTTTGAATACACCTTCAAAGACAAAACTTCATTCGTACCTAGAGGCTTAGAATGAATTACAACTCAATGACAATCCTAAACCAACTCAAAACATATGAGTGGCGTACAAAAAATAAAGCAAAAGCTTAAAAACCACTAAGACTCTATTTCTCTGAATAATACTCTTCAATTCATGTCTTGAATAGCAGCAGCCCTCCTCCTTATATAGCCTTCAGTCTTGCAAAATAAAACTAATCTTCTGAATTGATTTGTTACTGAAATAAGATTGGTCCAATCAAGTAACAAATAAAACTGCATCAAATCTTTGAAAGATTTAAAACAGAAAATATGAATTTTCATAACTTTGAACCAAATCTTCAAAGATATCTTCTCCAATTAAACCAGCCTTCTAGAAGCACTTATACAAAGATAATTCCTTGCTAAATCTCCCAAGATACGCGCAAAAATTAATCTGAAAACCCAGCTTCTGATGTGGTCAACAAAAGTCAACGCTGGCTTCAGAACCTAAAATCAGCTGCTGAACTGCTACAGTGCATTCAGCTTCTGATGATATTTTCTGCTTCTGAATGGCTTCAATACACAAAACTTGCAGCTGAAGAAATGTTTCAAATATGGAGATGCTTCTATTCAATACTTTGGTTTTGCCAAAATATGCAGCCAACACCAAAAGACTCAACAATAACCAATATCAACCTCCACAACAAAACCGCAACCAATCCACTGATGAGACCCTCAATCTATTCATGCAGCAGTCAATGGCCAACCAGAAAAACACCGATGCGTCCATTAAAAACCTGGAGACGCAAGTTGGTCAATTGGCACAACAACTTTCACAAGCTACTCAACAAGGCGGAACCTTTACCGCCAACACACAAACCAACCCGAAGGATCATGCATCATCATCGAAATGACAATTAAGTCATTTTGATGAGGAAGCCCTTGCAACAAGAGACAACGAAAATTGCAAGGCAATAGCTACAAGGAGTGGGAAGGTAATTGGCCAAGGTATCGGGGACAATCTAGAAGTAGAAAGAAGGGTTGTTGAGGATGAGGTGAAGGAGAAGGATGAAGATGAAGGGCGTGAGGAAGAAATGGAGGATGTACATATAGAGGATGTAGAAGTAGAAAAAAATAATAAGGATGTAGTTGAAAATGAAAACATTGTATGGAAGAAGGATGTGGTGAAGGAGAAGAGCAAGAAGCAAGATATAGTGAAGAATGCACCAACACCGCACCTACCTTACCCAACTACACCAGCCAAAAAAGAGAAGGAGAGGCAGTTTGCTAGGTTCCTTGAAGTTTTCAAGAGATTACAAATCAACATACCATTCTCGGAAGCCTTAGAGCAAATGCCTACCTATGCCAAGTTCATGAAGGAAATCTTATCCAAGAAGAGAAGGTTCAATGAAGAAGAAACTATTTTGCTAGATGCAAATTGTAGTGAGATCATCCAAAACACATTGGCAAGAAAGAAGAGAGATCCGGGCAAAGTTACATTGCTCGTGTCCATTGGCAATGTGGATGTCGGCAAGGCACTTATTGATTTGGGTTCAAGCATCAACTTAATACCACTATCCGTTGTCAAAAGGATAGGTCATATAGTGGTAAAGAGAACCAACTTAACTTTGCAATTAGCCGACAAATCCTACACTCGTCCATTGGGAATTGCTGAAGACGTGTTGGTGAAAGTCGACAAGTTCTTGTTTCCCGTCGACTTTGTAGTGATGGATATTCCGGAGGATGATGACGTGCCACTACTTCTTGGAAGAACTTTCATGCAAACGGCACGGATGATGATTGATCTTGACGGAGGCTTAATGAAGGTCCGTGTGGACGATGAAGAAGTCAATTTCAACATCCATGAAGCCATGAGGTTCCCTAGTGATAAAGCTGCGTGTCTCAAGATGGATGCAACGGAAGAATTGATAGTTGATACGAGAAATCAGTTGCATGATTTGACGCATCTTGAGAGAGTTTTGACAAACGCACTAAGTATCCTAGGAGAAGAAGATGAGCTAGAGCTTGAAGAGTGTTTGAAGGAGCTCGATTCGTTGAAGGAAATTCCTCCTCACAAAGCCAAAATCGAGGAATTGACGAATGATGCTATAGTAGAAGAAGTGAAACCGGAGATGAAGATATTGCCCTCACATCTGAAGTATGTGTTTCTTGACAAAGAGGGTACCAAACCGGTGATCATTAGTAGCTCCCTATCAAACCATGAAGAAACAAGATTGGTCGAAGTTTTGAAGTCCAACAAAGAAGCAATAGGTTGGACACTATCCGACTTAAAAGGGATAAGTCCTTCCTATTGTATGCACAAGATCATGATGGAAGAGGATTATAAGCCGGTGGCACAACCTCAAAGACGGCTAAACCCAAACATGAAAGAAGTAGTCCGGAAAGAAGTAGTGAAGCTACTTGAAGCCGGCATGATATATCCGATCTCGGATAGCACATGGGTTAGTCCGGTTCAAGTTGTCCCTAAGAAGGGAGGTATGACGGTTATCACAAATGAGAAGAATGAGCTCATACCGACGAGAACCGTGACCGGTTGGAGGATGTGTATTGACTACCGGAGGTTGAACAAAGCAACGAGAAAAGATCATTTTCCTCTACCATTTATGGATCAAATGCTAGAGAGGCTGTCAGGACAAGCTTTCTACTGTTTCCTTGACGGGTATTCAGGCTACAATCAGATATCAGTAAATCCAGACGATCACGAGAAGACTGCATTTACATGTCCTTTTGGGGTATTCGCATATCGACGCATGCCGTTCGGTTTATGTAACGCTCCAGCAACATTTCAAAGATGCATGCAAGCTATATTTTCCGACTTGATAGAGAAAAGCATTGAAGTGTTCATGGACGACTTCTCAGTTTTCGGGTCATCGTATGATTTATGCTTGGAGAATCTGGATACAGTACTGAAAAGGTGCAAGGAAACCAACTTGGTGCTCAATTGGGAGAAGTGTCACTTCATGGTAACCGAGGGTATTGTCCTTGGTCACAAGATCTCCTCCAAGGGTATCGAAGTTGATAAAGCTAAGGTCGACGTGATAGGAAAACTTCCACCACCAGTCAATGTCAAAGGAATCCGAAGCTTCCTAGGCCATGCCGGGTTCTATCGGAGATTCATCAAAGACTTCTCAAAAATCGCAAAGCCATTGAGCAATCTGCTCAACAAAGATAAGTCTTTTGATTTTGATATTGACTGTTTAAATGCATTTAATAGTTTGAAGGATAGCTTAACATCCGCACCCATAATCACCGCACCAAACTGGATATACGATTTTGAACTTATGTGCGATGCTAGTGATTATGCGGTAGGCGCGGTGTTAGGTCAACGCAAAAACAAAATTTTTCATGCTATACACTACGCAAGTAAAGTATTAAATGACGCACAAGTCAATTATGCTACCACTGAAAAAGAATTACTTGCCATAGTGTTTGCATTAGAAAAATTTCGTTCATATCTCATAGGTTCGAAAATTGTTATCTGGACTGACCATGCAGCTATCAAGTACTTGATTACCAAACCCGACTCAAAACCGAGACTCATCCGTTGGATGTTGCTACTCCAAGAGTTTGATTTGGAGATTAAGGACAAGAAGGGGACTGAGAACCTAGTAGCTGATCACCTGTCCAGATTGGTGAACAAAGAGATAACGAAGAATGAAAGGGACATCCTTGAAGAGTTCCCGGATGAGCAGTTGCTTACGGTGCAAGAAAGACCATGGTTCGCGGACATGGCCAACTACAAAGCAACGGGGTTCATACCGGAGGATTACACTTGGCAAATGAAGAAGAGGTTGTTGAGAGACGCCACTCAATTCATTTGGGATGACCCATACTTATTCAAGATTGGAGTAGACCACTTAATCAGAAGATGTGTTGCTAGAGAAGAAGCCAAAGACATCATGTGGCATTGTCACAACTCGCCATATGGTGGTCACTACAGTGGAGAAAGAACTGGAGCTAAAGTTCTTCAAGCTGGCTTTTATTGGCCCTCGTTGTTCAAGGATTGTTATGAACATGTGAAAGAATGCGAGAGTTGCCAGAAGACCGGAGGGATTTCAAAGAGGAATGAAATGCCTCTACAAAGTATCCTTGAAGTCGAAGTCTTCGATTGTTGGGGTATTGACTTTGTAGGGCCATTTCCATCTTCTTTGAACAACAAGTATATTCTGGTGGCTGTTGATTACGTTTCAAAGTGGGTTGAAGCAATAGCATCTCAGAAAGCCGATAGCAAAACGGTGGTCAAGTTTCTGAAAAGAAACATCTTCTCCCGATTTGGAACTCCAAGAGTGCTAATAAGTGATGGAGGTTCTCACTTCTGCAATCAGCAGTTAGCAAAAGCACTTGAGCACTATGGAGTAAAGCACAAGGTAGCTTCACCATACCATCCACAGACGAACGGTCAAGCCGAGGTGTCCAACCGAGAAATCAAGCGGATACTTGAGAAGACCGTGTCATCTTCAAGGAAGGATTGGGCTATGAAACTGGACGAAGCGTTGTGGGCCTATAGGACCGCATACAAAGCTCCTACGGGTTTCACCCCATTCCAGTTGGTGTATGGGAAAGCGTGCCACTTGCCGGTCGAGTTGGAGCATAAAGCGTTTTGGGCGCTCAAGTTTTTGAACTTTGATCAAGAGCAAGCTGGGGAGAAGAGGAAACTTCAAATGCATGAGTTAGAGGAGATGCGTGACCAAGCCTATCAGTCAAGCAAGCTCTATAAGGAAAAGGTTAAACGGTATCATGACAAGAAGATCATGAAGAGGGAATTCAAGCCTGGTCAGATGGTCCTGCTGTTCAATGCAAGACTGCGATTATTTCCGGGTAAATTGAAGTCCAAGTGGTCCGGTCCGTTCATGATAAAAGAAGTTAAACCTTATGGAGCTGTGGAACTTGAGGATCCTATCACCAAGTCGACATGGACAGTGAATGGACAAAGACTGAAGCCATATTTCGGAGGTGAAGTTGTTCGGCACACGACAACAATTTCTCTCATCGATTCATATGCTTAAGTGAAACAGGCGTCGATCTAATGACGTTAAACAAGAGCTTGTTGGGAGACACCCCAATTTTGTAAGTATGTTGTGTTTTTAGTGTTAGTTTATTTCTGTACAAGTATTTATGCATGTTGGGATTGTGGTTAGAACTTCAAAATTTATTTTTCTGTTTTCTGTCATGGTCGCTACAGCGACCAACTCATCGCTGTAGCGATGGAATTTACACTTGTCGCTTGTAGCGACGCACTTGTCGCTGGTAGCGACAGTTTTTGCACTTGCGCTTGTAGCGCCACTGTTCGCTTGTAGTGATGGGCTTTTTGCCTGTCGCTGTAGCGACGCATCGCGCGCTTGTAGCGAGCGTATCAGAAAATAGTTTTATAATACCCAGGCTTGACCTGTCGCTTCAGCCACCCCCCAACCACTTTCATTTATTGTTATAGCCGTTCTAGCTTTATTTTCGCAACCCTTAACATTCTGTAAACATCCATTTCCATTTCTTCAATTTCTGCATCCTGTTCATTCTGTTTCTGCACAAATCTGCAAAATCACTAAGAGCCTGTGTTAATCTTGCTAAAACAACTCTTCAAGTAAGTATTTCGACCTTGTCTGTTCTTGTTTTTAAGCTTTTTACTGCTTTTTGGTGCTGCATGCTGATTTTAGAAATTTAGGGTTTTAGGGTTTTACGAAATTTGAACTTATACATGCCCTATTGTTTACCCAGGTTTAGATTTGAGTTAAACTGTTGTAAATGAACGAAAATCACTAGGAAAACTCTCTTTTAATCCTCTTGTTCATAGGATTTCCATTTTGGAAAAACCCTTTGTGAAAATTTCAAATAAATTAGGGTTTTTGAGGATTTAGGAAGTTTAGGTGATTGTTAGTCATTTATTTTAGCTTTAATGTTGATTTCGCATGCTATAAGTTAGTCAAAATCAAGAAAAACATGAAAATCTGAAAAGGGTCTTCCTCGCTACAGTACGCTTGTAGCGAGGGAAAGAGGCATTTTCTGGGTTTCGTCGCTACAGCGACCAAGCTGTCGCTTGTAGCGAGCGTACCCAGAATTTGTTTTATTTTTGTTTTAATTGATATTTGACTTGTATCCTACCTGACTTTTATCTGTTTTGATCAATTGTGTAGGAATGGCACCTAAAACTACTTCTAAACGTCAAAGGAACGTTGAAAGTTCCTCGTCACGACCACGAGCAAATGTGCCACAGCACGATGCAGCTCGTTTCCTCAGCTGGAGGAACCAGGAGAGATACGAGGAACTGAGGACGAGAAGAATCTGGTCCGAGAAGAGGTTTGAAATCTCTGAAGAGGGTGAATATGGACATATAGCAGCTGTGATTAAAGAGAGGAAGTGGGGAATTCTTAGTACGCCACCTCGGAGGATCAACTATGAGATCGTGCGCGAGTTCTATGCGAACGCGATCCCCTCCGATCCTTCAGATGAGTTTACCTTCACTACTTACGTGCGTGGGCGCACCGTCACATTCGACCGCATGTCCATCAACTCATATCTGGGCAAGCCGTTGGAGCTGGTTGATGATGAAGAAGATAATCCGCTTGCACCCACAGCACTGTGTGATTTTGGTGAGCGTCAGAAGAGTGGTGACTGGGACCACGACAGCATAGCACAGGACATCTTCCAAGCGGGGAAGAGTTATGACGTGAGTAGGGCTTCGGGTAAGCCTTTTCGAGCATTCCGTGAGCACATGACCACTGAGGCTCAGGTAATCCTTACCCTGATTCTTTATAACATCCGCCCTAAGTCTCACACCTCATCCACCACTTTAGATGTGACCCCCTTAGTCCATTACATCCTCACTCAGCGTCAAGTGGACGTAGCTAGGCTCATTGCTAATGAGATGAGGATTGTTGCTGAAAGTGGACTATTACCCCCGGCCAAACCTAAATGTCCTTTAACTTTTCCCGGGTTGATTATGGGTCTATGTAGGAGAGCTAGAGTTCATATGCCATCACAAGTTGATGAGGAGATTAAAAATCCTATTGATGATAGATACATCAATAGGTATTGCTCTGCACCTGCACCTGTTGCCCCACCATCACCACCTCATACCTCAGCCGGACCTTCATCCTCAGCAGGACCTTCTCATATGCCACCACCACCACCTGAGACTACTAGCCACCCTAGCCATCCGACCATTCCACCTTTGGACTTTTCCGGTTGGGATTATGCTACTGTGAGCTCTATGCTGTTGGCGCAGAATGCGTCAAATCATCGGGCACTTACTACGCTTCAGAGCCATTTGCACGACAGTGGCCAGAGCCCGTGGACACCTGCGTTCTTCTCCGAGCACATTGCTTGGCCTGGGGACAGGCCATTCTTTCCAGGAGGGGCAGAGGCAGCTGGTGCTGGTGATGATCAGGATGCTGGTGACGATGGTGATGATGACGCAGATGTCGATGCTGATCTGGGTGATGATTCTTCATTTGCTTCTATTGATCGCAGGGTAGCTGATTTGATAGACTCTGAGGACGACATGGCCACAGATTCAGATTGATGCAGAGCTGCAGATCTTGATTTGTTTTTCCTTTCATTTTATTTATTCTGCTTTGTACTTTAACATTTTGATTTATGCTTTGTACTTTGGGTATTTCTGTTGTACCTTGGATAATATTTTGTTTATGTTTATGTTATTTATATTTTGGGTATAACATGTTAGTATAGTTTCTATTTTATTTATGCTTTAGTGTTTATTTATGTTAAAATTTTTTTTTGAAAATCCCAACAAATTTTGGAAGAAAGATGAATGATTCAAAAGCAATGCTTGAACTGTGAATCATCTGAGTGATAATGATAAGAATGAGTGTTAAAGCGCGCAGCTAAGGTACTCGTTTTCTCGTTTTTCTAGGTATATTCTTTAATGTGAATAAGTTCTTTACACGCACAAGTTAATTTATTCAGTTTTTAAGCAAGCATGTGTTTAGTTTTGAACCAATTTAGAACTAGCCAAAAATGTGAGGAATCCTCAACCAATGTATATATATGCAGGAGACCAATACCATGTTTAACTCAGTTAGATTATGTTAAATCTGTTGTTGTTTTAATTTGTATAAGAGCATTGAAATGATCAAGGCAATTTTTTGAAATTGAGTGAAATACTTGACCAAATGAACCTACCCTGTGAGATGTGTGAGTATCTGTTAACCCAGCTGAGCCTAATGGAATCAGAATTGTTAACTGTGGACTGTCAATTTAATAAGCTCATCTGCTTATTTAAATTGCCGGAGTTTGTAAAAAAATTCAGTCACAGTTAACTCTCTATTGAATTCTGATAA
The DNA here is from genome assembly GCA_018208015.1 of Medicago ruthenica. Taxonomy (NCBI): domain Eukaryota; kingdom Viridiplantae; phylum Streptophyta; class Magnoliopsida; order Fabales; family Fabaceae; genus Medicago; species Medicago ruthenica. Next base: position 100,000,262 of record CM031373.1, on the reverse strand, counting down.
TTGTTTTCTTTTGAACCCTTATCCGTCGTTTTTATTGACCTTTGCCATAATAACAAAGGAACATTCGATTAGGGTATCATTGGAATAAGTTGGGGAGAATGGAAGGTTTTATTTAAGTCAATGTATGGTGAATGATGTTAATTGATCTTGACAAAAAAAAAAAAAAAGAAATGAAAAAAGAAAGAAAAGCAAACCAAGAAAAAGAAAAGAGAAAAATGAAAAGGTTTGCAAGATTTCAAAGAAAAAGAAAAGTTGTCAAGAATCAATCAAGAATAGAAAAGAATGAAATTCACCAAGTGTTGTATTGGAGAAAGAAGGATGTGTAATTAGTTTGAATGTTTCCTTTTGCTTGGCCATTTGAATTCAAATATCCCACATATGACAATTCTTTTGTAGCCTAGCCCAATTACAACCCTTAAAGTCCTTTTGATCAATGCCTTTTATGCTTGTGGAAATGATAATTAGATAGACACATAATTTGATTGTATGTTATCATGTTTATTGGATGAGTGTTCATAACCCTCACAAATGATTTCAATTGTTCATATACTTTATATAGAAGTGTGTTAGGTTTGGTTCAAATTTAAACATGTTGCTTGTTTAGGATTGTATGATTTAATTCCTTGTGTTTAGAACTAGTTCACATTTGTAGAATGTATCTTGTTTAATGAGAAACTGGACTTAAGCTTGCGCAATCACATTTGAATCACTCTTTGGATGTTTAATTCTTCACACTTTTGAATCCTTTGCTAAATTGCTCAATACTGTGGTTTTCAAAGCTATGAAAAATTTCCTTTTGTTCTTTGGTTTGAGGACAAACCAAAATGTAAGTTGGGGAGAGTTTGATAAGTGCTTAAATGTTGTTATATTTTGGTACAAATTTAGGCACTTATGGTTACTTGTTGTACAAGTTATCTTAGGATTAGGGCATAAATGTGTTAAAAATGCAATGAATGTGATCCTAAGCCTTACCCCATGTGTTTATGCAGGAAATACATGCTTGAACCTGATTGATGCAAAAGATTGAAGGTTTTCTTGATGCCATCGCTACAAGCGCAAGACTCATCGCTAGTAGCGAGGATAGGCAGGGATTTCCAGGAAGCCATCGCTTGAAGCGCAGCATCCATCGCTAGTAGCGAGCCTAGGCAGGGAATTTCAAAGGTTGGTCGCTGGTAGCGACAGACCTGGTCGCTATAGCGACCAAAGGGGCGGTTTAATGCTGATGGTGACGTGGAGCTCTATGATTGGCCAACTGAAGTCCTCGCTACAAGCGACAGGCTGGTCGCTTGTAGCGAGCGTGTATTATCTCAGCATATAAATAGATTTTTAAGCTCATTTCTTGATATATAGCTTTTTATCAGAATATTTATTTTTCCAGAGCTTAGAAAACTTATAATCTTAGAGAGAGAATAGGCTTAGAAGGAGGAAAACTTCATATAGCAACTAGTTTTGGATTGAAGAAGATCTTAAGAAGCTTTGAGACATCAAGCTCTCAACTATCTTCATCTTTCTTTCCTATTTTGCAAGAGTTGTCATGAAAATGATCAACCAATCTCCTTTGTTGGGATTGATAGGTAATCAATCACTCATGTTGTAAACTTTTGATTATTCAATATATGATTCTAGCAATTTTTATATACCATTGAATTTCTTCTTGCTTTTCAATCTTATGTTTGATTTAAATGTTGTTGAAAAAGGCTTTTGAATCTAGGTTTAGAATGATTTTCTATCAAGATAAGAAATTCTAGAAATGGGATTTGGTTTTGATAATTACATTATAGTATTGGATCATAATGCTTTTGGATCGTTTAATAGATTGAGAAATCATCGATTAAACGATGCAATCGATCTCACGATGTCATTTGGGAAATCAATGATGTTGATGAGCAATACGTAATAATGCAATATATAAGAAAACGCTAGAATTCGTATTTGTAATCAATCGGATATAACCAATGTTTGATTGATGAAAGTCAATCCTAAACACCTTCTATGTCCTATTACTCTACCATTTAGTTATTATGTTTTAAAAGTATGAGTAGTGTAGTAAAACAAACAAGTAAACCCTAACTTAAGACGATAATCGAAGTTGAACGGAATATGACATCACATTAATCCCTGTGGAACGATATAAAAACTAATACTTACTTTTGTAAATCCAACAACACTCACATTTATTTTTTATGCTTTCTGTCGAGGACGATAATGTAATTTTGACCGTATCCGAGGAAAAGGACCCTCACTTGATCCAACGTCATTTTGAGGGATCCGTCGCGCTTTAGACATCTCAGCATACCTAGTCTCTGGACCTTAGGACTTAATCAAAAATTTTCACAAAAAAAGTCAAAAAGTCAAAAATCCAAAAAACATTTTATAATCAAAATTTCAAAAAAAATTAATCTTTGTCATTTCTTTCTTAATCAAACTTCAATCAATCTTTAATCAATGAAACTTGTTTTCTTCAAATTAAAATCAATCAAACTCACTTCGTTTTTATTCTTCTATGCCTTTCGGCCTCCTATCCCTCTTAAACCTTTTTTTTCAAACTTTAAAATCAACCAAAACTAATCACTCGGCTTTTTATCCCGAACTACGTGATTTTGATCCCACTCGGGTACGTAGGCAAAAGACTTTGTCTTTCCAAATCAACAAAATAACAAAAACATTTTCCTTTCTTTTATTCTCATCATTTTAGTTCTTTTACACTTAAGCATTTATTTACAAACAAATAATCAATTTAGCATAAAGATAAATAAAAACAAGAGGTTCCTATAGAGTACTATAGACGTTTAGGGTGCTAATACCTTCCCTTTGCGTAACCAACCCCCGGACCTTTGATCTCTAAAAATAGGGTTTTCGAACTTTCTCCCTTTTCCTCGGAAAAATAAAAGATCGGTGGTGGACTTAAAATTGCGAGTCAACGCTAACTAATAGCTTGATATCCAAAAATCACCGCGACATGTTTCTACTCATTTTCAAAAAAAAAATGCCTTGATCATATCAGTGCTTTCATGCAATTTAAAACAACATTCAGATTTAACATAAAAAAATCGAGTTAAACAAAAAATGCCGGTCTCCTGCATATATACAATGATTTTGAGGATTCCTCACATTTTGGCTAGTTCTAAATGATTCTCAGAATAAACATATTAACAACGCAAACTGTATGATATAACTTTTTACTAAATACATATTCTCGTTCCAAGTTTAATCATAGAAAAACAGGAAACATGTACTTTAGCTTTGCGCAAATCAATCAAATCTTATCATCACCATACATCTGTGGCTGAACCATTCAGCTTTGAATCAATCCATATGATGTGATTGGATGCCGATCAAGGTCGGGCTTTGATTGTGAATTGTGAGTGGGAATGCTAATGAAAATTGGGCTTTGGATGGAAATTGTATTTGTATGTGCCAATGAAAATTGGGCTTTTGTTATGATCGGGTGCCAAGCATGGTTCGGCTTTGTGAATTGCTTTTGGGAGTGCCAATGACAATTGGGCTTTTTGTAGGAGATTGAGGAATGTCAATGACGACTGAGCTTTTTGTGAATTGTGAGGGAGTGCCAAGCATGGTTGGGCTTTTTGAATGATTGTGTACCGAGCATGGTCGGGCTTTGTGGATGAAAATTATGCTTCACGTTTATCCACACATCTGAATAAGACCAGGTCATAATTTCATCTTGTAGAGTGTGCCCCCGCAGAGGAAAACTGTGATGCCAATCTCTTGAGGGTTCTGTTGGTGAGGTTGTTTTGGGACGACGAGCCACTTTCCTTGACCGGATGACGCGTAGTGTTGCGAATGAAATGCGAACACTGATGACTCAATTCAGATTGTAAGAAATGCCGATAAGAAGGGGAATGAGTTTTGGACTCGAAAACAAATGTATGCATGTTGTGCATGATGTTAATGCATGTATGCGATGTATATGAAAAAAATGCCCCTCTTTTTTTTTGTTTATGCAAAAAAAAAAAAATCATGAATGCAAATGTTTATGGTATGCAGGGGTGTGATATAGGAATGTTCAAAACTTCCCCCCATCCTCACATGTAGGCTCTAGAGATGAGATTTTCTAAAAGGTCCCTAGAGTCACGGATCCCACCGGGAAGATAAGGTCGTCAATCGCAAATTACTCGCGAGACTTCAATAAACTCCAAGTGAAATCTCCTCTAGGTGGGGTTTTCGCATCTTCCTCACGGACATACGTCAACGCGGGCCTCCGCTACACAACCACCATCCTATCTTAATTTCTCTCAAAGCTCGGGTAGAGAGCCTCACACGTCCGGCATTAACCCGAACAATGTGGTGTAACATCGCTCATGTGACAACCCCACAGTTGATATATATAAATATAAAGCAATATGAAATATATAAATATAGAGGTAATGAGAAAAAGAAGATGAAGACAATAAAGCAAAAGCATGTAAGCGAAAAATTTGGAAACACTTAGCCTAAAAGCTAATTAGGATAAGCTTGACTCGCCATACATAAAAACAAAGTTGTGCATACGTCCCCAGTGAAGTCGCCATTTTTGTCGCGTTGAATTTCGGATATCAAGCTATTGAGAAGCGTTGAATCACTAATTTTAAATCACGACTGAACTTTTAATTTTTCAGGGAAAAAAGGAAAAAAGTTCGAAATTACCTTAATGTTAAAGATTTTTGGTTCGGGAGTCGATTATGCAAGGGGAAGGTATTAGCACCCCTCACATCCGTTGTACTCAACGGAAACCTCTTAGTTGACTTAGGCTTAGAATGTTTTTAACGTTTTGCTTGCGTGCTTGAATATGAAAAAAGGGAAAAAAGAAAAAATATATAAAGGGGAAAAAGAAAGTTTTTTATTAATGGGCTTGACAAGATGTGAATCCTGCTCCTACGTATCTCCCGGTGCGATGGAGAATTCAAAGCTTACGTAGTTCTTTGGTAGAAAAAGTTTGTTTGTTGGTTGATTTTAATTATGAAAAAGATTTGATCGCGCCCGAGCGAAAAGGTTTTGCTTTAAAAATGCAAAAACATGGACTACTATCGTTATTTGGATAGCTTCATAAAGACCGATAAAAAGCTTTTTACCTACTACCGTTATGAGAGTAGCTTAAAAAAGGTAAAAACGATTTGATAAAAAAGAGACGGACTCGCACTCGGCGATGATATCCGTTTGAAAACGCGCTCGGGCGTGAAAAAAGGTTTAAATGAAAAAAGGACGGACTCGCACTAAGGCGATGATGTCCGTTTGAAAACGCGCAAAGGCGTGAAAAGTTTGAATTGACCACGAGGGCCAAGAAAAGTTTAAAATGGTCACGGGGGACCAAAGGAGGGTTAAAGCGCATTGGACGCGTTAAAAATAGAATGACGATTGCCCGAACAACGAGACATACGTCAAGCATTCGTGCAACCGGGGAATGGAGAGACATACGTCAAACCATTCCTTTTTTCATTCAAGTTTTTGTTTTGTTGAAACTCAAAGAAATCTCAAAGGAAACAAAACACTTGGTTAAAAAACTTAGAGAAAAGTTGTTGAAAATCATGAACAAATTTGTTGTTCAAGTTTTGTTGAAAATAATGAACATAGCTTGTTGCTTAAGCTATTGGAACTCAAGAACAAGTGCTATTCAAGTTTGCAAAAACGACAAATTCATGAAAAGATGCATAAGTTTGGAAAATGCACAAGTTCGGCTCAAATTTGAGTTTGGTTTTGAAAAATGAGCAAGTTCGGCTCAAGTTCACGTTTGATTGAAAATCATGAACAAGGTTATTGTTCAAGATTGGTTTTGAAAATAATGAACTTAGCTTATTGCTCGAGCTTGATTTTGAAATTTTATGAATGTAACTTGTTTCACAAGTTATCCAAAAATTAATGCTCAAACTTGTGAGATTTCCAATATCATGCAAAGCTCTTGTTATGGTTTGAACAAAATGAGTTTCAATCCTCTTAGGTTCCGAGTTTTTAAGTGAGAACCTCAAAAAATTAGCTTTTGGAAGCTTGAACTCAGGTTCTGAGTTCTGTAACCTTTGCAGAGCAACCTGAACTTGGCTCTGCGAACCTAAGTTCTGTCATGGTCGCAGAGCGACCATGACTTTGCTCTGCGAACTCTACGAAAAATTGAACTCATAAGCTGCTTCTGAACTTCTGTTCAGAAGCTGCTTCTGAGCCAGCTTCAGAACACTAAGGGGATTAAAAAGCTTTGAAAATTTGGAAGAAAAGGAGTACAACAACTCAGTTTTAGTATTTTGCAAATTGAGATTTCTTTTGAAGTTTCAAAAGGGGTTTTTTGAACAAAATGAAATTAAAAAAATATCAATGATGCAAGCAGCAATTCAAAATGAAAGATAAAGACTTTAGAACACTTACAGAACTCCTAGCAATGCTTGTGTGGCAAGAGAATGGAGAAGGACTTGAAGGATTGTGATTTTGCAAAGGTTGGAATGTTGGAGGTTTATGGATGATAATAACACTAGTGTTTGGCTACTATCTCTCACTCTTTGTATAATGTTTTGAATGTTTGAATGTTGTGTATGAACTGTTTTTCTACTCTCAAAATGCTGTAATTCCAACTCTCTTGAACCCTTGTGCATTGCATTCCTTTTATAGGCCAAAATGAAATCTATTGCAATGATGAAAAAATCTCTAGAACCAAGCTGTTTTGTGTGCTATGGCCAGGCTATCTTGCTTTGCATTTAATGCAAAAGTGAAGAGGGGACATTGCCTTGCAACCTTGGTCAAGACTTTGGCCAAAATCAGCCATTAATGAAGCTGATTTGGATAGCAATGATGATGAAAAATCTGAAAAATAGGGCAGCTTGCAATTGGGCTGTTCTTGGGATCAATCCTTGCAATCCTGAAGAGTCAAGCAAGAAAAACGTGCACTGTAATGTGTAGAGGTTGGAGGAAACAAAAGGAGCATGTGGGCTGGTGTGAGAAGGAAGAAAAGGCAGCTGAAAACAGGGCAGCAAAACAGCTTTTGGGCAAGTGAAGTGCAGCTGTGTTTGACTGGTTTTGGTGGAGAAAGAAGGAAGGAAAATAAGCAAGCTGCTGGCTGGCAAGCTCAGGGTCAGTAGCAGGTCAATTGGGGAGGGATGAGAGCTGCCCAAGGGCAGCCAACTTGCTTGGCTTGGAAGAAAAACCTTCTCATCTTGGCTTTAATGGCACATGCTTCAATTCTTTGTTTGTTGGATCAAATCAGCCACAATTGATAACAATAATGATGATAATAACAATGGATGATGATAATAATAACTATAATGAAAACAAAAGAGATAAATCAAAGAAATCAAAAATCTGCAAAAAAATCGCAGAGTTCGCAGAGCGATGAGTACTTTGCTCTGCGAACTCCCCTTTTCTTTTTTTGTGTTTTCTTTAAAACAAAACAAATAAAAACCAATAATGATAATAGTAATGGTAATAATGAAAGTGATAATGGAAACAAAAATAGTAATGATAATAGTAATAAAGATGATAATAATAATAAATGATGAAAAAGATAATAATATTAGTAATTAAAAATAATGATAATAATAATAAATAATACTCCCTCCGTTCCTTTTTAATTGTCACTTTTGAAGAAATTTTTTGTTCCTTTTTAACTGTCACTTTCAAAGTTCAATGCAACTTTAAATATTGATTTACCAATATTATCCTTAGTTATTTATTACGGAGAGAGAAATAGATGAGATGATATATTAAATGAATAAGGTTATTATAGTAAAAATATAAATTATTGTATCAAAAGTAGTGACATTTATAGTTTGTCTTGGTTTGTGTAAAATGTCAAAACGTGACAATTAAAAAGGAACGGAGGTAGTAATAAAACATTGATAAAAAAAGATAATAATAATATTATTAATGAAAAAGGCAATAGCAATAGTATTAATAAGGATAATGATAGTATTAATAAAGATGATAGTAATGCTAAATGGTGATAAATAAAAATCCAACAACAAAGATGAAATAATAAAAGGTAATAAAAGGTAAAAATTAAGAAATGAAAATCATAATGAAATGATGAATAATAAAAACAAAGAAAAATATGAGTCAAAAAATGGGGTATGACACCGCAAAACACCCTTCATTGGTGAAACACGTAAAAATACATGCTCCCCCACTGTGAACTCTAAAGGACGACGCCTCTTGTCAGCATAAGATTTTTGCCTACTCTGTGCAGTTACTAAGCGATCTCGAATCAACTTAACCTTATCAATGGCATCTTGAATCAACTCGGGACCCACTAACTTAGCTTCTCCCACTTCAAACCACCCTACAGGAGACCTACATCGCCTACCATACAATGCCTCAAAAGGTGCCATTTGAATACTTGATTGGTAACTGTTATTGTATGCGAATTCCATCATAGGCAAATATCGATCCCAATTTCCTCCAAGATCAAGAACACAAGCATGAAGCATATCCTCTAGAATTTGTATAGTTCTCTCAGATTGACCATCAGTTTGAGGATGAAAAGTTGTACTAAGATTTAAACGAGTTCCCAATGCAGCTTGAAAAGACTTCCAAAACTGAGTAGTAAATTGAGCCCCACGGTCAGAGATAATAGAAATTGGTACACCATGTAGAGAGACAATCTCCTCTAAATAAATATTAGCATACTGAGAAGCAGTATAGGTAGTCTTCACAGGTAAGAAATGTGCAGACTTGGTCAAACGGTCTGTAATCACCCATACAGAGTCATAACCCTTTTGAGTTCGTGGTAAACCCATAACAAAATCCATGGCAATGCCTTCCCACTTCCATTCAGGTATTTCAATAGGTTGAAGTAAACCTGCAGGCTTCTGGTGTTCAGCCTTCACTTGCTGGCACACTAAATATTTAGAGACAAAATCAGCTACATCTCTCTTCATTCCTTCCCACCAATAAAATTCTCGTAAATCTTGATACATCTTATTAGAACCTGGATGAATAGTATAAGAAGAATTATGAGCCTCCTCTAAGATTTTTCTCCTTAAATCACCAACATTTGGAACACAAATTCGAGACTTCAACCACAAAACACCATCAGAATCAACTGAGAAGTTTGAAACTTTACCATTTCGCACATTATCCACTGTTTTCATCAAATCTGAATCTCGACTTTGAGCATGTTTGATGTCATCAATTAAGGTAAAACGAATTTTCATGTGGGCTAACAATGTCCTTGAATGATCAATCTCAAATTGAATTCCACTTTCAACAATTTCTTGAAACTCTTTAAATATAGGCCTCTTAATTGTTGTTAAGTGAGCAAGACTACCCATGGACTTCCTACTTAAAGCATCTGCAACAACATTAGCCTTACCAGGGTGATATAAGATCGTGCAGTCATAATCTTTCAAGAGCTCCATCCATATTCTCTGTCTTAAATTCAAGTCTCGCTGCTCAAAAATATACTTAAGACTCTTGTGATCAGTGTAAATCTCACAAGTCTCTCCATATAGGTAATGCCTCCAAATTTTAAGAGCGAAAACCACTGCTGCCATCTCTAAATCATGTGTGGGATAGTTCTGTTCATGCCTCTTAAGTTGTCTAGATGCATAGGCGATAACTTTACCATACTGCATAAGAACACAACCAAGACCAACTCTAGAAGCATCACAATAAACAACATAACCTCCACCACTCGTTGGTATGCCAAAATAGGTGCTGAAATCAAACATTCCTTTAACTTTTGAAAGCTTTCTTCACATGCATCAGTCCATCTAAACTAAACTTTCTTTTGGGTCAATCTGGTTAATGGGAACGCAAGTTTGGAAAAATCCTTCACAAAACGACGATAATAGCCGGCTAAACCAAGAAAACTTCGAACCTCCTTCACTGAGGTGGGTCTCGGCCAATTCTGCACTGCGTCAACCTTACTTGGGTCAACACTTATTCCATTCTTTGACACAATATGTCCTAGAAACGCCACGCTCTCCAGCCAAAATTCGCATTTAGAGAATTTGGCGTACAATTGCTTCTCCCTTAAAGTTTGCAAAACCAACCTCAGATGTTGCTCGTGCTCCTCTGTACTCTTGGAATAAATAAGGATGTCATCAATAAAAACAATCACGAACCGATCCAAGAATGGTTTAAAAACACGATTCATCAAATCCATAAAAGCTGCTGGAGCATTAGTAAGCCCAAAAGACATGACAAGAAATTCATAATGTCCGTAACGAGTGCGAAAAGCTGTCTTTGATATATCCTCACTCTTAATCTTCAATTGGTGATACCCAGACCGTAAGTCAATCTTAGAAAAACATTGGGCTCCTTGAAGTTGACCAAACAACTCATCAATCCGGGGTAAAGGATATTTGTTCTTTATTGTCACCTTGTTCAATTGTCTATAATCTACACATAATCGCATGGATCCATCTTTCTTCTTTACAAATAATACTGGTGCACCCCATGGAGAAGTACTAGCACGAATAAAACCCTTGTCAAGAAGATCTTGCAGCTGCTCCCTTAACTCCTTCAGTTCTGCTGGGGCCATTCGGTAAGGAGGTATTGATATGGGCTGAGTGCCAGGAATTAAGTCTATAGAGAACTCAATTTCCCTACCGGGTGGTAATCCAGGAAGTTCTTCTGGGAAAACATCTGGAAACTCACACACTATGGGAACATTTTCTAATTTTTCTTCACCCGCTTGGATATTCCTAACCAATGTTAAGTACCCTTGACAACCTCTTCTTAGCAGTTTGTTAGCTCTCAATGCTGAGATTAAATTGTTTGGTACCCAATTGCGTTCTCCTTGAAATGAGAAGGTTGCGCCCCCATTTGTTTCAAAGTTCACTACTTTATTGTAACAGTCTAAGGTGGCATGATGAAAAGACAACCAATCCATACCCAGAATCACATCAAAATCTACCATATCAATAACTACTACATCCGCAGGTAACACTTTACCCCCAATAGATACATCACAAGAACAATATACAGACTTTGCTAGCAAATTATCACCAACCGGTGTAGTCACAACTAAGGTCTCATTGAGAAAAGACGAACTTTTACCAAGTCGAGGAGCAAAGCATGATGATACAAAAGAATGTGTAGCGCCAGGGTCAAACAAAACATGTGCATCTTGGGAACAAATAGAAAGTGTACCTGTAACCACTGCATTAGATGCCTGAGCATCTTGACGGGTCAAAGTAAAAACTCGAGCCTGACCTCTTCCTGCTTGTGACTGACCTCTACCCCCAGGTCCTCTACCTCCATGTTGAGATGCTCCTGAACCTCGAACAAAATAATTTCTGACTTGTCTCCCAGGTGCAGAAGGAGCTTGAGAAGATGCTAAAGTTGCAGGTGCTGATGCATGACTAGATGATGGTTGTGTTGTAGGTACAGGACAATCCTTCTTAATGTGACCTCTTTGACCACATTGAAAGCACTCTCTATCATCATAAGAACAAGTTCCAGAATGGAATCTACCACAAACAGAACATGCTGAAGTTGTACCACTAGAATGCCTCTGAGGAAAAGTAGATTTCGTTGATCCCCCTTGACCCGACCTATGACTTTGCACTGTACCAGATGATTGTCCGCTAAAACTACCCTTCTGTGATACTGATCTTTGTTCCCCTGATGACCAAACATAGATCCACCGCCACGATTAGAATAATTACTATAAGATCCTTCCACTCGTTGTTTCTTGCGAGAATCTTGTCTACTACCTCCCTTATCCTTCTGTCGCTGCTCAATCTGAAGTGCCAAACTCAAAACATCCGCAAAAGTATGACAATTAGTACCGACTACTGATCTAAATATGTATTCCCTTAACCCTCTGATGAACCTCTTGATACGCATCTCTTCTGTGATTTGGTAGGGAGCATACCTAGAAAGCTGTGTAAAACGGGCACTATACTCTGAAACCGACATCCCCTCAGTTTGTTCCAATCGCTTAAACTCATGGGCTAATTGATCTCTCACACTTTCTGGAAGAGAACGAGCCATAAACAATTCAGAGAATTCTTTCCATGTCAAGGGAGGTAATTCCATTTGTCTTCCACGTGTCACTGTATCAAACCAATCATATGCCACACCTTCCAACTGATGAGATGTCAATTCCACTGCCCTTACCTCTGAACATCCCAATGCTCTCCATAACCTCTCTAGTCCGTCAATGAATCGTTGTGGATCTTCACTCGCACTAGACCCAGAAAAAGTAGGTGGTTTAAGTTTCATAAATTCTGCTAAAGTAACCTCGATCCCCCTAGTTGGAGCTGCCACCACCTGATCAGCCTGCCTAACTTCTTGCTGACCTTCAAAATTTTCATGTGTTTGATTTCCTTGTTGTTGCTGCCCAGCAACAATACCAACAAGCTGTTGCACAACCTATTGTAAACCATGTAGGTCAACATTCTCCATAGCTGGATTTCCACGTCTTCTTCTAGGAACCTCAACATTGAATAACTCTTCAACAAAGGCATGTCTGCCTGCATTAACTCCACGTCCTCTAACGTTAACCTCACGTCGACCTCGAACACGACCTCGACCTCTTTGACGAGGGCCTTGAGGTAGTGCAATTGACTCATCAGAAGCTTCCCTTCTAGCACGGCTCCTAGTCCTGGGTGGCATCCTCACCTACTAAAATACATTAATTAGAAACAGAACCAGATGACAAGGAAAGTGACACCGATCAAAGACCACATGAATCAAGGACACAAGTTCAGACAAAAAAAATAAGACCATCATAGAGTTCTAATAGCTATTTGCAAGTAAATGGTGCCGCGGTTCACAATTTACTAGCAAAAATCTATTATTACTCTATGTCTGCAGCTATTTGGACCTAAAACCGGGCTCTGATACCAACTTTGTCACGACCCAAAAAAATAATCGTGACCGGCGCACGGACTTATGAATCAAGTCTGGCAAGCCTAACAATCCGAGTTGACAAATGATATTTTAGTGATCTTGAAATAACTAATTTTACTTCAAAATAATATTTACAGAAATTTGGACAGAGTATCATCTGTTTTTCTAATGTTCCCAGGATCTGAATCCTGTCCATAAACCTGTTTTCCATCATCCAGAACTCAAAATGACATTTTTTACATATTTGTACAAATCAAAATGAGACATTTCTAGACTCATATAGATGCAGATACACTGACTGAAATATGTACATAAGCAAAAGAACCATCCATCAAGGAGGCCTACCAAAAAATGACAATGCTGAACTTCGCATCTACTTGCAGCTTTCTACTCAGCTGCTCGGGAATCTGAAAAAAATAGAAAATGAAAGAGTAAGTCACAAGGACTTAGTGAGGAGACAACAACCACCACCAACTAGAAGGGAAACACACATGGGCACGAGTAATTAAGTTTCTCAAATATAATGCCAATTTGCAGATCTAGTAACCGTATAAAATTATATTAACCCGCAGTCGTTTATACGCTTGAAAATTCACACATTGGTAAATTTTTTCCAATCCGGTAAGAATTATTCAAAGAAAATCAACTATCGTAAAGAGCTGAAAATACGATTATAAGCCTCTAAAAATACATTGATGAAATTCATAATAAAAGCCTTTTTAAAAAGAATATAGAAAACTCCATTTAGTGAAAATAATCAAAATTTGGTGAATCGAGAACTAGCTCCATCTCATTGATAGCTCTTTCCTACTAAGAGTGGCCTTTCTCTTAGGGTAGCTTCATTTAACGGATAGCTCTTTTCTCTCGACTCAAAACAAAACGTAAAACATTTTCAATTAGGGAGTTTACATCTCATTAATAGCCCTCTCCTCCTAATGGCGGCCTATCCATAGGGGCGGCTCCATCTAACGGAGTAACTCTACCTAACCGAAATCAATACTAGGTGCACCTAGGTAATCACAATTATAATTGTATTTCTCAAAACACTTTGCTTTAAAACCATGATTCGTAAAATATCAAACTTTTGTTAACTGTACACATTCAAATCCCAATTTATAATTCTTTATACGTCGTAGATAAAATCCAAATAAGTGATCATATTAAAATCGGTGACCTTAAACATGTATCAAAGACGAGAAAAATATTCGAAAGGTGTGTTCCCCATTTTGGTAAATACTTTGACATATAAAATCATAAAAATATCAATAATAACGATAATGAAAATAAGTGATAATGATCGTCATCAACTCACAGTTATGACGAGTCAACTAAGTTTGCTCTCCAATCACTCCTGGAGAAGCATGGGAAGCATCCGGCATCATATCTGAGCATCAATAAAATTTCTCATGAATTAGAAACTCATTCCACTACTTCTATAACTATAGTTAACCATAATATCCTCATATTATCTACTCTAGTCTCAAAAATAAATTTTTAACAACTAATCATGCCCAAATATGCACTAATTGAGTTGGAATTAGATAAATATACCTCCAAGAAGTCCCAAATGAGCAACTTTCACAATATGAGTATTATTATTCTTCTCCAATACACAAACCCTAACCCCAAAATTCTTCCAAATCTCACTTGTACTAACAAAGGGCTTTCCTTGGATGTATAATTTTTCTTATGGGTGTTTGGTTTGTGAATTAAATTGCTTGATTTGGGAAGGAAGGAAAAAAAAATGAAGAAAGGGAGAGTAGAGCAGAGAGTACGGGAGTGAGAGGGAAAAGAAAAGGGGAAAGTGTGTGTGATATGGTTATACATTTATAAATATTATTATTTCTTACTACTATTTACTTATTTTATTTTTTTTCTTTTCTAACTTAAATGAAACGGTGTGTTTCATTATTTTTGTCCAGGATAACTCTCAGTCATGTTGGTCTTTAGTGGTTTGACATTTTTCAGTTTTTAGAATCTAAACTTGGTTTGGATTCTAAAATCCAAATAAAGGATATTTTTGTAAAAATTATAGGGCACCGGAGAATGGCAGTGAGAAAATTAAAAGCTGAATGAGATATACCTTACTGTTTACTAGCCCACTCGCTGTATTTATTCAGTTGCAATAAAAAACTAACTACTTACAACTTGAATCACTATCAAAATACATGTCCACTTGATTTATATTGTCTAAGTACGTCTCAACAAATCGAATCAACCACTTGATTTAGATTGTAGGCGATCAGCGTCAATTTCACCTTTCGATCTTTTAACAAAATGAAATTGTTTCTCAATATGTTCCCTCATTTCATCTGCTACATTTATAGTTGATTTGTTATCAACCATGAGCTGCATTTGATCTTTACTCTTAATGTGTATCTCATCTAAAAGTGTTTTAACTTTGAAGCCATGATGCTTGACAACATGACACTGTAGCCTTTCCTAGGTAGGATGAAAACATATCCTGTTATGATTCTTTTAGCAGATTGGTCTCCACACCAATGAGAATCTTAACGCCCTTTCACTTTTGCATGATTTCAATTCCTTGGAAACAATAAACCATAGTCAAGTGGTCCATTTATTTACCTCGTAATCTTCTTTGCTTTGATATTCAATTTGACCCCAAAAGTAATATTTGTCTTGATGTTGTATAGGTATCCTAGTGAGCCGACAATTTATTTTAAAAGATTTCTCATCATAATTTCTTTCAAGCATCAAGTTGGTCTCTATGTATGTTGGAGCTAGGTTATAGTCATGCATATCAAACCTCTTCAATATGAGGTTAGTTGGTATTCTGGTGTTGATTTAGTTTTGCTCTTGTTTTACTGTGGGAGGGTTCCTTTTGTTTTGAGTATTTCTTGTACACATTATTCATATCTGTTTGTGGTTTTGTATCTATTTGTACTCTTTTGGGAAATTTCTCCTTATTTATTTATTTATTTATTTATATATATGGGTGATGTTAATTACATCTTAAGACACATGTTAAGGATTTCACAAATAGTAAATATTTATTGAGAAAAATGAATTTTCAAAATATTGAGAAATAAATCCGCACAATTTCCAATACATAATTTATATTTTCTTTCTTCATGAAGTATGTTGCTAGACTCAAACTTAACAATTTCTCTCTTATTATTGTTTGTCACTGGTTGATCATCTGTATGCATACACCCATTAACAAATTTATAATTTTGAATGCCTTCACATAGCCTCTATGTTCCACATTGCATTTGCTAAATCATGTAGTAACAGAAAACTGTCGATCCCTTCATTCCAAGAAGATTGAGGGGTATGTTCACAACACCAAGAGTGGAGTGATAACAGAAGCTGTCTCTGTACATAGAGCCCATCCCATCCCAAAATTAAATTTTGGTTTCCCCAAAAGTAGCTTCGCTGATTTTTTTTTTCTCTTATCGAAAGAAAGAGACAGAGAAAAAGAGCATTGAGACTTGAATGAATGATTTAGCGTTTTTGAGGCGAGAACCAGAGCAAGAAAATGGTCAAGGTTCATTTAGGGTTTGCGAGACAATTTTAGCATAACTGTGGTTGTGCGTCAACCTGGGCTTATGGGATACTGGTTGCTGGTAAGTGGTTTCTAACTTCATTCTCTTTCTTGTATTTTCAATTGCATGAAACCTCTCTGCAAACGACCATTATGCTATGCACCCATATCAAAAGGAATCAATCATTATTTCAAGGCGTTACCTACACGTTATATAGTGTAAAAGCATTTTTAATGATAGAAACTATTCTAGATTATTCTTAACTTACTTTTAGTGGGCACTCAATACCAAATAGGATTTAACAACCCCAACAACTTTTGATTCTAACAGTAGAGTCCTTAAGAACTTAAAAAGCAGATCCTACAATTTACCTGTTAAGATTTAAGAGCCGATTTTATAGGTGGCGTCCATGCCAGTGATCTCAAATGGTGCAATGACTAAAAACCAGTTCTTCCATATAAGAACATGCATTGGAGGCGCTCTTAATCACAATCTATCCGACTCTATTTGTGTCACTTTCTTGGCAAAATGAGTGATGCCATCTTTTATTTCTGTTACATGAATTGTACCATTTAAATTTAATGTTTTAAGTTGGGGACGGTTACTTATTTATTGAACCCATTTCTAATTAGATATCTTTTCCTAAATTCTAAAATTGGATCTCTGAACCCACTGCAGTAATACTAATATATTGATACTTGCCTTTTATGGCGTACGTAGAAATCGAGTTCAATCAACAGTTGGTAAATATAACAAATTACTTGTGTTAATTGCTTTTTACATGCAGAGCTAATCGGATGGTTCTCAAACTGAATGTCAAGATTAGTTTCTGGGCATAATAAACACATTTTTTAGAGTATTTAATGTCCATAAACATGGTTTCAACTTGCTTAATAGGTTAGTGGTCTGATTTTCTGTATTTTATGAAGGGTGAGGAACTGAGAAAACTTATTGATGCATCTTTAAAAGTTCTGCAGATAATAAAATATTTTGACCTTAGCAGTTCCCTGTGGAATACAGAATGTGAAGGCTGTTTCGATGCAGCTATCAAAGTAGTTCTTCAGGCCCCAAAGAGGAAGAAAAAGAAGAGAAAGGGGCAAAATGCCTGTTCCATGGCAGTAGCAGTAGCCACTTCCTGGTAGTTTTCGTCATACCATATAACCATTTTCAATCCGGTTGAGCACATTGAGGTTCCCTCCTAAGCTTCAAGCTAATTTTTTTAGCTGTATGGTCGTAATTTGTTGTGGTTGGTGTGCACACCTCTTGCACTTATATAGGCTTGTATTAACTATTAAAAAGCCATTTCCTGCTGTGGACATGAATTTTGTAAATGTGTTATTCTATTATCATCAAGTGCCTGCATTTGTAGTCCTGTATTTGAACTAAGTAAAATGTAATTATAGTAGCTAGAGCGCTGACTGAAATAGTTTGTTACATTAAGGTTCACTCATTCATTTGTTTGCTAGTTTTTCCTGTGCTGATGTCTTCTAAAGTTGTTGTAACCAAAAGTTGAAAGTTGGGTTGAACTTTTTCCTGCAGGTGATACAGCTACGACAATAGGGCTGAGTGGGGCACGCAGCGCTTTCCTCGCATGTTTTCCTGTTTATATCAATGAATGAATATGAATGCAGGCAACGTGTAATATCATACAACATGATATATAATATTATGTTCTCCCCTGTCATGCAACTAATAGATATCCATTGTAAATAATCCATGTGGGTATCTACTAGTCTAATCCGATGATGCATAATGCATTGGAAGGTTTTTGTTTCTTTTATATATTCTCTTTCATATTTTCCCCTAAAAAAAAAAAATTAGTATATCAGCAAAAGAAATACATTGGTGTGCTCAAGCACCTACCGGAGTACAGTGGTTAGATTTCTTTATCATTACGTAATTTCCATAAAGTTTTTAGAGGTAGCAGTTATTGCATGATACTATTACTAACAATATTTGAATAAACATGCTTTAAACTCCCATTTTTATAATTGTGGAATGCATTAATTAATATATGATCATATATGCTACTTGGGCAACCATTACCACACAGGTAAATGGAAATGAGAATCTGTGATTCCATTTTGTACTAGTAAGTCCATCCATGATACGTAGAGTGTTTTGATGACAGCAACCAACAGTGTGCTTATGGTTGGCATTATTGCAGAAAGAAGATGCCAAAACTTAATTCCAAGAATGCAGTTGAGTAGGCCATAGCACCAATCTAATTTCTGGTGGTAAATTCACAGTTTATGCTTTATATAAACAAAGGCCTGTGGGGACGAGATTACCACTTAAGATCGTGATACTTGAACTACTGCTTATTTTTATTCGTCTTACCTAATAATTGAGCTATCGCTTTTGATTATGGAATAATGTTTTTTGAGCTTGTGTCAAATTAAATTGTATTTGCTTTTTTCCTTTTCAATAGCATAGCATAATAGATTGAGGGAAATAAAATAAAATAACTATTCAATTGTTTGAATTATTTTACAATAAATAGAGGAAAAGACTTGATCTTTCTCATGGTGTCCAAATTGAAAGGAAGAAAAAAAAGTTTAGTATTAGACGGAATGAAATGCAATTCCTTCTTATTCTCTTTTTTTTACCATGATATTGGTACGAAGTTTTCACCGCTATTTATCATGATTAATCTCTATCGGAAATATGTGGGGCACACAAAGTGGATTTTCCTCTTCCAACCAAATTTTTTTCATACGCATGAGTTATGAATTGAACCCTTAACCACATGTTTAAAGGACACAAGTCCCTTACCACTTGGATCAATCTGTCAATTCCTTATCCAATTCAACTTAAACAATATAATCTTTAGTTCCACTTTATTTTATTGTATTTTTTTATTAAAAAAATGAAATGATTTTTGACTCTAAATTTATTGTTCGAAAGGTGCTAAATAAAATTAGAGGAAAGGAAAATGAAGAATAGTCAAAGTTTGATTTTAAGACGCATAGAGAGGGCTGCTTCAAAATTACAACGTTAATCGCATTTTAGAATCGTTCCCTTTGTATTTGTACTACTAGTATTATAGATGATTATGTCATGGTTCTCAGTCGGCAATCGTATATATGTTTTAAAATAACAATATCTCTTGAACCTACATTGTTTATTTATAAATTATAATTGCTGATTATTCATTGTTTAAAGTTGTTGTTGATTTGGATGCAACAACTTAGACTTTTCGCCTTTTACTGCTAGTGCAAGTGGTGTATGCATAAATAAAATTATTAATCTTTTTATCCTGCCCTGAGTAGTTAGTTAATTTTGAAATGATATGTTTGTTTCTACATGCTTTATTATTATTATTATTATTATTATTATTTTGAAATTGAAACTAGTATTATAGATGTTTGGATCCTGATGACTGGAAATAGAGAACTCAATAACGGAAGCACATTGTCATTGATAATGAATACTACGCATATGTAATGTTGGTAATGGATAGTTGTACATGTATTCTTCTTCTTCCAAGTCGTTAGTTAGTGCAGTAGGTAGTCTGATGCAATTTGGAAATAACTTATATTTTTTACCCTCAAACCATGTTTGCTTACCAAATTTAGGTTCATACTTCTCTTGTTTGTCTTATAATACCATGACCTTTTGTTACATCCAATGGATCATGCGATTTTCAACGGGATTTTTTTTATATAACATAAACACACCTATTCTGTTCTGTTCTGCCTTTTCATTCATCCAAGATAAGAAAGGGCATGCGTGCATGCATATGTTTTGAGATTCATTGATTGAAATAAAGCGGAAAAAGACAATGACAGTGAAAGAGAGATGTGTTTTGGTGGGAATTAGAATTGATAGGCATAGCAGACAGCTCCTCAACTGGGCGGGCTATAGCCAGTGTTGCTCAACCTGGTGATTATGTTATTACAATCCATGTTGTTACGACTCCAGGTAACCAACTTTAATCTACATATCTAATTTTTTCTGAAACTTACTATTTACTTGTAAAATATTTATATAGATCATGTTTCTGAAAGCAAGGCCTTGGTAGATGATTATTTAGAGGTTTATGAAAGGCTGTGCGATGCGAAAAGGTATAAGCACACATTTAGTAGTGTTATCATTTATTATGCACCTAACTGTCCTTTTCTTATTCCTTCATTACTAAGTAGTTAGATGCCACTAACATCAATTATTTATTTGGCCTCATTGAATTTCAGGTAAATCTCTCGGGTAATATATTGACAGGAAGAACTTTTAGAAATATTCTCTTCAGAGAAGCAAAAAACCGTGCTGCTATTGCTCTAGTGGTAGGGTATGTGGATTTAATTTACCTTCATTCTTTTCTTCTGTCTTTTTCTTTTATTCTGATTATTCTATAACATGTTTCATTTTCAGGGGTGGAGCTTCGACGGCTAAATACTGCGCCAAACGAGTACCAGGCAGCACCAATGTTATCGGTATTCAGGGTGCAAGAATTGTGTTCCAAAGGTGCACAGATAATAAACAACTAATAGGTTTGGTTAATTTGGTATATAATATTATATTGTATCACATTCATGCACGTGTGTCTTGTTTTTATATTATAGGTAACGTGTTTTAGTTTTCTTTTTGCTCTCAAAGGAAATCTACTATAGCAAATTTGTTTCCAACTATGAATATGGTTATGCTAGGTGGCGTTATAGAGGATCCTAGACCGAGTCTTATCAGCACGGTGGTCCAGTCTGCATTTGGCACTGACCACTCGGAGAATGAGAATGAGAAATCGAGAAGCCAAGAAGATAACAGAAAATGGGAGGAAGAAACATTTAAAGAAGAGATGAAAGTGTCATCAAGATTATCAACATCGCAGAAGCTTGGTTGGCCACTTCTCCACAGGATGCAAACAGAAACCTCAAGGGACATGTCTGTTGTGCAATGGGTAATGAACTTACCGGATCGCTCAACACACAAATATAATAACAATCGACACAGTTCATCTCAAATTGAGGGCCAGAGCTATAAAAATGTTGTTAGTTTCAGTAGCTGCAAGTGGTTTATCTTTGAGGTTCTCAACTCTTGCACTTGTCAATTCTCTTCAGGTCGGACTCAAAACATCACTGCTGCTAATTAGTACTAGTTTACCATACATGAAGAAAGTTCTTATTTATGAATTCTCAATTTTACTGTTTTTAATTGTATTATTATTACAGAAAATGTGATTGGAATTGGAGGGAGCAATCGCGTGTACAGAGGAACCCTCCCTGATGAGAAGCCAGTGGCAGTCAAAGTTATGCGGTCATCAAAAGAAGCTTTCAAAGATTTTGCACTTGAAGTTGAAATAATGTCCTCATTGAACCACCCACGCATCGCTCCTCTGCTAGGGATTTGCATTAGAGATGAGACTTTGATATCTGTTTATGATTATTTCCCCCAAGGAACCTTAGACCAAATTCTACGCGGTTAGTCCTACTAATATTTCTTCTCTTTTCACTTATCATTGTAACTACTAGCCTGTACACACTAAATGCTTTTCTGATAAAAATGGAAGTTACAAAATTGAATGTAATTAATTAAAAATAAAATTAGTATATATACACTATAAAGTGGATATGATATATCATTTACTGATGAAATTGGAAATATTGGATATAGGTAAGAACAAGTATGAATCTATGTTGACATGGGAAGACAGATTTAAGGTAGCTGTTGGGATTGGTGAAGCACTGAATTACCTGCACATGCACAGCCAAACCTCCAAGCCCATTATACATAGAGACGTCAAGTCTTCGAACATTCTTCTTTCCGAAGGGTTTGAGCCACATGTAATCATAACTTTGATACTATTAACTAGAATTGATAATTAATATCATACTATGTTTGAAATTTTTGATTGTGATGTGACATGTACACATTCGTTATTATTTTCTTCATGCGTGTGACATACAGTTATCTGATTTTGGACTTGCCATGTGGGGACCAACAACTTCATCTTTTGTGATACAAGATGATGTAGTTGGAACTTTTGGTTATCTTGCACCTGAATACTTCATGTATGGAAAGGTTAGTGACAAGATAGATGTTTATGCCTTTGGTGTGGTGCTACTTGAACTTATATCAGGAAGGGAACCAATTGATTCCAAAACTTGTGAAGGACACGAAATCAGTTTGGTCACATGGGCAAAACCAATTTTAGAGAGTGGGGATTTTAAAAGCTTATTGGATCCAAAGTTGCAAGGAAAATTTGATGTAGCACAAATGCACAAAATGGTTCTTGCAGCATCTCTGTGCATTACACGAGCTGCGCGACTTCGTCCTAATATGAATCAGGTGATAATACCAATGGCAATGACTCTCTCAAGTTATTAAATTTTATAGTAGAATTTCAGATTTATTGATCGATTTTTTAAAAATGCTCAGTTTCTGAAGTATATGATATCATTTCCATTATGTGCAGATACTGAAGATCTTAAACGGATGTGATGAGAAAGTCGAAAACATGTTTAAATCTCAGGAGAGTGAAAATCTTGATGATGATGATGAAGTCTATCCAAATTCAAGTGCAGAATTGCACCTTAGCCTTGCATTACTTGATGTTGACAATGATACTGCATCATCGTATAGTAGTATCAGCATTAATGAATATTTGAAAGAACATTGGAGCCGATAGTCTAGTTTCAATTAGCTTCTTCCAATTTTATGATCCTATATTAGCGGGTGGCAGTTTGTAAATTATGGATGGATATAGTTAAATAAAAAATCTACCGAACGATTTAGAGAGACATTGTTTCTATTTGAAGTTTCTTTTCAATAATATATATATATATATATACTAATAAAGGTTTTACCTTTTTTTGTGGAGTGGGATGAACCAATAACTCAAAGTGTGCGTGTGTGACTTGGAAAACTCATACAAATGGCCAGCATCAGTCGGTAATCTTTGCAGCCGATCTAAATCAATTGTTGAGATTGTTTAAAACCGACTTATAAGTAAATGTGTAATTTAAACCATTTGATTTCAAATCAATGGATGATATTGTTTAATTTGTGTAAATATGTGTTATTATTATGGCAGAGAATCAAAATCCTAAAATTAAACAATTACAATTTCGAGTTTTCGATTTGTCCAAGTCACAATTCTATCATTAACTCTGATGTCCAATTACTAGGCCAACACTTTTTTGTTTTAAAAAGAAGTCTTTAAACAACCATATGCAAAATAACATCGCCTTATAAATTGATGGTTTGTTTATTAGGCGTGTAAAGTTATAATAATATGCAAAGATCGATATTGAACTAAATTATGGTTGCTATATCAACATACAAGGGACTGTGGTGAAATTTTGAGTTGAAATTATCATCTGTTAACGCTCTTTAATTTTTACTTTATTTATTTATGAAAGATGTATGCATGCATGTCACCATCATAAAAAAATTAAAAAGAACACTGACATATAAAATTTTTACTTTATTTACTTTGTGACACTGACATGGACTCATTGATAACACTGACATATAATGAACTTGATAGCTGTTGGTTTTGGATTTTCAAACTGTTGTATTTGGATTTCCAAATTCTATTTTGAAAGGGACTATCTACCGAAGTTGTTACTAGGTAAGACGTTTCGTGGCACTGCCCAAAATTGTGCAAGGCAGACTATCAACCACGCCGCCTCCAGGATAAAACAAGTTCAGCTACAACTGTGCGGTTAACTACTGCACTGTAGAAAACCGTTCGAGATTTACACCTCCAATATGGTACTAAGACCATTCTTTAATACTGAAACCACTTTCTAATATGGTACTATGACCACTCTATTATGGTGCTAAGACCACTCAAATATGGTGTTATCACCATTCTAACCTTTAAGTTCTCCAAAATGTCAATATGGTACTACGACCACTCAAATATGGTGATACCACCATTCTAACTTTTTAACTTCTCCAAAAATAGAAAAATATCGAAAGAATATTTATATATACCGTTAAGATCATTATTAATTCCGACGGGACATTATTATTTCAAAAGGGACTATGATCTTAAAAGTACTCTTTATTCCGAAGGGACATATATTATCGAAGGGACTATGTTTTAAGACCTTTCTTAATTCCGAAGGGACATTATACCGAATAGGGACTAAGGTCTTAAAAACACTCTTAAATCCGAAGGGACAGAAAAAAGAGATAAGGAGAAGAATAGCTCGTTAACACAAGCTGGGGGAGAAGAGAGAAAGAGTTCTCGACAACTCAATAGAACTCTTTGGTGTGATTTTTGAACTGAGTGAAGTCCTCTATTTATATAGAGATTGTGTAACTGTTTTAGCTAAAATTGCGGCAGCAGTCACTCTAATGGATAAGATCAAAAAGAAACTTCATCACTAATCAGTTCAACAACATTTGTGGATAAGATCAAAAAGAAACAAATCCACAAAAATGGAGGAAACAAACTCATTGGATATGAATGAAGGAAAGATAAGAACTCAGTTGAATTCTTATTCTTATCACAAACAACATAAACTAAATTTATGGGAAGTGATATTCACGAATAAAAATAATAATTACTATTATTTTTTTCATTATAAAGTATTTAAAATTAAATACCGCAATTTAAACACTACTAATGTGTGTGTTCTATTTTATGTGGGACCCCCACTCTCTATTTTTTCAATTCACATCACTCTAGCTCAAAGTCTTATTACTTGGTGTTTAATCATTCAATTTCCTTCCAACTTCACACCAATGTTCCAACAATCCCCCACTTGAATTTAAAAAATGGTTTCAATAGTAACGTCAAAACGTTTCTATAAGGTTGCTAATAAACAAAGGTGTCGCCTACAACTTGAACCTTTGCATAGCGAAAGCTATTCCGATTCAACAAGAGTTGCTTACAGCATTAAAATCTATCTCAGACATAGAGTCCGCACACAAACCTTTTCCTAAGGTGTATTCTAAAAGCCCGTGCATTTATGGCCTTGCACGTTTATCCCAGTTTTAACGAACGCTCTAGGTATTCTGCCTCAAAATCCCATAGGAACCGGCCTCAGTTCCACATTCGTATAGGTGAGTCTATCAAGAGTACTCATGTAGCTATGTACTCCACTCAACATAGAGTATAGATCTCATTAAGAGTTTCTATTATCTCATCCTTCTGTCGCTGCAGGATTCATGCTTTCTTAATTTTCTCATAGCATGTTCTTTCACTCATGACTTGTTATTACCCGTTGAACCTATTTCTTGGAATCTCCAGTCATTTAGGTCGGGTTACCATCACTTGTGATCTTTAGGCATTAGTCCCATCTTATTGGATGTGTTTATGACTTTCTTTATAGTAATTCCTTTCATCAAAGGATTGACTAATTCTTTATCAGTACGTACATGATCTACTTTAACCGTTTCTTTTGAGAGTAGCTAGCTCTCTAATTTGTTATGTGTTCGTGCCTTAATTATCGTCTCTTACTATTGTAGTAACGATTCTCAATTTTGTAATAGCTGCAGTACTATCACAATGAATTAACACTCCTAGCAACGGTTTTACCCACTAGGGGATCTCAACTAGCAAGCATTTTCTCAACTTGCTTCTTCACTAGTTTTCTCTAGTGTTCTCATCTCAGATCATTCCAGTGTGAATTGAGTCAATATCATATGTTTCAACAAACAAATCCTCCAGTGATGCTCAATGTGCAGCCACTGGTCGCTTAAGACTCATCTGAAGGATGTTCTATTTTGTATCTTGTACCATTCAAGTACAACAGGATACTCCTCATAATGTAATCCTAGTGTCATAGTCTTCTTAAGGCATCTTATGACTCTTTCAATAGCATGTCAATGCTTCTAACTTGGTCTACTAGTAAACTTGCACAAGAGTTCCACGACATAGGCAATGTCGGGTCTAATACATTCAGTGACATATCTAAGGACTGCTAATGATGCTCGCATATTCTATTTGTCTAACACCACCTCAAGTGTTCTTGAAGAGTTTTACACTTGGATCATAAGGTGTGCTTGCAAGTTTACAGTCAAATAATTACATTTCTTAAGATCTTCTCAACATTGTGAGATTAATTTAAAAAAAATTCTCCTTTTTGATCCAGTAATCTTGACACCAAGAATTACTTCAACTTTGTCTAGGTCTTTCTTATCAATGTTGTTGATAAACAATGATTTCACATAAATTATAGCATGAATCTTTGAACCAAATATGAGCAAGTCGTCTACATAGAGACATATGATCGTGCAAATGTTATTTCCATATTTGTAGTGAATACATTTGTCACTTTCATTCACTTTATACTCATTCGATATCTTTAGGTTGTCAAATTTTCCATGCCAATTCTTAGGAGGTTATTTTTAGACCATTCAAAGATTTTTCTAACTTGCTGACCTTGTTTTCTTGTCCTGAATCACAAAACCTTCTGGTTGTTCCATATAGATTTCTTCTTCTAGTTCACCATTTAATGAGACAACTTTCACAACCATTTGGTGTACTATCAATTTATGAACAGCGGCTAAAGGGACTAGCACCCTTATGGATATGATTTGATTGACTGGTGACTAAGTGTCGAAGAAATCTATATTTTTTTTCTCTTTGCCTAAATCCTTTTTCTACAAGGTGAGCCTTGTATTTAGCAACCGAACCATCCGGTTTTAGTTTCTTTTTCCAAAATCCAAATACAACCGATTAGTTTGCATCCAAGAGGCAAGTCAACTAAGAGTCGTGTTTTGTCAGACTCTAGAGAATCCATTTCATCGTTTACTGTTTTTTTTCTTTTCAAAAGTTAGCATCCAATGAGGACAAAGCTTCTTGAAGGCCAGATGGATCCTCTTCCAATATATAAACCATATAATTATGTTTATACTCTTTAGCAATTATAGCTTTCTTACCTCTTCGAGGTTCTATAACATCTCATACGATGTTTTCATACCTGTTTCTGATTACTGGAATGTGATCAGATGCAGTGCCACCACTAGCTCTCAATTTAAAAGGGAAAATATTTTGCCCCCACTAATGGTGTGCTTTCATTAGCACACTCACTAGTGCCTCCACTATTCTTTATTTAATGGGGTATTTATTTACATAGAAATCGGTATCGTTTAATTCTATGCTCACTTTAGCATTTAGGTTTTAAAACTTATATGCTTCGCTATTTATAGCATACCCAATGAATACACATTCATAGGCTCTACTAGTGAGTTCAACTTTCTTGGGGTCCATAATCCAAATATAATCCAGACAATCTCAAGTTCAAAAAAAATAAGACAAGTTAGGTTGTCTTTTCTTCAAAAATTCTTAATTAGAAATTTTGTTCTTAGACTTGAGTACTCTATTCAACATACATTTCAATTTTTTTTTATAAAAATTGAACATATCAAGCGTATCAATTTATTTTTTTTTAAAATTTACAGTCATCAATAAATATGATAAAATATCTTTTTATCATTTCTAGTTTATGTGTCATCAGGTTCGCACATATCATAATTTATTAAGTTTAGAGGTTCAAATTCTCTAAACACTGATTTATATGAACTTTTGGTTCATTCATTTTGACTGCAAAAAATAAAATTTTCTAGTCATATAACTTTGGAATTAAGTCCAAGTTACTCAAGTTTAAAATTAAATGCTTGTTCATATGATAAATTTTGACATGTCAAATATTAAAATCACACAACTTATAAAATAGAAGGAGAATTTAAGGTTGCTGAGCTTGAAGCTGCCACATCTGGTGGAGCTTCCAGAAAAACAATGAAGGGTATGAAGATTTCTCTAACCATCCCTCCAGCCCCTCTTGATAATGTCTCTTTTCATTTGGAAAATGGGTCTTCTAGGTGGAAGTTTATATACCACAGAAGACTAGGTCTTGAAAGAAATCTGAAGGAAGAAGTATTCAAATGTAAAAAGCTGGTTGATGTGTTGGAATATGCTGGACTGATGAAGACTGTGAGAAATCTGGGTCCATGTTATGATAAGCTGGTCAGGGAATTTCTGGTAAATGTTTCTGATGAGTGTGATGACACAAGAAATCCTGAGTATAGGAAGGTTTTTGTTCGAGGTAAGTGTGTCAACTTCTCCCCTACGGTTATCAACACATACCTTGAGAGGTCTGTTGATGAGACTCCTGAGTTGGAGGTCACTGAGGACACAATTTGCAAGGCCATCACAGGTAACAAAGTTAAGCACTGGCCAAAGCATTTGTCTTCTGCTCAACTGTCTCCCATGTATGCTGTTCTGAATAGGATCTGTGCTCAAAACTGGACTCCAACCACTCACTCAAATTATGTTGCTTCTGGGTTGGCTAAGTTGATTTATGCTGTGGGCACCAAGTCACCCTTTGATTATGGAGCCTACATCTATTATCAAGTTTTGGAGCATGCTAAGTCTTTTGCTATTAAGTTTCCAATTGCTTTTCCTACCCTTCTGTGTGGTATTATTCTTCAGCAACACCCTGATATTTTGATCAGTAGTGATGAGCCCTGCAAGAGGCCTGGTCCTATGGCTTTGGATTGCAGTTTGCTGTCTGAGACACATGATGCTGATGTAGCTGGTACTTCTGTCCGGACATCTGGTGTGCTCTCCAGAAAGCAAATGATTGTTGATCTTACTGAGACTAGTGTGGCTCTTGGAACTAGGAAGGTGAAGATTGACAGGATCATTGCAGCTTTGAAGGCTGAAGCTGAAGCTGAGGGTGAGCAGGATGAAGAAGAAGGAGGAAATATGCCTGCTGCTTCTGCTGGTGACACTGAGGATGACTCTGATGATTCTGATGATTTCTGATTTTGTTGTTTTGTTTTGATCTCATTTGTTGTACTTCTTTTGCTTTTGTTGGTGACTGGGCTATGCCCTGAATTTCTTATGCACCTTGTGTGCTTCTGGTCTGTAATATGCACTCTCTATGGTTTCTATGCACTTTCTATGAGTATGCACTATCTGTTATTTGTCAGAATTTATGGCTAAAAAGGGGGAGTAGATGCAATGTGCATGTGCATGTGTGTAGCTTATAGCTTATATTATCTTGGCTGGTTGTGTGCATGATTATGTATGGTTACATGTGTTGAGGGGGAGTGCTGTATATGTTGAGGGGGAGTACTGATACATGTTTTGAGGGGGAGCTGTTAAGTTTTTTTTGGTGTGTGGAAATTTATTTTTTTCCATTCTCTATGTGATTCCACTATTTGAGAGTTTATTTCTCTCTAGTTGTTCCTATGAGGCTAGATGTTTGTGTTATCTGGTGCATGCCTCTGATACTACTTGCAAGTTATCTTTGTCCAAATTGCTCCCTTGGAAGTAATCTCATTCTATGCTACGATATTTTCTTTCCTTGTTGTGTGTCTATGTTGACGTGAAGGAAACTTATCTGTGTATCTCCCAAGGAACTGGCTCTAGAGTGTTTTAGCCAAAATTTTGCCAAAGGGGGAGATTGTTGGGTTTTTGTAGATTGGCTACATTTTGCAAAAACATCTACTAGCCAGATGCTGGGACAGATGCTGTAGCATATGGAACAGCATTATGTGACTTGTGCTTTTCGCGCCAGCTAGCGCTCTATTTATTGTACGCAATCTTCCAAAGATTTGCTTGAAGTTTATTTTCCTCTAGCTTGCTGATCGAGGCGCGTGTATCTGATTGAAGATTTGCTTGAAGTTTTATTTGCCTTGCTACTTTTTCCACAAGATATCATTCTATATTTGGAAGTTTTTTTATTGTCCCTAGAAGTTTTTTCAGCTGGACCGGACAATGTCCACGTTCTATTTTGAAGCCCAAACCCGTGCTATCTCAGTGTTATATATTTGTGAAGACAAACCCTAGTTGGGTAACTAAAAACCGTGTGTGTTAGCAAAGCGTGTGTTTAAGGTTTTTAGGGTTTCTTTTGTTAATTGTGAGCCTTGCTTGTATCTCCCTGATTCAAGCTAAGGACTGAGTTTGTTTGAGTTGTAATTGTAAGCTGCTCCTAAGCTTTTAAGTACGGAGTGAGTATGTGTTATTAGAGTGTGTTTCTCTTGGTGTGTTTTGCGTAGTTGATAACAATACTGATTGTGCTGTTGGTAGGAATTGAGACGGGGTCTCATATCTAGGAGTTCCTAGATAGAGTTGACACTGGTAGGATCTTGGTGCAAAATCAAGTAGTGTGTCTGCGTTGGTCTTTTCACTAGAACTATAATAGTGGATTCATTCCTGGATTGGTATCCCCCAGAGTAGGAGAGTTGCTCCGAACTGGGTTAACAAATTCACTGTGTACTTTATATTTCCGCTGTGTTCCTTTTAATTTGTGCTTTGTTACGCTGCGTTATTTTAATTGTAGTTCTGAGTAGACAGGTGCTCGGACAGTTGTGCCAACATTGTGCACAACATCTGTTAGTCAGGTTGCCAGGAATTTCAGTTTTGGATTTCCAAACTGTTGTATTTGGATTTCCAAATTCTATTTTGAAAGGGACTATCTACCGAAGTTGTTACTAGGTAAGACGTTTCGTGGCACTGCCCAAAATTGTGCAAGGCAGACTATCAACCACGCCGCCTCCAGGATAAAACAAGTCCAGCTACAACTGTGCCGTTAACTACTGCACTGTAGAAAACCGTTCGAGATTTACACCTCCAATATGGTACTAAGACCATTCTTTAATACTGAAACCACTTTCTAATATGGTACTGTGACCACTCTATTATGGTGCTAAGACCGCTCAAATATGGTGTTATCACCATTCTAACCTTTAAGTTCTCCAAAATGTCAATATGGTACTACGACCACTCAAATATGGTGATACCACCATTCTAACTTTTTAACTTCTCCAAAAATAGAAAAATATCGAAAGAATATTTATATATACCGTTAAGATCATTCTTAATTCCGACGGGACATTATTATTTCAAAAGGGACTATGATCTTAAAAGTACTCTTTATTCCGAAGGGACATATATTATCGAAGGGACTATGTTTTAAGACCTTTCTTAATTCCGAAGGGACATTATACCGAATAGGGACTAAGGTCTTAAAAACACTCTTAATTCCGAAGGGACATAAAAAGGAGATAAGGAGAAGAATAGCTCGTTAACACAAGTTGGGGGAGAAGAGAGAAAGAGTTCTCGACAACTCAATAGAACTCTTTGGTGTGATTTTTGAACTGAGTGAAGTCCTCTATTTATATAGAGATTTTGTAACTGTTTTAGCTAAAATTGTGGCAGCAGTCACTCTAATGGATAAGATCAAAAAGAAACTTCATCACTAATCAGTTCAACAACATTTGTGGATAAGATCAAAAAGAAACAAATCCACAAAAATGGAGGAAACAAACTCATTGGATATGAATGAAGGAAAGATAAGAACTCAGTTGAATTCTTATTCTTATCACAAACAACATAAACTAAATTTATGGGAAGTGATATTCACGAATAAAAATAATAATTACTATTATTTTTATCATTATAAAGTATTTAAAATTAAATACCGCAATTTAAACACTACTAATGTGTGTGTTCTATTTTATGTGGGACTCTCACTCTCTATTTTTTCAATTCACATCACACTAGCTCAAAGTCTTATTACTTGGTGTTTAATCATTCAATTTCCTTCCAACTTCACACCAATGTTCCAACAATAGCTAGCACAGTACATGTTCCTGGTGAGAGTGATGATTTTGATCCTCAACATTGATTACCCTTGCCTAAATGATGCCAAGAAATCTTCCATCTGATTGAACACTATGTGGTTTCTTGTTAAAATGGTACAACGTAAGGGAAAGCATATATGTCAACATGAGGCAAATAACAAGCAAAAGTGGTTGGATTCCATGATAGATACCTGCAGTGATACTACTGCAGACATGTTTGGTTTGATCAGTTATTTCACTTTCACCATTGGAATGATTCTTTCTAGAAAGCCAATCTTGTTCATCTTCAAAGTCATTTGGAGCCATTTGCAACGGAAGAGGGACCCAATTCAGAGTCAACTTTGTATATTCTTCTAAGACTATCTCCATTTTGTTTTCAAGCTCCTCCATCTAAAGGATCAGTCATGCTTTTAGACTCCAGAATATCATGTTTCTTTCCTTTTATTTCCCTTCTTCTGTCCTTTTCCTCCTCTTCATCATCATCATCATGGCACCTTTTCCTCTCTCTTTTTTCCTTCCTTTTCTTAGAGTACTCCACCCTTTTCACATGGAGCTTCAAAAACGGATAACAAGAATCATCATATAAAATTAGAGTTTTGTTACTTTGACAAAAAAAAAATTCACAACAAATTAGATGATATCACATTTCAAATACGTTCATGAATTACAACTCATTAACCATCAACCGAAACAATTGACCTTGATTTTGAACATCGTCGTTAACTACAATATTCAAGCGTTGAAATGTCTACATATATATATATTAATCATCCAATACTGTCAAAAATAAATTCTACTACCTCCGTTCCTTTTTAATTGTCACTTTTTGACATTTTACACAAACCAAGACAATCAATAAATGTTACTACTTTTAATGCAATAAGTTATACTTTTACTATAATGACCTTATTCATTTAATATCTCATTTCATATATTTCTCTCTCCGCAATAAATAACTAAGAGTAATATTGGTAAAACAACATTTAATTTTGCATTAAACTTTGAAAGTGACAGTTAATTAGAAACAAAAATTTTCTCCAAAAGAGACATTTAAAAAGGAATGGAGGGAGTATAATCTTTCAAATTTTGTTCAAATATACACGTTTTTCAAGTGATCAAATATACATCATATTCATTAACCACATTTTGCATTCAATGTTCAAAATTGTGGTTAGCTTTATTCGATGAATGATTAATGAGTTGTAACATGAGAGTTTTAATGATAAGGAAGTCGAAGATAAAATTCCTCAACAAACAAAATACTAATTAACAACTCATATTTCTTGTCAAAAAAAACTCATATTTGTCATTTTAGAAAGAAAAAAGTCAGCATATAAAAATATAAAGTTCTATTATTGCAACTTAAAATTTTAGGACTAGTCAATGTTTAATACTCCCTCCGTCTCTATTTATAGGAATAATTTACAAAAAAAAGTTTTGTCTCTAAATATAAAACCATATACAGATTCCTAGATGCATTGATTACTCTTTTTCCAAATATACCCCTTATTAATACTATCAATTTGTCTTGGTATATGAAAAGTTAACATTAAATATATATTTAATTAAGGGTAATCTAGTAATAGTCACACATATTTGAGACAACTTTATTACTCCAACAATTTTTCTTAATACATGTGATTTTTGTAAACTACTCCTATAAAAAAGGACAGAGGGAGTATATCATTTTTTTTTGAGAGGATGTTTAATATATCATGTACAATATCGGTTGAAATTTAAATACATTTCAACACATTTATGTACAACAATAATTTAGTGTGATTCCTATCTATGCTAGTTTTTTTTAGCATTAATTGTATTTGTAAAAGTAAATGACTGTGGAGAAAATATGAATGTTATTATGGATACTAATGAAAGTACTCCTCCGTCGGCTATTACAAGTGTCTTTGAACAATTTTACCTGTGTTAAAAGTAAAAGTTGTGAGTGTTAACGTGTCTTTTAAACATGAATGTTGCTAAATTGTTATTTGTTTATATGTATGTATTTAATTTGATTTTTTATAGTATTTTAAGGTAAGTTAGTAGTATTAATTAGGGGTATGCTTTAAGAAAAAAATAATAAATGTATCTAATAATTTGTATAGAAGTTTAGTACACCATCCAGTCACTTTGATAAGCATAAATTTACGTTTTAGATTTATTCAATAAATTATGCATGTGGTTTATAATAAAGACCACATACATCATTAATTAAATGAATCTAAAATGTAAATTTTTGCTTATAATAGTGATCAAATGGTGTATATTAAAGGGAGGAGTTAGCATTTCCTTTTTTAAATAGTGCTTATAACGAGGGACAAAGAGTATTAAGCATGAAAGTTACATGAAATTAATGGTGATCCTTAACGATAGTACAAAGTCAAATGCAACTAATAATAATAATAAAGAGTCTTGCTAACAAGTGCTCTAAGGATATATGTTAAGAATTTTAAAATAGAAATAATTAGTAGTAAGTTTTATGTATAAAAAATTATTTCTTCAAGTTTCAATGTGTTGAATGCATCAATTCCAAGACAAAATTTCTTATTTAAGCTTCTTAACAAGTGCCCATTTCCCAAATAATAATAATAAGTCAAATGAAGAGACGTTTTTTTTAAAAGGTCGTCAAGTAGATTCCAAAAGATAACTAAAGGCTCGGTCATAATATATGCACTTTGAAATGTGCATCTATCTATTTTTTATTGCGTTGATACTTGGGGATTATAAATAATGTTTTTTTTTCTTGTCAAAAAAATAATAATGTTTTTTTATGAAATTTTTATTTTGATTAAAATTATTGGTATAAATATTTGTAACATTTAAATTGTAACAAATCAAACTTATATTATTCAATGATACAAACAACCTAAAAAATAAAATATAAATTCTTTTTTTTTAATAAAACTAACAGTGTAATATCATACAGACAAATTTATTTAAAGATATGGTTAGAAGAATGAAAAAGCTAACCAAAATCTCATATCTTTTTATATATTGTTATCGATAGAATAGAAAATGATAGCAAATGCATTTACAACATTGTTTAAGAAATAAAAAAATAATATTTGCGTAAAAAAAACAATGTAATTATTATTTTAAAAAATATTTGACTTGTATCTTCAAGAAAAAAAATTCTTTTATGTATTCTTAACAATGTTGAAGGACACTTGTTAATACCTAACCACAATGGAATACTGGTCCCCCTGAACCTCAATATATATGCACAACTAAGGAGGAAAAAAGTTTGTTTTTCTAATTACCTATACACTTTTTCTTATAATTTAATGATTGATCCATTGTAACTTGTGTGTACTCCCAAAAAGTTCCCACAACCAACTGAGAAAACACTATTAACAAAAAAAAAAAATTACTAGTAATGTTTTTTATTTAACAGAACAAATCATCAATGCTTAAAATTTCATTAAAAACAAAACATGGCGATCATGTTTTTGCAAGTAACACTTTTTCACATAGTTTGATGGTTAATCCATCGTTTATACTCCAAAAAGTATGTGAAACTTTAGGGGGGAAACGTCACATGTTAATAACTATTCAATCCTTATCATTTCATTTAAAATAAAAATCTAATGGTCATGTTTTTATTCAATAACCAACAGACCTATTTTACATTATTTAATCATGGGTCTTGTTAACCGGTGTCTCGGGACACTGGTTAAGAAACTAAAAATAGAAAGAAAAGACATGATTTACATTGAAAAAAGTAATTTTTCATTTTTAAAAAAATAGAATACACAATTTTCAAAAAAATATTTTCTTTTATAATTTCTTAACCAGTGCACGGGGCACCGGTTAACATTTCCCTTTAATCCTTAAAAAAGAAAAAAAAATGTTATTGACTTATAGATATGGTGCATGTATCAAGAGGTATGGCATATATATTGATTAAAATGTGCAAACTTGCGTCCAATTGCTGGAGGAGTGTCTCACCCCCTATCCCGTTCTTCACGTAACTTGGTGGAGGGAAGGGTAGACACCTGGACATCTTTTGAGAAACGATTGAAGCTAATAGACAGACTTTTTTTTCCTTCAAATTAAGCACTTTTTCCGTTAATTAATAACTAGGGATTATTTCAGATGTGTAGAAAATTCTCCATTTCCACTTCATTGTATGTATTGGATATGATCTGTTTGCTCGATAAACCTATATCAAAAAGATGAGTTAAAGAAAAGTATAGCAAACAAAATGAGAGTATATATTTCATTAAACTAAAGGTTAGCAACATACTCACATACTCAATGTTTTGAAATTTTGAATAAAGAGATCTGGTATCAAAGTTTCTTGATGGTTGGAGAGCGACGAGAGCAAAAACAAGAGAAATTCTTAGATAAACTCTCATCTAACACATCATTCTTGCACACAACCATAATCATTGGAGACCCAAAGATCGAAAGACCTATTATGCATCGTTGGAATTAAACTTGGATAATACCTATTATGATTTGAGTAATTTTAGTCTATCCTCCATCGTCTCTTTTTTGTTGAAAGACTCATTGAAATGTTTTAATGGTGAAATTAACTAGGCTATTTTCTCTACTATGCAATCTACTGGACTAATAATTTGCAGAAAAAATGGATGAACTCCTTTTCTTGAAACCATCAAAATTTGCTGATAAATCAGATCCAATTTTGCAACTTGTTTTATGCACTATCTGTTTTTTTTAATGGTATGTGTTGGTGGTTTTGTTTTGAATGATATGTGTTGGTGGCTTTGTGGAGCAACAAAATTAAACATTGAGGATTGAAGAGAGCATGAAGTTGTTGGGTAAAATTGAAAGTTTGCGTACTTTTTTGTGCCCAATGGTGGAGGATGAAGACAATGGTACGAGTACGACGTGGTGTCTGAACATGAAGTAACAGGAGAGAGATTGTGTTGCAAATGAGGAAGAGAAAAATATATTTTCAATTTTATTATTATTTTTAATAGATAGTGATTTTTGATTAATTTTATATTTTTATATGACATGTCTTATTTTGATTGGTTTTGTGTAAGAATGATGTGTTAGGTAAGAGTTCACCTAAGAATTTCTCAAAAAGACAATGGTCAGAGAGGGCCAAAAGAAAAATCAAGAGTTAATGATCGAAACCACCAAGAAATAATTTAACACTACATATATACCCAAAATTCTTAAAACATTGAATAAATAAGTCAACTTATCTATATATCATTTGGTCTATTCACAATAGATGTTAGACTTATTACTCACACTAAAACTCTAAGACACTGAAATATATCTTATTTTTTTAGTATCAAACAATGATATAAAATTTATAAAAAAAATATTGTATTAGAGAGTCTATCACAGCTTTATTAGAAAAGTCTTTTATGGTCAAAAAAAAGAGTCCACTGCTAATATTTTTAATTCTATTAAAATAAAAGGGCAGTCCAGATTTAAACTACTTTACTTTTTTGTCCCTTACAATGAAGGTGAGAAAAACACACAAGAAGGGGGGTTGAATTGTGTGTGGACAATTTTTAATTTCTCTTTCTCAAACGCTTAAGACAAGTTCAGAATCTGATGTTGATCAGTTCTGAACCTTTTTCAGAGATTGTTTAGCAGCGGATATAAAGCTTAAAAAGAGAGGGAAAGAGAGACACACAATGTTTTTATACTAGTTCCTTCCACAAGTTGGAAGTAGTCTAGTCCCCTTGTTACTAACAAGAGATTTGAATA
The DNA here is from genome assembly GCA_018208015.1 of Medicago ruthenica. Lineage (NCBI taxonomy): Eukaryota > Viridiplantae > Streptophyta > Magnoliopsida > Fabales > Fabaceae > Medicago > Medicago ruthenica. The sequence continues at coordinate 99,962,739 of CM031373.1, read as the reverse complement.
ATCAAAGAGATTACAATTGCTCAAGACACACAGTCAAGAGACTTCCCTGCTCAAAGCACACAAGCTAAGAGACTTCCTTGCTCAAAGCACACAAGCTAAGATACTTCAGTTTTGCTCAGCACGCAGACTGAGACTTGACCAAACTGATTTACAAATAAAACAAGTTTGAGTTGAACACTTGATCAAATATCAGAGGTGTTCACTTAATACAACTCAGGTATAAGACTCTAACCTTAAGAAATTCTAAGATACAAAGATTGAAAGAATTTCTAAGAGTTTTAGTGAACTACGAATTTTGGACAGCAAAACAGAGCACACTTTCAGTCAGTTGGTTTCAAGAGTCTTAGCAATTTTCTTCTTCAATTCTTCTTCCTTATAAAGAGGAAAATAGAGCTGTTGAAGATTGCCAGGATTTAAGCAAAGAGTCGTTGCAAATATAGAACTAGGCCAGGCTGAAATTGCGAGCTAAACTCAGCAGAAAACAGAGCGCAGCAGCCATTTTTGAATTTGCTTTCCTTAAAAGCTGGAGAATGTTTGAGTCAGGGAGACAACTGTTCCATTGGAGTTGTTCTGACACTGCAGACATTAAATGCTGAAGGAAACTTTCCACGTCAGACTTCAGAAGCTTCTTCAGGAACAGTACTTCAGAAGCTCTCTTCAGAAGCACACTTCAGAAGCACTGTGCTTCAGACGCACTTCTTCAGACGTTGACTTTTGTTGACCTTCAGATGCACTGTTCATCAGACGCTCCCTTCAGACGTTGACTTTCGTTGACCCTCAGACTCAGCCTTCAGACGCAGGCTTCAGACTCAGCCTTCAGACGCACCCTTCAGACTCAGTCTTCAGACTCACCCTTCAGACCCAGTTTTCCTTCAAACTTGCAACATAGCTTCTAAGCTTTCCTTCTTGCTCTTAGCTTGTTCTTCCATAACCAATAATGATTAACCAATATTAAGAACAAGGTTCTGCACAACTTAGAACAAAGCATTAGCAAATACCAATTTTCTTTTTAACACTTTGTTATCATCAAAACCTTAAAGAGAGTTGTTCATACAAATTGTTCCAACAATCTCCCTCTATTCAAAAGAGAGTTGTTCACATTTTGTTCCAACATACAATTCAAGAATTTACAAATTTTATTTCCTCTTTTGTACAAGAAAAAAAATGAGAAAAAGTATATACATAGCAAGTCTATGAATATTTGTCAAATTTGGCAAAGAAAATAAAAATGCCTTATGAGTTTGAAAAGGACATATGTTATGTAAAAATAAATATTATTGAAAAATAATTTTAATACATTGTCGGTGTAAAATATTTTATACTAAATTAGTTATAATCATTCATATTCACCATTTTTAAAGTAGTTTTTTTTTTGTTTTTTTGACAATTCCATTTTTAAAGTAGTTAGAGCATCTACAATGGAGAATTTCATTTTTGGTTACCTAAAAGGACCTCCACATGTACATATCACTTATTTATAATTTTTTTAATAGTAATATCTATTAAGCACTCAATACATTCAACTCAACACCTCACAAAAACTTCTCAAATGAGGTCCATCAATAATTTTATATCATCTATCTATAATTTTATATTATTAAATTTTAAAATTTTAACATTAAAATGATATGGGATCCGTGGAGAAAAAAAAGGCTTAAAGTATCACCTCTACTTATTAAACCCTTTTATGTTTTTCTCCTCAACGGAGACCTATGAGTTGTCAATACTTATGAAGTTAAGCCTCCCTCGTTGGGGATGATGGTCTTAGAAATTAAATTAAACATTGATTTTATGATGTGATGGTTAAAATATATTAATAGAATAAAAAATACACTATTTAGAAAGAAGAAAAAGACCAAGTTCCTTATGGCATAGAGATGAGTTTTGCAATGATTTTATAAAGAGTGAGACATATCATCTTACAAACTCAATTTTATAAGAATGAATTAGATCCAACGTATAAAAGCTAATATAATATTAGAGTGTATTCATTTAGGGCCACCCACCGGACGTGGGGAGTCTATCGTTAAAACCTCGTCAAGTCCCATATAGATCAATAAAGATGAACCTAAAATGATTTTGTAAAGAGTGACACCTATCATCTTACAAGTTAATTTTGTATGGATGAGTTAGGTCTAATTCATGGTGATTAAGAAAGATAATTAAGTGAAATCAATTATATATATTTCATGGTGATGTGTTGAAAGTAACATCAAATGTTAGTATTCCTAATATTAAATGTTTTTGAATTAAATGAAGGGTATACTGAAAATATAAACATTAAATAATTTAAACATAGTTAGTTTTTGTTTATAGTAGTGATCAAGACTTTGATGCCAAATTTGACTTATAATGGTGACTGGTGATGATATTCAAAATCATATCTTCATTTTCTTTTCAAATTCAGTTTCTCCATGTTATTTTCGGTTCATTGAATCTTTTTCAATAAGTATAGATAAATCAAGAAAAAAAATAGCTAATATAGCAAAACATCTTTATACTTAACATCAAATTCAATTCGGTAAATTATATTAAATTATTTTTCAATTACAAATGAGGATAAAATAGAAAATTTATTGTTTGAGACGTGTCAATTCAGTACTAAGAGGTTAACTTTGTAGCCACAAGGCACATACTTCATATTTCACATGAGAAAATAGAAAATGTATTAACAAATATTTATTAGTAAACAACAATAAATGTATAGTAATTTCAATGACATCTAAGAGTCAATGAATGATTGACAATTTTATTCAATTTCAAGTAAAAAAGAATAACAATTTCATTCATTTTTCTTCATAACTATTTATGAAAATACGGTTCTAAAATAAATATTGGTGTAAATTTTGAGTATATTTTAAAAGTTTTCAAATATAGTGTTTCATACTTTAAAATAATAAATATAAAAAGTATTTCAGTAGAAATTTAGTATTTTGTTGTTTTTATTATTATTTATTTTATTCATGAGTTATGATAAAAATGTACTTGGTTTAGTTATTTTGTTATCGTGTTTTCCTGTATGGAACAAGAGGGATCAATTTTGTGAAAAATCAAATCTTGAATCATGCAAGGATTGAATTATTGAATGATTGATAGATCATTCATCGACAAATATATTTTTGATAGTGATGAAGATATACATATTGAACAAGGTTACATTTCACATGGGAAAGTGAAAAAAAATTCGACCATAGGAAAGTTGGGTTTAACCGTTTGATTAAATGAAGAACATCGTCTTACCATGCTCTTTCAACACTAGATTTTTTTCACCTCATCTTCCCCAACCATTCTCTCCTCCATGTCCCTCTCACCCACCACGAGCAACTCTTCCTTGTTCCTATTCTACTCACCATTGCTACCCAACAAAATAAACACAAAGAAGAAGAACCTCATTATCCCCGTTCACAGTTACAGCCCCTCCCACAAAGCAACACTCGTTCCTATTCTCTGATGGAAAACATGTGATTGCTGCAATTAAGGTTTGTGCTCCTGCTGAGAAGGTTGATGGGATAAAATTACAGGTCTCTCTCTTTTCATGTTCTCACTTCCATTTGGTCTCTCTCTCTCTCTCTCTCTCTCTCTCTCTCTCTCTCTCTCTCTCTCTCTCTCTCTCTCTCTCTCTCTCTCTCTCTCTCTCTCTGTTTTGTATGAAGTGAATACTAGAAGTGGTGTGTGTGCTTCACAAATCGATTTGTTGACAGGAGAGTTGCTGGTAGTGATGGTGGGTGAGAGAGACATGGAGGAGAGAGAATGGTTGGTGGTGTGGAAAAAATCCAGTGTTGAGAGTCTACGATAAGACAGTGTTCTTTACTTGATCTAGTGGTTAAAATTGACTTTCCCATGGTGGGAAAGTTTTACTCTTTCCCGTGTGAAATACCACCATTGAACAATTGTAATTTATAGATGTTGATGTTTTTTCAATTCTTATAGGTGTATAATAGTATAGTTTGTATAACCTCCAATTTTCCCCCTTTTATAAAAAGACGAAAAATAATAATAATAATAATAATAATAATAATAACCTTTTTGTGAATATAAAAAGAACTCGTGAAAAAGGGTGGGAGTGACATCCCAATTTCCAACCTTAACTAGAAGCGGCACATCTTTATTGGATTGTGGACCGGACAAGCAAAACTGTCTTCTTTATTTTGTTTTTTCGCTTAATCATCTTCAACCATTCACCACCAAATCCTTCATTTTTGCACTCTCTTTCCTTTTCTTTCTCTGAATTCTAAACCCTAATTTTGAAGACAAATGACATGTCATAAGACAAATTTACCACACCATTTGCCCTCTTTTTTATTTTATTTCTTTGAATTCTAAACCCTAATTTTGAAGACAAACGACAAATCACAATGTAAATTTGTCACTAGTACAAAACTAATGTTTTTTCACAAAACAAACCTAAATGACTAAATTTTGGTTGACGAGAGCTTAGTTGAGGGACCAAATTGTAACAACAATTAATTGTGAGAACAAAATAAAATCAATAAATAAGTTACAAAATCAAATATCTTATTTTAATTACTTCAACATTCCTTATTTTTTAATCTTTAATTTCTCTTTCATTTATAATCCAAACAAAATCTATACAAGGAGTCCATGAATGAGAACGGCCAAGGCCGTCCCTGGGCATAGGTCCGTATGGGGGCCAAACAATTTTTTATAGGGGGTGTATATATCATCATATCGTATTAATTGTCCAAATCCTTATCTTGGCCAAATTCTTACAAAACAGAAGAAAAAAAACTTTTTGAACATTTGAAAAGTCCAAACTCTTAAAAAACAACAAAAGAAAAAAAAATCTTTTTGTGCGATCGAAAAGAGATGAGAAAAAAACCTATAAAGGAAAACCAAAACCCAGAAAATTGCATGGAATCAAGGAAATCATTCTTGCCAAGTCACCATTGTGTATACGAAATTGCAATTTCAATTCCTTAAAATTGCTTCACGTGAATTGTCTTCTTAAAACCAAAACCTTTTTTTTACACTGTCAACCAATTTAAACTAGTCAATTAAACACATCATCCTATGTGTTAAAAATAGAGAAAATCAAATCAAATTTTTTAATAAATGCCTTATTTCCACTTTTCTAAATTTAAGTTTTTGACGGTATCGATCCGTTCTCCCTCATCCATCTACACGAAAGAGTGGAGAATGCTTTTTTCTTCTCTCCGTCTTGCTTCTGTTTTCATTCTTGTCATCATTCTTCTTCATCTCTTCCTCTTTTCAATTTGTTTCTCTTTTCATGATTAAATGCTAACACTATTTAGCATGCTAGTAAAACTAAGGTTGCACTAGTAAAATCACATTTTTTTTTTATTTTCTTCACGGATAACTCTTGATTACGAAGAAAAATCACTAAATCAGAGAAAGTTTTATCTTACGTAGTATGTAGAAACTAGCCTTGCAGACATGGATGTAATGGAAGAGGTGGTGTGAGAGGTGAGAGAGATGAAAAATGGATTTGAAAGGATGAAAGCAAACAATATCAAAATGCAGCGAAAAAATAGATACATATAATAGGAAAGGTGGGAGAAAGTTATTAGAGAAGATTTTGTTTGAATTTTTTTATTTTCAACACAAACGTTGATGTGTCTGATTGAGTAAGTTTGACTGGTTGACAGTGTAAAGTGGTTTTACACTGTGAGAGTATTCTAATTAAACTCATTGTTTCAATACATCAATCTTGTTTTTAACTTTCAGCCTTCAAGTTAATGCAATTAGTGTAGTGTATATATACATTAATCTTGCAACCTGTGTTGTTTCAATACATTAATCTTGCATTATTAAATAAAAATGTTAGGCAATTTTTTATCATAAGTGTGATAAAACTATTAATATAAGTGATTAAGTGTGTTCAAATTTAATTAATTAAATGTTGACATACTTTTATTTTTTAATGTTATTATTCTCAGGTGCTAAAATTTTACTATACTTTTCAGGTGCTATTGTTGTATACTTCTACGGTTTTTTTTCGTTTGTTTTGGTTTCTATTGAGTATTTGATTTATTTTAAGACGATGTCTAAAAAACATTTATTTGGCAGTAAAAAGCGGGAAAAAAACAAAATGAAGAGCTAATAAAATGACAACAAGGAGCTCTTGATAAATTTGTTTTCAAAAAGGTAGATACCCAAGAAAATGTTCCTAATGATGTGCCAAATTTGGAAAACAACAACAGCTGGGATGTCAAACTTTTTTGGTTGGGTCCCCCAAACTTTTTTTTGCTTGGTTTTTCCATTTTATTAATAATATATAGGATGAAGTATATTCAACACACGGTGTTTTGGGATGTCAACATAGCTGGGATGTCAACCACCATAACTAATGTATGTTTCATTCATCATTTATCAAAATAACAAAAAAGTTTATGATGTATTGTATAAGGGGTCATTTTTTTCATACTATGTCTAAGGCCCGTAAAACATCAGGAATGACCCTGAGGACGGCCATGGATACTATATTTCCAACACTCTCTCTAATATTCACTATTTTATTAGATGAAACTTGTGAATTAGGAAAAAACTCACACCAATAAGTTGACGTGTCGAGCAAAATTAACAGCAACCAAACCAAAATGATCAAACAAGCACAAACAATAAAACGAGATATAGGAGAAAGAGAAGAAGAACACGACGACATTTGTTTACTCAGTTCGACCTAATTTTGACCTGCTATGAAGGAAAGAGATATCTCAAATTCACTATCAACAAATTCTTACAAAGATACAAGGGTTATAGGAAATTAGCCTTCAATAAGTTCTCTAAGAACAAATTCCCATTTCTACCATTTTCCCGAATCTTTTTCCGTTGCCAAGAGACTCAATAATTTCACACCCAATGTGTTTGAATGGTGTTTCCAAACCCTAGATTCCACCCCCAAAAACCCTCAACCATTAGCCTATTGATTTTCTCTAAAGGGTCCTTCTTTTGCTCGATCTAGGTTTGCCTTTTTCCACACTTAAAAATGTGTTGAGAATGCCTTTTTATAGACTTGGTCGCGCGTTTGCACATGAGAGCAAAACAACATCCCCAAGACACCTACATCAGGTCTCTTACGCATGGGCGTAAAATGGCAGAATCACTAAAAAAACAAATTTTAAGGCATTTTCCAACAATTCTCCAACCTGCCTTCAAATTGATGGTGATGACAATTTAACCATCAACCACCTTGCTATCTGACGTTATCTTGTACTACTCTTCAAGACAAAATTGTTCAAGTCTAAGCCTCACTTAAACCTTAATCTTGTCAATGACACTAACCTCCACTTGCATCCAACCACCATTGGTAGTCACACAAGCTTCCAAGTCTGGTCATTATAATTGCATCCAACTACATTATGTAGTCATACAAGCTTTCACTTTTACCTCTTCAACCTTCTGAATGTCTTCCACCCTCTTGAAGATCCTTACATGCAACTACATTAGGCTTTTTAGGTAGTTCCACAAGTTTTCACTGTAACCTCTTTCAGCCCCCAGAGTGATCAATTTTCATCTTCCCAAAGATCTCCTTGCTTCCAATTACCCTTGGTCTTTTGGCTAATATCACATGTCATGCCTTACTTTCCTCAACCCCCAGAATGCCTTTTGTCTTCTTGAGCATTGCACACGAGGACTTCATTGTTGTACCCTTCTCGTGCCACCATTTGTCTCCACCTAGTCGCAATAGTGAAAGACTCCACCTCAAGCTGAGATTTCTCTACCTCAACTTTCAAATGTGTATATCCAATATGTCTTTAACCATGTAACCTCCACCTATAAGGATGATCTTGAGTGTTCTTGCATATGCCTCTCTAGATTGACCTTGAGTAGTCTTAACATTGTCTCTCCAACTCCAAGATGATGTTCAGTGTTTAATGTCTCTCCAGACGGTCACCCCTTCTACATGAAGGTCAACTTACAAGTGTCGATGTTTTTAAGATGAGATATTCCACCTTATTCCTTTTTTAAACAAGACATTACCAAAGCACTCACTGTTATCTCCTTTGCAACCTTTTTCAAAACTTTTTCTGATGCACAAGACAAAGGCACATATGGCCTTGTAAGCCATCTTAGTGTTGTCTGCTTATGAAATGGTAGCCGACAACGCAGCCTAACTCTTTAATGCCTCTGCACACCTTTGTTGGAACAAGACTGCTTGCACCTTCACCTTCCATATTACAAAATCATTGATCCGAGGAATTTCTCGATATCCCACTTGATACCCATGATGCTCGGCTAATGATTTGTTCTGATTGTCCCACGGTAGACGTTAATTATTGTGATTCCGGACAAAACTCACACCAATACTTTATGTGTGGAGCAAAATTAGCAGCAACCAAACCAAATTGATCAAATAAGCATAAACAATAAAACAAGATGTAGGGGAAAGAGAAGAAAAACACGACGATATTTGTTCATCCAGTTTGCCCAAATTTGACCCAAGTCTGGAGGAAAGATCTCTCTCCAATTAACTATCAATAAGTTCCTTTAAAGAGATACAAGGGTTACAAAAAATTAGTCTTCAGCAAGCTCTTTAAGAATAAACCCTAATTTCTACCATTTGTTGAATCTCTTCATGTAGCCAAGAGACTAAGTGATTCCACACATAAGATGTTTGAATGATGTTTTCAAACCCTAGATTCTTAACACACATTTTTTATTGAATAAGAGTTTCACACTTTAAAAATAATTCTCATATAAATTGGTTAGATCTACATTGATTTTATTCAATTAAAAAAAATGTGTTAAGAAAGTGTTATAAAAAGAGTGTTTGTAACACTTATCGCCTATTAGGGTTGGGAATAGGCTAGGCCGAGCTAGGCTTTGCAAGGCCTAAGCCTGGCCTGCCAAATTTTTTAAGGCCTAAGCCTGGCCTGCGACCTGTCATAGGCTTACTTTTGAGGCCTGAGTCTGGCCTTCTGAAAGCCTGATAAGACCTGCTAGCCTGTTTAAAAGCCTATATCATATGAACATCTTTAAGTAAGCAATGTGATCTAAGTTTAAATAGACCAGCGAACTAATAGATCAATTAGATTAAACTCTCTTTTAGTAATCAACATGAGTTTTTAGGGAATTTAACTATATATTGCATCATATTTCAATTCTAGTTTATAATAATACATTTGTATATGCTAAATTAATGTATACTAATAAACTTAAATTACTAACGAATTTATATTTTAATTCAAAGTACAAAATATATTATAATAATAAATAATATTAATCATATTTACTTAAATAGGCCGGCCTAATAGGCTTAAGAGGCTTTTTGAATGACCTGTGGCCTGACCTTTTAAGCTAAATAGGCTTCTAAAAAAGCCTAAGCCTTCTCTATTTAAGAAAAAAGCCTGGCCTGACCTAGCCTGTCGTAGGCCCCTGTAGGCCGGTTTGGCCTATTCCCATCCCTATCGCCTATGAATATCCTGCATCCTGATATAATGCGGCCAATCCATACATCACATCGATGTGGTCGGGAGACAGATATTTGTGGCACATGCTTCATCTTTTAGTATGCTTGACCTTTTGTTTTCACACCACCATAAGTGAACTACTTCCAGCTAGCAATTATCATGTCACAATTATATATAAGTTGAATTACGAAAAGCCCAGTACACATCATATCTATCATATGATTATTAAAAACAAAATAATATTTAAAATAAATTATTTGCTCTTCTTCCTTCTTTCCTTCCTTCCCATTAATGATGAGCCAGGAAGGATAAGGCGATTGTAATGGAAAGTCATTTAAAAACTGGGCAGTAGTATTAGTATACGACCCAAACTAATATATGAAATTGCGAATCAATAAAAGGTGTATAGTAACCTTACTACTTACTAGTCTATGATAAATCAAACACAGATAGATATATAGATTCCCAAAAGGCATAATAATTTACAAAATACTCCTCCATATAGATAGAAGAAATAACATAACTAGTAAACAATAGAGAGAAGAAGATATCACATGACAGAACAGGCGGTGGGATTTTCGTCGCTGAAAGCGGTGGTGTAGCGAACTTCGGTGGAACTAGCACGCGCTAGATGGGATCCAGAATACTGATTGTTGTCGTAGTTGTTTCTGACGTAACCGGAGGGTGCTTTCTTGTCGTACGTACCTTGTGCATATGGGTGTGCAACGACGTCGTATGGAACATATGGCCATATCTCAGCCCTCTTACCAGTGCGGTGAGCGATACGCGCCACCACTTTGTTAGGTTCAACATACCCTTGAACAGTGACTTTGTTTGCCTTCCTCTCAATATCAACTTGGTTCACACCTTTCATTCCTTCGACCGCCCTTCTCACTTTCCTCTCGCATCCTTCGCAGTCCATCTTCACTTTCACTTCCACAGTCTGTATATATATTTCATTATTAATTTCTATTCTACTTTAATAATAGAGTAACAATAATAATGGATCTGATGATGATGATATTACCTGAAATTGTTTGCGGTGTTTGTGGGAACTTCCACCGGAGCAGTCAAATAGCTCAGAAATGTGATCCAAAGCACCCATGTCTTTCTTACTTTTGGTGGTTAGTTAGTACTACTAATTGCTTCGTTTGACGACTTTTATATGCAAACATACAAACACAGCTAGCTAAGTAAGTAAGTAAGTACACTTAAATTGAGTGCACGTTAAGTCATTTACAGTACAACATAGATTCATTACACTGCCAATGACATGTGTTGCTTCAAATCTTAGTCGTCTCTATTATCCCATGAATGTCATTCCTAACGCCACGTGTCTCGTTTCTAATGGTTACAAAAGTCTTCGATGCACCTCCCAATGTGGAGCGTGTCGTTTTTAGCGTTATTACTCTTATCAAACCAAGTGACCTTTTCTTTGTTTTTTTGTTTGATGAAAAAAAAAAATTGGAGAAATGATATTTATACAACTATTTTTTTAACTATTTTTATAAAGATTTTTTTTTATACTCACATTATATTTTTATGGATCTAGTTAATGTGTATTTTGGGACATTCTTTAAGCATTTTAAATTCAGTAATTATTCTTTAAAAAAGTCAAAGTTTTCAATTTTCAATGCAATGATTACACAAACTTTTATAAAAAGTTACTCCCTCCGTCCCAAAATATAAGCAAAAATTGGTCAACAAAAGTTAATGTATTTGGTTCAAAATTTGTACCAAATACATCAACTTATGTTGACTCATTTTTGCTTATATTTTGGGACGGAGTAGTATCATTTAAGGTCCTTGACTAGTGTCCAGGGCACTGGTTAACATTTTTCTATTTTAATTCTCTCTCTCTATTGTTTTAGTTTTTCTTCAATACCTCATTTTCTTTGTAAATTGTGGTTGTCCCTTAAGTCGTCATTGAAATAATTGTTCAAATAACACAACTCATAAAAAAGGAGTAATTTGAATGAACATGATAATAATTGCCAAAAAAAATAGTATTTCATTTTTTGGTAGAAAGTAATGTAGTTCTTATTTTTACAAGTTTTTATTTATATTTTTTTAAAATAATTTTTTTATTTTTACAAGTTTTTTATTTATATATATTTTTAAAATATTTCTTTTTAAAGATTTCTTAAATAATGTCTTTAAATATTTGTTATTCTGAATTTTTAATCAATTATTAGGAAAAAAATATATTACAAATATTCATTTGAATAATATTTTGTCATATTTTATTTGTCTCTCGTCGAACTCCAATTATTAAATAAAATCTCCTTTTCATGAGAATCGAAAAGTTAAATAAAAAAAAAATGTTTTGCATGGATTGAATTCTATACCATAGATATAAGATAATCTCTCCGTTCATTTTTAAGTGTCATTTGACTGGAAATTTAGCATTCCTATATAATTGTCGTTTTGCTATTTTACTAGTATGATTTCTCACTTATACCATTTATTAATTTCTCTTATCTTTTTCAATAAAACTGATTAATGTTATCTATTTGGAAGACGAAAGTTTGTTATTTTTAAACAAAGTTTGTTTCATAAAATAAAATTCGTTTTTTGTTGTCTTCAACATATCAAATCTATATCACATAGTGTGAATCTAGTATTGATTTAAACCAATTTTGATTAAAGAAGTTTGAGGAAAGTTAAATTTTTCTTTACAATTATTAAAAAATATGTGTACCATATAATATTTAGATTATTGATAATTGTTTGTTATGGGAGAGAAATAAAATGTGATAAAAAAATAAAAATTTGTTGAAGAAAAAGAGAATAACTAACAATTATTTTTTTTAATATAACTAACAATTGTTTGTTATGGAAAAAATATAACACATTGAAATTATTAGAAAGAGAAAGTGTGTGCAAAAAAATAGGAATTTATTGGTGGATTAAAATGAAGTTATAATAGGAAGAAAAGGTGCAAGAAAACACTTCATTAATTTGATGTTACTATTCCAAAATGACACTTAAATAGAAATGGAAGGAGTAATATTTAGTTCTTATCTCAACTATAAGGACCCAAAGAAATCACATCTTTGTTTTTGTATGGATTATGTATCATCCGCACAAAATTGTAAATATTATTCATTCGAGTTGGGTAAGACCGCAATGGGTGCAAAACTGTCCCGATTAAACATTATGGCCATAAATTAACTAAAATAAATAAAGTATGTATTTACACATTAATCAAAATTAAACTAGTATCCACAATAAAAAAATAAAATTAAATTTATTTTAACATTTAATAATATACTTGCGTTTTTTTTGTTCTAAATAGTTTATCGGCGAAACTCACACAAAATATTGAAAAGGGAAGAATTGTAAGTTTGAACCACTATTCTAACAAATCGAATATAGTTGTAGTTTTTTACTATCTAAATATTATAAATAGTGGTGTTAAATATTTTGAAACAGAATTTTGTCATTCATTAAAATTATACTGAGCTCAAAAAATTAATCCATATACATATTACATGCATATAGAATATATGGTTGACATAAAAAAAATCATGTTCATGGAGTATCCCGAAGCCATACCCCATATGAATATGGGGTCGTGTCACGCGTCTTCAACAATGGAACTTAATAGCCGTTAATCAAGAAAATAGAAAGGTTAGCCACACACATTTCTTAACACATTCTTTTTGATTGATTATAATTCACATAGGATCCACTAAATTTAATAGGACCCACATGATTTTATATGATCTATGTGAATTTTAACCAATCAAAAAAGTATATTAAAAAATATGTGTTAAAATATGTGTCGTTAACATTCCTAAAAAAAACAATGGACCCCAATAATTGGGTGCGGTGTAGCTCTGCCTCAGCTTGGCCCCATCCATGTCTCCAATTCAAAATTATCATAATTATATGCTAGAACTTAATCTGTACAATTTCAATGCCAAAACAAAAAATTGTTCTTACTTATCATCAAATTCATGTCGATATATGTCGGCTAGAGTCATATCATATGCTTTTGGTAGAAGTTTTTCTGGTGTGTGTGAAAAGAACAATGCGAGTTATTTATTTATAGATAAAATTTAAAAGCAGTATGTGAGAAATTTTATGAACAAGTCATTCATATATTAGATATATTACTAAAATATATCTTATTGAGTACCAAAATATTTCAAATTGGGTACGAAAATATTTTATATTGAATACCAAAATTTTCATATCAATTATCAAAAAAATTTAGATTGCGTTTCAAAATATTTCAAATTGTACACCAAAACGATTTCACATAATATTAAAATCAATTATTTAATTTTACATTTTTTAATATATAGGGTTTACTCCGTTCACAAAATTGCGAACCCTCTTTAAGGTACACTCCCCACTATATAAATACTACCAAAGATTTCATTTTTTTTAATTCACACTACATTAGTTATATCCAACGTGAAACTTTGAGTTTTATCAATTAAGTTTCAACTTTCACGCATGTTCTAACAGTATGTGAATTTGATTTTCACTTTTATAATCTATTGAAGAATCGTGGTTTCAACTTTGAACAGTGATTCATCGTTTGATCCAAAATTAAAATTGAAAAGGAAGAGAAAATGTGTTTTTACTATTTTGTTGTCTATATGATTAATGGCAAATGAAATATGAATAACATCAGTAAGCTAGGTCCAATATGAGCACAAGCCAATTCTATATAAAATAATTCTTGGGTGGACACAAGCATTTAGTCACTTCATTTACTCACACACACAAAAAAGTTCACATGCTATGATCATTTGAAAATTAGTGATTATTTAATTTTTATTTTTTTATTTTCTTTCCTTTTTATGTGTGTGACCAAATAGAGTGACTAAATGCTTGTGTCCACCCAAGAATTGATCTTCTATATATGCATCAGAAAAAACCAATTACTCAACATAATTCTATCGCTTTCTTATTATCTAAAATTTGAAAGAAAAAACAATAGTTTGTGTTCAGAACCAACAGAAGAATTTATCTGAGGAGGACAAAGATACTCACAGTGGCGGTGGATCGACAGAAATAGGTGCTTCGAGGATGTGTTGGCCGCAACCCCATTGAGGATAAGGGGGTGCTGTACCTGCAGGTGCTCCGATGCCCAAGTCAGTGTATGAGCAAGAGTGGAGGTGGAGCATAGAGAGATATATACCTTGTGAGCTTGTTAAGAGCTCATTATATAGAGTATACGAGACCGTTGTAAGGTCATGGTAGGAAGCTGTTACTAATGTCCCCATGAATGCCCTCAATGATGGCCATTATGAGCCGTCATGTCATTATGTGTCTTCATTGAGACGGAGAGGATCCGATGCCTGATGGTAGGCTTTTGCTTGTTGCGCCTCTGAGTAATTGGGCCTAATTTGTGGCGGGTTAGGCTTTTGGCTAGTCCAGAACATAAGCCCCCCAAGTCTTCAGTTCGAGGCATTCGAAGTGATGACTTCAAATGATGACGAGCAAAAAGGGGATGTTGAACTAGTTGTGTTAGAAACGATCTGAAGATGATCGTTTATGATACTTAAAGTTCGACTATAATCTGAAGAGGATTTGTATTATGCTCAGAGGAGAGATATTTTTAAGTTTATTGCTTTTGTGGAAAGCGTCGAGAGATAATGTTTTTTCTTCTCAAAGAGTGGCGTGGTTTTGCCGAAATTTTGAGTGGCGTTCGCGTTACCTCTTATACTTGTGTGGAATGTTTGCTTTTAATTTCCAAGTATAATTTGTGATTGATGTGCTCGTTGTACGAGGCTTACTTTGAACTTATACTTGCTTGAAGTATTTGCTTTAAAACTTCCAAGTGTTGAATGCGATCGTTATCCTCGTAGTTTGAGGTTTGATTAGGTCTGTATGCTCGCAGCGATACTCAGGAGTTCTCCTTTTTGACTCAACGTATGCTTGTAGGGTTAGTTTGTATAACCGAGCGTTTTGAATCAAAAAAAGATTTGATAGGCCGATGATAGTGCCCACCCCCTCGTAGTTGTTGCTTCGTTATGAAGTGATGACTTAGATTATCTCGAGGGTTTAAAACTGGTAAATGGTGAGCATACGACTTGCTTCTGTAAATCGTTGTTTAACTTAAAGATGTTGCCAATTCGATATTTTTCCACAAAAGTTCTACATTCTCATTACCAATTAAACATCGCAAAGTTCATGTGAGTGACAAAGGTCGCAAAGTTCATGTGAGTGACAAAGGTCGACGGAAACCATCATTTTGGTCTCTCCTTATCGTTAATTTATTAAAATCAATATTTTTATTTTACGCGCAAAACCCAACTATTTCGAATTTCACCTTAGATAAACATAGAAACAACAAAAAGCGGTACTTGTTAAATTGATCTTTGTGGATACGATACTTTTTTATACTAAAACCGATATTTTCGTCCACTTGCGGAGCTATCAACCACATGGTATTTATATAGTGTGCTTATTAAAATCCAAAACCTTGTGTAGATTGAATGAAATAGTTTGGACTGACGATGGTGTCGGCGACACGTGGTCGATGAACCATTGCACTTATCGATATTGTTGTACCCTTATTGAGAGTTGAACTCGAGACGACATCGCGGTTCTTTTCTGCGAGTTTCATAGTCATAGTAGCACCATACATGCAAAAACATGGTATTCATTGAACTAAATTCAATCAAATATTTTACCTTAGATAATATGTCTTTGTTGACGAAATATGTCGGTGTCGGTAAAGTTAGACTGGTGCGCTGGAGCACTTCTCGAGTTGTGCGGCGAAGCATTCATCGAGTCATGTTGCAGACGAGTGTCATTTTTTTTACAAGAGATTTCATTTGAACCGACAAAGGTGTCGAAGATGCTGAGTCGGAAAAGTGCAGTTGGAGAATTGTTCTCGACTTGATATTTTGATTATCCTAGACCTAGAACATGTCTGATGTCAATTTATCATGCCCAATGAGTGCTTCTCCATGCTCGGTGTTAATGTTTTTCGAACTGTTATTGAGCCGACGATGATGTCGGGAATGTTTGATCGATGCAACCGAGCACTTGTTGAGAGTGCGCGTCAGAGTAGATTTTGATACCCTTGGCCCGATGACGAGGAGAAACGACGAAGATGTCGGAGACACTTGTTTGGTCTCACCAATTGTCGATCCTCTTTGGGAGAGGTAATGTATCCTATTATGTATATACATCTTTAGATAACTGTTGCTCCTTGCAAAGTTATCTTCAAGCTGGCTGTATAGAGCACATCTTGTTGGCCGAACACAATTGTAAGTGCTTGACATACACATTCGGAGGTTGTAGTCTCCAAATGGTAGTTCGTCGACCTGCAAAATTTGTGGCTTTTCACACAAACTAACAGATGCTACCAAGTTTATGTTAGGTAGGGAAAAATAGCAGATATGACATTGAGCTTAATGTGATACATATCTCATGTAATATTGACACTTAATTTTAATAATCAAGTCAAATTGCTTTCACGTTGGAATTATGAATAATTGTCATAGCTAATGTTTACACTTGTAGTATATATGGAGATAATATGGTTAACATAAAATGCTAAAACACAGTAAGAACTTGAGCCGACGATGAGATCGGGGACGCTTGGTTGGTGTGGTAGACACTTGTTGAGAGCATGCACCGAAGTGAATTTTATATTTTGATATGACAATGATGTCAGACACGATTGGTCGGTGCGACGGAGCACTTGTTGGGATTGTACACCGAAGTGGATTTTAACATAGTCAGGTAGGAGCTACCCATTAGCCTTTCATTTTAGAATCCTGATGCTTTACCATCGTTCTCAAGTACCAGGCTCGGGAAATAGCAATGGATTTACCAAGAGGATAAACCTCTCACCGTGGTTCAGTTTTTTTTATGAAGATGAAGCATGGTATCTATTGACCGTTATCCAATAATCTAAATCAATTGAATGTGTCGAAATAACAAACAATCTTATTGTCGATTATGAAATGCATTGAATTAATTGAAACTGTCAACACAGAAAGAATATGAAAGTTTACACATGTTTGTGGCTGGATTTTGTAACCTTTCAGTAACTGCGATCCTCTTTGACAAGAACCGTTTAGTTGTCACCTGATTAGCCGTTACCCCAAGTTGACTGGGGCATGGCCAGTTTGTGACGGCGGTGAAATATATATGTTTGACGATGATAGCTACCGGCGGTGAGCTTGGTGTCACTTACGACAATCATTCTTGATGATATACGCCCATAATAAGCGAAATCATGATGAAACGTAAATTATGTACAAACTCGGTGACAGTGTGGCGAGGAGCCATTGTCGAAGAGACGAATGAGAAAATGGTGCTCGTGTTGATAACACAAATAGACTGGGCTTCCGCCAGAGTTTTATTTCAGGGACCAAGCTTTGTTTTGTTTTGGAACAAATTGGCAGGAATCTAAGTTTGAATATATTCTCCTACAAAGCCTTTAGAGACAGAGTAATATCGAACCATATACAATATGTAACATAAATATATGGACATGAAATTGAAATGAAGCATAACACTAATTTAATTGTTTGACTATGCATTGCATGATATGCCAATAGTTTCTTCTAGCACGATGTTGTGCCAGTCATATTATGCTAATTCAATATGCCATAATAATAAACAATAAGAAAGTATACACCTGTTTTTAGGTTGTTTATGATCTCCTCGTCGAGACTTGAGAGGATTGAGCGTGTTCTTCTTAATCAAAAGAGTTTTCTCCCAATATTGAAGAAATCGAGAGCAGTTGTGATCCACCGTGAGAATAAAATTGATTTTAGGTAGTTTTGATCTTTTGCAAAGAAAAGATGGGGAAACAAGTTCCCACAGACGGCGCCACTGCTCAGAACCAACAAAAGAATTTATCTGAGGAGGATAAAGATATTCACAGAGGTGGTGGATCGACAGAAGTAGGTGCTCCAATTGTTGATGGCGGTGCTTCGAGGATATGCTGGCGGCAACCCCGTTGAGGAGAAGGGGGTGTTGTACCTGCAGGTGCTCCGATGTCCAAGTCTGTGCATGAGCAAGAGTGGAGGTGGAGCATGGAGAGATACATACCTTGTGAGCTTGTCAAGAGCTCGTTATATAGAGTCTAGGAGACTGTTGTATGGTCATGGTGGGAAGCCGTTATGAATGACCCCATAGCCATTATCAGCCGTCATGTCATTATGTGTCTTCATTGAGGCGGAGAGGGTCTGATGCCTGATGGTAGCCTTTTGCATGTTGGGCCTCTAAGTAATTGAGCCTAATTTGTGAAACACCCTAAACCCTTAAAGCGATAAATCACGCAAATAATACAATCATACAAAGGATTTAGATGTCACTCTCTTCAATAAGTTCAAACATACATAATTAATTTTTCTTTTTAAAACGTCGCAGCGGAAATATACAACAAATCATCTCAACAACAACTACTTAAAAACATCTTCAAGTAGTCATATCATATAAATCTCAATACAACACCAAGTATAAAATCTCATCTCGACGCACCGAGTGATACAAATCACAACAGTTATAAAATAAATAAACAGACAGACACCCTTAAATCAGAGCCCAACTCTAGGACTCCAAGAAGGCAAAGTGAGGTAGCTCCAAAGCAAGCCTCCTGCAACTCACCGAACTAAGGCAACTACCCCTGCACGCCATATACCCATTCATAAGAAAAAGGTTGGTGGTCAACCAAACGGCCACTGGAGGTTAGTTCACGATTCTTAATTAAAACATAATCAAATGAGAATAAATAGCATAATTTAATTTCACATATGTAATATGTTGGATATTTGAAGGTTGGCTACATGTTTGGTAAAATCAAAATGTGCAAGCAATGCGTCTCCAGAAGCTATTTAAGTCTTCAGAAGCTGAAAACTGGATTTACTGTTCATCAGAAGCAAAACTGGCCTTCAGACGCAGAACTGTTCATCAGACGCTGGGATGGTCATCAGACGCACTGTTCAGACGTTGACTTCTGTTGACCTTCAGAAGCTGCATTTCAGAAGCTGGATTTCTGCATTCTTTCTGATTAATTCTTTGCGTATCTTTTGAAGATTTATTGAAGTTTTATCCAGGCTGTTGTTTTCTAGAAGGTTGATTATTTTACATGAAGATCTTGGTGAAGATTGGCTTCGTTTATTTATGAATATATTTTCAAAGGGATCTTTGCAAAATATAATTCAGAAATATGTTTCCTTCTTTGAGCTTCTAAAGAATTTCAGAATTGTATCTTTGAAGAATATATGGTCCAAAATTATGTGTGCCTGCTGAAGACTATTTAAGGAGTACGTGCTGCTATTGAAGTACTACTGATCAAAAACCAGAAATTAGAGTCTTAGAGTTTTAGTGTTTTTGAGTCTTTAAGCTTTTGCTTTATTCTGTACCACTCATCTGTTAAGAGTTGGTTGTTTTGTTTAGAGTTGTAAATCACTTAAAGCTTTTAAGCACAAGTGATGTTTTTGTTGTGTTGAAGAGTGTCTTCATCGTATTTGGTTTTATTGAAGGGTTGTTAATCACTGGGCTGTGGTTACGTGGTTAGGAAGTAAGAGGGGGTTCTTATACCTAGGTGTTACTGGGTAGAAATCTAGACTGGTGGAGATTAAATGATAAGGCTGGGAACAGGGGCTGTGTCTTGGGTCTTTGAATTAATTCCTCTTAGTGGATTTTCTTCCCGGATTGGTATCCTCCAGACGTAGGTGTTGTTTATCACCGAACTGGGTTAACAAATACTCTGTGTTCTTTATTTTCTGTCCTTTTCTTTGTTGTTTCTAAACCTGTGTTATTGTACTCTGTTTTGCATTCATTGTACTCTGTTTTAAGTTCTGATTCAGTACCTGCCAGAATTTCATAATATACTCCCCATCATTATAAACCAATGAGTATACGAGCATAAGCAAGTAACGTGTCCAATTCACCTTTTTCAAGTATTCACAACAATCACCAAAAGTTCTCCAGTGCACATATACACCGATTCAAATATTCAAGTATGACTTGACTCACCAACTATTAAATGCATGCAATGTTCTAGACTCATCTAGATACATGTGGTACCATTAGGATTCCGGAGATAATTTTACTGTTAATGAATCCACCAACATAATAAACACCCCCAATTATGTTCTGCAGAAGCTATGTAATAAACACCACCAATCACATTCTTCAAAACACCTCAAAATGACTATGAATGCATGGACTTCAAGCAAGGACTTGGCAATGCATGACTCACCAACATGTACATTAACATAATAAGCACCACCAATTATGTTCTTCGCCAATAATTGCATTATCAAATACTTACATCTATACAATCAACCAGTCATTATCAATTCATTCTTATTATATCATATCACCATGAACATAAAACAAATTGCAAGTTATCCGGTCATTAAATCACTTTTCAACAAAGTTCGTCTATTTACACCACTTTCTACATTTCCAAGTATTTCAACAAAACAAGATAAACTTGATCAAACACCTCAACCAAGCACATACACTCACTACAAGAAATAAGGCATTTTGCGACATTTAAAATGATGGATTGTGACTGTTAGAAGGGTCGCAGTTTTCCATTTGCGACGGTTCCCCAACAGTCGGAGAAATTGGGGTCGCAACAACCTTTTGCTACGGTTCTAGGAACAATCCTAGAGGATATTTCGACGGTTACTAACAGTTGCAATGCTATACCTGCAACCACTCATAATTGTCGCAAAGTAGGCACCTTAATCTAAATTAAATGGGATTGCGACCCCTCACAACAGTCGCAAATGTTTAGTTTTTTTAAATAAAAAAAAATTGAATGGGGCAATTTTTGTTGACAATTTAAATAAATATATTAATAAATACTGAAAATACATAAATATATAACTAAAAATATCTAAATCCCAAAAATATAATTCTTTCAAGAGTAACTATCAAAACAATAGATACAGTACATAGTTTAAACATTCAAAAACCAAAACACTAGTGGCTGGACATTCAAAACAATTGAATCAAAATTAAAACTCCATAAAAATATCTATGTATCCCTTAGTGAAGTTGCTCCATGATCCTCAAGACGGTAGCTAGAGACTCATATGAATGGCTACCATCTCTTGTTGATTCTAAATTTGTTGGCTGGAAAGAAAAAAAAAGCAATGATTAGCAAGTTCTAAAAAGGCAGATGAATAAGACAATGATTAGAAGAAGAAGAAAAAAAAGACAATATTGATAATACTGATGCGAAGGCGAGGACAAACATGTGGGCAATATTGGCAATACTTTGTTAAGTTATAGAGTCAACACTCATACATGTTGAGTTTGAGTTGTTTTACCTGCATGTATTGCAGCTTTATGGTTCCACCATTTGTTGTGTGAAGGACATTTATTATATCCACAACTTGGCTATCACGATACCACAAAGTCCGATTCTTCAGGATTTCCGCAACCTGTAAAGAGTATGGTTGGTTTATCATGTCATCGATGAACATCTGCAAAAGAATTATCATATGGAAAAGAAATTCAGAGCACTAATCCTTGTAATTTATAGACCCACTAGGCCACATGCGCTTGCTGCCACACCAGGGCATACTATATAAAACCAATAAACTTCTCACCAAAAACAGACTTTTAATACCATAAACTTGACTATATACGCAGTTCAACAAATTACAGCAGTTCAGCAATTGTTATGAGTTGTGTTTCATGTTTTATCATACAACAGTTCAACAAACTTGCTTGGTTCACACACATAGTTGCTGCAATACTCAAGAAAAATATTTCTAAGGTACTCGATGCGGAGATTTCAACATGTGTTTTGCAAATTGCAAATGATAAATATTTTTGACAGTGGAGTTCACAAAGACAAAGACCTTAGAACTTTGTTTTTATTTTAGCATGTATTCCTCAATATGCAGCATCAAACACAAAGACCTTAGAACTTTGTTTATATTTTAGCATAAGTGCATATATTGTAGGGGAGCTAAAATCTACCAGTAAAATCATAACATTTCTCATTTATCCACACACAGTATTGGATTTTCTTTTCATGTTATAGATCAAAGTTACTACAATTACTGTTATAACATAATTATTGTTAGCCTATATACACCTAAACCAGAAAATGCATTCATATATGTACTTCCTCCACCAAAACCATTAAGCCTTTGTTTTGACTAATTAAAGCTTCTCACTCAATGAAGTTGATTAGTATGTGCAAACAACACAAAAGAACAACAACTTGTGCTCAAAATCCGCATAAAAGACCAAATGTTAGCAGGGGCATCTCCATCCCACCTACAAAACTATAGAAACCTTCCTCCAGAGACAATAAATGTATCGCAACATGCAACAAAATCACCAATCAAAGTGAAAGGACTACATGGAGAAAAATGGGTTTAATTTATCTACTTTCCAATTATTAATATATTGAGAATATTGTAACTTCATATTATACAACCTTAAGCAATAAGAGATGCTCATTTTAATCACAACTCCAATATGAAAATCAGATGCATGTTTAAAACTTGTAGTGCAAAGCCAATGGCACATATAGCTGGTCATAAAAAAATATGCAAATAACAGATTTAGTATGTTAAGTTACAAAGTCAATATTCATACATGTTGAGTTTGAGTTGTTTTACCTACATGTAAAGCAGCTCTATGGTTTTACCATTTGTTGTGTGAAGCACATTCAGAATATCCACAACTCGGCTATCACGATACCACGAAAATCGAGGATTTCCACAACCTGTTAAAAGTACGGTTTATCATCACATCAATGAACATCAGAAAAACAATTATCGTATAGAAGATAAATTCAGAGCTTTAACCCTTGTAGGTTCTAGACCCACTATGACACATGCTCTTGCTGCCAAACCATGGCATGCTATATAAAGCCAATAAACTTGACACCAAAAACAGACTTCTATACCATAAACTCGTAAAAATTAAATTAGTTAATTACACAATATGAACTATTGAACAACTCAGTTACCACAAGAAGTAAATCACTAAACTAATGTGAGTTATTAAATTTTGAAATCTCGTGTATACTATTAAGTAAACAATGTTATTAACATTGTTGTATTTGAAAACTTTGCTTAAAGTCTCACGCATAGAAATTTTCTCCAAACAATGAACGAAAAAAAAGGCAAGAGAAGTAAGGCACAAAACTAAAATCACACCATAGCACAAGGACTATTAATCATGAGATAGATCAAGAATCTCAAATGGGATAAACACAAAAACTCATATTCATGACAACTAAAGTTAAGCCAATTAGCTGACACTTTTACACAACCACAAAATAAAAAGTACAATATTTGTATACCTAATATGCTTTAGAAGTATAACCGATCATAAGAAAGAGACCACGCCTTAGCCCACCCAAAGATAACCTAAAGCACTAATCCACAACAAACCAGTACTATACTACCAGCAAGAACCACATCCATTGAGACCTCAAACAGCTCAACACAACCACACCCAAACCGCTTAGAAAGGCAAACAAACACCTGGTTCAACTACAATATTCATTACTATATTTTAATAAACAATGGTGTTCATATTTCCAAAAGGTAAAGTATGAGTATATAATAAATACCTGTCAAATTATCTTTTCAAAATAACCTCCAACAATTGTTTGTATTAGATCAACAACTAGTAACAAAACAAATGATTAAAAATATCCAAATCGCAAACAATCCAAACAACATTCAACAAAAAATCGTATGAATTCCCTTTCTATTTCAAGTAATTTTATGACTCTTTATAACCCAATATACAAAGCTTCAAATGAATAAAGTTTATAGGAAAACAAAGTCTTTACCTTGACTAAATGAAGTAGCAGAGCTGAACAAGTTTGAACAACGAAGTGAACGATGGCGAAACCGACGGCGAAACCCAATTAAAGGAGTTGATTGAAGATTTCCAGAAATTAACAAGAAATTAACTGAAAATCAAAATTATCCATTCTCTTAAAATGAAATCAAAGCATGAAATAAAAACCACAAAGCACTAAAAAATTACACTAATATATAATAAACAATAGGAACACAGAAAGTTGAAGATCTAAAAACATTTAAGAGCTATAGTGAGTTGCATAAATTTAATTTAATTAAAAAAAAAACAAAAACAATAACAAGAAAGGAACGTAAAATCAGAAATCAGAAGTAGGTTAATCAAATTTCACATGAAAATGAGAAAGTGATTTCTTGAGCATGGTTCTCCTGAATCGGAGGAGTGGAGACGAAAGAGTTAAAGATGGGACACGAGAGGGATGAAGGAGGTGAGCGTTGGAGGAGAGCAAGGTGGCATAGATTGGGTTTGTTTGCGATCTCAGATTTAGTGTTTGTGATTATTGGGGATCTGGAGAGTGAGAGGGAAATTTGGGGTTTGAGATTTGGAGAATGAAATTTTTGGCTTTTAGGCGCGCGTTTGGGAAAAATAGACGGAGAATCTATATGTTAAGGGAGAAAAGTGAATAATGTGAAAAATGATGCGGTGGTTGCCCAAAAGGGTCGCAAGAACCGTCGCTGTTATAAGATTGCGACATTTATTTTTGAAGGGTCGCAAATATGTTGTCGCAAAATTGCAAATTTCTTGTAGTGACTACTCACATATGATCACAGTAGCTTATGCATATAGGTATCATAAGCCGATTCCAATTAATTCCGACATTTCACAAAGTTCGTCTATTTTCTCAAAAATCGTCTTTTTCCAAATAGTTCCCCCAAAACGAGACATTCATGCTCAAACACATCAACAAAGTGTTTTCATATATTACATAACATCACAGTAGCTCATACATATCAACATCATAGCTCAATTCCAATTAATTCCGACATTTCATAAAGTTCGTGTATTTTCTCAAAAATTGTCTTTTTCCAAATAATTCACCGACATTTAAAGTCAATCCAATTGATGTTCCATTAGGTTTAGAAGGCAAAACAGCAGTTAAACACATCAAAAGAAACACTTAGGGATGTCCGGAATGGCCCCCAACCGCCCGAAACGCCCAAAATCATCGTCATGTTCATTTTTCACTAAAACCCACAATTTTCACATTTTTTTAATTCAAACTCCATAAACAACCACACCAATTCAAACCCATCAACACACAATCATACATAACATTGATGAAGTGAATTCAAACATGTTTCAACAACAATCATACACCAATTCATGATTTGCACCCAATTAATCCACCATCATCAAACCAACTTATCAATAACAACAACTTTGAAATTTAAGCATATAACCCAACAATTTCATGAAGTTTATGATACCCACAAATTCACATGAATTAGGAGCACGAAATTCATCATCAAAGATCATCAAAAGTCACAATTAACATAAAAGCACTTAAACCCATAATTGAAAGTAGAGATTATGACTTAATTAATGAAAGGAACCATCCACCCTTACCTCTAGCTCTTGATTCCTCTAGCTTAAGCTTAACTTTAGCTCCTAGCTCCTCAAACCCCAAGTGCTCTCTCTCTAGCTTCTTCTTCTATCCTCTTGATCCACTTTCTCTCTCTACCTCTCTCTCAAAATATCTTGTGAAATGAGTGAATGAATGTAAAATCTAATTTTCTCACAAGTGTTGTGTTTATATAGTCACCACATAATTGGGCTAGGTCTCTAATTGTAACACTCATATAGAGATTGCCTAGGATCTCATACGAGTATTAAAATTTCGTACTGGATACATTAAATACAATACAGAAAGTTTACTTATAATTTATACATAACACGAGTCATTAATACAATCTGAAATCCGATACCAAAATATTCTTGATAATATACATCATATTACATCATCTGAATACAACATCCATAAACAAAGAAGTCAGCACGATCAATCCAAAGCTTTCTCTTTCCCTTTGCGTTGTGCTACCTGGGAACCTGCACCAGAAGGAAAGGGATGAGACATAATGCCTCAGTGAGCTCCGGCCCAACCTACTGTTGGCAACCTCGGGGAACCTAGGGTCGCCATGCACTAACTTTGGCAATCTTGGGGATACCTATGATCGCCGTCCTTCTCTACATGTTCCGCGATCAAGGAAAAACTAGGATCGCTGAATGTCTTTGTTAATCTTATACTTAGTGATATGGGAACATCCTGCGATCACTTTCTGTTATTGGTGACTACTTGGTCTTTCCTCTTAATATAATATACATTATATAATCATCTTTCTTAATCTTTAAGTTAGAAGTTAGCGTTGAACAAACAATGATTATCTTGGTTCATTTTATGGAGTGCATCCAGGTGGAGTAACCCCAAAATACCTCTCCCTGCTACCGGTGAAATTCCTATCATATCAGGCTAACACCGGACTCCTCTTGCTCTTGTGTGGCTGTCCTCGCGGACGGTAACTTCACCGTTCCAGCTGTCCTTTCGGACGGTAACTTCACCGGAACCCCCTGTATTCTAACTAACGAGACTACAGGAGACACATTTAACTTTTCTTGACTAGGATGCGTAGCTGCCCTCACGGACGGTAACTTCACTGTTCCAGCTTAATCTGGAACCCCCTGTATACTAACTAACGAGCATACAGAAGACACATCTAGTCCTTTATTAACTTGTTCTCATTATTCTTCATTTAATTATTCTTGAATGCTTAACCTATGAAAAGGTTCTAAACTTGATTATGGAATCAGTTCTTGTGTTTGCACATACCTAATTGAGTGCATAAAATCTGTTTAGTAAGGGAAAACCTGAAACTAGCCCCTTAACTACTATAATAACTTGTGGATTAAGTTCCAATCTCTCAATAAAATACTTATCCTCATCCTAAATTAATCCTTGAAAGTTCATAAATATTTCTGCCCCAAAGCATATCAAAGAACATAGCATGGTACAATTGTTTGAAAATGAAATGCCATTCTGGGCAGTTTCGCTCTGCGACCCCCAGTCTTCGCTCTGCGAAGTCCTGCGTCTGAACCTTCAGACTCTGAAGTTCAGAGTCTGAACCTTCAGAACCTGGTAATCCTGAGTCTGAAGCTTCGCAGAGCGTCTGAAAACTTCGTTCTGCGAACTCAGCTTCTGATCACTTCGCAGAACGAAGGTCTAGGCGATGGCTAGGCAGTGGCTAAGCTCTGCTACTTCGCTTTGCGACCCTGGCGTCGCTCTGCGACTGTAGCAGAACACAGAATTTCTGGAAAAAACATGTTTTCAGTCTTGATACCCACTGCCCAGTGATCTTTGAAAGCATGTCAGGGACTCATTTTAAGTCTCTAAAACGTACTGTACACAAGGAATAAACAGGATCAAGGATAGAATTAAAATAGGGACAAACTAACCCTTAATTCCTAGTAACTTATAAATTCAATTATAATCCTCACTCATAGTGGGTTCTAAAACCTTGTGGAGCTCACCTTAAACTTGATTGGTGCTTGCTAAGCTTTTAACTTCAAAACCCTAACTTCAATCTTTCACTCACTTGATTCTTTCTTAGCTTTCCCTTGCCTCTAGTTCCCAAAGTCTTGCTAGCAAGAGTTCTCACAAGAGTTGGATGAAGTTTTGATGAATTTTAGATGGATGGTGGTGAGGAAAGATGGTGGCCGAAATTCCTAGAGAGAGGGAGGAGAAATTCTGGTTTGTAGAGAGAGAGAATGGAAGGAGAGATTATGAGAAAATATCTTGTTTTTCCTTATTTAAAAATCCTCTCTTCCATAATTACAAGTTTGCCATTGCTTTCATATTAATCCTCTATTACTGATAACAGTTACATCTAAGCGGGATATTACACTAATTGTCTTAATGACTCAATATTTTTACCACTAATTCCCCAAAGTTACTACTCGCTTAAACCGTCAAAATAACGAACAATTATCGTCTCTAATTAATTACCCCAACTCACTAGTAACTTAGTAAAAATAATCATTCCCACTTAAAACATCAAAATAACCCTCTAAATAAAATGACTAATTTACCCTTGCTCACCGAATGACCAAAATACCCTTCTAGGCTAAAAATCCACTAATCTCATATCAAATACACAACCAAGCAATTAAACACATAAACACATATAAGCACGTATAAATAATATGTAAAATAATTCTAGCTAAAACGGGTTGTTACAATTTGTGGCGGGCTAGGCTTTTGGCTAGTCCAAAACAGTTTGTAAACAATTACAATTGATATTTGAAGCCAGTATTATTATTTTTTTAATAAATTTGTATCTCATCAATCAATTAATATATACACAAATAATCTAATAGTAGTATCTCTATCATTGCTTAATACATGTGAACAAAAGAACAGGTAACTTGTTGGTCACTCCCAGTCCCCACCGCAACGTTTAATCGGACAATGCATATGTACGTAATCCTCCTATTTATAGAGTTGAACCAATGAAAGTAGTGAGTGAGTTGGTTTGTCGGTCGACGAGAATAGTGCAGCGATTATAGGGTTATGGAGCCTCCGACTCCTTCTCCTCCCAAAATCATACCACACTGTATAAATATTACGCCCATGTGCCTATTTCACATGCGTGTCTATTTAAGTCGTCATGCGCTTGTCATGTGTCTTTGTCGCACCACATTTATTATAACTTCCTTATATAAAATTAGAATTCCATCCTTCAAATTTACAAAATCAAACGAACATTCAACATTCCATGACTTCAACTGTGACTTAATTTGAACTACTAGACTTTGAAATATTCTAATTAACTTCAAAAAACTAGTGATGATATTACCTGACAGTACCGGAAGTGAATAGAATAAATAAATCATATCACATTATAAAGTAGGATAACCAAAATGCACGGGACAAGTGGACCTTAACTGAAATTTTGTAGTTACTAAAATGCATAGGAGAAGTGGTCATTGACTAAAATTTCAGAATTAACTCAAATGCACGGGATAAGTTGTCACTTACTAAACTAACTTTGATACACGTGACAAGTTGTTATTTGTAAAAAATTGTTCCTTCTAAAACGTTTCTACTATTTAGAACACCACCTCTCTTCAATTCTACAATGATATTGAATCATCATCAACTAAAATGCGTGTGATAAGTGGGTATATACTAAAGTTTCAGAAATTACTAAAATGCATGGAGAAGCTGACATTGATTAAATAGAACAATCATGCACGAGACAAGTTGTCAATAATAAAATGCACAAAAAAGTTGACTTTGAATAAATTAATTTATAATGCACTTGAAAAGTTTTCATTGATAAAATTTTAAAATTAACTCAAATGCACGGGATAAGTTGTCACTGACTAAACTATTATGGTACACGGGACATGTTATCTTTGATACAAAATTTATAATAATAATAATACACGGGCCATGTTGTTATTTATATAAATTTTAAAATAATTATTATTCACGGGACAAGTCATCGTTGATACCTATTATAAAAGATTATTATATATAAAATATAAAATAAATTTTATACATGTAACAAGTCATCGCTAATACGTATGATAAAATTATTATTATTATACACGGGAAAAGTTATCACCCTAAAAAGTTAAAATCAGTAATTTAACGAGCAATCTTTATGTTTATCTTTATTTCTCAAAAAAGTGGGCACTGAACCCTTTATCTTTATGTTTATCTTTACCTTTATCTACTATTTAGAATATCACATCACTTCAATTCTACAATAATATTGAACACTCGTAAACTAAAATGCACGGGATAAGTGGACATTGACTAAAACTTTGGAAACAACTAAAATGCATATGAGAAGTTGACATCAGTTAAATATAACTATCATGCACAAGATAAATTGTCATTGATAAAATGCACAAGAGAAGTTGACATTGATTAAATAAAACTATCATGCACTTCACAAGTTGTCACTGAATAAACTAACTTTGATGCATGGGACAAGTTGTCATTTATAAAAATTGTTCCTCCTAAAATATTTATACTATTCAGAATATCACCTCAATTCAATTCTACGATTATATTGTATCCTCAAAACTAAATGCACAAGATAAATGAACATTGACTAAAATTTTGTAAATAACTAAAATGCTTGGGAGAAGTGAGCGTTGACTCAAATTTTAGAATTAAATCAAATGCATGGTACAAGTTGTCACAGACTAAACAATCCTTAACTTACGAGACAAACTGTCATTTATAAAAAATCGTTCCTGCTAAAACGTTTATATTATTTAGAATATCACCTCGCTTCAACTCTACAATGATATTGAACCCTTATCAACTAAAATGCATGGGATAATTGGACATTAACTGAAACTTCGTAGATAACCAAAATGCACGGGACAAGTGGACATTAACTGAAATTTCGTAGATAACTAAAATGCATGGGAGAAGTGGACATTGACTAAAATTTCAGAATTAACTCAAATGCACGGGATAAGTTGTCACTTACTAAACTAACTTTGATACACGTGACAAGTTGTTATTTATAAAAAATTGTTCCTTCTTGAAATACCTGGCAACCTGACTGATATATGCTGTGCACAATGTTGGCACAACTGTCCGAGCACGTGTCTACTCAGAACTACAATTAAAGTAACACAACGTAACAAGGCACAAATAAAAATGAACACAGCGGAAATATAAAGTACACAATGAGTTTGTTAACCCAGTTCGGAGCAACTCTCCTACTCTGGGGGATACCAATCCAGGAATGATTCCACTATTATAGTTCTAGTGAAAAGACCAACGCAGACACACTACTTGACTTTGCACCTAGACCCTACCAGTGGCAACTCTATCTAGGAACTCCTAGATATGAGACCCCGTCTCAATTCCTACCAGCAACACAATCAATATAGTAATCAAACACGCAAAACACACCAAGTGAAACACACTCTAATGACACATACTTACTCCGTACTTAAAAGCTTAGGAGCAGCTTACAATTACAACTCAAACAAACTCAGTCCTTAGCTTGAATCAGGGTGATACAAGCAAGGCTCACAATTAACAAAAGAAACCCTAAAAACCTTAAACACACGCTTTGCTAACACACACGGTTTTTAGTTACCCAACTAGGGTTTGTCTTCACAAATATATAATACTGAGACAGCACGAGTTTGGGCTTCAAAATAGAGCATGGACATTGTCCGGTCCAGCTGAAACAATCTTCTAGAAATAATAAAAAGCTTCCAAATATAGAATGATATCTTGTGGAACAAATAGCAAGGCAAATAAAACTTCAAGCAAATCTTCAATCAGATACACGCGCCTTGATCAGCAAGCTAGAGGAAAATAAATCTTCAGGCAAATCTTTGGAAGATTGCGAACACAAATATAAAGCGCTAGCTGGCGCGAAAAACACAAGTCACATAATGCTGTTCCATATGCTACAGCATTTGTCCCAGCATCTGGCTAGTAGATGTTTTTGCAAAATGTAGCCAATCTACAAAAACCCAACAATCTCCCCCTTTTGCACAATTTTGGCTAAAACACTCTAGACCAGTTCTTTGGGAGATACACAAAAAAAATTTCCTTCACGTCAACATAGGCACACAACAAGGAAAGAAAACATCGTAGCATAAAATGAGATTACTTCCAAGGGAGAAATATAGTCAAAGATAGCTTGCAAGTAGAATCAGAGGCATGCACCAGATAACACAAACATCTAGCCTCATAGGAACAACTAGAGAGAAATAAACTCTCATATAGTGGAATCACATAGATAAGGGAAAAAATAAATTTCCACACACCAAGCAAAAACTTAAGAGCTCAGCTCCCCCTCAACACATGTACCAGTACTCCCCCTCAACATATACTACACTCCCCCTCAACACAACCATACAAAATATAAGCTTCAAATCATGCACACAGCCAGCCAAGATAATATAATATAAGCTATAAGCTACACATGCACACATGCACACATTGCATCTAATCTACTCCCCCTTTTTGGCCATAAATTCTGACAAATAACTGATAGTGCATACTCAGAGAAGGTGCATAGAAAGTGCATATTAAGAGTGCATATTATAGACCAGAAGCACACAAGGTGCATAAGAAATTCAGGGCATAGCCCAGTCACCAACAAAACCAAAAAGAGTACATCAAAAGAGATCAGAACAAGACAATAAAATCAAAAATCCTCAGAATCATCAGAGTCATCTTCAGTGTCACCAGCAGAAGCAACAGTCTTATCTCCTCCTTCTTCCTCATCCTGCTCACCCTCAGCATCAGCTTCAGCCTTCAAAGCTGCAATGATCCTGTCAATCTTCACCTTCCTAGCTCCAAGAGCCACACTTGTCTCAGTAAGATCAGCAATCATTTGCTTTCTGGAGAGCACACCAGATGTTCGGACAGAAGTACCAGCTACATCAGCATCATGTGTCTCAGACAGCAGACTGCAATCCAAAGCCATAGGACCAGGCCTCTTCCCAGCATTAACAGCTTTCTTCTTCCTATCCTTTTGTCCTTCACTAACAACAGCAGCAGTTTTGTCAGATTTGCTCCTAGTCCTGCGAGCAACACCCATAGCACCAGCCTTATCCTGAGGTCTTTCTTCAGGTACAGCTTCCTCAACAGCAATTGTATCAGCATGGTCTAAAATAACAGTTTCAGCATTATCTTCAACATCCTGGGTCTCAGTACCTTCATCTTCAGATTTGGAAGAATCTTCCTCATGAGCACTCACAGAGGCAGGGGAGTTTGGAATCACCGTTTCAGGCTCCTCATGAGCTTGTGACAGAGATGCTTGAGCATCTGTCACAGCATCCTTTGTTGTGGCAGGGGGATCAGCAGGTGTCTCAGAAACGGCCGTATCAACAACATTCTTATCACTAGAACCAGTAGTAACATCTTGCTCAAGAGGGGAATTCGAAGAATCACCAACTAATTTTTCATCTACCTTAGGATTATCAGAACCTAGGGTTTCAGACATAGCTACAGTACTTTCAACAGCAACATTCTCAGATTCGGTGACAGAAGGTTCAGCATTTGGTTCAACAACAGTAGATATAAACGGATTGTCCTTAAGGTACAAATCATCCATGCTAAGCCCTACTCGTTGAACAGTGGGAGTGGTAGAAGTTTTACCTTTCGATTTTGACCTCGTGTTCACAGCAGTGGAGGAGGTAGCTTTGCTAGATTTGGCAGGTGTCTTCCTTCGTGATGCAGATGCCCTAGTTCGTCGCTTCTTCGTAGGAGCGCTGAGGATAGTAGTGAGGGG
The DNA here is from genome assembly GCA_018208015.1 of Medicago ruthenica. Classification (NCBI taxonomy): domain Eukaryota; kingdom Viridiplantae; phylum Streptophyta; class Magnoliopsida; order Fabales; family Fabaceae; genus Medicago; species Medicago ruthenica. Next base: position 99,929,264 of record CM031373.1, on the reverse strand, counting down.
TTGTGCATCGGTGATGACAGCTTCAGGAGCTTGATCTTGCATAGTTTGATGAGTGGTAGAATCAGCCATGGTGATGATTTTGAATTTGAAAGTATGAAGAGAGTGCGATTTTTGAATGCTGATGTGCGCGGTAAGAGAGGAGATGAGAGGTTGAGAGAAGTTAAGACAAAGACAATGATGATGGCGTGCAAGAGTTTTGAAAAAGGCAAGTTGGCAATAACCTCCTTGAATGACGTGCAATAAGCGGTTGAGGAGGGAAAAAGTAATAGCTGCACGCCCCTTGCACATTAATTGCTACAATTCTTCAACTAAGCATATCCCTAACTTCCGTCTTAATTTTTCAAATTGATTAGCATCAAGGGCTTTGGTAAAAATATCTGCTAATTGTTCTTCAGTTGGAACATGTTCAAGAGTAACAATTTTTTCTTCAACAAGATCCCTGATAAAATGATGTCTAATGTCAATGTGTTTGGTCCTGCTATGTTGTATAGGATTTTTGGAGATATTAATTGCACTCAGATTGTCACAATATAATGTCATAGCATCTGTCTTGACATTGTATTCACTCAGCATCTGTCTCATCCACAACAATTGAGAACAACTACTACCAGCTGCTATGTACTCAGCTTCAGCTGTAGACAAAGAAACGCAATTTTGCTTCTTACTGAACCAGGATATAAGGTTGTTGCCTAGAAAGAAACATCCACCAGAGGTACTCTTTCTATCATCTGCACTTCCAGCCCAGTCAGCATCACAATACCCAAACAACACAGTGCTTTCCCCATGAGTATACAACATACCATAGTCACTAGTACCATTTACATACTTCAGAATTCTCTTTACCTGAGTCAGATGACTTATTTTTGGTTCAGCTTGGTACCTGGCACATACTCCAACTGCAAATGTGATATCTGGCCTACTTGCTGTAAGATATAGAAGACTTCCTATCATACTCCTATACATGCTTTGGTCAACATCCACGCCTTTCTCATCCTTTGATAATTTTACATGTGTGGGAGCAGGAGTTCTTTTATGAGCAGCATTTTCCATCCCAAATTTCTTGACTATATTTTTAGCATACTTACTTTGAGAGATAAATATAGTATCTTCCATTTGTTTCACTTGAAGACCAAGAAAGAACTTTAGCTCACCTACAAGACTCATCTCAAATTCAGATTGCATTTGCTGAACAAAATGCTCTATCATCTGGTCAGACATTCCTCCAAAGACTATGTCATCTACATATATTTGAGCAATCATCAGCTGTCCATTTTCATCTTTCACAAACAGGGTCTTGTCATTTCCTCCCTTCCTATAGCCATGGTTGATTAGAAACTCAGCAAGTCTCTCATACCAAGCTCTAGGAGCTTGCTTCAGGCCATATAGAGCTTTCTTCAATTTGTACACATGGTTTGGAAAACTAGGATCAATGAAGCCTTTAGGCTGTTCCACATAAACCTCTTCATTTAAGTACCCATTGAGAAAGGCACTCTTGACATCCATCTGATACAACTTGAATTTTAGTATGCAAGCAATCCCAAGTAACAATCTAATAGATTCCAACATAGCTACAGGAGCAAAAGTCTCATCAAAGTCTACACCTTCAATTTGAGAGTATCCTTGTGCAACCAGTCTAGCTTTGTTTCTAGTGATAGTACCATTTTCATCAGACTTGTTTTTATAAACCCACTTGGTACCTATGACATTCACATTATCTGGTCTAGGAACTAGGTCCCACACATTACTTCTCTTGAACTGAGTTAATTCTTCTTGCATAGCATTTATCCAGAACTCATCAGTTAGAGCTTCCTTAACATTCTTTGGTTCAAGTTTAGATATAAAGCAAGAATTTGATACCTCATCATAGTTCCTTCTAGTTGTGATCCCTTGATTAGGATCGCCAATGACTTGATCTATGGGATGGTTTTTCTGAACTCTGATAGATGGTCCTTTGTTGGGAGCAGTCTTCTCTGGGCCAGTTACTTCAGAATCTTGCTTATCACTTGCTTCATCTACTTTCTTCGCTTCCTGTAGGTCAGATGCTGCGTCAAATGTAGCATCATCTGGCATAGCATTATTTCCTTCATCATCTACAACAACATTTATGGATTCCATCACTGTCTTGGTTCTGGAGTTGTATACTCTATAGGCTCTGCTGTTTGTAGAATAGCCTAGAAAGATTCCCTCTTCACTTTTAGCATCCATCTTTCTTCTTGGTTCCCTGTCAGCTAGAATATAACACTTACTACCAAACACATGAAAATGCTTCACTGTTGGCTTCCTGTCCTTCCATAGCTCGTACAAGGTTGTAGATGTACCTTTTCTCAAAGTCACTCTATTATGAATATAGCAGGCTGTGTTCATGGCTTCAGCCCAAAAGAAAAATGGCAGCTTCTTTGCATGTAGCATAACCCTGGCAGATTCTTGCAAAGTCCTGTTCTTTCTCTCAACTATCCCATTTTGTTGGGGAGTAATGGGTGCAGAGAACTCATGAAATATTCCTTCAGAAATACAGAAATCAGAGAACTTACCATTCTCAAACTCTTTCCCATGGTCACTTCTGATTCTAACAATTCCACAATCCTTTTCTCTCTGAAGTTGTAAACAAAGATCCTTGAATTTTTCAAAAGTGTCTGATTTCTCCTTAATGAAATTTATCCAAGTATATCTGGAAAAATCATCAACAACAACAAATGCATACTTCTTACCACCTAAGCTTTCGACTTGCATAGGTCCCATTAAGTCCATGTGCAATAGCTCAAGAACTCTGGATGTGGACAGATGTTGCATCTTCTGGTGAGGCATCTTGGTCTGTTTTCCTATCTGACATTCTCCACATATACTTCCTTCCTGAATTTGGAGTTTTGGTAGACCTCTGATGGCTCCTTCAGCAATAGCTTTCTTCATGCTTCTGAGATTCAGATGTCCAAGCTTTTGGTGCCATAGCTTAACTTCATCTTCTTTGGTTATTAGACAAGTAGATAACTTTGCTTTATCTTGGAGACCCACAAGTAGCAATTGTCCTTTGATCTAACACCTTTCATCAGGATATCCCCTTCACTGTTGGCAACTAAGCATTCACTCTTAGTAAAGTTGACCTTCATTCCTTGATCGCACAGTTGACTAATACTAATTAAGTTGGCAGTTAATCCTTTCACAAGAAGCACCTTGTCAAGTTTGGGTAGACCCTCTTCCACAAGATTTCCTACACCCTTTATTTCTCCTTTGGCTCCATCCCCAAAAGTCACAAAACTTGTAGCATAAGGCTTAACATCAGTTAAGTAATTTTTATCACCAGTCATATGTCTGGAGCATCCACTGTCAAAGTACCAATCATTTCTGGATGACACTCTCAGAGATGTATGCGCAATTTGAGCAAACTCATCAGCTTCCGGTTCTATTTTTCTAGGATCCACAGTGTTGCTTGTGGAATTATCATTTTTTTGCTTCCACTGCTTCTTGGTGATCTTTACTGTGGGATCAGGTCTTGGTGAATAGGTCCTGTCTGGGTAACCATATAACTTGAAACAGAAAGGTCTGATATGACCTTTTCTTCCACAGTAGTGACATACCCAACCATAATTCCTTCCTTTTGATCTGAGCCTATATCCTGATGCCTGTTGTCTCACCTGATGCTGGGGCATCTGTCTTGACATAGTATGATCATGAGTATTAACAGGTGGCACAAACTGTCTCACTGGTAGTTGTTTCTGCTGAGGCAAGGAACTGTAGTCAAACCCAATTCCTTTAGAATCTCCAGGTTTCTGTCCTATTTCCAGAATTTCGTCTAAAGCATCAGTACCTTTGTTCATCATCCGCAGTTGCTTGTTCATATTGTCAATCTTGGAAGAAAGTAAGGTAACCTCATCATTGAGATCTGAGTTTATTTTCAGAAGTTTGTCTTTCTCAGCTTGCAAGAGAACAATGGTCCTCTTTTGTTTTTCTACAGTTCTACAAACTTCCTCACTTTTAAGATATAGCTTCTTGTAGGAATCAGCCAATTCATCATATGTTACCTCTTCATCGCTAGAATCATTGTCAGATGTGCACACTCCAATCAAGGCATTCACATGTTTTGCAGTTTCAGATTCTTCTTCTGATTCATCCTCATCCGTCCAAGACACAGTCATCACCTTCTTTTGTTTCTTCAGATACGTTGCACACTCAGTTCTGATGTGACCAAAACCTTCGCATTCATGGCATTGCACCCCTTTGCTTTGATTGATTTTGTCATCAGTTCTAGGTTTCCTCTGATTGTTGACATTTTTATAGATGCTGCGACTGTTGTCCGGAGCATTTGTCCTAGGGCGTCTGTCCATCCTCTTCACAACTTTATTAAATTGTTTGCCCAACAACACAATATCTTCAGAGATGCTCTCATCAGTATCTAAATTACTCTCCACATCATCTTCATCAGTGTTGGAGATGAAAGCAATGTTCTTGTCTTTCTTTTCAGATCTTTCATTAACCTTTAATTCAAAAGTTTGAAGAGATCCAATCAACTCATCAACTTTCATATTTCCAATATCTTGGGCCTCCTCAATAGCACATACTTTCATATCAAATTTCTTAGGCAGGGACCTGAGAATTTTGCTTACCAGTTTTTCATCGGATATCTTTTCCCCCAAGGATTCAAATGTGTTAGCATATTCTAGCACATTCATGTGAAAGTCATGAACACTCTCTCCTTCCTTCATTCTCAAATTCTCAAATTGTGTTGTTAGCAGTTGTAGCCTTGACTTCTTAACCTTTTGAGTACCTTCATGAGCTGTTCTTAGGATATCCCAAGCTTCCTTAGCAATAGTACATTGTTTAATCAACCTGAACATGTTCTTGTCTACACCATTAAACAAAGCATTCAGGGCTTTAGAGTTTCCAATAGCTGCAGTGTCTTCTGCTGTAGACCACTCCTCTTCTGGTTTCAACTCATCAGTATCAACATTATTCGCATCTTTTATTTTAGGAGGGACCCATGCCTTGATCACAGCCTTCCAAGCTCTGCTGTCTAGAGATTTCAAGAATGCTGTCATGCGTGATTTCCAAATGTCATAGTTCGACCCATCCAACAAGGGTGGTCTGTTCACCAGTCCTCCTTCTTTATCCATTAAGCCAGAAAATTCTTTCCCTGGAGCTCACCCACACAGAACAGGGTGCCCGCTCTGATGCCAATTGAAATACCTGGCAACCTGACTGATATATGTTGTGCACAATGTTGGCACAACTGTCCGAGCACGTGTCTACTCAGAACTACAATTAAAGTAACACAACGTAACAAGGCACAAATAAAAATGAACACAGCGGAAATATAAAGTACACAATGAGTTTGTTAACCCAGTTCGGAGCAACTCTCCTACTCTGGGGGATACCAATCCAGGAATGATTCCACTATTATAGTTCTAGTGAAAAGACCAACGCAGACACACTACTTGACTTTGCACCTAGACCCTACCAGTGGCAACTCTATCTAGGAACTCCTAGATATGAGACCCCGTCTCAATTCCTACCAGCAACACAATCAATATAGTAATCAAACACGCAAAACACACCAAGTGAAACACACTCTAATGACACATACTTACTCCGTACTTAAAAGCTTAGGAGCAGCTTACAATTACAACTCAAACAAACTCAGTCCTTAGCTTGAATCAGGGTGATACAAGCAAGGCTCACAATTAACAAAAGAAACCCTAAAAACCTTAAACACACGCTTTGCTAACACACACGGTTTTTAGTTACCCAACTAGGGTTTGTCTTCACAAATATATAATACTGAGATAGCACGAGTTTGGGCTTCAAAATAGAGCATGGACATTGTCCGGTCCAGCTGAAACAATCTTCTAGAAATAATAAAAAGCTTCCAAATATAGAATGATATCTTGTGGAACAAATAGCAAGGCAAATAAAACTTCAAGCAAATCTTCAATCAGATACACGCGCCTTGATCAGCAAGCTAGAGGAAAATAAATCTTCAGGCAAATCTTTGGAAGATTGCGAACACAAATATAAAGCGCTAGCTGGCGCGAAAAACACAAGTCACATAATGCTGTTCCATATGCTACAGCATTTGTCCCAGCATCTGGCTAGTAGATGTTTTTGCAAAATGTACCCAATCTACAAAAACCCAACACTTCTAAAACGTTTCTACTATTTAGAACACCACCTCTCTTTAATTCTATAATGATATTGAATCATCATCAACTAAAATGCGTGTGATAAGTGGGTATATACTAAAGTTTCAGAAATTACTAAAATGCATGGGAGAAGCTGGCATTGATTAAATAGAACAATCATGCACGAGACAAGTTGTCATTAATAAAATGCACAAAAAAGTTGACTTTGATTAAATTAACTTATAATGCACTTGAAAAGTTTTCATTGATAAAATTCAAAATTAACTCAAATGCACGGGATAAGTTGTCACTGACTAAACTATTATGGTACACGGGACATGTTATCTTTGATACAAAATTTATAATAATAATAATACACGGGTCATGTTGTTATTTATATAAATTTAAAAATAATTATTATTCACGGGACAAGTCATCGTTGATACCTATTATAAAAGATTGTTATATATAAATTTTAAAATAAATTTTATAGATGTAACAAGTCATTGCTAATACGTATGATAAAATTATTATTATACACGGGAAAAGTTATCACCCTAAAAAGTTAAAATCAGTAATTTAACGAGCAATCTTTATGTTTATCTTTATTTCTCAAAAAAGTGGACATTGAACCCTTTATTTTTATGTTTATCTTTACCTTTATCTACTATTTAGAATATCACATTACTTTAATTCTACAATAATATTGAACACTCGTAAACTAAAATGCACGGGATAAGTGAACATTGACTAAAACTTTGGAAACAACTAAAATGCATATGAGAAGTTGACATCGGTTAAATATAACTATCATGCACAAGATAAATTGTCATTGATAAAATGCACAAGAGAAGTTGACATTGATTAAATAAAACTATCATGCACTTCACAAGTTGTCACCGAATAAACTAACTTTGATGCACGGGACAAGTTGTCATTTTTAAAAATTGTTCCTGCTAAAATATTTATACTATTCAGAATGTCACCTCAATTCAATTCTACGATTATATTGTATCCTCAAAACTAAAATGCACAAGATAAATGAACATTGACTAAAATTTTGTAAATAACTAAAATGCACGGGAGAAGTGAGCGTTGACTCAAATTTTAGAATTAAATCAAATGCATGGTACAAGTTGTCACGGACTAAACTATCCTTGACTTACGGGACAAACTGTCATTTATAAAAAATCGTTCCTGCTAAAACGTTTATATTATTTAGAATATCACCTCGCTTCAACTCTACAATGATATTGAACCCTTATCAACTAAAATGCATGGGATAATTGGACATTAACTGAAACTTCGTAGATAACCAAAATGCACGGGACAAGTGGACATTAACTGAAATTTCGTAGATAACTAAAATGCATGGGAGAAGTGGACATTGACTAAAATTTCAGAATTAACTCAAACGCACGGGATAAGTTGTCACTTACTAAACTAACTTTGATACACGTGACAAGCTGTTATTTATAAAAAAATTGTTCCTTCTAAAACGTTTCTACTATTTAGAACACCACCTCTCTTCAATTCTACAATGATATTGAATCATCATCAACTAAAATGCGTGTGATAAGTGGGTATATACTAAAGTTTCAGAAATTATTAAAATGCATGGGAGAAGCTGACATTGATTAAATAGAACAATCATGCACGAGACAAGTTGTCATTAATAAAATGCACAAAAAAGTTGACTTTGATTAAATTAACTTATAATGCACTTGAAAAGTTTTCATTGATATTGAAATTTTGGCAGGTACTGAATCAGAACGTAAAACAGAGTACCAGAAACACAAAACAGAGTACTTAAACACAGGTTCAGAAACAACAATATAAAGGACATAAAATAAAGAACACATAGTATTTGTTAACCCAGTTCGGTGATAAACAACACCTACGTCTGGAGGATACCAATCCAGGAAGGAAATCCACTAAGTAGAATTAATTCTAAGACTCAAGACACAACCCCTGTTCCCAGTCTTGTCACTTAATCTCTACCTGTCTAGACTTCTACCCAGGAACACTTAGGTATAAGAACCCTACTTACTTCCCAACCAAGTAACCACAACCCAGTGATTAACAACTCTCCCATAAACTCAAGTATGATGAAGACACTCTTCAACACAACAAAAACATCACTTGTGCTTAAAAGCTTTAAGTGAAAACAAACTAAACAAAACAACCAACTCTAACAGATGAGTGGTACAAAACAAAGCAATAGCTTACAGACTCAAAAACTCTAAAACTCTAATTTCTGGTTTTTGATACGTAAAATCTTCAATAGCAATGTCAATTTTAAATAGTCTTCAGCAGCAACATAATTCTGAACACAATAATCTTCAATTGATATAGTTCTGAAGTACTTTAGAAGCTCATAGAAGCAAATATATTTCTGAGATATATTTTGCAAAGATTCCTTTGAAAATATATTCATCAATAAAATAAACAAATCTGCAAGAAAGATCTTCACACGAAATAATCAGCCTTCTGGAAACATCAGCCTTGATAAATCTTCAACAAATCTTCAAAAGATACTGAAAAAAAATAACAGAACTCAGACGCAGAAACCAGCTTCTGAAGGTCAACAAAAGTCAACGTCTGAAGGCAGCTTCTGAAGGTCAACCAAAGTCAACGTCTGAACAGTGCGTCTAATGACCAGTTCAGCGTCTGATGAACAGTACCAGCGTCTGAAGACCATTCCAGCTTCTGATGAACAGTAACAGCTTCTGAAACCCAATTTCCAGCTTCTGAAGACACAAAATAGCTTCTGAGGACGCTTTGCTTGTACAATATGATTTTAGCAAACATTTAGCCAAAAACCAAATATCCAACAATCTCCCCCTTTGGCAAATTTTTGGCTAAAATCAAATTCTTCACAAAGACAAGTTCTTCACTCAACACAAGTACTCAACCATGAAGAACTACACACATTTAAACATAGCACCAGAGTCAGCAGCGGATAAAATGCTATGTTAAACCAAACAGCTTCAGCTTCTGAAATATCACACCACATCCTGAAGCACACACACAACTTCTCAGTTTCTGAAGCACACAAGTAAACTCCCCCTGAAGCACAAACGCACCAGCTTCTGATAGGAAACACCCAGGAAACTCCCCCTGAAACTCAGCACATCACAAACAGCTCTCCCCCTCAATTCTGAACTGCAGTAAACTCTAAAATAGTGCTTCTGAAACTTAACCAGTACACAGCTCAGGAACTCTACACTGAAACACTCCTCCTGAGCCAGGGACTCCCCCTCAAACATATCTTCACAACTCTTGTTGTATTGCTTCTGAATTCTGAATAATACTGTCAACTTCTGAAAAAACTGAATTCTAAACAAAACAAACTCTGAACTCTGAAACTTAGTACATTCTGAACAGCTACATTCTGAAACCAAACACAAGTTTTTCTCCCCCTTTTTAGCCAAATAATCTTGACAAAACACAGACTTCACATAGGGAACAAAAACTGAATTTTTATCACAGATTGTATCAGACTCAGTATCAAACTCAGCATCTGCAACATCTTCATCTCCCTCACTTCCAGCTTGCTCACCCTCAGCAATATGTAATTGCTATAACTCCTCATGCAGACAAACTCCCAGCTTACTTCTCAGATTCTCAAATTGCTTGGCATCCAAAGCTTTTGTAAAAATATCAGCAATCTGTTCTTCAGTATCAACATGTTCAAGCTGTACAATCTTCTCCTCCACAAGGTTTCTGATGAAATGATGTCTTATATCAATGTGCTTAGTCCTGCTATGCAGTATGTGGTTCTTTGAAATGTTGATAGCACTCAAATTATCACAGTACAGAGTCATAACATCATGTTCAAGATTGTATTCTCCCAGCATCTGCTTCATCCATGCCAACTGAGAACAAATACTTCCAGCTGCTATATACTCAGCTTCAGCTGTAGACAATGATACACAATTCTGCTTCTTACTGAACCATGAAATCAAATTGTTACCCAGAAAGAAACATCCACCAGAAGTACTTTGTCTGTCATCTGCACTTCCTGCCCAGTCAGCATCACAATACCCAACTAACTCAGAACTTCCACTGTGTGAGTACATAATTCCATAGTCACTTGTACTGTTGACATACTTCAGAATCCTCTTCACCTGAGTCAAGTGACTCATTTTTGGATCAGCTTGATATCTAGCACAGACTCCAACAGCAAAAGTTATGTCTGGTCTACTTGCAGTCAGATATAACAGACTCTCAATCATGCTTCTATACTGGCTTTGATCAACAGCAACACCTTGTTCATCTTTAGTTAACTTCAAGTGAGTAGCTACATGTGTTCTCTTGTGACTAGCATTCTCCATCCCAAACTTCTTGACTATATTCTTTGCATATTTACTTTGTGAAATGAATATAGTATCTTCCATTTGCTTGACTTGAAGACCAAGAAAATATGTTAGTTCACCCACAAGACTCATCTCAAACTCAGATTGCATCTGCTGAACAAATAGTTGAACCATCTGGTTTGACATCCCACCTAAAACTATGTCATCAACATAGATTTGTACTATCATCAGACTTCCATCTTCTTCTTTCACAAACAATGTCTTGTCAGTTCCTCCTTTTCTGTAGCCTTGAGTAACAAGAAACTGTGTGAGTCTCTCATACCATGCTCTAGGTGCTTGTTTCAATCCATACAAAGCTTTCTTCAATTTGTAAACATGATTTGGAAAATTAGGATCCACAAATCCCTTAGGCTGTTCAACATAAACCTCTTCTTGTAAATATCCATTCAGAAAAGCACTCTTCACATCCATCTGAAACAGTTTGAACTTTAGAATACATGTTACTCCCAAAAGCAATCTTATGGACTCTAATTTGGCCACAGGTGCAAAGGTTTCATCAAAATCAAGTCCCTCCACCTGAGTGTACCCTTGAGCAACAAACCTAGCCTTGATTCTAGTCACAGTTCCATGTTCATCTGATTTATTCTTGTAAATCCACTTAGTTCCAATGACATTCATACCTTCAGGTCTTGGAACAAGGTCCCACACTTCACTTCTTTTGAACTGATTCAATTCCTCTTGCATAGCTTCAGTATTCATGACTTTCTTCATGCCCTTCAGATTCAAGTGACCCAGTTTCTGGTGCCAGAGTCTGACTTCTTCTTCTGAACTTATGAGACAGGTGGACAGGCTTGTTTCTTCTTCAGACATCCACAAATAACAGTTGTTCTTTGATCTGCAGCCCCTCATCAGTACTTCACCTTCTTTATCAGTTACCAGACACTCTTCCTTGTTAAAATTCACTTTCAACTCTTGATCACACAGCTGGCTTATGCTGATCAGATTTGAAGTTAACCCTTTCACTAATAGCACATTATCAAGTCTTGGTAATCCATCACAGATCAAGTCACCTATACCAAGAATCTCTCCTTTAGCTCCATCACCAAAAGTTACATAGATGCTGGAATATGGCTTTAAATTACTCAAAAGCTTCTTCACACCAGTCATGTGTCTGGAACAACCACTATCAAAATACCAATCTTCCCTAGAGGTGGCTCTCAAAGATGTATGAGCTATGAGGCCAACAGTATTACCTTTGGGTTTCCATACCTTCTGAACATTGATTCTGGTTGCAGCAGGTTCCACTTTTCTGTACTGAAAATGCTCAGGATAACCATATAGCTTGAAACATAATGGTTTAATGTGCCCCTTCTTTCCACAATGATGACAAACCCATGGATGAGTTCTCCTCTTTCCTTTAGACTTCTGAGGTTGCTTGTGATGTTCCTTCTTAGATGTGCCTATCATTGGATCATAAGTTTCAGCAGCAAGAACAAACCTTTTAGCAGGATTTTTCTGTTTGAGGTTCAAAGTCTTATCAACAAATCCTATGCCATTTTGTTTCCCTTGTTTCTGATTCTCCAATATCTCCTCCAGCACATCAGTAGCAGTATTCATCATTCTGACTTGCTTTTTCATGTTTTCAAACTGAGAATTCAGTTGGCTCACTTCATCTTTGAGATCAGAATTTTGCACTAAGAGTTCACTTTTCTCAGCATTCAGTTGGCAGATGGTTTTCTTCTGATCCACTAGTTGCTTGCAAACTTCTACACTTCTGATGTATAGGTTTTTGTAATTGTCAGCCAGTTCTTCATAAGATGATTTTTCAACTCTGGCTTCAGACTCTGATGGAACTTCAGACTCTGCTTCAGACTCTGATAATGTCTCAGACTCTAAAAATGCTTAAGTCTTTGAAAGAGCTTATGAGGGCTTAACCTTAACATCAGACTTGTATCTTCCAGTTAGGGCAACAACATACTTAGCAGATTCACTCTCTACATCTTCTTCTGAGTCTTCATCAGACCATGAAACAGCCAGGCTTTTCATCTGCTTCTTGAGATAAGTAGGACATTCTGACTTGATATGACCATATCCTTCACATTCAAAGCACTGAACACCCTTTGATTGATTGCTCTTCTCATCAGTCTTGGTCTTCTTCACATCACTTGGTTGCTTACTGTTGTTGAATCTGAAGTTCTGACCTTTGGATTTGGATCTCCTGTCAACATGTTTCAGAATCTTGTTAAACTGTCTCCCCATCAACACAAGTGCATCTGATAAGCCTTCATCATCCTCATCAATCTCTTGTTGATCCTCAGCTTCAGAATTAACTGCAAAAGCAACTCCTTTCCCTTTCTTCTCAGTACGGTTACTAAAAGCCGTTTCAAAATTCAGCAAGGATCCAATTAACTCTTCAACCATCATATTGGAGATGTCATGAGCTTCCTCAATAACAGTCACCTTCATGTCAAATCTTTTAGGAAGTGACCTGAGTATTTTTCTAACAATCTTCTCATCAGACATCTTCTCTCCAAGAGAATCAAAAGAATTAGTCATATCTAGGACATTCATATAGAAGTCTTGAATGTTCTCATCCTCCAACATCTTCAAATTTTCAAATTTTGTGTTGAGTAGTTGAAGTCTGGACAGCTTAACCTTTGAAGTTCCTTCATGAGTGGTCTTGAGTATCTCCCAGGCATCCTTGGCTATGGTACACTGCTTGATCAGTCTGAACATGTTCTTGTCCACTCCATTGAATAGTGCATTCAAGGCTTTGGAGTTTCCAAGAGCCAATTCATCTTCATCCTTTGACCATTCTTCCTCAGGTTTCAGCACATCAGTCTTCTTCCCATCTTTGTCCAGAACAACTGGATGTTCCCAACCCTTCAGCACAGCTTTCCAGGTCCTGCTGTCAATGGATTTCAGGAAAGCACACATACGAGACTTCCAGTATTCATAGTTGGAACCATCCAACAGAGGTGGCCTGTTAACAAAACCTCCTTCCTTGTCCATTCTTGCCAGAAAAACCTTCCCTGGAGCTCACCCAATAACAGGCAGGGTGCCTGCTCTGATGCTAATTGAAATTCTGGCAGGTACTGAATCAGAACGTAAAACAGAGTACCAGAAACACAAAACAGAGTACTTAAACACAAGTTCAGAAACAACAATATAAAGGACAGAAAATAAAGAACACAGAGTTGAAGGTGAGAAAAACACACAAGAAGGGGGGGTTGAATTGTGTGGGTAAATTCTTTTCTTTCTCAAAACTTATATTAAGTTCAGAATCTGATAAGATCAGTTTTGAACTGTTTTCAGAGTTTGTTAGCAACGGATTATGAAGTAAAGAGATAGGGAAAGAATCACAATGGTTTTTATACTAGTTCCTTCCACAAACCGGAAGTAGTCTAGTCCCCCTGTCACTTACAGGAGATTTAACTATAATCAAACTGATTACAATTGCTCAAAACACAAAGTTAAGAGACTTCCAATGCTCAAGCACTTAGCAAGAGACTTCTAATGCTCAAGACACACAGTCAAGAGACTTCTCTGCTCAAAGCACAAAGCTAAGAGACTTCTAGTTGCTCAATACACAAAGTAAAGAGACTTCTGATTGCTCAGCACGCAGACTGAGACTTGAATCAAACTGGTTTACAAAGAAAGTAAGTTTGAGTTGAACACTTGATCAAATATCAGAGGTGTTCACAAAATACAACTCAGGTTTAAGACTCTAAACTTAAGAAATTCTAAGATGATAAGATTGTAAGAATTTCTAAGAGTTTTGGTTACTTGCGTATTTTTGACAGCAAAACAGAGCACAAGTTCAGTCAGTTAGTTTCTTGAGTCTTAGCAATTTTCTTCTTCAAATCTTCACCCTTTTATAGAGGAAAAGATAGCTGTTGAGAATTGCCCAGAAAACCAGCAAAGAGCCGTTGCAATTGTAGAAGCTAGCTCCAGCTGAAATTGTGTGATGAACTGCAGAACAGAGCACGCAATATTTGAATTTGCTTTCCTTAAAAGTTGGAGAATGTTTCTTCAAGGGAGGCAACTGTTCTATTGAGTTGTTCTGACAGTGCAGGCATTAAATGCAGACAGTGACAGTTGCTTTTCCTTCAGAGTTAGACTTTAGAAGCTTCTTCAGATACTGTTCATCAGAAGCTCTCTTCAGAAGCAGGTCTTCAGACGCACCCTTCAGAAGCACTGTTCATCAGACGCACTTCTTCAGACATTGACTTTTGTTGACCTTCAGACTCAGCCTTCAGACGTTGACTTTCGTTGACCCTCAGACTCAGCCTTCAGACGTTGACTTCTGTTGACCCTCAGACTCAGGCTTCAGAAGCACTTCTTCAGACGCAATCTTCAGAAGCAGTCTTCAGACTCACTTCTTCAGACGCAGTCTTCAGAAGCTGCTTCAGACCCAATTTTGCTTCAACTTGCAACAAAGCTTCAATGCTTTCCTTCTTGCTCTTAGCTTGTTCTTCCATAACCAGTATTATTAACCAAACATTAAGGACATGGTTCTGCACACTTAGAACAAATCATTAGCAATACTAATTTTCTTTTTAACACTTTGTTATCATCAAAACCCAAAAGAGAGTTGTTCATACATTTTGTTCCAACAAGAGTATTTGTTAACCCAGTTCGGTGATAAACAACACCTACGTCTGGAGGATACCAATCTAGGAAGGAAATCCACTGAGTAGAATTAATTCTAAGACTCAAGACATAACCCCTGTTCCCAGTCTTGTCACTTAATCTCTACCTGTCTAGACTTCTACCCAGGAACACCTAGGTATAATAACCCTACTTACTTCCCAACCAAGTAACCACAGCCCAGTGATTAACAACTCTCCAATAAACTCAATTATGATGAAGACACTCTTCAACACAACAAAAACATCACTTGTGCTTAAAAGCTTTAAGTGAAAACAAACTAAACAAAACAACCAACTCTAACAGATGAGTGGTACAAAACAAAGCAATAGCTTACAGACTCAAAAACTCAAAAACTCTAATTTCTGGTTTTTGATACGTAAAATCTTCAATAGCAATGTCCTTTTTAAATAGTCTTCAGCAGCAACATAATTCTGAACACAATAATCTTCAATTGATATAGTTCTGAAATACTTTAGAAGCTCATAGAAGCAAATATATTTCTGAGATATATTTTGCAAAGATTCCTTTGAAAATATATTCATCAATAAAATAAACAAATCTGCAAGAATGATCTTTACACGAAATAATCAGCCTTCTGGAAACATCAGCCTTGATAAATCTTCAAAAGATACTGAAAAAAAAATAACAGAACTCAGACGCAGAAACCAGCTTCTGAAGGTCAACAAAAGTCAACGTCTGAAGGCAGCTTCTGAAGGTCAACCAAAGTCAACGTCTGAACAGTGCGTCTAATGACCAGTTCAGCGTCTGATCCAGCTTCTGATGAACAGTAACAGCTTCTGAAACCCAATTTCCAGCTTCTGAAGACACAAAATAGCTTCTGAGGACGCTTTGCTTATACAATATGATTTTATCAAACATTTAGCCAAAAACCAAATATACAACAGATAAAATTTCAAAATTAACTCAAATGCACGGGATAAGTTGTCACTGACTAAACTATTATGGTACACGGGACATGTTATCTTTGATACAAAATTTATAATAATAACAATACACGGGCCATGTTGTTATTTATATAAATTTAAAAATAATTATTATTCACGGGACAAGTCATTGTTGATACCTATTATAAAAGATTATTATATATAAATTTTAAAATAAATTTTATACATGTAACATGTAATATCCCGCTTCAGACTCAAGTATTTATCAGTATTGAGACGATGTATCAGAGATATTTTATAAGGAATGGCATTTTTGTAATTTTGAGGGTTCGGCTATAAAAGCCATATATCCCAAAATCCTCTCATAATCCTTTCCCCTTTCTCTCTCTAAACCACTTCTCTCCCTTCCCTCTTCTCCTTCTCACGCCAATTCCCCCTCCTCACTTCCATTTTCACTTAATTATTCTCCCTTATGGTCTAGTTTATGAGCAAGCACACTTTTGGGAGTTTTGAGACAAGAAAAACAAGGAAGAAAAGAAAGGATTGGATTTAGGGTTTGAGTAAGCTTGCCAAGAATCAAGAGGAAAGAAGAGGAATTAAGCCAGGGTTTTGGATTGGAAGCTTGGCAAGGAATCAAAGCAGCATTTGAGGTGAGCTCCCTATGATTTTACCCTTATTGGGAAATTTTGAGAGGTGAAGGAAAATTGAATGATTAGGTTCAATTCTTGTATGTTAGTTTGCCACGATCATATGGATCAGCACATCCATCGTGCCATGACAAGAGCCATCGTGCCATGACAAAGGCAAAATGCCACCTCCTTTTTGAAAACTTGTTTTAAGGCCAAAAAACCACCCCCACAGCGCCAGAACGTCTTTGTACATTTAGAAATGGAAGGAAAGATCATAGAATTATCTTATATTAACATGAGAGTGGGGACCAATATTTCAATAACATTGAGGATTAATTCCATCAAGAATCGACGTCAATTATGACAATGGGTAGAGATTACCTATAGGCTTCAAGCAAGCGAAGGGGCCTAGTTCCCAACAATTAAGTAAGTGGGATAGTAAGTCCCTAAGTTATGACATATGATGACGATACGTCTAAATCCTTTGATAGGAAATCAAGATTTAAGTGTACGATAGTACAAGGAATGTTTCAACATTCAAAGCTTCAAATAAGCTTAAGAGTCGGATTTCCAACGACCAAGTATGTGGCTTATGAGAACGATAAGCTTAGAACCTTATTATAGGTTAAGAATCTCATGTTTAACATTTGATGAATGCATTAGATATGGATAAGAGTAATAAATTCAAGTATTATATTATAAAGATTATACGTGTTCAACAGACTCCGGATTATGCCGGATGAGATTTCTCCGAAAAGGTTATCCACACGTAAGTTTATAAGATTATGTTAAACGTGTCCAGCAGGCTCCGGATTATGTCAGATGGGACTTCTCCGAGAGGGTTGTCCACACGTATGTTAAAGATTTAAACGTGTCCAGCAGGCTCCGGATTATGCCGGATGGGACTTCTCCGAGAGGGTTGTCCACATGTAAGTTAAGTTGTGTTCAGCAGACTCCGGATTATGCCGGATGGGACTTCTTCGAGAGGATTGTCCACACAGCGATAAGAGGAGTCTAGTGTTAGCCTGATATGATAGGAATTTCACCAGTATGATGGGAGATGTACTTCGGGGTTACTCCACCCGGATGCACTACGTAAAATGAACTCAGATAATTATTGTTTGTTCAACGCTAACTTTCTAACTTAATGTTAACAGATAGATGTATGTATGTGTATATATATATATATATATATATATATATATATATATATATATATATATATATATTACGATGAAATATATGACAAAGTAGTCATCAGATAACAGTAAGTGATCATAGGATGTGTAATATCCCACTTCAGACTTAAGTATTTATCAGTGTCGAGACAATGTATCAGAGATGTTTTAAGCGAAGGGCAATTGGGTAAATTGACAAACTAATGGCTTTAAATATGGCAAAGACCATTCCTTTCCCATTTTTCCCATTCCACTTCTCTCTCTAAGTTCACAACTTCTCTCTATCTCTCTCTCTAAAACTCACGCCTCATCCTCTCTTGCCATCATCCATCAGTTTCTTCCTCAACTCTTGGAACACAAGCAAGCAAGCTAGCTTTGGGAGATTTAGAGCAAGTGAAAGCTAAGGAAAAATCAAGTAAAGAGGAAGAATTTCAAGCTAGGGTTTTGGTTGTCAAGCATGGCAAAGGATCAGAATCATATCAATTGCTAGGTGAGTTCCTTAGAGTAGCAATTTACCCCCCCCCCCCCCCCTTTGGGTTAGTTTTGTGTGAGATCACAAACTTAATTACTAAGATTTAAGTAAAAAGATAGTATTTTCCCCTTTTTGATACTTATGCTTAATTCCAGTTAATCCTTGGGTAAAGTACGTTTTTATAATTCAAAATGAGTCCCTGGCATATTTTCATTGATTATTGGATAACTGGGTACCAAGGCTGTGTTTTGCTACAGTCGCAGAGCGACGCTCAGGGTCGCAAAGCGAAGTAGCAGAGCTTGGCTACTGCCTAGCCTTCGCCCTGCAAAGTGATCAGAAGCTGAGTTCGCAAAGCGAAGTTTCAGCCGCTCTGCGAAGCTTCAGACTCAGGATCACCAGGTTCTGAAGGTTCAGACTCTGCAGTTCAGAGTCTGAAGGTTCAGACGCAGGATTTCGCAGAGCGAAGTCAAGGGGGTCGCAGAGCGAAGTTGCCCAGAAATGCATTTTATTTTCAAATAACTGTACCATGCCAATGATCTTCGATATGCTTTAGGAACATGTTACTCATGATCTTTCAAGGATTAATCTAGGAAATGCATAGGAATCATAAGAGTGAATGGGTAGAATTATTTCTAAGTTATCAAGTAAGATAAGGGCTTAGTTTCCCAACGATGAGTAAGTGGGGTAATAAATCCCTAAGAACGGCATATGATAACGATAAGTCGAATCCTTTGATAGGAAAACAAGATTTAAGAGTATGAAGCATAAGAAATGTTCATCATTCAAAGCTTTAGATAAGCTTAAGAGTTGGTATTCCAACGACCAAGTAAGAGGCTTATGAGAACGATAAGCCAAGGACCTTTATTATAGGTTAAGTGGCACACATTTATTTAACGATGAATGCATCAGATATGCATAAGAAAATGAAACGTATTAGATATACATATGAGTTTAAGTTAAGAACTTAATGATAAAGATTAAACGTGTCCATCAGGCTCCGGATTATGCCGGATGGGATTTCTCGGAAAGGGCTATCCACACGAATGTTAAAGATTAAGCATGTTCAGCAGACTCCGGGATACGCCAGATGGGACTTCTCCGAGAGGGTTGTCTACATGCAAGTTAAGTTGTGTTCAGCAGACTCCGGGATACGCCGGATGGGACTTCATCGAGAGAGTTGTCCACACAACGATAAGAGGAGTCTGGTGTTAGCCTGATATGATAGGAGTTTCACCGGTATGATGGGAGATGTACTTCGGGGTTACTCCACCCGGATGCACTCCGTAAAATGAACCAAGATAATGAATGTTTGTTCAACGCTGACTTACTAACTTTATGATTAAGAATGATGTATATTGATACTTATGAAATTATTATGAGAATATGACAAGTAGTCAGCAGAGAAAGAAAGTGATCATAGGATGTCCCCAGATCACTAAGTATAAGTTTAAGTTAAGGCTAGAATATGATAAGCATTAGATTAAGACATATAGCGATCCTAGTTTCCCTTGATCGCGGAATATGTAGAGAAAGACGGCGATCGTAGGAATCCCCAAGATTGCCAAGAGTAGGCACGGCGACCCTAGGTTCCCCGTGGTTGCCAACAGTAGGTTGGGTGGAGCTCACTGAGACATTATGTCTCACCCCAATCCTTCAGGTGCATGTTTTCAGGTAAGCAAGAGGTTCGTGAAGAAGATCATCAGGGAGATACTGGATTGGAGTGCAGTTGCTCGTCAAGTACAAGCTCAAGAGATTATCATTATTATGTATAAGTATTCATTTTTGGTATACGGATAATTGTATAAACGAGCCACTTGTCCCCTTTCAGTTGTATGTATTAATATTATTATGGAAAATTTAAATGTATCCAATATCAGTTTAATGTGCATGCTAATATTCTAGATTACATTAGTATGGGTGTTACAGGATGTCCCCAGATCACTAAGTACGAGTTTATGAATATGTTCAGTATAAGATAAAGACATATAGCGATCCTAGTTTTTCCCTTGATCGCGAATTATGTAGAGAATGATGGCGATCGTAGGAATCCCCGAGATTGCCAAGAGTTAGTGCATGGCGACCCTAGGTTTCCCCGAGGTTGCCAACAGTAGGTTGGGCTGGAGCTCACTGAGACATTATGTCTCATCCCAATCCTTCTGGTGCAGGTTTTCAGTTAAGCAAGAGGTTCGAGATGAAGACATCAGGGAGACGCTGGATGGGGTGCAGATGCTCGTCATGTACCAGCTCAGGAGTTTATCGGACATTTGTATAAGTATTTTAGTGGTACTTGATTATTGTATAAACGAGCAAATTTGTATTCATTCAGTTGTATTTGTATTATTATTATTATTGAAAATTTTAATGTATCAGATTAATACACATTGTCATACCCCATTTTTTGACCCATTTTCGTCTCGTTTTATTTATTGTCTCGTTTTACGCATTTTTTTAAGGCCGAGAATTCTCGTCGTTTCAGACGAAATTTCGGCAGGGAGGTATTTTAAAATACCTCATGTCAATTTTTGTTTCGCTTTTTAATTTTATTTTTTATCACTTTTTATTTTTAATTTTAGTTTTTTTATTGTCATTTATTTTTATTCTTTTATTATTATCATTTTTTTTACTATTATTATTATTATTATTATTATTATTTTTATTATTATTGTTATTTTCAATTTTTGTCCAAAAGTCCAAGTCCACAGTCAACACAGCCAGGCCAGTACTGTTCATGCGCCCCAAACACTGTAAATCATCATCACAAAACCTTCAACCATATCCAAATCATCATCACAAAATCCTCAAATCCAGCAAAATCACTTTCTCATTTAATGCTTGCAGAAGTTTTATCCAGAAACCAGCTTGCAAGCTTATCTCAACACCATGACAAGCAGCACAAATTGGTTCTATAAAACAAGAGCCAAATCAACAGAAACAGAAGAAGAAAATTTTTAAGAGAAGATTTTTTTTTACCAAGCATAACTCACAACATTTTCCAGCAACTCAACAAAACACAACTAACCCCTAACACACACCATTTTTTCGCAAACCAAAACACAACACACCAGCAACTTAACAAAGCACAACTATTCCCTAATACACCATTTTCGCACAGCTTTCACGCCCTAACCCATCACCCCACGTCCCAGTACCCACACACCACACATACACACGCAAACCACCCACACCACAACACAAACACGCAACCACAACAACACAGCAACACGAACCCAGAACCGCACACACACCACAACACAAACACGCACAAATAACCCAACACACGCACATCACCAGCAACGAACCCACACGACCTATAGCACGAAACCACACGGCCTAACACGAAACCCACACACACGAAAAAGAGCACAAAACCGAAACAACAAAGAGAAAAGGTGAAATTTTTTTGTGATTTTAAAACCTAGATCTAGGTATTTTTGTGAGGATTTTGGGAAAAATAACTGTGGATTTGGGAAGAGGGGAAGAAAGGATATAGGAAAAGAAGTTTTTTTTTAAAAAAAGAGGAATTTTTTCCCTCCGGCGCGGTGGCGCCGCCGCGTGGGCCGGCGGCCACCACGCCGGAAAACCCACCGGTGGCCGGAAAGTTAGTGAGAGGGGGGAGAAATTTTCGGCCCAGGCAGAGGAATGAGAAGAAGGAGAGAGAAGTGAGTGAGTGAAATGAAGAAAATGAAAGGGGAAAGGGTATTTATACCCCTCCCCGTTTCAGTGAGGCAGGGTGTACGCGTTAGCGTACACCCACGCTCTCCAGGCCCTTTGATTTTAATCATGTGGCCCTGATTTTTATTTCCCTGTGTTTGATCAGGGCCGTCTGATTAATCAGACGGCCCAGATTATTTTACGAAAGCCCAATGCCTTTTGGGCCTTTTCTTTCAAATCTGAGTTGGTTTTTGCTTCTAGCACCCCCCAGTTTTATTTTTTTACACCTCCCAAATTTTTTATTTCTTTTATTTTCTTTGCAAATTTAATTTTTTTCTTTTTGTTATTTATTTCTTTTTATTGTTTTATTATTTTTTACATCTCATTTATTTATTTACCTATCATTTATCTCATGCATTTATTTTTTTATTTTTATTTCTTTTTGTTCATTTTATTTTATATCTTTTCTTTATATCATTCATATGTACATTTAGGGATATATATATATATAAATATGCATTGTTTTTATAGTTCAATCCATGATAAACAAAAATCTTTTTATTTAAATCCAACGATCCTTTTATTTAATTCCTCGCGTTTAGTTTATTTCACCGCATTTATTTTTCTTTTTTTTTTAACTCCAAATAAAAAAATCCAAAACAACAAAAACATTTTCATTTTTATTAAGTAACAAACTTGTTCATTTTGGTTGCAACAACTAATTTGGACAATTTATTTTCTCTTTTATTCTATAAAACGAGCGTTTTTCTTAGTTTACATTTTCATAAAATTCAAGCGAAACTTGAATGAAAAAGGGTGGTTTGACGTATGTCTCTCCTTTCCCCGATCGGATAAACACTTGACGTATGTCTCGTTGCTTAGACGATCGTCATTCTTTTCTAGCTTCCCAAAAATATACGTTTTTAAATTCAAACAAAACTTGAATGAAAAAGGGTGGTTTGACGTATGTCTCTCCTTTCCCCGGTTGTACGAACACTTGACGTATGTCTCGTTGCTCGGACAATCGTCATTCTATTTTCAAAGTATAAAAACTCACCAATCTTGGCCCTTGGGGCCAATCCAAACCTTTCGCGCCTTTGCGCGTTAATTTTAAAACATTTACGCCTTGCATGAATTTAACGCCTCCGTGCGTTTATTTTAGTTTTCAAACCTTTTACGCCTCCGTGCGTTTGTCTTTATTTTCAAACATTTTACGCCCCTGTGCGTCTGTCTTTTTCCTTAAATATTTACGCCTTGCGCGAGTTTATCGCCTTAGCGTCTGTCTTTCACCTTTTTTAAGCTTTTTACGCCTTTGTGCGTTTTCAAACAATTCTTTCTCAAGAACTACGTAAGCTTTGAATTCTCCGACTACCGGGAGATACGTAGGAGCAAGACCGACGTCTTGTCAAGCCCGTTAATAAAAAATCTCTTTTTTCCTTTTTTCTATTTCGTTTGTTTTTTTCTCTTTCTGCACCTCACGTTATATTTTCTCGTTCCTTTATATATATATGATTAAGCATGCAAGCAAAACGTCAAAAGACATTTTAAGCCTAAGCCAACTAAGAGGTTCCCGTTGAGTACAACAGATGTGAGGGGTGCTAATACCTTCCCCTCGCATAATCGACTTTCGAACCTAAAATCTCTTTTCAAGGTAATTTAGAACTTTTTTCCTTTTTCCCCGAAAAATTAAAAGTTCAGTCGTGATTTAAATTTAGTGATTCAATGCTAGTCAATAGCTTGACATCCGAAATTCGACGCGACAGAAATGGCGACTTCACTGGGGAGATTATGCATAAAACACTTTGTTTGTGCATAAATAAGTCAAGCCTATCTTAGTCGGCTTTTAGGCTAAAATGTTTTTATTTTTTGCTTGCACGCTTATGCCTTATCATCATTATTTGTTTATCTTTTCTCGCTTTGTATATATTTGTTTCATATTGCTTTATATTTATATTATATATGTTGTGGGGTTACTTGAGCGGTGTTACTCCACATTGTTCGGGTTAATGCCGGACGTGTGAGGCTCTATTCCCGAGCTTTGAGAAAAAAATTAAGATAGGATGGGGTTGCGTAGCGGAGGCCCACTTGACGTATGTCTTGAAGGGAAGATGCGAAAACCCCGCCTAGAGTAGATTTCACTTGGAATTTATTGAGGTCTTGCGAGCATTTGCAATTGACGACAATAGTTCCATGTGAAGTCCGTGATCTCTAGGGACCTTTTAGAAAATCTCACCTTTAGTGCCCACACGTGAGGATGGGGGAAATTTTGAACATACATATGCATACCATACATTTACATGCATGAAAATAATTTTCGCATATCACTTTGCTTTATAGGAAATTAATTGCACTTTTTAATTTCCTTGTAAAGCAAAACAAAAATTTTCATGCATTTACATACATCATTCATTATCATGCATATGTCCATCTTCGAGTCCAAAACTCATTTCTCTTTTTCTTATCCTCAGGATTTCTCATAATCCGAATTGAGTATTCAGTGTTTGCATTTTCTTCGCAACACTACGCGTCTTTCCATAAAGAGAAGTGGCTCATCGTCTCGAGGCAACTCACTCCTACAACACTCGAGCAGCTTTAAAGAAGAAAATGGAGAATCTAGAGCAAGAGAATCACGAGCTTCGTGAAGAATTAACATCCATGAAAACGGAGATGGAGAAACTAACGGAGTTAGTGAAACTACTAGCTGCCGCGCAAATCCCGACACCTCCTCCTCCCTCCAGTTCTCAAGAGCAAGCATCAGCATTTGCTTCGACTTCATCATTGCATGTCAATGCTCCACAACACTCTAAACCCCTCGGTTGTACGTGGGGCATGCCTTTTGAGTTTGGTGAAGAGTCTATCCCAATTCCCACTACTCTCCTAGAAGCTCCGGTATCTCAACCCGAGATTTCCTTCCCTCAGGCTACTGTGGCCTTCACAACGCCAGTGGTCCATACCACTCAGCATGATCACGAGCCTATCTTTCATACCGAAAGTGTAGGTGCTCAAGATAAGATGGCCGATTTCCAAGAGAAATTCGAGGAAATGCAAAGGGAGATCAAAGCCCTCCGAGGAAAGGATTTATTTGGGAAAAGCGCCCATGAGCTCTGCCTTGTACCCAATGTCCAAATCCCTCCTAAATTCAAGGTCCCGGACTTTGAAAAGTACAAAGGGAATACTTGCCCGCAAAGTCACTTGGTAATGTATGCAAGGAAGATGTCAACGCAAACAGACAACCATCAACTCCTCATCCATTATTTCCAAGATAGCTTAACCGGTGCCGCTTTAAAGTGGTACATGGGTTTGGATAGTACCAAAATCCGAACCTTCAATGACTTGGGAGAGGCGTTTGTCCGCCAATACAAATATAATTTGGACATGGCCCCGGACCGGGACCAACTCCGGGCCATGGCCCAAAAGGACAAAGAGACCTTTAAGGAGTACGCACAAAGATGGAGGGAGATAGCGGCTCAGATCAGCCCGCCTCTTGAAGAAAAGGAAATGACCAAGATATTCTTGAATACTCTTGGCTCCTTTTATTATGAACGAATGGTTGCGAGTGCGCCAAGTGACTTCACCGAGATGGTAAGCATGGGCGTACGTTTGGAGGATGCGGTCCGAGAGGGACGCTTGGTGAAAGAAAGTGCTCCATCAAGCAGCACTAAGAGATTCGGGGGTGGCTACCCAAGGAAGAAAGAGCAAGATATCGGCATGATTGGCCATGGAGGACCTCATCAAGGGTACTCAACATATCCACATATCTCTGCTATTTCACATACCATCTCAACACCTCCAAGCTACCAGATTCAGGTCCCACAAAGGCCTCCCCCTCCTTATCAACAACCATATTATCAACAACAACGCCCGCAAGGTCCGCAGCAATACCGGCCTCGAGCACCTCAACAGCTCTTCAACCATCAGAATCGCCCGAGGACGGCGTTCGATCCCATACCCATGAAGTACGCGGACTTGCTCCCGGCTTTGCTTGCGAGAAATCTCGTACAAACAAGAGCACCACCTCCCGTACCAAATGTATTACCTCCTTGGTATCGCTCGGACTTTACTTGCGCATACCATCAAGGGGCACCAGGCCATGACGTTGAACATTGCTTCCCTCTTAAAGATGAGGTCCAAAGGCTAGTCCGTACTAATGTGCTGACCTTCAAGGACTCAAACCCAAATGTCCAAACTAACCCACTGCCGAACCATGATTCCTCAGTCAACATGGTTCAAGATCATCAAGGAGCTAGTCCTATTTTGAAGGAAGCCACAAAGGAAGTCAACGCCATCACTGAAGATGGGCCGGAAGAAGCGGTACATGTCCATGTAACGCCCGGAGGAGTTTGCTGCAATTGGGACGCTGTTGACGTTCCTTCTGTTATTCAATTGTCAAAGTAATGTGTTTATTTATTTATCGCTTTCAAAAAAAGGATCCCTTCGTCTTGCCCAAAGCGAAGAAGGACTCATGTAGGGTTTGTTTAAAGTACTATTATCATAAATAAAATTTGTCGTTTTTATCACGACCTTTCTACTTCGTTGTTTTATTGTCGTTTTTCCGAAAAAATGGTAACACAAAAAACCAAAAAAAAATCAATCATAAGTATATTTTCTTCTTTTTAAAATTCAAAAAGTCTGCATTTTCTTTCATTTCACTAAAATCAATCATCCATCATTTGCAGACTAAACGTCCATAAACCCGTTGAACACCTTAACCCTAGGCTCTCTCCCAACTTTGAATTCCCTGTTTACGAAGCGGAAGAGGAAGAGGATGAAGAGATTCCGGACGAGATTAAGCGTCTATTAGAACAAGAGAGGAAGACTATTCAACCTCATGAGGAAGCAATAGAGGTTATCAACTTGGGGTCGGAAGAGGACAAAAAAGAAATCAAGATTGGGGCATTGTTGGATGCATCCGTCAAAGAAAGAATCATCAAGCTTCTTGAAGAATATGTGGATATCTTTGCATGGTCATACCAAGATATGCCAGGATTGGATCCCGAGATTGTGGAGCATCATCTACCTTTGAAACCTGAATGTCCGCCAGTCAAGCAGAAGTTGAGAAGAACTCGCCCTGACATGGCCCTCAAGATCAAAGAGGAAGTGCAAAAGCAAATTAACGCTGGATTTCTTGTCACATCAGAATACCCTCAGTGGTTGGCCAACATAGTGCCTGTTCCCAAGAAGGACGGTAAAGTTCGGATGTGCGTCGACTATCGAGATTTAAACAAAGCTAGTCCAAAAGACGACTTCCCTTTACCCCACATTGACATATTGGTCGACAATACTGCCAAGTCCAAGGTATTCTCCTTCATGGATGGCTTCTCCGGATACAATCAGATTAAAATGGCTGTTGAAGATAGAGAAAAAACGTCTTTCATTACACCATGGGGCACCTTTTGTTATCAAGTGATGCCTTTTGGCTTAACGAATGCGGGTGCTACCTATCAAAGGGGCATGACCACTCTCTTCCACGACATGATACACAAAGAAATTGAAGTATATGTCGACGACATGATTGTCAAATCAGGAAATGAAGAGGAACATGTTGAATATTTGCTAAAGATGTTTCAACGTCTAAGAAAATATCGGCTTCGCCTGAACCCCAACAAATGTACATTCGGCGTGAGATCTGGAAAACTCCTAGGTTTCATTGTCAGTCAAAAGGGTATCGAGGTAGATCCCGACAAGGTAAAAGCCATCAGAGAAATGCCTGCTCCTCAAACTGAGAAGCAAGTAAGGGGATTTCTGGGACGTTTAAATTACATCTCTAGATTCATATCCCACATGACAGCCACTTGTGGACCCATCTTCAAGCTACTTCGCAAAAATCAAGAAGTAGTATGGACAGAAGATTGCCAAAAAGCCTTTGACAGCATCAAGGAGTACCTGCTAGAACCTCCAATACTTATTCCTCCAGTCGAAGGAAGACCTTTAATCATGTACTTAACCGTATTGGAAGACTCCATGGGTTGTGTACTCGGACAACAAGACGAGACCGGTAGAAAAGAGCACGCTGTCTACTACCTAAGCAAGAAGTTTACGGACTGCGAGTCCCGATACTCTCTACTCGAGAAGACTTGTTGTGCATTAGCTTGGGCTGCTAGGCGTCTTCGCCACTACATGCTTAACCATACTACTTGGTTGATATCCAAAATGGATCCAATCAAGTACATCTTTGAAAAACCCGCCTTAACCGGAAGGATCGCCCGTTGGCAGATGTTGTTATCAGAATACGACATCGAATACCACACTCAAAAGCTATCAAGGCCAGCATTCTTGCCGATCATTTGGCTCATCAACCAATCGAGGATTATCAACCAATCAAGTTTGACTTCCCCGATGAAGAAATCATGTATCTAAAGATGAAGGATGATGACGAGCCATTATTCGGCGAAGGTCCAGATCCCGAATCTAGATGGAAGTTAATCTTTGATGGAGCTGTCAATGTCTATGGCAATGGAATTGGGGCAGTTATCATCACCCCCGACGGCAAACATCTCCCTTTCGCTGCAAGACTTTCATTTGACTGTACAAACAATATGGCGGAGTATGAAGCTTGTATTTTGGGAATTGAGGAAGCCATTGATCTAAGGATCAAGAACCTCGACATTTATGGAGACTCAGCTCTTGTGATCAATCAAATCAATGGAGATTGGGAAACTCGCCACACCGGCTTGATTCCTTACAAAGATTACGCAAGACGTTTGCTAACTTTTTTCAACAAAGTTAAGCTGCATCATATTCCTCGAGATGAGAATCAAATGGCGGATGCTTTGGCAACTTTGTCTTCCATGTATGAGATCAGCCGCCGGAGTGAGATTCCAACAATCAAGGTTGAGCATCTAGAAAGGCCTGCACATGTGTTTGCCACCGAGGCAATCATAGACAACCAGCCATGGTTCCATGACATCAAAAGTTTCCTCCAAAAGCAAGAGTACCCGCATGGGGCATCCAACAAGGATAAGAAAACTCTGCGAAGATTAGCTGGCAACTTCTTTCTAAATGGAGAAGTTTTGTACAAGAGGAATTTTGATATGGTGCTACTCAGATGCGTCGATGAGCAAGAAGCCGATCGTATAATGCATGAGATACATGAGGGTTCCTTCGGGACTCATTCCAGTGGGCATACAATGGCTAGGAAGATCTTAAGGGCCGGATATTACTGGATGACCATGGAGAGTGATTGCTACAAGCATGCCAGAAAATGCCATAAATGTCAAATTTATGCGGACAAGATCCATATGCCGCCAACGGCTCTGAATGTCCTCTCTTCCCCTTGGCCTTTCTCCATGTGGGGTATTGATATGATTGGTAGGATTGAACCTAAAGCTTCCAATGGACATCGTTTCATCTTAGTTGCGATTGACTACTTCACCAAATGGGTCGAAGCTGCGTCATACGCCAACGTCACCAAACAAGTGGTGGTCCGATTTATTAAGAATCATATCATCTGTCGATATGGTATTCCCAGCAGGATTATCACCGACAATGGGACCAATCTGAACAACAAAATGATGAAGGAGCTATGTCAAGAGTTCAAGATCGAGCATCATAACTCCTCTCCTTATAGGCCTCAGATGAATGGCGCAGTTGAAGCTGCAAACAAAAACATCAAGAAAATAGTGCAAAAGATGGTAGTCACCTACAAGGATTGGCATGAGATGTTGCCATATGCCTTGCATGGGTATCGTACTTCGGTGCGTACATCGACAAGGGCAACCCCTTTCTCTTTAGTATACGGCATGGAAGCGGTGCTCCCCGTAGAAGTCGAAATCCCGTCATTAAGAATCTTGATGGAAGCTAAATTGTCAGAGGCTGAATGGTGTCAAAACAGATACGATCAGTTGAACTTAATTGAGGAGAAACGCATGACCGCCTTGTGTCATGGACAACTGTATCAACAGAGGATGAAACAAGCTTTTGACAAGAAGGTTCGTCCTCGTGAAATCCAAGAAGGAGACCTCGTGCTTAAAAGGATCCTATCTTTTCAACCCGATTCCAGGGGCAAGTGGACGCCTAACTACGAAGGCCCGTATGTAGTCAAGAGAGTGTTCTCCGGAGGAGCTTTGATTCTCACGACAATGGACGGCGAAGATTTGCCGCGTCCTGTGAATTCCGATGTAGTCAAGAAATATTTTGTCTAAAAACAAAAGAACAGCTCGGTAAGTCGAAAACCTGAAAAGGCGGCTTAGGCAAAAATGAGCGTCTCGGTGGACTGAAAACCCGAAAGGGCGGTCCAGGCAAAAATTAGAGACACAAAACAGAAATAATCATCCTGATAGGTCGAAAACCCGAAAGGGCGATCTATGCAAAAGTTAAGGATCAAAAGACAAGATAACTGCATCGGATTGACTACAGTTTACTTGGGGCAAATCAACTATCACAGGACTCGGAATCTGAAGCATCCAAACAGTGAATTCAAAGTTGTTAGGGAGAATAGCGGTTATTGTTCAATGAACCTTCCCTGTATATTTACCATTTTTTCAAACTTTGTAAGATCCGTGGAGCCACGCCGTTGGCGGGCCACCACCCCATTAATAAAATTTCTTCCTAGTTGAAGTCTTTACATTTTGTTGGGAATTCCCATTTCTTTTGCTTAGTCATTTCTTCTATTTTTGATAATAGTACTTGGAACGAAACTCTTTTTCAAAAGAAAAATTTAAATCTTTTTAGAAGGCATAAATAATAAACACATTCTCTTTGGACTTGCGAATAATTGAAGTGCGCGTCAGTAGCTATCCCGAGAGCGGATAAACTTCGCAGACCAAATATGGTCAATTGCTAAACAGATTTCCCCAGCGGAGTTCCCCCATGAATCAAAGGGAATATCCCCAGTGAATCAAAGCCCGACCTCGCTCGGCATTCAATCATAATCCCCAGTGGATTAGCACGATCCCCGGTGGATTAACAAACTCCCCAGGAAGCCAACCTTTGTCAAAACAATCAAAAGCCCAATTGTCATTGGCACCTACAATCAAAAGCCCAACCGCCGTTGGCATCTAAGCCTGGATATCGATCATGCTTCCAAAATGATCTTTATATCCCCAGCGAAACCACAAATAAAGCCAAATTTTTATTGGCATCCCTCCAGTAGAGTCTTAACCCCAAAAGCCCAATCATCATTGGCACAAATCCATAATAAAGCCCGACCTCGCTCGGCACCCACATAACAAAGCCCGACCTCGCTCGGCACCTCCAACATAAAAGCCCGACCTCGCTCGGCATCCCACATAAAAGCCCGACCTTGCTCGGCACCCAACATCAAAGCCCGACCTCGCTCGGCATCCAACCAAAGCCCGACCTCGCTCGGCACCCAAACAAAACATAAGCATTCCCGGTGGAATCACCAGTTCTTTTCCCAAGTAGGATTAACACGATTCCCCCAGTGAGGTAACAATTTCCCCACGAGGTATGTGTTCCTCGTCAACGGTTACGGCTTCACCCCGTCAACATTTTGGAGATGTTCCCTGCGACGTCATCCCCATCGAAGATTACCGAGTGTTTGCAATGCGACGTCGATCCACTTCTCATTTTGCCAATCTAAATCTTGTTTCACCAAGTTGTCGGTCACACAATAAATCAAAACATTTAGGGTATCCCCAGTGCAAGCCAATCTTTCACACAACATCCCCAGTGGGAGTCCTGCATTAGTACATTCATACATTCATGCATTCATACGTTTGTACAATCATACAAATCATGTGATCACGCATTCATGCATATGCGCATTCATACATGCAACATACTGCAATGTCATCTGTACATGGTTGTTTTAACCACCACGTTTCTTACCAATTTATCATAAACAATCTGCATTTTTCTCCAATGTCATTTTCCAATGATGTTACAAAATAAAGCCCAATTTTATTGGCATTCCCCAGTGAGTCATCATTCACACTCACAAATACCAAATCATAACCAAAGCCCGACTTTGCTCGGCATCCCATCATAGTCACCAGTAAATATTCCCCAAGTGTCATCCCCAATCTGTTTGGTTAAGTGGTGTCACCCTTTTATGCCAAGTGGCAGTTCAAACGAACAGCTTGTGCATATTCCCCAGTATTGTCGCCAAGTGACATTTCTTTAACGAACACTTGTGCACAGTTTTATTTGTTTTTATCCTCAGTGGTAGTTCGGATTTTAACCCGAACAGCTGACTTGGTTTTCATCCTCAGTGGTAGTTCGGACTTTAACCCGAACAGCTGACCTTTTAACCTTCTTGTTTCTCATTCAGTGGTGGTTCGGAATTTAACCCGAACGACTGACTTTTACCTTTGTGGTCTTGTCATCAGTAGTTCGGAATTTAACCCGAACGACTGACTTTTACCTTTGTTGTCTTGTCATCAGTAGTTCGGAATTTAACCCGAACGACTGACTTCTACCTTCGTTGTCTTGTCATCAGTAGTTCGGAATTTAACCCGAACGACTGACTTTTACCTTCGTTGTCTTGTCATCAGTAGCTCGGAATTTAACCCGAACAGCTGACTTTTATCCTTTGTTTTCTTATCCTCAGTGGCAGTTCGGAATTTAACCCGAACAGTTGACATTTTGTTTCTTGTCGTCAATGGCAGTTCGGAATTTAACCCGGACAGTTGACATTTATTTCCTGTCGTCAATGGCAGTTCGGAATTTAACCCGAACAGTTGCCGTTTTACTTTCTTGTCGTCAATGGCAGTTCGGAATTTAACCCGAACAGTTGCCGTTTTACTTTCTTGTCGTCAATGGCAGTTCGGAATTTAACCCGAACAGTTGACATTTTACTTTCTTGTCATCAATGGCAGTTCGGAATTTAACCCGAACAGTCGACATTTTACTTTCTTGTCGTCAATGGCAGTTCGGAATTTAACCCGAACAGTTGACATTTTACTTTCTTGTAGTCAATGGCAGTTCGGAATTCAACCCGAACAGTTGACATTTTATTTCTTGTCGTCAGTGGCAGTTCGGCAACAACCCGAACAGCTGACCCTTACATTCAATCCTTGTCGTCAGTGGCAGTTCGGCAACAATCCGAACAGCTGACATTTTACCCCTTTTGGTTCCCGTGGTTAATTGTCCACTCTCCTCAATGAACAGTTCGGCAATAACCCAAACGGCTAACCTTTTTCCCCAGTGGAACATTATCCCCAATAGAGTCGGATCCCGTTTCTTTAACGAACCCGGGTATCCCTTTTGTCTCTGTTTGTCCCCAATCAGGTCATCTTTGTCATCTTGCATTTATACGTGCATCGCATGCATTCATAACATTTGCATACATGGCATCGCATCCATAACATTTTACTGTCCAAAATTGGTCAAAAAATGGTGTACTCTGTATTTAAGTTTCTTCGACCCGTCGAATCAAAATTTCGCTTTTTAATCTCCGTAGCGAAGAAACTTAAATAGGGGCATCTGTCATACCCCATTTTTTGACCCATTTTCGTCTCGTTTTATTTATTGTCTCGTTTTACGCATTTTTTTAAGGCCGAGAATTCTCGTCGTTTCAGACGAAATTTCGGCAGGGAGGTATTTTAAAATACCTCATGTCAATTTTTGTTTCGCTTTTTAATTTTATTTTTTATCACTTTTTATTTTTAATTTTAGTTTTTTTATTGTCATTTATTTTTATTCTTTTATTATTATCATTTTTTTTACTATTATTATTATTATTATTATTATTATTTTTATTATTATTGTTATTTTCAATTTTTGTCCAAAAGTCCAAGTCCACAGTCAACACAGCCAGGCCAGTACTGTTCATGCGCCCCAAACACTGTAAATCATCATCACAAAACCTTCAACCATATCCAAATCATCATCACAAAATCCTCAAATCCAGCAAAATCACTTTCTCATTTAATGCTTGCAGAAGTTTTATCCAGAAACCAGCTTGCAAGCTTATCTCAACACCATGACAAGCAGCACAAATTGGTTCTATAAAACAAGAGCCAAATCAACAGAAACAGAAGAAGAAAATTTTTAAGAGAAGATTTTTTTTTACCAAGCATAACTCACAACATTTTCCAGCAACTCAACAAAACACAACTAACCCCTAACACACACCATTTTTTCGCAAACCAAAACACAACACACCAGCAACTTAACAAAGCACAACTATTCCCTAATACACCATTTTCGCACAGCTTTCACGCCCTAACCCATCACCCCACGTCCCAGTACCCACACACCACACATACACACGCAAACCACCCACACCACAACACAAACACGCAACCACAACAACACAGCAACACGAACCCAGAACCGCACACACACCACAACACAAACACGCACAAATAACCCAACACACGCACATCACCAGCAACGAACCCACACGACCTATAGCACGAAACCACACGGCCTAACACGAAACCCACACACACGAAAAAGAGCACAAAACCGAAACAACAAAGAGAAAAGGTGAAATTTTTTTGTGATTTTAAAACCTAGATCTAGGTATTTTTGTGAGGATTTTGGGAAAAATAACTGTGGATTTGGGAAGAGGGGAAGAAAGGATATAGGAAAAGAAGTTTTTTTTAAAAAAAAGAGGAATTTTTTCCCTCCGGCGCGGTGGCGCCGCCGCGTGGGCCGGCGGCCACCACGCCGGAAAACCCACCGGTGGCCGGAAAGTTAGTGAGAGGGGGGAGAAATTTTCGGCCCAGGCAGAGGAATGAGAAGAAGGAGAGAGAAGTGAGTGAGTGAAATGAAGAAAATGAAAGGGGAAAGGGTATTTATACCCCTCCCCGTTTCAGTGAGGCAGGGTGTACGCGTTAGCGTACACCCACGCTCTCCAGGCCCTTTGATTTTAATCATGTGGCCCTGATTTTTATTTCCCTGTGTTTGATCAGGGCCGTCTGATTAATCAGACGGCCCAGATTATTTTACGAAAGCCCAATGCCTTTTGGGCCTTTTCTTTCAAATCTGAGTTGGTTTTTGCTTCTAGCACCCCCCAGTTTTATTTTTTTACACCTCCCAAATTTTTTATTTCTTTTATTTTCTTTGCAAATTTAATTTTTTTCTTTTTGTTATTTATTTCTTTTTATTGTTTTATTATTTTTTACATCTCATTTATTTATTTACCTATCATTTATCTCATGCATTTATTTTTTTATTTTTATTTCTTTTTGTTCATTTTATTTTATATCTTTTCTTTATATCATTCATATGTACATTTAGGGATATATATATATATAAATATGCATTGTTTTTATAGTTCAATCCATGATAAACAAAAATCTTTTTATTTAAATCCAACGATCCTTTTATTTAATTCCTCGCGTTTAGTTTATTTCACCGCATTTATTTTTCTTTTTTTTTTAACTCCAAATAAAAAAATCCAAAACAACAAAAACATTTTCATTTTTATTAAGTAACAAACTTGTTCATTTTGGTTGCAACAACTAATTTGGACAATTTATTTTCTCTTTTATTCTATAAAACGAGCGTTTTTCTTAGTTTACATTTTCATAAAATTCAAGCGAAACTTGAATGAAAAAGGGTGGTTTGACGTATGTCTCTCCTTTCCCCGATCGGATAAACACTTGACGTATGTCTCGTTGCTTAGACGATCGTCATTCTTTTCTAGCTTCCCAAAAATATACGTTTTTAAATTCAAACAAAACTTGAATGAAAAAGGGTGGTTTGACGTATGTCTCTCCTTTCCCCGGTTGTACGAACACTTGACGTATGTCTCGTTGCTCGGACAATCGTCATTCTATTTTCAAAGTATAAAAACTCACCAATCTTGGCCCTTGGGGCCAATCCAAACCTTTCGCGCCTTTGCGCGTTAATTTTAAAACATTTACGCCTTGCATGAATTTAACGCCTCCGTGCGTTTATTTTAGTTTTCAAACCTTTTACGCCTCCGTGCGTTTGTCTTTATTTTCAAACATTTTACGCCCCTGTGCGTCTGTCTTTTTCCTTAAATATTTACGCCTTGCGCGAGTTTATCGCCTTAGCGTCTGTCTTTCACCTTTTTTAAGCTTTTTACGCCTTTGTGCGTTTTCAAACAATTCTTTCTCAAGAACTACGTAAGCTTTGAATTCTCCGACTACCGGGAGATACGTAGGAGCAAGACCGACGTCTTGTCAAGCCCGTTAATAAAAAATCTCTTTTTTCCTTTTTTCTATTTCGTTTGTTTTTATCTCTTTCTGCACCTCACGTTATATTTTCTCGTTCCTTTATATATATATGATTAAGCATGCAAGCAAAACGTCAAAAGACATTTTAAGCCTAAGCCAACTAAGAGGTTCCCGTTGAGTACAACGGATGTGAGGGGTGCTAATACCTTCCCCTCGCATAATCGACTTTCGAACCTAAAATCTCTTTTCAAGGTAATTTAGAACTTTTTTCCTTTTTCCCCGAAAAATTAAAAGTTCAGTCGTGATTTAAATTTAGTGATTCAATGCTAGTCAATAGCTTGACATCCGAAATTCGACGCGACACACATGCTAAATATTCTAGACAAATTTAGTATGGGTGTTACAATTGGTATAAGAGCAGGTCGATTCAGACCGTGCATTGGGTCATTAAAGATTCAATAAAAGTAGTGGGACCATTGGGTTCCAGATATTGTTCTAAAGGTCACATCTAGTTGAGCCTGATCAACTCAATCTAGTATATGACAATTAGGATAAATGTCTGAGAGCTGAATGTGACCGTGGAGGAATGAAGTGTATGAAGAGCGAGGATTAAGGCGTCTGATTTTTAAGACGGAATTGGCGAAGAAGTATTCAATGCCAAATGGTGGCCATCAAACCGTAAGGTAGCTAAGTCTGTTAATGGCGAAGTTTCAGGAACATAAGAGATATTTAAGAGTAAGGTGAAGTACCTTAACCCAGTTGGACGCATCGTTGAGCGATGCCTCGTCTGTGGAAGACATAAGAAATTATCAGTTGATTATGGGAAGCTCTGGACTCCCCGCGAGGATGGAGTGTGTAAGAATCAAGGGACTCGTACACTCGAACCGGATGAGATTTTAATATCCAAACAGCTAAGAGACTTAATTATGGATTAAGCGAATTATTTGGAACAGATGAAACTACAGAGTCTGAACTCGTTGGAATTATCGTGCCACGAGAGCTTCTATCGTGCCACGATCATATGGATCAGGACATCCATCACTACAAGAAACAATGTCGTTTGCCAGGGGCGAATTCCCTGTGAAAAAAACCAAAAGCCTTGGCAAATGGACGTTTGCCAGGGGCTGAATCCCTGGGAAAAATGCCCATCGCAAATGAGAAAGTGAGGGGTTTCACCCCTGGCAAAAAAACGAGGGGTTGGCCCTGGCAAAATCCCTGTCAAAATCCTTGTCTTCTAACTGACGCATCTGCACTGTTTTTTCTGACGCACTATTGTACTGACACAAGTCAAATCATACAGTACAAGGGGTTTTGGTAGGGGTAAACATCTGTGAAACGGTATATATTTTTTTTAAAAAAAGATTTTAATAAATAATTTATTGTAATAAAAATCGTTTTAATTAAAAAAAATTATTTAAAATAATAAAAAAAATCGTTTTTTTTTCAAAATTGTTTTTGAAATATAATTAATTGTTTTAAAAATCATTTTAATTAACAAAAATTATATAAAATAATAAAAAAATCGTTTTATTTTTTCAAAATTGTTTTTGAAATATAATTAATTGTTTTAAAAATCATTTTAATTAATAAAAGTTATTTAAAATAATAAAAAAAATCATTTTTTTTCAAAATGCTTTTTTAAATATAATTAATTGTTTCAAAAATCATTTTAATTAATAAAACCGTGACACTAAAATATTAAATGTAATAGGCGTGAAATTAAAATTGTACTTAATAATATTACAAACATTGTATCATAAAAGAAGCAAATAAAAATTGTGCCGGGAAGCGTAGAAAACCTCCCAAATACTACAACCAAATCGAAAACATAATAATTAAAACACTAACAACATCACCATCATCAATCCTCCTCCTCGGTCTCGACATCCTCCTCGTCTTCACCAAACACCTCATACGGGTCATCATTATCATCGAAGATCGGCGCTCTCACATTTTGGGCATTACACTGGGAGGTCCCTGTACCCTGCTGCTCTCCTGTAGGCCAGCCTTGAGCTTGCCTAAATTGTGACAACTGCTCCTCAAAGTAATCTTGTTGTTTTTGAAGCAGTTGCTGCACAAGCTGCTCTTGGCTTGCCATTTGAACCGCAAGCTGCTCCTGAGTCAACTTCTGTATCATTTCCCTCGTTTTAGGAGTGAGCTCGGGTTGCCTCGAAGACCCTTCTCCAGCATTCAGGGTAAACTTAAGAGTTGCAGCAATGCCCTTCGGTATGAAGGTGAGAAAAACACACACACAAGAAGGGGGGTTGAATTGTGTGACTCTAAAAACTTGTTCTTTTCTTTTTCAAAGACTTAGCACAAGTTCAGAACCAGGTTCTGAACTGTTATCAGAATATATGCAGCGGATTAAACAAGTTAAAGAGGTAAGGGAAGAGAAACACAGCAAATTATACAGGTTCCTTCTCAATGTGAGAAGTAGTCCTATCCCCTTGTATCCAACAAGAGAGTTTCACTATAATCTGAAGATTACACAATGCTCAACCACTAAGGAAGAGACTTCCAGTTGCTCAATCACAAAGAAAGAGGCTTCTATGCTCAACCACCAAGGAAGAGGCTTCCAATGCTCAAGTCACTAAGACAAGAGACTTCCCAATGCTCAAGTCACTTAGACAAGAGACTTCTGACTCAGACCACAAAGGAATGAGGTTACAAATGCTTAGTATACAGACTAAGACTTTAGGGACCAAACTGGTTTACAAATGAAATAGTTTGGGATGAACACTTGATCAAATATCAGAGGTGTTCTCTAAATACAACTCAGGTTAAGACTCTTAACCTTAAGAAATTCTAAATTACAAAGATGAAAGAATTTCTAAGAGGTTGGGTAACTTGCGTATTTTTGACAGCAAAACAGAGCAAGAGTTCAGTTCTTTGTTTCAAGAGTCTTAGACATTTCTTCTTCAAATCTTCTTCCTTTTATAGATGAAAATATAGCTGTTTGAAGATTTGCTTGATTTGAGGAAAAGAGCCGTTGCAATTGGACTAGGTTACTGCAAATGTGTGCTGCACTTTATCAGTCAGAACAGAGCAGGTGCCATTTTTGAAATGGCCTACCTTAAAAGCTGGAGAATGTTTGGGTCAGGGAGACAACTGTTCCATTGAGCTGTTCTGACACATCCAGGCATTAAATGCGCACAGTACTGGTCAAAATCCATGCCACATCAGCTTCAGAAGCTTCTCTGTGAACAGTGATCAGAAGCTGCTTCAGTTGTACGGATCAGAAGCTGCCTTCAGGAGTTGACTGTTGCGTTGACTTCATCAGAGGCACCCAAACTTCAGAAGCTGCCTTCAGACTCAGAAGTTGCACTTCAGGAGCACTTCTTCAGGACTTCTTCAGAAGCTCTTACTTCAGGAGCACTTCTTCATGAGTACTTCTTCAGGAGCAGTTTCTTTCTAGCCTTGCAACCTTGCTTCTTGGCTTTCCTTCTTGCTCTTTAGCTTGTTCTTCCATAACCATTATCAACTTTCAATTGGTAAGCACGTGGTTCTGAAACACTTGAACAAAGCATTAGCAGATAACCAATTTTCTCTTTAATACTTTGTTATCATCAAAACCATAAAGAGAGATATGTTTACACATAATGTTTCAACAATCTCCCCCTTTATACATAAGAGAGTTGTTAAACACATTTTGTTCCAACAATCTCCCCCTTTTTGATGATGACAAACATAAGTATTAAAACAGAAAATTGTTGTTAACTTAATTAACAAGTTAACTGCAGGGTGTGAGGTTTGTAAGCTCCCCCAGAGTCTGATCCAAGTTAATTAAGTTTAGTTAAAAACACAAATGTGAAAATTTCAGAATTGTTGTTAAGTTTAATTAACAATCTGACTTCAGGAGAGGTTTGTAAGCTCCCCCTAGGTCTGACAATCCTCAAGGTTAGGTTTGTAAGCTCCCCTTGATCTTTATCCATGTTAATTAATCTTAACTTAAAACAATATGGTGAAATTTACACTCAGAATTTAAAATGACTTGTTGACTTCAGGTTCTGAGGTTTGTAAGCTCTCCCCCTAAGTCTGATAATCCACAGGATGAGTTTTGTAAGCTCCCTGAGTCTTATCCAAGTTATTTTAAATTCAATTTACTCACTAAGAGTAATGTATCTCACAGAAATGCATCAGAGCCAGAATTTCACTTCAGAGGCTAGTAGTTAAAATCTGTTCTCATAAGTTAAATTTAGTCAGAATTGTATCAGATCTTAACTGATCAGTATCAGAGCTAGCTTAACAATTGTATCAGAGCTTAACCCTAACAATGTATCAGAGCTTAATAAGCTTAGCTTCTGACAATTTTAACTTATTTGAGCTCAGGTGCTTTAATACTTGTTTTACTTTCTCCCCCTTTTGTCATCAACAAAAAGTACTACTTTCTCCCCTTAAGACAGAAAATTTCTCCCCCTTTGTCAAGAGAGTTTGAAAATATCTGTTTCAGAGTAGAAAAGGTTTTGAAAAGAGTTTAAAAGCAGGTATCAAGGCAGTTCAATGTCCCTTTTGTAAAAGAGTTTTAAAAGAGTTCTGACACCAAGTTTGAAAATATTTCAACAAGATTCAGAATTTAGGGGGTTGAACCAAACAAAATTGTGAGATATTTATGCAATCATATGGATAACCAAGCAGCAAGGATGAGTATCAGAGCATACTTGACTTTCAATGAGTATATGACTTGCATTAAAAATAGAATGCTGTTCAGAAGCAGAAAAAGTTTAGAGCTTCTGACCAGGTCATTCTGTGTTCAGACATGACTTGTTCAGTACAAATTGTTCAGTATCAGAACAAAACAACCAAATTGTGTTCAGTATCAGAGCAAAACTTGCAAGAAGGTATCAGAGCAAACTTTGTAATAAGGTATCAGAGCAAATCTGAGCTGGTTTAAAGAGAATAGATCAGATCAGAGCAGGTCTTACTCAGTTTTCAAAACAAAATAGTTTAAATTATAGACCATCTGAAAAGATATCTCAGGGCTTGATACCAATTGAGGATTTTATCTCAGAGTCTGATACCAAAATACAGTTTTAAGACTGCTGAACTTGTATCAGAGCCTGATTTCAAAGCATGGAGGTTTGTCTCAGAGTCTGATACCAAATTGACATTTTAGTGCTGATACCAAGATAAAAGAAGTTCTTTAAGACTGAACATGTCTGAAACACTTTGAGCATTTAAAAAATGTGTCTGTGCTTAAATAATTTGAGAACAAACTGATACCAAGTGAAAATTGTTTGTCAAGCAATTTTAACAAGGAATATCAGAGCATGAAATCACATTTTTAAATTGATGACTTTGGGAGGATTAGAGTATAAACTTTCAAAGCTTTAATCATCATTGCCCATAGCTATACTTATCAGATTCTGACCAACATTAGATTTTTATCAGATTCAGAAGTCAGAAAATCCAGGTTCTGATCCTTCAGACTCTGAAGTTTTTCAGGCTTAACTTTATTCAAACTCTCAGAAGATGAGTGCTTGATAAGTCTTAGCTTATGATAAACTCAGAATCAAGGATTTCATTCAGATTCAAGCACATTTTCAAGAGATAAAATGCATGTTCAGATTCTTTTTAATAAAATTGAATATTTCTTCTGTTAGGGGTTTTGTGAATATGTCAGCCCATTGATGATCAGTATCAATGAATTGAATATCCAAAACACCCTTCTGAACATAATCTCTTATAAAATGATGTTTTATTTCTATGTGCTTGGCTCTAGAATGCAGAATTGGATTTTTAGACAGACATATAGCAGCAGTATTATCACAATAAATAGGAATATTATCTGCATGAATCTGATAATCCTCTAATTGATGTTTCATCCAGAGCAGTTGTGTGCTACAACTTGCAGCTGAGATGTATTCTGCTTCTGCTGTTGACAAAGCAATGGTTGCTTGTCTCTTGCTGGCCCAGGATATCAGATTCTCACCAAGAAACTGACAGTTTCCACTGGTGGATTTTCTTTCAATCCTGTCCCCAGCATAGTCAGCATCACAAAATCCAACTAGCTTATAATTTAGAGATTTCTTATACAGAAGTCCCAAATTAGTTGTTCCTTTCAGATACCTGAAGATTCTCTTGACAGTAGTCATATGAGATTCTCTAGGATCTGATTGGAATCTAGCACACAGACATACACTAAATAAAATATCTGGCCTAGAAGCAGTTAAGTATAGGAGAGAACCTATCATACCTCTGTACAGCTTCTGATCTACTTTAGTGCCATTGTCCTCTTTGCTTAATGTGCAGGTAGGATGCATTGGTGTTGTCATCAGCTTGCAATCATCCAACTGGAACTTCTTCAGAAGCTCCTTGGTGTATTTGGACTGATGAACATAGACACCATCTTTGCATTGGTTTATTTGAATTCCCAAAAAGAATTTCAGCTCACCCATCATGCTCATTTCAAATTCATCCTGCATTAACTTAGAAAATTCCTTGCAAAGGGAGGCATTAGTAGAACCAAATATGATATCATCCACATATATTTGCACAATTAAGATTTCTTTCTTAACAGTTTTCCTGAAAAGTGTATTATCAACTTGACCTCTTACAAAATTATTTTTAATTAAGAAGTTGCTCAGCCTTTCATACCAAGCTCTGGGAGCTTGTTTCAGACCATACAAAGACTTCTTAAGTTTAAAAACATGATTTGGATATTTAACATCTTCAAAACCAGGAGGTTGTTTTACATACACTTCTTCAGAAATTACACCATTTAAGAAAGCACTCTTAACATCCATTTGATACAAGATGATATCATGGTTAATAGCATAAGAAAGAAGTAACCTGATTGCTTCCAGTCTTTCTACTGGAGCAAAAGTTTCTGTGTAGTCTATTCCTTCTTGCTGGCTGTATCCTTGAGCTACTAATCTAGCTTTGTTTATGATCACTTCTCCTTGTTCATTGAGCTTGTTCCTGAACACCCATTTTGTTCCAATGATGTTCTTATGATCAGGTTTTGCAACAAGATCCCATACATCATTCATTTGAAATTGGTTCAGCTCTTCTTGCATTGCTACAATCCAACCATCATCAGCAAGTGCTTCATCAGCAGTTGTAGGCTCAATCATGGATAGCAGGCCAAACATAGACTCATTCTGAGTGAATGCTGATCTTGTCTTTCTTGGACTGTTCTTGTTTCCAATGATCAACTCCTCAGGATGTGAAGACTTGTACTTGAAAGAGGTTCTGGGTGGATTAGCTTCTGAAGGGCCATCAGGGATTAGTTCAGAACCATGCTGGTCTTGATTAGCATCAGGAGTAGTGTCATTGCTGGAGAGTTTCTCAGAGTCTTCATTGTTTTCAGCTTCTGAACCTTCATCAGAACCTGAACTGGGTTCAGCTTCTGAAGGCTCTTCTGAGATTCTGACATCTGCAAAACTCTCAACCAGCTCTGGTATTTCACTACCAGGCTTCTTATCATCAAACCTAATATGTATAGCTTCTTCAACAACATGTGTTTCATAATTATACACTCTGTATGCCTTAGATCTCTCTGAGTATCCTAAAAAGGTACCCTTTTGAGCCTTGGCATCAAATTTCTTTAGGTAGACCTTATTGTTTAGTATGTAACATGTACAACCAAACTGATGAAAATAAGAAATACTTGGTTTTCTTCCTTTAAATAATTCATATGAAGTTTTATTCAGAATGGGTCTGATATAAATCCTGTTCTGAATATAACATGCTGTGTTTACAGCTTCTACCCAAAAGTACTTAGCAATTTTAGATTCATGGATCATGGTTCTGGCCATTTCTTGTAAAGACCTGTTCTTTCTCTCTACAACTCCATTTTGTTGTGGAGTTCTAGGAGATGAGAACTCATGGAAAATTCCATGGTCTTCACAAAAGTTTTCAAAAGGTTCATTTTCAAATTCACCACCATGATCACTTCTGATTTTCAAAATTTTCAAATCAGTTTCAGTTTGTACTTGTTTGCAGAATTTGAAAAACACATCATATGTTTCATTTTTGGTTCTGAGGAATTTAACCCAAGTCCACCTACTATAATCATCAACAATAACAAGTCCATACTTCTTCCCATTGATTGAAGCTGTTCCAACAGGACCAAACAGATCAATGTGAAGGAGTTCTAGAGGTTTTGAGGTGGAAACAATGTTCTTTGGTTTAAAAGAAGTTTTAGAAAATTTTCCAATTTGGCATGCTGAACACAAAGCATCTGAGTGATAATCAATCTGGGGTAAGCCTCTGACTAGCTGCAACTTGCTAAGCTTAGAGATGAGTCTCCAGTTAGCATGTCCCAGCCTTTTGTGCCAGACCCATTTCTCATCACTCACAGACAGAAGGCAAACTACCTTCTGCTGAACCAAATCAGAAAAGTTTATTTTGTAAACATTGTTTTTCCTACAGCCTCTGAACACTACA
The DNA here is from genome assembly GCA_018208015.1 of Medicago ruthenica. NCBI lineage: Eukaryota > Viridiplantae > Streptophyta > Magnoliopsida > Fabales > Fabaceae > Medicago > Medicago ruthenica. Next base: position 99,884,905 of record CM031373.1, on the reverse strand, counting down.
GACTTATTTTCATTGTTGATTACAGTGCAAGTGTTCTTATTAAACAGGACTTCATAATTACTATCACATAATTGACTTATGCTAAGTAAATTATGTCTAAGTCCATCTACCAACCAAACATTATCAATCTACAGGGAAGAATTACCTATCTTACCAGTACCAATGATCTTTCCTTTCTGACTTCCTCCAAACCCCACAATTCCTCCCTCTTTCAGAGTTAAGGTTTGGAACATAGACTTGTCCCCTGTCATATGATGCGAGCATCCACTGTCCAGGTACCAGGACCTTTCCTTTTCTTTGGATGTTAAGCATATCTGCAATTGAAATGATCTCAGACTTAGGTACCCAGATTTTCATGGGTCCTTTGGGGATAGTCCTGAAAGGTTTTGGCTTCTTGTGTCTGAAGTTTTGATATTCAGACTTGTTCTGATACTTAGGATATGGATCCTTATATATTGAACAATTCTGAGTTTCAGAACCTGAATACTTCAGAACCTGATTTCTCAAAGGTTTGGACTTAGACTTCTTCAGAATCTGAGACTTGGAGGTCTTTGGTTCTGATTTGTTCAGAGTCTAAACCATTGAGTACTTTGGTTCTGATCTCTTCAGAATTCTAACTTTGTTTACTTCAGGCACAAGACAAGCTTCAGTTTTGCCTTTCTTAAAACAGTTTGAAGCAGAAAACTGATTGGTTTGCTTTGGCTTGCTTTGCCTAACATTCTGAGATTGAAAATGTTTTACATTGACTGGTTTAACAGATTTTGAAGTTTTAATAAACCCAGTCTTAGAAAAATTTGAATCAGATTTATTCAGATTCTAAGACTTACTAGTTCCAGGTTCTGAACACTTCAGATTTTGAACTTTTTCAGGTTCAGAGTCTGTTTTCCTCTTACTCTTAGGCTTAGGACCTTTTGGCTTAGATTTGGGCAGGGTTTTAACATCTGCCTTCATCTTACCCTTAGGTTCAGAAGCTTCAGAGTCTGAGTTGTTCAGAACTTCAGAGTTAGTTTCAGATTCTGATATTTTCAACTTCTCAGAGTTATCTGAAGCATGCACAAAGCATATACCATTGCCTTTTAAGATATTTTCAGAACATGAAGGTGAGTTTAAATCATTTGAAGGTTTGAATAAATCATAGCCAATGCCTTCACCTTTATTTCTGATCATATTATACATCATGGAGGCAATTTTAGTTCTATTGAACCCAGTTAACATGAAATCCTGAAGAGCTATTTCCTGTTCATTAGGAATCTCTTCAGATTTCTTATGAGCCTCTTTTCTGAGTTCTTCAACTTCTTCATCATATTCAAAAATTTGATTCTGAAGTTTAAGATTTTCCTCAGACAGCAAGTTAGTTTGATTTTTCAAGGATTTAATTTCTTTTAACTTGCTCTTAAGATGACTCATAAGATAATTAACTGTTTCAATTAATTCAGATCTAGATAGTTCAGAATATACCTCATCTTCTTCATCAGAATCTGAGCATGATTCTGCATCAGAAGATGCAGTTGCCATCAGGGCCAGGTTTGCTTCTTCTTCATCAGATTCTGACTCATTGTCCATATCATCCCATGTAGCCATGAGACTCTTCTTAAGCTTATTTCTAAAACTGCTGGACTTTGAGCTGGACTTCTTTGCTTTTTCCTTTGATTTTACCTTCTGAAGATCAGGACAATCAGCAATGAAGTGCCCAGGCTTTTTGCAATTGTAGCAGCTTTCCTTCTGGATATCCCTCTTTGAACCAGAACTAGATCCTCTAAAGTTACTGCTTCTGTTAGAGAATTTTTTCTTTCTATTCATCAGATACTGAAGTCTTTTAGAAATCATTGCAAGCTCATCAGCATCTGAATCTTCATCAGAATTTCCCTCAGGAAACTCTTCTTCAGATTCAATAGCTTTCAAAGCTTTAGCAGGTTTTCTTTTAGACTTCAGAGCCAATGTTTTTGGTTCTCTAACAGGCTCATCCTCATTGAGTCCCAGTTCATGCACTTTGAGGGAACTTATAAGATCCTCAATACTTAAAGTATTCAGATCCTTAGCTTCCTCAATGGCAGTCACTTTAGGTCTCCATTTAGATGGCAGACTTCTAAGGATTTTATTCACATGGTCAGCAGTGGTATAACTCTTCTTCAGAATCTGAAGTCCAGAAACCAGAGTCTGAAATCTTGAGAACATAGTCTCAATATTTTCATCCTCTTTCATTCTGAACAGTTCATATTGCTGAACAAGAATATTTGTCTTAGCTTCTCTAACTTTCTGATTACCTTCATAGTTAGAGCAGAGGGATGTGAATATTGATTTGGCTGTTGACTTGTCACTCAGCTTCTGATACTCAGTGTGAGGTAATGTATCCACAATGATTCCTCTCACATGGTGATGTTTCCTATAGATTTTTCTTTGATCATCACTCAGAGCTCTTCTGTTGACAGCAACACCTTCTTCATCTACTGGGATAGTGATTCCATCTTCAATAATATCCCATAGTAAATCATCTATACCAATGATATGGCTGTACATTTTGCTTTTCCACCATGAGAACTTCTCAGGATCACCAGTAAACATTGGAGGTTTATTGTGTGACCTGGATTTTCTCTCATTAGTGCCATAATCATATGAAACAGATGTTCCAGTTCCTCTTTGATTTCTGGGATGTGGTTGAGGTGAATCTTCACTATCAGACATGTTTTTCTCAGGATCAAGACTGACACACTGTTAAGTGTTAATATCAGAACCGGAGCTCTGATACCAACTGAAGGTGAGAAAAACACACACACAAGAAGGGGGGGTTGAATTGTGTGACTCTAAAAACTTGTTCTTTTCTTTTTCAAAGACTTAGCACAAGTTCAGAACCAGGTTCTGAACTGTTATCAGAATATATGCAGCGGATTAAACAAGTTAAAGAGGTAAGGGAAGAGAAACACAGCAAATTATACAGGTTCCTTCTCAATGTGAGAAGTAGTCCTGTCCCCTTGTATCCAACAAGAGAGTTTCACTATAATCTGAAGATTACACAATGCTCAACCACTAAGGAAGAGACTTCCAGTTGCTCAATCACAAAGAAAGAGGCTTCTATGCTCAACCACCAAGGAAGAGGCTTCCAATGCTCAAGTCACTAAGACAAGAGACTTCCCAATGCTCAAGTCACTTAGACAAGAGACTTCTGACTCAGACCACAAAGGAATGAGGTTACAAATGCTTAGTATACAGACTAAGACTTTAGGGACCAAACTGGTTTACAAATGAAATAGTTTGGGATGAACACTTGATCAAATATCAGAGGTGTTCTCTAAATACAACTCAGGTTAAGACTCTTAACCTTAAGAAATTCTAAATTACAAAGATGAAAGAATTTCTAAGAGGTTGGGTAACTTGCGTATTTTTGACAGCAAAACAGAGCAAGAGTTCGGTTCTTTGTTTCAAGAGTCTTAGACATTTCTTCTTCAAATCTTCTTCCTTTTATAGATGAAAATATAGCTGTTTGAAGATTTGCTTGATTTGAGGAAAAGAGCCGTTGCAATTGGACTAGGTTACTGCAAATGTGTGCTGCACTTTATCAGTCAGAACAGAGCAGGTGCCATTTTTGAAATAGCCTACCTTAAAAGCTGGAGAATGTTTGGGTCAGGGAGACAACTGTTCCATTGAGTTGTTCTGACACATCCAGGCATTAAATGCGCACAGTACTGGTCAAAATCCATGCCACATCAGCTTCAGAAGCTTCTCTGTGAACAGTGATCAGAAGCTGCTTCAGTTGTACGGATCAGAAGCTGCCTTCAGGAGTTGACTGTTGCGTTGACTTCATCAGAGGCACCCAGACTTCAGAAGCTGCCTTCAGACTCAGAAGATGCACTTCAGGAGCACTTCTTCAGGACTTCTTCAGAAGCTCTTACTTCAGGAGCACTTCTTCATGAGTACTTCTTCAGGAGCAGTTTCTTTCTAGCCTTGCAACCTTGCTTCTTGGCTTTCCTTCTTGCTCTTTAGCTTGTTCTTCCATAACCATTATCAACTTTCAATTGGTAAGCACGTGGTTCTGAAACACTTGAACAAAGCATTAGCAGATAACCAATTTTCTCTTTAATACTTTGTTATCATCAAAACCATAAAGAGAGATATGTTTACACATAATGTTTCAACAATCTCCCCCTTTATACATAAGAGAGTTGTTAAACACATTTTGTTCCAACACGGTAGTTGCCTGCTAAGTTGCCGGCATCATATAACCTGCCCTTTGACTTGTCACCAGCAACTTTAGTCCAAGTGCGAAGTGATAACGCCTCATCAACTGAGCAACCACGGGAGAGCGCCTCTGCAAGCTGTCTATCGTACTCCTCCTAAAATAAATAATAACAAAATAGTTAAAGACAAATAAAAATTAACCGAAAATTATAAAACAATTTAAATTAATTAAAATATATTCATGTAACAACTACCTGGCATATCCTGGAGCGATCCTCGACAAACTGGCCAGAACTGTATGTATGTGTTTGCTTATGGAGCTCATTTATATATGGCTCCCTTCCAAGCTTCTTGGCCTAATTGATAAGAAACACAAAATTATTAATTAATTAGTAAAACATTAAATTATATAGCCACATACAAAAATTAAAAGAATTATTATTTTTACCAATCTGCGGGCATGCTCTGCATTGCTTATACAGCCTCCAGTATGAATGCAGCCTCCCTTCTCCGATGCCCGATTCTTCTTCACCTTCTCAGACTTATCCTTAAACTCGGTATTGGCCCAATAATCCACCAACTGCGCCATCAACGGCTCCCCAATCCAATGCGGCCTTGTTCTCTTCCTCTCATAACGAACCCGAGCATTTCTAAGCATGTCGGAGAGACGGGCAGCAGCTCTGATGTGAAAATTATGCCTGATCATGTCATAGTACCTTGGGTTCCAGGTACACTTTGTTTGCATATTTGTTAACATATTTTAGAAAACTAATAAATATAACAAATGTGCTTATAATTTAAAGTGCAAACTATGGTAAGTATTAAAGTAACTTGAAAGAGATTAAACCAAGCCTCTTTCTCATCCTCATCAACTTCACCATACGTCTTCCACGGCTTCTGATACTTTCCCTGAATGATGTCTTTAATAGCAGAAGCGGCGGGCTTGCATGGCATAAATCTAAAACAATAAAAACGCATAGTTAAACATTACACAAATTTAGAACAAAATACATATTGAACAAAATACAATAAAGACTTACGAGTTGCCGCTGGGCACGATGACGAAGCGGTCCCTATCATCTATCTCATAATCTGGCATCTCATCATCCACCTCTCCATCACCGCTGGGCACATGTATCTGTTGTTGGGGTTGGGGAGGGGGTTGTGGTTGTGGTGGGATCATATACTCAGGTAACCCATAAGGGTATGGTGGCGAGGATCCAAAAGGAAATCCTGAAGGAAAGGGAAAAGGAGGTGATGAGCCATAGTGGAATCCTGGAGGGAAGCCAAACGGAGGTCAGGCTCCAGCAGGAGCAGCTATACTAGCCTGGGAGGACCCAGTCGATCCCTGGCTAGATGCAGCGGTTGGGACGGGGAGTGGGGCCAATGTTGCTATTGTGGCTGGGTCCACAACATGTGTATTGAACCGCCTCCTGCGGCCCTTGCTCTTGCCTTTATCTTCAGGTCTTGGAGGCATCTTCATTCCACAAAAATATACATTAAAACAATATCTACATATTAAAACAATATTTACATCTTAACCAAAAATATATATTAAAACAAGAGATATGTTCATTCAAACTCAAACATTACAAGTGTGTATAACTATTGTCTTCAAGTGTTATTGTCAGACACATAGTCATATTCATCGACGTCATCATCATCAACTTGCTTGTCCTGTTGGTCCCCTTTAGAACCAACATCATCTTCATTATCATCTTCAACTTCATTAGGCATCAACAAAATAGAAGGATTAACTTGGTCCCCTTCAACATGGGAGTCACACCAACCTGTAATTTGCTCAACTTCAATTATCTCATGAACATGTGTCATATTATCACTTTGGTAAGCAACTTCTTCATTTGGTTCTTCAGTCTCGATGCGACCCCTCGGTTTTGTTTTGATTGCAACAAACCACCCTCGTTTGCTTGGTTGAGTTGGGGGATAAGGAACATAGTACACTTGCCTAACATTGTGTGCCATGATAAACGGGTCATACTCTTTATATTTCTTGTCGACTCTAATGTCAACAGTGTTGCATAATTTATTAATTTTTGTCCATCTAGGAGAGGGATCAAACCAGTCACAATAAAACAACACCACGTTGTTATCATTGTATGACAACTCATAAATGTGTTTTATCACACCATAGAAATCATCTTCACCTCCTTCTGTAACTCCTTTTACATAAACACCACTATTAATAGTCTTTTTGCCTTCTGTCCAAGAATGAGTATGAAATTTATATCCATTCACAAAGTAAGTGTGATATTCACGGGCACATTGTAAAGGACCCTGAGATAAATTCCGTAAACGAATGACTTCTTCAGTCGGCTCGGCATTGTACACTTGTTGTTTAAACCAAGCTCGAAAATATTCATGTACTGAACCAACTGACGAACCTTCACCAAACTCCTCGTAAAAAGTCTTAAATTGCCTATTCCAAAATTCAATACAAAGTTGTTAGATGATTTTATACTTATTGGTAAAGGGTCTCGTAAAAAAGATTAAGTTTGATTTACTTACTCAAGGTATGGTTTAACTTCCGCGCAATTAATCAACACATGAACATGAGCAGACCGCAACTCTATCTGATCTATCATCCAATATTCACGCACCTTACCCGAGTGTCGACCAGGAAGATTGAAAACAGATAAGGTTGACGGATCCCTTTCACCTTCAACATCAACTTCATTTCTTGTGGTTGATTGAGTAAGTAGACGATCAACGAAATAATGACTGATAAAGTGCGTGGTTTCCTTTGAAAGGTAAACAACAACAATTGACCCTTCTACTCTGGCCCGATTTTTAACTGCTCGTTTTGAGTCACCCATGAATCTTTCAAAAGGGTACATCCACCTATATTGAACAGGTCCGCCAAGTATAGCTTCATATGCCAGATGCACAGGAAGATGTTCCATAGAGTCAAAGAAACCTGGGGGGAAAATTTGCTCCAACTGACAGATTATGATTGGAATAATCTTCTCCATTCTCTCAAGCTAATCTACTCTCAAGGTTGAAGCACACAAATTTTTAAAAAATTGACTGATCTCAATAAGTGGATTTAACACATGTTTGGGCAGTGAGCTAAATGCGGTTGGGATTAAGTTCTCCATGAAAATATGACAGTCGTGACTTTTCATTCCATGCAACCTTCCCGTGTTGACATCAGCACACCTAGCTAAGTTGGAAGAATATCCGTCGGGCATTCTCAAATATTTCAACCATTGACACACTAATTTGGCTTCTTGGGCAGTTAGGCTATAGATGGCCTTCAGTTTCAACAACTTCCCGTTCGGTTGAGGTTTCAACTCCAAGTCCCTTCTTTTACAATACAATTCTAAGTCTTTTCTTGCCATCTCATTGTCTTTTGTTTTGCCTTTGACATCCATCACTGTGTTAAATATATTGTCAAAAACATTCTTCTCAATGTGCATTACATCAAGATTATGTCTGAGCAAGTTATCTTTCCAATAGGGGAGGTCCCAAAATACACTCTTTTTAGTCCAGTTGTGGTCAACTCCGTATCCGGGTATTGGGACAGTTTGGCCAAAATCAGTGACTTTTGGATAATCACAAACTTTTAACCACACTTCTTCTGATGTAATCTTAGGGGGCGGCCCATCTAATACTCTCTCATCCTTCTTGAATCCATTCCTACTTCTTCTAAACGGGTGATTATGAGGCAAAAACCTACGATGAGAGTCAAACCACGAACTCTTCCCTCCATTATTCAAAGTAAATGCCTTTGTATGTTCCATACAATGTGGACATGCAAATCTACCATGAGTAATCCAACCAGACAACATGTCATATGCGGGAAAGTCGTTAATGGTCCACATCAAAGTTGCTCTCATTCGAAAATTTTGTTTTCTTGAAATATCATATGTCCATTCTCCAACCCACAACCTCTTCAAATCATCAATTAAAGGTTGTAGAAACACGTCTATGCCTGCTTTGGGGTTATCTGGTCCTGGTACAATGCAACTCAAAAACATGTAGGGTTTTGTCATGCACATCTCAGGAGGGAGATTGTACGGGGTTACAACGACTGGCCAACAAGAATATGGTTTTGCCGAAGCTTGTATATATGGAGTGAAACCGTCAGAGCATAATCCAAGTCTTACATTTCGTGGATCTGCTACAAAATCAGGATGTACTCGATCAAAGTGTTTCCACGCTTCACCATCAGAAGGCTGTCGCATCACTCTGAGAATTTCATTCAAATGATGCCATGTCATTTGGCTAGCAGTTTTCATCGAGGCAAACATTCTTTGCAATCTTGGTATTATTGGCAAGTAAAACATGGACTTAACCGCTACTCGTTTCTGCTTGCGAACACTGTACCTCAGACTTTGACAAAATTTACATTCCTCCAATGCTCCATCATTTATCCCAAACTCATTGTCATAAAACAGCATGCATCCATTTCTGCAACAATCAATCTTTTTAACTGCTAATCCCAACTTCATCACCAACCTCTGGGCATCATAATAACTAGCTGGCAGATTATATTTAAATGGAGTCGCGGCCTTCAACATCTTCGTAACATCATCCACATCAGCATCAGGACTACCATAATTCGACTTATGAGCTAAAAGCCACACACACATAGATAGCTTAGAGTGCGAAGACCCTTCATACAATGGTGTATTACTTTCACTCAACAATTGGTAAAATCTCTGCGCCTTCTCATTCGGGAGTTGTTCCTCTTGATCATCTTCAACATCATCACCGTAAGACAATTCAACCCCTAAAGCATCTGCAACCATATCATTCATCATGTTGAATTGTTCTCTGTTGCCTTCTTCTTCATTATATTCCACATTTGTTCCACCATGGCTAGTAGAAGCTTGTGCATTGACCTCTACCCCAAAATTTTGAAACTTTTCGCCGTTATAAATCCAAATCCAATAATCAGGCATAAAACCAACTCTCTTTAAGTGTTGCTTCACATGTCCAGGGTCGGTAATTATATATCTGCACTTACATTTCAGACACGGACATCTAATTCCTCCCTCCGTTGTACAAATTTCTTGTGCCCATGCCCATGAAATAAATCCTTCAACTCCTTGCACAAAATGCGGTTTTAGTCCTGTTCTTCTCGGAAACGTTCTATCATACATCCAACTACGAAAATATTGATAATACTCCATCTTCTACACCTTCACCAACTTCATTGACATATTCCACGTCAATAAAAGGATTACTCCATCGAAAATATATAATTTTACACGCAAATAACAATTTTATGCACAAATAAACTTTTACGCGCAAATAAATAATTTTACGCGCAAACAACAAATAACAATTTTACATGCAAATAAACTTTTACGCGCAAATATATAATTTTATGCGCAAACATATAATTTTACGCGCAAAAAAACAAATAACATTTTTACACGCAAAAATATAATTTTACGCGCAAATAACAATTTTACGCACAAACATATAATTTTCCACGCAACAAATAACGATTTTAATTAAAAATAGTTTTCAATTTATTAAAAATACAACTTTATTTTTTTTATAATTACATTTAATGTAACATACATTTTCCACATAAAAACAATTTTCAATTTAATTTAACAAACAATTTTCCCTAAAAAACAAATTTAAAAAACATACTGTTTAAAAAAATATACTGTTTAACTTTTAAAAAATATCAAATTTTTTACTACACAAATTTAAAAAACAGTTTTCCCTAAATTAAAAAAAAAAGTTTTAGTAAATAAACAGTTTTCCATAATAATTAAAAATATGCTAAATTTTTTTTGGCATTCTAGTATAACTATAAATATATACATAATCAACAAATCTACCTAAAAAACATATATTCAACATGCATGTATTCTATTTTGTAAAAAAAATGCATATATATTACATAAATAATTTGAATATTCAACAACATTCATATAATCCATAAATAATTTTAAATTTCATGTAAATAACATCCAACATCATCATCAACATATATCATTCTATATCACATTTATTTATTTAAATTTCGAATAAAAAAAATATAATTTTTTTTCAAACATTAAACAGTTTAAAAATAACAGTTGTATTATAAAAAAAATGTAAAAAAAAAACAGTTTAACAGTTTATTATACAAATTTAAAAATAACAGTTTAAAAATGTTTTTCATCCTTAAATTTTTTCTAATTAATTATTTTCCTAAACAGTATTATTAACAAAAAAAAATCGAAATAAATTTCCACAATAAAACAGATCATGCAAAATTTATAACATCATATATATCCAAAAAACCAAACATCATATATTTCAAACTACTAATAAATTCGAAAATAGCAACAGTATTTAGAAGTAGAAAAATGACTAACTTGTTGAAGCTTATGAGAAGAAGAAATCCAGAGAGCAAGGAACCACATGAGGAGGCAATTAAACTTGTTAACACTGATGCATGAAAAATATATATGTTAATATATAGTAAAAAATGAAAACACAAAATATATAATAAGTGAAAGAGTTTTACCTATTATAGAAGTTTACAAATGTTGAAGAAATGGAGACTGTATAGAGGAAAGGAAGGAGTAGTAACAATGCAGAATTTTTTTCAGAATTTTTGTAAGTCCAAACATTGTAATGGAGCCGGATTGAGTTATATAGGGGAAAGGCATGACAGGGGCAAAAACGAGGACCAACCCCTCGCAAATGCCAGTCAAATCCTAGCCCTAGCTAGGTGGCAGGAGAAGGGCCAGAACGGTCTGAAAAGCAGACCAAAATACACGGCCTCCTTGCAATTTCCGAGGGGTTAAACCCCTGGCATGGCAGCGCGCGCAACTTTTGGCAGTTGCTTGTCAACTCAACCTGCAACATTGCAAAAACGAGGGGCGAGCCTTGTTTGTACCCCTGTTTTATTGCATGAAAAAGCTGATTGTGTCAACTTGTTTGAATTTTAGTTTCCCGGTCAAACTAGAGCCAGGGCCTTGGGTACATTTGCGTGGGGCTCGCCCCTGACAAATGGTAAGTGGTCTCGTCCTTCACCTATGTCATTTTGCCAGGGGTTTCCCTTGGCTTAGGCCGTGTGAAATTTGCCAGGGGTTCATGTCCCTGTCAAAAATCCTTGGCAAATAGACATATTTCTTGTAGTGCATCGTGCCACGACCCATGCTTCTCGTGCCACGATAATGACAGTGGAGCACTCCTTAAGAAAAGATGGTATGCAACCTAGGAGCCAGGATGGACGAGTAAGTAGTAGCGATAAGACTTGTTGCGTATCGAAACGTGTTTTTGGATATGTACTATTTGGTAAGATTGGAAAACGAGATTAACCCAACGAGAACTTTACACAAAGAAAAGTGAATCAGATTACCTTCTATTATGATGAGTCATCAAGATGTTTTGTATGAGAAACGCAAGCTCATCAACAAGTAATGAGTCCCCAGAAAAGGATGTTGAATAATAAGTTGTTGGATTTTAACGAACTGATGGATGAACAAAGTCGAAATTCCTTGATTGGATGAAGAAGACAAGTTTAAGATAACACATGATTATAGTAGACCAGTGTTGAAGGATAATCGGAATTTTAGCCGAGAAATTATGTTGAGACTTTATTATATGGAAGATCGTCTTTAATACGAAAGGTTAAGCTTGTGGTTAGTGTTAAGGAGTTTTATGCTTTTCAACTGATGAGTTTCCTTCCACAGTTATTCTAGAAGCTGAAAGAGATCACCTCGTGTTGATAAGTTTCTGAGGGCGGTAATAAGGTATAGATTTCGGATTGTTCAAACTATATGAAGAATCATTCAGATAATAAGATCAAGATTTGAATTGTGAATACAGTAACAAGTTACTGGATGAATCCAATAGATAATGGTAAGTGCTGAAGTTTAAGATCCATTGATCGGGTGTTCGAAGAGACGTAACCTATGTTTGGGCTTATAGGAGAGCCGGTAAGAGTTTTAATCTACTTTCAGGCGGATTATTTCCGGAGAAACTCAAGGGGTAACCTAAGAGATAGGGTAAAGTTATGGGGACCTAAGTTGTCTCGGAAAAGATTATGGATATGAAATCCTTATGGATACAAATAAGACGAATAGTAACGAGACTCAAACCATCAGTGAATTAAGTGTGAACTTAAGTTGCTCCAGGTATACTTTTAGTAGGGTTTCTGCAATGTTTAAATTATTATACATGTCGAACTGATCATGAGAATGGTTACGAAAATCGGAACATGGAGAATAAGCTAGAACCAGTTTATAAGTTGTTTACAGGTTTTGGCGTAATTTCGCGAAAACAAGTATATTGTTTATGTCCGAAAGGAAACACACGGTCAGGAGATGACCAATCAGTTAGTTAAGCATGTGGTTTAAGCCACAAGAGAAATAATAACGTGAGATGGTTTTGTTATGGTAACTACAAAGTTATAAAGTAAAAAGATTGGCCAAGGAGATTTTATATGGCGATAGTGGTGTATTACTCCAATCCTAACTCGAATTGTTTAAAGATCAGAGTTGCGCAGTGGAGAAGAAATCCAAGAATGAATTAACGAACAATGCTAAGCTGAAGCTTAGGGAACATGAAGGTTTGTTAAGTTCTTGCCAGAATTGCAGGGAAGGTGTTAAGTGCTTAACTTTTATAACATGGAATAGTAGTAAGTAGAGACGACTAGAACATATCACAAGTTCTAATGGAAAATTTTAGAAGTTAAACTGAGGAATACTTCAAACCTCGAAACCCATGAGAAATGGAATATCGAAATAGTTTAATAATATATGGTAAGAAATAAGAAGGATGTGTTTCTATCACATTAAGTCAAAATCAATGGAAGTCCCCGCAAAATGGTAGTTTAACTATTTTTTAGCTCAGTAACATCAAGTATACTTGAAGAATAAGTTTAGTCTAAAGAGAATTGAGCATGAGATAGCAGCAGTGCAGGTTGCACTTGCAAGATGATATTTTTGAATTTGAAGCATTGATTAGAAACGACAATGCAGTGGCATGTAAGTTTATTCCACATTGTACCCACGTTATGTCAACATGTCACATGTACCAAGTTATGTTTAATAATGTATACTTATCAGGCAAAGTTTATGCTACTCAGATAGTAGTGTAACATATTTTTTCAGTTTATGTGATATGTATCAGTAGCTGTGATACGCAACTAGTAATGTTTAAAGTGAGAAGATGCTGATCAGAACAGGTTAGTTGATACCGAACGTATTTTAGTTAAGAATATTCAAGGACCTTGAACTCGATGTTCAGAAATGAGAAATAAGTTTATGATGCCGATAGAATGTAACCATAATTTATGTTATGGGTTGATGCATACTCAAGATATAAACATGAGTTATGAGTAAGAAAAAGATCTCCAGTTGATGTGGTAGTGTCTCAAATATGCTTAGATCAAGAATGATGTCCCGTTAGTCGGACAAGGATGAAGTGACGTACTATGTACCCGTTAGTAGTGTACATGTACTCAAATGTATATGTGCATTAAGTGCTATGAATTGTATTAGATGATAATATGTGAGACGGCTTATACCACTCATCAGTTGGACTAAACTCCTATGAGTTTTGGATTTATCTGTGTAGAAGTTACTTACGCTACGGCCAAAATTCGAGATAAGATAAGTGACGTCGTAGACCAATTAAAACAGAGCACGTGTAATCTGCAAGAATTCCGCGAACTCTTGAGAATGTGATAGTGGAAGTAATGGTTATGATTGTGATAAGTAGCACATCGAGACGTCGAAAAGAAAGGAGCAAGTGCTAGAGGTGAAACCTCCTGCTTATACTTGGAATATTAAATGAAGTTGGAATAATCCTTGCATTTGCATGCGTATACACAATATCAGATGTTTTTTCGGTGTAAGGATGATTCTATATGGAATGGTATGATATAAGTCTATAAGTAAGATATCGTCGTACGAGACGAGAGGTAAAAAATAAGAAACTCATTGAAAGTAGATGCAGTGCAATAAACCCATTAAAGAGTGGGAATATTTGAGGAGGATAAGATTATCCAGAAAAGTATCCGAAGTTTGGTAACCTTAAGTTGGGAATTGCAAGAAGTGAGCCGAACAAGGAACATAGTCAAGTGAGTCGGATATGATGGTTCTGACGACCACACATCCTACTACGTAAGAGTTATGAAATGTGCATCAGGCCTTTCAATTAGGGAAGAGATTATCAAATATTTTTGACTTAAAGAGGCAGAATTCTGATAAGCAAGTAGAGTACAAGTATCAGCTAGTCAAGAAAGAAATATGAAAGATATATTTATATACATGATTTCAAGAGGATTCTAAATTTTGAGGACGAAATTTCCTTAAGGGGGTAGATTGTAATATCCCGCTTCAGACTCAAGTATTTATCAGTATTGAGACGATGTATCAGAGATATTTTATAAGGAATGGCATTTTTGTAATTTTGAGGGTTAGGCTATAAAAGCCATATATCCCAAAATCCTCTCATAATCCTTTCCCCTTTCTCTCTCTAAACCACTTCTCTCCCTTCCCTCTTCTCCTTCTCACGTCAATTCCCCCTCCTCACTTCCATTTTCACTTAATTATTCTCCCTTATGGTCTAGTTTATGAGCAAGCAAACTTTTGGGAGTTTTGAGACAAGAAAAACAAGGAAGAAAAGAAGGGAATGGATTTAGGGTTTGAGTAAGCTTGCCAAGAATCAAGAGGAAAGAAGAGGAATTAAGCTAGGGTTTTGGATTGGAAGCTTGGCAAGGAATCAAAGCAGCATTTGAGGTGAGCTCCCTATGATTTTACCCTTATTGGGAAATTTTGAGAGGTGAAGGAAAATTGAATGATTAGGTTCAATTCTTGTATGTTAGTTTCCCTTTTGTTAATACTTGATATGTTATGATCTTTCTAGTCTAAAACCCTTGATTTTGATGTATGTTGACTTGTTGGTGATGTGATTTTGTTTAAATTCATGTTTGAACTTGCTGGAAAAGCTACAGGGCCTGGCAACACTGGGTTTGTCGTGCCATGACAGAACCTGTCGTGCCACGATCATATGGATCAACACATCCATCGTGCCATGACAAGAGCCATCGCGCCATGACAAAGGCAGAATGCCACCTCCTTTTTGAAAACTTGTTTTAAGGCCAGAAAACCACCCCCACAGCGCCAGAACGTCTTTGTACATTTAGAAATGGAAGGAAAGATCATAGAATTATCTTATATTAACATGAGAGTGGGGATCAATATTTCAATAACATTGAGGATTAATTCCATCAAGAATCGACGTCAATTATGACAATGGGTAGAGATTACCTATAGGCTTCAAGCAAGCGAAGGGGCCTAGTTCCCAACAATTAAGTAAGTGGGATAGTAAGTGCCTAAGTTATGACATATGATGACGATACGTCTAAATCCTTTGATAGGAAATCAAGATTTAAGTGTACGATAGTAAAAGGAATGTTTCAACATTCAAAGCTTCAGATAAGCTTAAGAGTCGGATTTCCAACGACCAAGTATGTGGCTTATGAGAACGATAAGCTTAGAACCTTATTATAGGTTAAGAATCTCATGTTTAACATTTGATGAATGCATTAGATATGCATAAGAGTAATAAAGTCAAGTATTATATTATAAAGATTATACGTGTTCAGTAGACTCCGGATTATGCCGGATGAGATTTCTCCAAAAAGGTTATCCAACGT
This sequence comes from Medicago ruthenica, assembly GCA_018208015.1. Lineage (NCBI taxonomy): Eukaryota > Viridiplantae > Streptophyta > Magnoliopsida > Fabales > Fabaceae > Medicago > Medicago ruthenica. The sequence continues at coordinate 99,869,088 of CM031373.1, read as the reverse complement.
AAGTTTATAAGATTATGTTAAACGTGTCCAGCAGGCTCCGATTATCTCGGATGGGACTTCTCCGAGAGGGTTGTCCACACATATGTTAAAGATTTAAACATGTCCAGCAGGCTCCGGATTATGCCGGATGGGACTTCTCCGAGAGGGTTGTCCACATGTAAGTTAAGTTGTGTTCAGCAGACTCCGGATTATGCCGGATGGGACTTCTTCGTGAGGGTTGTCCACACAGCGATAAGAGGAGTCTGGTGTTAGCCTGATATGATAGGAATTTCACCGGTATGATGGGAGATGTACTTCGGGGTTACTCCACCCGGATGCACTCCGTAAAATGAACTCAGATAATTATTGTTTGTTCAACGCTAACTTTCTAAATTAATGTTAACAGAAAGATGTATGTATATATATATTACGATGAAATATATGACAAAGTAGTCATCAGATAACAGTAAGTGATCATAGGATGTCCCTAGATCACTAAGTACGAGTTTATGAATATGTTCAGTATAAGATAAAGACATATAGTGATCCTAGTTTTTCCCTTGATCGCAAATTATGTAGAGAATGACGGCGATCGTAGAAATCCCCGAGATTGCCAAGAGTTAGTGCATGGCGACCCTAGGTTTCCCCGAGGTTGCCAACAGTAGGTTGGGTTGGAGCTCATTGAGACATTATGTCTCATCTCAATCCTTCTGGTGCAGGTTTTCAGGTAAGCAAGAGGTTCGAGATGTAGACATCAGGGAGACGCTGGATGGAGTGCAGATGCTCGTCATGTACCAGCTCAGGAGTTTATCGGACATTTGTATAAGTATTTTAGTGGTACTTGATTATTGTATAAACGAGCAAATTTGTATTCATTCAGTTGTATTTGTATTATTATTATTATTATTGAAAATTTTAATGTATCCAGTATCAGATTAATATACATGTTAAATATTCTAGACAAATTTAGTATGGGTGTTACATAACAAGTCATCGCTAATACGTATGATAAAATTATTATTATACACGGGAAAAATTATCACCCTAAAAAGTTAAAATCAGTAATTTAACGAGCAATCTTTATGTTTATCTTTATCTCTCAAAAAAGTGGGCATTGAACCCTTTATCTTTATGTTTATCTTTACCTTTATCTACTATTTAGAATATCACATCACTTTAATTCTACAATAATATTGAACACTCGTAAACTAAAATGCACGGGATAAGTGGACATTGACTAAAACTTTGGAAACAACTAAAATACATATGAGAAGTTGACATCGGTTAAATATAACTATCATGCACAAGATAAATTGTCATTGATAAAATGCACAAGAGAAGTTGACATTGATTAAATAAAACTATCATGCACTTCACAAGTTGTCATTGAATAAACTAACTTTGATGCACGGGACAAGTTGTCATTTATAAAAATTGTTCCTGCTAAAATATTTATACTATTCAGAATATCACCTCACTTCAATTCTACGATTATATTGTATCCTCAAAACTAAAATGCACAAGATAAATGAGCATTGACTAAAATTTTGTAAATAACTAAAATGCATGGGAGAAGTGAGTGTTGACTCAAATTTTAGAATTAAATCAAATGCATGGTACACGTTGTCACAGACTGAACTATCCTTGACTTACGGGACAAACTGTCATTTATAAAAAATCGTTCATGCTAAAACGTTTATATTATTTAGAATGTCACCTCGCTTCAACTCTACAATGATATTGAACCCTTATCAACTAAAATGCATGAGATAATTGGACATTATCTGAAACTTCGTAGATAACCAAAATACACGGGACAAGTGGACATTAACTGAAATTTCGTAGATAACTAAAATGCATGGGAGAAGTGGACATTGACTAAAATTTCAGAATTAACTCAAATGCACGGGATAAGTTGTCACTTACTAAACTAACTTTGATACACGTGACAAGTTGTTATTTATAAAAAATTGTTCCTTCTAAAACGTTTCTACTATTTAGAACACCACCTCTCTTTAATTCTATAATGATATTGAATCATCATCAACAAAAATGCGTGTGATAAGTGGGTATATACTAAAGTTTCAGAAATTACTAAAATGCATGGGAGAAGCTGGCATTGATTAAATAGAACAATCATGCACGAGACAAGTTGTCATTAATAAAATGCAAAAAAAAGTTGACTTTGATTAAATTAACTTATAATGCACTTGAAAAGTTTTCATTGATAAAATTTCAAAATTAACTCAAATGCACGGGATAAGTTGTCATTGACTAAACTATTATGGTCCACGGGACATGTTATCTTTGATACAAAATTTATAATAATAATAATACAGGGCAATGTTGTTATTTATATAAATTTAAAAATAATTATTATTCACAGGACAAGTCATCGTTGATACCTATTATAAAAGATTATTATATATAAATTTTATACACGTAGCAAGTCATCGCTAATACGTATGATAAAATTATTATTATACACGGGAAAAGTTATCACCCGAAAAAGTTAAATCAGTAATTTAACGAGCAATCTTTATGTTTATCTTTATTTCTCAAAAAAGTGGGCATTGAACCCTTTATGTTTATGTTTATCTTTACCTTTATCTACTATTTAGAATATCACATCACTTTAATTCTACAATAATATTGAACACTCGTAAACTAAAATGCACGGGATAAGTGGACATTGACTAAAACTTTGGAAACAACTAAAATGCATATGAGAAGTTGACATCGGTTAAATATAACTATCATGCACAAGATAAATTGTCATTGATAAAATACACAAGAGAAGTTGACATTGATTAAATAAAACTATCATGCACTTCACAAATTTTCAATAATAAAATTTAATTTATTGTTTTTTTAAATTAAAATTTCTTACTATACGCACGGGTTTGTTACTAGTTAACTTAAAAAAACTAGTGATGATATTACCTGACAGTACCGGAAGTGAATAGAATAAATAAATCATATCACATTATAAAGTAGGATATCCAAACCTTTTAAAAAATCAAGTAGGATATCCAACCTTCAAAAAAATCTTATACAAACCAATCAAAATTAAAATTGCAAATCGATATAAACAATTAAAAAACTACACAAAACCGAATATTATTGTGTGCGATTTTGAATTTTTTTATGAAAAATTGTTTGGATCGAATCAGATTTTAAATTCTTTTTTCAAAACTAAATTAAACTACAAATATAAATTTCAATACCTGATTATTTTTTTAAATTCAAAACTGGAAATACAAATATAAATTTCAATACTTGATTATTTTTTAAAATTCAAAACTGTAAATACTTGATTTCTTTTAACTGAAAATACCATATATTTTTTTAATTCAAGTTGAAGATTGTTGGAACAAATGTGAAAATCGGGAGTTAAAAGAATAAACACAGTCACACATTGAATAAAAAGGTGAGAAAGAAAAGAATAAACACATTGGATGGATCACACACATGGTAGGAAGTGTACCTCTAAGGAGGTACATAATTTGTAAATGGAGTAAGCACTAGCGAAAAATTATATATATATATATATATATATATATATATATATATATATATATATATGTGTGTGTGTGTGTGCACATTGTCCAAAAATGTTAGATTAAATAATTAATTTAAACATTATCGAAAAGTGATTTCTTAATCTCCAATTTTGCTGAAATATTTTGGAACGCAATATAAAATATTTTGGTAGACAATCTAAAATATTTTTGTACATTTGAAATATTTTGGTACTCAATTTAACATATTTTTATATTTAATCTGAAATATTTTGGTACTCAATATGAAATATTTTGGTACTAGATCTAACATGTGAGTTAATTATTCTCAAAGTTTCTTACATATTGGTTGAGAATTTCATCTATAAATAGAAAACTCATATAATTCATTACATACACAGGAAAAAGGCTTTTGAGTTATCAATCCTTTTTCCATCTCTTCTCCATTTGGTTTGTGTTAACAAGTTGTTCTTTTATTCATCTCAATTTGTCCTTCCCTTATATTTTGAGTGATATTTGAAGGTGTAATTCTCGAACTGTTTTCTATAGTACAATAGTAAATCATTAACAAGTTGTTCTTTTATTCATCTCAATTTGTTTGTCCCTTCGGTTTCGAATGATATTTGATGGTGTAATTCTCAAACGATTTTCGAATAGTACATAGTAAATCGTAATAATGAACTAGACTGTTTTATCTTGAAGGCAACACAATTGATAGCCTACCTTGCACAATTTATGATAGTGTTGCGACGAAACATCTTAAAGAGAGCGACATGCTCGTGACTCAGCCCGATAATCTCTTCGGTGGTAGTAGTTTCAAGGTATTTCGAATTCCTAAAGCAACAACTTTTCAGATAATTATATATACACACACACACACACACAATAGTTTATTAATTAACTCATATCAAAAAATATTAATTCTTAACAAATTATGTTTATCTTTTATCAATGATATAAAATAAATATAATAATTTTTTGTACATAAATATAATAAAATTCTTATATTTTTTAATAACATCATCAATATAGCATTCTTAAAAATAAGTTTGTTTAAAGATATAACTGAAATAATGAAAAATCCAACCAAAAATATCATATATTCTCTTTACACATTGTTAAAGATTTTCATTATTTTTATTTGTTACTTAACATCCATACCATTATATACTTTTTTAATTTTACAATTACTTTTCCCATGGATTTTATAAGTGAGTCTTAAAATAAAGGACAAAGGGAGTACATTGTAAATTTCTTAATACTCCGGCTATAGAAAAAAAAATATAATCTAAGGGAGTACATTGTAAATTTTCAATAAAAATACTCCGGCTATTGTAAAATAAAGGACAAAGGGAGTATATTGTAAATTTCTTAAAAAATATAATCTAAATTCTTATTTTTTTAATGACACCAACAACAATCTTTATTATAGAAAAAATTGTTTAAGAGTGTAATTGTGATAATGAAAAAGTAAGGATAGATATACGCATCTAGTTTGTTATAGTTTTTAAAGGATAAAAAAAATTCAACATATATATATATTCATATCGTGTTTGTTACACTTTTATTTTAATATTAAAATTTACTCTTATCTATTTGTTATATATGTTATTTGTATTGAAAATTGAGGATAATTTTAGAAAGAGAAAAATTAAGTCCAAAAGAGGCAAAACATGTTATTTTTTTTTATTTACAGTATAGATATATCCTTCATATAATTCGAAAATATTTAACGTCGATAGTTGAGTCAATATTTCACTAAATATCAAAAAGGAAAATTTAGTAAATTTGAATTATATTTTACATGAAATCTAAAAACTTTATTGTGCTTAATTTAATTTCTTAATCGTCGTGATTGTTTTTTATAATAGTGGTTGAGTGTAGTATGTTTTTGGACAAAAAGTTTCTTAACATATTTTGATTTTGCGGTCAATATTTTCTCAAATAAATTTCATTGATAATTAATATTTTCATTAAATAATCATAATATTTGCAATATAATATTTAAAAATTTATTTTTATATAAATAATTTAGATTTCCTAACTAATAGACTAAATAATAGAAACTAGTTTTTTTATATAAAAAATAAGCTAAATAAAATACATAAAATGTTTTTTTTACAACAAAATACATAAAATGTTGTTTAATTAATTATTTATTATTATCATTTTTAATGCTTTCAAAATTAAAATTTCCCAAAATATTTATATAAATAGGAATTGCACACATATTTAATATTCTAAAATAATTTGTTAATATGCATATATATATATATATATATATATATATATATATATATATTAATTCCCATATGCACAGTATATAATTTACACTTAACATAGTGGTTGGACTCAAATGCTTTGAATCGATCAGGATTACTTGAATTCCAAACACACTGGTTAGACCAATCTTTGATCATGTTTACTATATATGAATTATCAAGGTACGTTTTCTTTGAGAATCATACGATAAAGACAAAATAATATAATTTACAACTATACTCGCATATAATAATTATTGTTAATAATTATGTAAAAAATTATTTGTTCATTGTTATATAACTTTCATTTCATGACTATAATGTTATATTTTGGCAATTTCAGCGACAAGGACGGTGGTTTAGTGTTCGTACCCAAGTGTTGTCATTAGATAGTGTGCAGTGTTTATTTGTCATTTCAACTAAGCTTTAAAAAACCACGGTAAATTAACTCTTCTTCTTTGAAAGATGCTTGTTTGAATTACACTTCCCTTATTTCTTATGATAAAATATACACTTCCCTCCTCTTTTATTTAAAACATATTAAAAAACATTTCACTCCCCTCCTCTGAGAGAATCTCTAATTATTTTCTCCTTCTTTCTTACGTTAAAATATGCACTTTGATCCCTTAATAAAAAATTTTATTTCCAATAATATAGCAAAAAATTAATCTAACACACTTTGAAGAAAAATAGTATTGCGGGTCAATTTTAATATAACCAAAATTCGAATGCAAATATTTCGTTATTTTTTATTCATAATTTCATTAACATATAGTTTTAAACTCTATTATAAAATATGAAACAACACAAAATAAAATTAAAATATGTGAAAAAATTACTAAAGTCGATAAAGTACAGTTTTTTTTAAGGATAAAGTATGGTTGTTTAAAAGTTAATTTTACACTCTAAATTATAAATATAATAACAAAATATTTTAATTTAATTATCATTGACATTTAAATCATATAAAAAATGAATTTATGCTTCTTAAATGGTGGTTCAAAATTAGTGTATATCATAAAAACATTTATTTATATTAAATTAGATTAAAATGTAGTGCATATTTAATTGTTAAGGTAGTGATTTTTAATTCAAGTATCACATAAGGGAATGTAGTGTAGATTCTGCTTTTCAAGTGAGAGAAATATATATATTTTAACATAAAAGATGACGTGAGTGTAATTCAAGCTTCTTAGTATAATTTATTAAAAAAAAACTATAATTTTAGAGTTATAAGAATATATCATAATAAATACATCTATATTTATTGATTAATCGGATATTTTAAAAAAAAAAATGGGAAAAAGTACCGTAAGTGATAGCTTCGCGATGATTTATTCAAATACTAAACGTGTGCAATATATATTTTGTTGATTTTTTAATAGGCATAGCAAAACTTGAATAGGTAGCTTCCGAGGTAAGATAAGTAAAAGAATGAAGGAATATGCGGTGGAATGGAAATCCTAGAAAAACGAGGGGGAAAAAAACAAAAAGAAGGGTACTACGCTTCAGTTTTGGACATGAAATGTGGCGCTTTGAATTAATTTCCTTTTGAAATGAAATGAAAATAAAAATAATATCTGAGTGATTATTTTTTATAGGGAAATGTTAACGAGTTCCTCCGAGACACTCTTTAAAAACCTTTAATAGTAAGTTTTTATGAAAATATGTGTAATTAATACATTGAGATTTGTAATATTTGACTTTTTAAGAAATACTTTCTAAATTTGAAATCCTTAAAGAGTGTCCGGAACACTCGTTAACAAGACCTTTTTTATATTGTTGAATGAAAACGGATGGCAATAACAATCACAGAAACAAACAAATGCACTTGAAGTTTGTGAGTCACACACAGATGATGCACTTGGAAATCTAAATTCATTGATTCATTCATAACCAAACAAATGCCTCTGACCGATTTTTGAGTCACAAAATCTGCATGTGGTTTATTGTTTGGTGTTTACACACACTACACTATAAATTCTCTCTCTCTCTCTCTCTCTCTCTCTCTCTCTCTCTCTCTCCATTTCAGTTACTATTTTTTTTCATTCAAATTCTATCCATTAATTCATTTTCATGAAAAATCATGCTCTTTCAAGTACTACTATATAATATATATATATAACACTGATGCCACTGCCAGCCACAAACAAACAAACAAACAAAACTCTTATGATTCTTGCTTATGATTCTAAACTCCTTTTATAATATAATATATATATATATATGTGGGTTGAGAAACGCTTTGTTTTGGTTTTCAATTTGTTGTTATTGAATTTTGGATCTGAATATGGCAATTGAAGCTCATTTTCATCCATATTTTGGTCAGGTGAACCAAAACATGCCACCTCTTCATTCTGATGTCTATGCCAACAACAATCAACCTCTAACACTACCTGTTGAGTTTCACCAACAGAGGGATGAGGTTGATCGCTTTTTAATATCACAGGTTAGTTACTTAGTTTTCCTTTTTCAATTTTAATACATCTTGTTTTATACTATAATATAATTAATTGGTCATTTTTTATGGCGACAGAACGAGAAATTGAGACTGTTGTTGCAAAAGCAGCGAAGGACAATATTGAAGAAGGTAGAATATGATGTGTTTCATATACTAAGACAAAAGGATGAACAAATTGCACAAGTGACAAAGAAAAGGATGGAGTTGGAACAATTTTTGACAAGACTAGAGACAGAGAATCAATCATGGCGGAGAGCTGCACATGAAAATGAAGCTATAGTGTTATCGCTCAGCAACGCCTTAGAATATATCAAAGAAAGAGCATTGGTAGTAGAAGATGTAGAGTCATGTTGTGACATGAAAAATGGTGAACAAGTAACAGGGGAAAATAGTAGAGTGTGTTGTGATCAAGAAACTACCGGGATGAACATGATTTGCAAATGTTGTCGTTCAAGGATGTCTTCTTTTATGTTCCTTCCTTGTAGGCATCTTTGTTCGTGTAAAGCGTGTGAACCTTCTCTCCAAGTATGTCCTGTGTGCCTCATGCCAAAGAGATCTATTATAGAGACTCTCATTTTCTAGGATCATGTAATACTAGTTATAAATTTACTTACTTATGTGAGTTTATGAGAAGGAGAATGATCAATTTCAACTTGGTTGAGAGTTCCTCTCTTCAACCTCAGCTACTAGTACTCTATTCAAAACTTGGCCATCTAACTAGAGAATGACCAATTTTAACTTTTTTTTATTGTATTTTAATTTATTTGACAGTCTAGTTTTATTTTACTAGCTAGTTAATAATTTTGGTCAATGCATTAGTGTTTTTTGAGCTAATTTTAAATTTTTTCATTTTTAGTTTTTGTTTTAACTCTCGAGTTTTTAGTCTTATAACTCGAGTTTTTGATTCCTAATATATCTCAATTGTATATATGATCTTGTGATATGATGTGTTTAATTATATCCATTTAAAGTCCTTAACCAGAGGCACTAGTTAACATTTCCCTACGTATACACCCACTCAAAAATTAGAAAGTGTATTTTAGCATTGTACGTGTGTGTTTGGTTCTGCGGTGGATAGAATTGATTTTGACAGAATTGAGTTTGGCAGAATTGATTTTGACAGAATTGAGTTTAGCAGAATTGATTTATGTTTGGATACATTAATATAAAAGTGAGTTGAACAATAAATTTTAGTGTAAAAATTACCCAGAATCAATTCTGCAGGCAGAAGCTACGATTTCTAGCTTCAAGTAGAATCAATTCTGGAGGCAGAATCAATTCTACTTTTAAGAAACCAAACAAGCCAGAATCAATTCTACACGTCCAGAATCAATTCTGGCTGCTCCCACCGTGCAACCAAACAGGGGCACCTTTTACATTTTGACTAAAAACCCACACTATTCTTTTTAATGCCACTAAACCAAATGGACGTTAAGGTAATTTAACTAATTTTCTCTCTCATGCAATAAATGAATCATCCCTCTTGGTCCAACATTATTATCTCTCATAACTGTAAATAATTCGTGTTCTGAGTTTAATACAATATTGTTGCTCACCTTGTTTAACACCTTTTACGTTTGAAAGCTTTCTCACTTTTTTTTCTTTTTAGGATGTAGCATCTTCACTCTTGTTTAATTAGTCTTTAACTTGAAATCATTGTTTTACCATTTCAATTTTGTTTCCTATTTAACTAAGCATTATTGCTCAGATTTGTGGACCTCCTGGAAATTTTGCATTGCCAATATCGTCAAAGTTAACATAACAATTCCATTAAGTTATTTTTTTTTACCAAAATTCCATTAAGTTTTAACAACCGTGGTACAGTGCAAGGGAACATCAAATGTTTATGATTCTTGTTTTTATCTTCAACTGCAATGGAACAATAAAGAGGTACAAGTAAAGGTAAAATTTAGATGGTTTTCTTTATAAATAGGACAGCTGGACAACAATGGTGAACGAACGGGATGCTGCTGCTTCTGATTCTTATCAAACAAAGAGGGTGGTTCATTAATTGCAAAGAGAGAGAAATTAAAGAAAAAAAATAAATTACCTTAACACCCATTTAAGTTAGTGGCATTTAAAAACAAAATAGTGGGTTTTTAGTCAAAAATGTAAAAGGTGTACAAAGCTAAAATACACCTTCTAGTTTTTGAGGAGTCAAGATCCTCTCCATTTATTCCATTACCCAAGTTTTGGTGTATAAATGTTCAATTAATGTCTCCAATTTTAAAAATGTGTGCATTTATATCATTTATTTGCTTTAAAACCATGGTAATGGACACTTCCATTTTATTTAGGAAATGGAGAGGATCCCGGCTCATTTTTTAGTGGGTGTGCATTAGCATTACCATATATATATATATATATATATATATGAATGACCCAAAAGAGTTTGGATGTATCGAATATTCATCTCTTCCACAACCTAGCAAGCGCGCTTCGGGGACTCTAATGATATAAGTTGTGTGAAATTGTTTGAGAGAACTTATGAAAACAACTTGTTGCATTTTTCATAAACTTTTTCAGCTTTATAGCATATCCAAAAACAATTTAACTTAGTTTTAGCTTTTGTTTATTCAAAAAGGAAACATGTTTTTCATCTTTAACATTATTAGAAATTAATAATCACCGATGAGAGAACTTCCAATTTTATTCAACAATCAAATGTTGAAGGTTAATGTTTCATTGTGTGTATGATTATGTGGACAAACATTGATTTTTAATGAATTGATTTTGTAAAATTGATTTTAGTTACAAGTATTCGAATGTAAAATAGTTTGTTTTATTTATACTATGATTTTCTTGAAGCACCAAACTGTAGTTTTTGCCAACCGTGATTTTGCCAAACTTGTTGCTAATCTAAACATACTCTTTTTTATGTTTGGTTTTTGACACGACTGACATTGAAGGTCAAGTTCGGATTAGCATATGAGAGCTTCTCAATTAAAATACGTTTATGATTTTCACTTCTGAAATGATCCTTGTAACACCATCGTGTTTGTTAAGAAGACAAACAAGAGGATTTTTGAAAAAATTGAGTTGCAGAAGCTAATTTATATTCAGAAGTATATAAATGTTTGTGGAGAAGTTTGTCCAAACATAATGACATGACTTTTGAGTTGTTATTTGGCATTACCTATTTTGTATTCTTAATATGGAAGTCGAGGGATTATGTTATTTATCCTGTTTTATGAGATACGATATTTATACAACCATTTTAGAAGATGTTTTTAAAAACTTGTTTTCCTTTTTTTATGGGACAAAAACAATAGAGAGAAATAACGATGAAAGAGTAAGAGAAAAAATTACACCAAAAATTATTTTAAAATGGTTGTACAAAGGGAACGTGGAGAAGATTAGCCACATTGTCTAAGGTGATGGTCATCTCTTTCACCGGTAGATAGAAATTGCTAGTCTCCGAGTGCCACCTCTCGCACATAGCACATATCATGGCATGCGTCACAGTCTTATACCCAGTGTATAACAAATCATATAATCCAGACGCCCTCACAGGATCCCAAAACCAATCTGTTGGATATTTGGATGTTGGCTACATGTTTGCTAAAATCAAAATGTACAGGCAATGCGTCTTCAGAAGCTAATTTGTGTCTTCAGAAGCTGGAAACTGGATTTCAGAAGCTGGTACTGTTCATCAGAAGCTGAACTGGTCTTCAGACGCTGGTACTGTTCATCAGACGCACTGTTCAGACGTTGACTTTTGTTGACCTTCAGAAGCTGCTGTTCAGACGCCGACTTCTGTTGACCTTCAGAAGCTGCTTTTCAGAAGCATGTTTTCTGCGTCTGAATTCTGTTAAATCTTTCACAGTATCTTTTGAAGATTTAACAGAAGATTTATCCAAGCTTCATTTCTAGAATGAAGTATTTTTGCGCAAGATTTGTTCTGAAGATTTGTTTCAGTTATTCGTGAATATATTTTCAAAGAAATCTTTGGAAAATATATTTCTGAATAAATAAGAGCTTCTATTTGCTTCTAAAGAATTTTGGGATTATATCTTTGAAGGATTTGGTTCAGAATTATGTGCTGCTGAAGCCTATATAAAGAGGACGCTGCTATTGAAGACTTGACTGAGAAAAACCAGAAGTTGTCATTGAAAAGAGTCTTAGTGTTTTTTGAGTCTGTGAGCTGTTGCTCTGTTTTTGTGTATCACTCATCTGTTAGAGTTGGTTGTTTTTGTTATAGAGTTGTAATTCGCTTAAAGCTTTTAAGCACAAGTGACTTTGTTGTTTTGAAGAGTGTCTTCGTATTTGTTTGTTTAAGTGTCTGATAATCACTGGGCTGTGATTACTTGATTGGGAAGTAAGTGGGTTCTTATATCTAGGAGTTCCTAGGTCGAAGTCTATACGGGTAGTGATTAAGTGATAAGGCTGGAAAAACAGGGGGTTGTGTCTAGAGTCTTTGAATTGATACTACTTAGTGGATTTCCTTCCTGGATTGGTATCCTCCAGATGTAGGTGAAGTTTGCACCGAACTGGGTTAACAAATAAGCTGTGTTCTTTACTTTCTACCCTTTATATTTCTGCTTCTGAACTGCTATTTTAATACTCTGTTTTACGAGTTCAGAACCAGTACCTGCCAGAATTTCACAATCCATATTAAGTTCAAGGCGGCTAAGCTCTTTCACCTTAGGCTCATAATTTATGCATCTAAATTTGCGCTCAAACCAAATCTGAAAAACAAATAAATTAAGAATAAATCAATTAACCACTTAATAATTTAATCACTTAATCAGTTAATCACTTAAACACATAAACACTTAACATTTAATCACTTAACAATAAAAAAAATGTATCACTTAATCACTTAACATTTAATCACTTAACAATAAAACACTTAATCAATTAAACACACAAACATTTAACATTTAATCACTTAACAATAAAACAATTAATCTCTTAATCACATAATCACTTTAAACACATAAACACTTAACATTAATCACTTAACAATAAAACAATTAATCACATATTAAATAAAAAAATTAAAGGATAAAAACACTTACATTATCAGTGTTATATCAGAGCGGCACTGCAACATGCTTTGCGTATTTGGACAAGAGTGATATGTCCTCAAGACCTCCAGGAAAGGGAGGCCCTACAACATGGACGACATGTGTGGCTCCCTGATCCTCATCCTCACCCTGAGCCTCATCATCCTCTATCTCTTGTGGCTGAAAGTACGGATCCTCTGGCCCATCAATATAGTGTTGGTTAGTCGGATCGTATCCCTCGTCCCAAGTGTCATACACAGGCACGAGTGTAGGATCAACCACCGCGACTGGGCCGCCTGTGAGCTCTCTACACCTCCCGGGTTCCTACGTCTTCCCCTCTTAGGAATATGCGGGTTTGCCTCCTGTCGCTCCTTCCTAAGACTACCTGTCATAGTCGGTTCGCCTAGTCTGATTCTACGGTCATCCCTAGACATATCTGTGCAAAAACAAAAGCAAAAAAACATGAATTATTCACTTAGGCATTTCATCAAACACCTTGAGTGCATTTTAAATAACTATCACATTTTGTGTTAATTGAACTTCAAAACAACCACATTGTACCTAAACCTACTCTAAACAACAATGACATCAACAACATTCAATCATAACATCCTAATTAAAAAAAAAATAGATTTTCAAACTAACCCTAAACACTAACATTTTGCTAAATTTATCAAAAATCACATCCTATACAAGCTACATTGCATGTTAATAGGATTAAGATTACTTGTGATTTTGTTGAAGAAATTTTGATGATTTTCGTGCAAAATGACATTGGAGAAATTTGGTAGAAAGTTTGAGTATTTGTAAGTTTTTTGAAAAATGGTATACTATTGTTGTTGGGAATCGAACGCTAGTTAACTACCGCTGGGAATCGAACGGTAGTTAACTACTGCCGATTTTATTCTCAAGGGTAATTAACTACCGTTGGGGGCATTTGCGTAGTTTCATTGTGTGTTTAAGAAAAAACAAATGTGAAAAAACAATTTTCAACTGCGTTTTGCCACGTGTCATCATGGCCCACAAAAACTCATACACATCTCCTATTAATAATACTCTCTCCGTCTCAAAATAATAGTCGTTTAAAGTTTGTGCACAATTTTTTAAGGAAATGATTAATTGTATTGATTTCAATTATAAAATTAATATCATTTATTAAATGGTATTTTTAACGAGTGCCCCCAGGCACTCTTTAAGGATTTCAAAAGTAGAAATTAATTTATAAAAAGTCAAATATTTCGATTTCAAATGCATTGATTACACATATTTTTATAAAAAAAATTATCATTTAAAGGTCTTAAATAATTCCCCGGGGGCATTCGTTAACATTTCCCTTTACTAAAATATTTTTATTAGTTGTAGTTAGTGGAGTAGTTAAGTTAGATGAAATTCAATAAATAAGATATAATAGTGGAAAAAATAATAAATGCACCATTTCTATTCTAAAGTGATAATTATTTTGAGATACAGAAAAAAATGTTAAAAAGACAATTATTTAGAGACGGATGGAGTATAATAAAGTCGTATTTCAACAATTTTCTTTTATAATTGCCCATTTTTAAACTCACGGTCTTCTTAAGTTTATGTGCATAATGATTATTTTATAAAATATAAAAATAATTATTCTTTTTTCAAAATTTTATCGTATCGACTATCGCATATTGCTACATAAAAATTTACTTTTGCATATATAAACATAAAATCCTCAACAAATGTGGTGTAAATATTTAACGATGTTTTAAATATAAAATAACGATTTATTTAAAAGAAACATTAATGTTGATATTTTGAAAATAGTCATGAGTTTCTAAAATTTTATCATATCGACTTTCTCATATATGTACAGAAAAAATTGTTTATACATATTGTTCCGCGCGAACAGATGAGAAATCCGGGGTTCGAACCGGAGCTCTGCACATAATATTTCTGGTAGCTACCAATTGAGCTACACTTATTCATTTTACTGATAAAGCCCTAGCCAAACTCTTGAGTCTAAACATTGCTCAGGGGATTGGTACCATTGTTCATGTAATAACCCACTTATGCGAGGCATTTAACAGTGTTACAGGAATTAAACGTATTGGAATGGCAAAGTTGTAATTATAGAGACAAAGAATATAAATGGATAAATATGAGTTGTTTTCATAATTATCACATTTTCTTCTTCTCTCTAAATCAGAATTTTCCCCTCCTTCTCTCTAGATTTTCGACCCACCCTATCCTTCATCCTTAATCCATCTTTTCATCCTTAAACACTTGTGATTCAAGCACTCAAGCCTTAGAAGAACTTGGAACAAGAAAACTAAGGAAAAACCAAGAATAAGGGAAGTTTACAAGTTGGAGTTTTGGATTGAAGCTAAGCCAGCTTGCTACCAATCTTAGGTGAGCTCATCTTGGGTTTTAGAACCCTCATAGTGTGAGTTTTGTGTGTTTTTCTTCATAGGAAAAAGTTATAGAAAGTTTAGAATTTTGCCCTAATTTCCTTGCTAGCCATAATCCTTGCTTGTGAATGTTTTTAACTGATGTTTTATGATGGAAAATCATTTTTAACATGTCTTGGAAGCTTGGGTAACCTTGAATGGGCAAAAATGGTGGAAAATCACATTTTTACACATTTTTATGCTGTTACGGTCGCTGTAGCGACGGGCTGTCGCTTGTAGCGACCAGGCAGGGTTATTCCCTGCCTACCCGCGCTTGTAGCGACCACACTGGCGCTTGTAGCGACCAGGGGCGCTTGTAGCGACCAAGGGGGCGCTTGTAGCGACCAACCCTGAACAGCCCAACTTAGTTGAGCTGTTCTGGGGGTCCTGGTGCGCGCGGGCATGGCTTTTTGCTACTGCATTCTCACAATATATTTTGGAAACCTTGCCCACCATTTTAACTCATTCTAAATGCTTCCCAAAGGTCATAAAAGTATAGAAGTAAGGATTATGCAAGGCTTGGAAATGTAGAGTTTGAGGTTTATCGAATAGGATAATTCTTAAAGCGGCATATGACAACGATATGCCGAATTCCTTGATAGGAAAACAAAGTTATAGGATGAGGAACAAGTTCATAGTTTTATCCACTTTAGGATACAAAGCAATAGGAATGGTTTATAGATCATAGTTTCATTTAAGTTCATAGTGTTGGATCTCCAGCAATTATAGGTGGCTTATGAGAACGATAAGCCAAGCTTTTAAAGGTTACAGGTTATAGGTCACAGGATTGTTATAGAATTACAGTGACAATTTATATGTTTATATGTTATAGTTAAAGAATTAAAGATTAAAGATATTGGCGTGCTTCCACGTTTTACAGTTACAGGGCGTGTTCATCAGACTCCGGGATTCGCCGGATGGGACTTCTCCGAGAGGGTTGTCCACACGTTTTATAGGGAGTCCGGTGTTAGCCTGATATGATAGGAATTTCACCGGTTTATAGGGAGACGTATCTCGGGGTTGCTCCACCCGGGTGCCCTCAGTAAAATGAACTCAGATAATTGTTTGTTCAACGCTAACAGCTAACATAAAACACTTTATTTGCTTTATGTTATACAGTTATAGCTGCAGTCATAGTTACAGGAAGTTTTATAGTTATAGGCAGGATTATAAGACTTGGCGATTCTAGAATTCCCCTAAATTGCCAAGGTAGGCATGGCGACCCTAGGTTCCCTGTGGTTGCCAACAGTAGGCTGGGTAGAGCTCACTGAGACATTATGTCTCATCCCATTCCTTCTGGTGCAGGTTCACAGGCAGGATCGCAGTCAGCACGCAACAAGGGTAAGGAGAAGGCTACGGACTGATCGTGCTGAATGTTATGTATTCATAGTTGACTGGTTTATATGTTGATGTATATGATGTATATGTATCAAGAAGTACTGTATAAACTTTGGAATTGTAATATTACAATGTGATGTAATATTTGAACGAACTTTTTATATTGTAAATTAATGTATCCAGTACGAAATTTTAATACTCGTATAAGATCCTAGGCAATCTTATTATGGGTGTTACAGTTCACCTAGCAAGAACACATATATAAACAAAAAATCTACAACGGGTGTGGTGCAAACATTAAATGATGTTTTGCATTTAAAATAAACAGTTATTCAATAGAAACACTACATTAATGTTTATATTTTGACAATAGTCATGAGTTTCTAAAATTTTATCATATCAAATTTCTCATATATTTACATATATAAAAGTTTGTTGATGTAGATATAAGTACAAAAAATTTGCAATGGGTGTGATGCAAACACATAACGGTGTCTTGCATATAAAATAAAAAGTTATTTCGTAGAAACATTACATTAATTTTGATATTTTTAAAATAATCACGAGTTTTCAAAATTTTATATTATCGACGTTCCCATATATGTACATAAAAATTTGTTTTCGTATATATAAACAAATAATATCCACAACATGTGCAATTCAAATATTTTACATATTTTTCTATATATAAGAAAAAATATTTAATAGAAACATTACATGCTGATAATTTTCATTTAATATCTTTAAATATTTGACAATATTAACAATGCAATTATTTTTATATAATTACCGCAATATTATGCGACCCGTGCGAAAGCATGGGTCCTTTGCTAGTTTTTCAAAAAGAAACTCGTATTGTCGTGCACATTAAAAGTGGAGAAGAGAAGTAATGCATATTACAAATTGCACTTTAATCTACTCCCTCCAATCATTTTTTTTAAGAACCATCCGGTCATATATAGGACCGGAGAGAGTATCAAGTATCTCTACAATCTTTTGTATTTGATATGTACATATGGGATACAAGAAAAGAAATTTAGTGCAATATATCTATTTTTTTTTCTTACACAATTATTTAAACAAGGCTAAAATGCACTTTTGGCCTCCCAACTTTTCAAAACTAGCGATTTTGGCCCCCCAAATTTAAAAATCACACTTTTAGTCCCCCAAGTTTCACCCCCTTTGCAAAACCTTGGTCCTCGGTGATTTTGACCTGGTCAAAGCTGATGTGGATATTTTTTTATATTAAATGTTGACACTTGTGTGTACACGTGGAAATTAATTAAAATTAAAAAATTTTAAAAATGAAAAAACTGAAATTAAAACTTAAAAATAAATAAAAAAATTGAAAAGATCTTCTCCATTCAACCCCAACTTGTTCTTCATTCAACCTTAATCTCCATCCTCTTTATCCTCAACAATTAAATTTACTCAAACAAACCAAACCAATTTAAAACAGGAATAACCTCAAATCCAAACAACATTTTTGTTCTAAACTAATGGAACCCTTTTTTTCATCAAACACCAATTCCGTTCCAATCTTCAAGCCTAAAAAAAGGTTTAGAATAATTCTGTTCCATCAAAACAAAAACAACTCAAATACACAAGCATATTCAACGTATGTCCTTGTCGCCTTAACTTCTCTCTGCATCTCTACTTCATCATCCATGACTATCTTTCAACCCATATTCAACTTTAAAATCTCACTTCAAATCTTTCACCCAAATACAGAAGCTTTTGGCAAATACATGAAGCTTTTCGCAGATACAGGAGCTCTTCGCAAATACAGAACCTTTCACCCAAATACAGAAGCTTTTCGATTTCTTATTTGGAAAAACAGAAGCTTTTCGATTTCTTATTCGCAAGCTTTTAGATTTGAAGCTATTTTTTCTTAAGTTTCTGGGTTTGAGATTGAGATTTGAAGTTGATTTTTTTCCTCATTCTCTGTCTTAATTATTCGCTTTTGGGGTTCAAATTAACTCTAATGTTGTTGTGTGGGACAACATTAATAATGGGTTGTGTTATGATTCTGGAGGAGACAATTTGTTGTTGTGTTTAACGGAAAAAATTGAGTTTGGTTTAGTTTGTTTGAGTAATTTTGATTGTTGAGGAAGAAGATTTAGGGATGAAGATTGGGGTTGAAGATGAATGAAGAAATTTATTCAATTTTTTTATTTATTTTTAAGTTTTAATTTCAGTTTTCTAATTTTTTTAATTTTTAATTTTAATTAATTTCCACGTGTACGCACAAGTGGCAACATTTAATATAAAAAATATCCACATCAGCTTTGACCAGGTCAAAATCACTGAGGGCCAAGGTTTTGCATAGGGGGTGAAACTTGGGAGGCTAAAAGTGTGATTTTCAAACTTGGGGGGCCAAAATCGCTAGTTTTGAAAATTTGGGAGGCCAAAAGTGTATTTTAGCCTTTAAACAATTAAATATATTTTGAACCTCTATAAAATCTGTAACTAAGAAGTCAGACTTTCACTAGGTTTAAATCTTAGCCGAGGACGCACCTCAAGTATGGTTACCTCTATTGAAGTAAAAATATGGGGATTGCAACTTTCGTTTTTACTAATTCTTGTAAAAAAATTCACTCGATGCTAAATTCATGCATACATGGCTGACAAAAGACTAGTACATGACAAAGCCACACGACTTCTTAATCAAGCGAAACTTCATGTATTACATAATAAAGTTTTTATTTATATTATTTTCAATTGAATCAATAAAAAAAAAAATTAGAATGTTGCTCGTGGTATATTATGTACTCACTAATGGAGAGCAACCTAATCATGCTTCAGATGGAAAAAAAAACTTCAAGGAATCAATAATTTTCTTTAAAATGTTGATCATTGTAGATTACTCGAGGAGAACGTTAATCTCCACATTACATTTCTAACATTTGCACTAGAGCAGTATTGAGATGAGTGCGCTCTTGGCAAAGCACTTTGAAAATAACCGTATTGGTATTGGTTTGTAGGAATAGTTAGAAAAAACTTATGATATTCTAGAATGTTATAGACAACACAAGAAGTTGATTTAAGGTTTGAATTGACACATGATGCGAGTACCTGAACCTCAACCTCTGTCATGGGGGCTCATGTCATAATTATGAGAGATTCTTACGAGCATCAAGCACACTGGCTCTATCAAATACTCCATAGTGGTAATCATTATTTTTTAAATGATGACTTCTATGTGACAATTGCCTTGCTTTGAACACTTTCAAGTTTCAGCCATTCCTTTTAGAACAAAGTTTCAATTGCCGTAAAACTGACTTTTGCGCAAAAAAAACCCCTATTGAATTGGTATGGTGGCGATAGTTTGAGATCCTAGAGTAGAGTATGCTCATTTTAATATCTTAAGTTTGATTTTCCCTCGTTTAAATATTAGACATTCTAACATTAGTAATTGTTGCTTTTAAACCCTCTATGATTAGCCATTTGCTTAGAGAAGATAGCACGGGTGCCTTCTTTTTTACGGGTGTAAGCAATTTGACAAAACCGATGAAACGAAAAAAATCAAACCAAATCAAAAAGTCATGTGATCTTTTGCCGTTTGTTTCAAAACCAAACTGAATCGAAGAAAACTGAATTGGATTGATTTAGTTATGGGCTTTCAATTTTAAAATTAAATGAATCGATGAACCTCATCGATATGTTTATTAAACTCACATTGACTTAGTCCGGGCCCAATATCTTAATAACGCCCGCGCACCAAAACAACAAACAAACATAATTCTAAGGAAAAAACATTTTCCTTATTTATGTATGAGAAATGATATTTATACAAATATTTTATGACAAATTTTTAAGAACTTTCTTTCATATTCACATTATATTTTTTATTTTATGTTTTTTCTTTTTCTTCTTTGTCTATTCCCTCCGTCCCTTTTTATAAGAGTAGTTTACAAAAATCACGTGTATTAAAAAAGTTGTT
Organism: Medicago ruthenica; assembly: GCA_018208015.1. Lineage (NCBI taxonomy): Eukaryota > Viridiplantae > Streptophyta > Magnoliopsida > Fabales > Fabaceae > Medicago > Medicago ruthenica. The sequence goes on along the minus strand of CM031373.1, from coordinate 99,848,156 downwards.
GGAGTAATAAAGTTGTCTCAAATGTGTGTGACTATTACTAGATTACCCTTAATTAAATATATATTTAATGTTAACTTTTCAAATATCAAGACAAATTGGTAGTATTTATAAGGGGTATATTTGAAAAAAGAATAATCAATGTATTTAGGAATTTGTAATATGATATTATATTTAGGGACAAAACTTTTTTTTTTGTAAACTACTCATATAAAAAATGACGGATTTTTGATGGGTAATAAGAGAGAAAAAGAAGGGTGACGAAATATGAGTATCAGATTATCGTATACCAAAAAAAAACATGAGTATTTATCGTACTAGACTCTAACCCGTGCGATGCACGGGTTTTGTAGAGCTTCATATATAACTATCAAATGACTATATTATTACTTTTATAGTTATATTCAGTATTATGTTATCAAACTATCTCAAAAAGTAACAAAAATAAAAGATGGACTGCAATAAAAATGACAAATGAAAAGAAAAAATATATACAAAAGTTAGCACCAAGAAATTGATCCTAACCGCAAAAGTTGTTAATCGAAAGAAAAAAATAAGGAAAAGGAATTGTTATTTAGTAACCGAAAGAAAAAAAAAAAAGGAACGTTACGTGGTAATTGAAATAAAAAATAATAATAATAAAAAGGAACCGCTAATAATGAAAAGGAACTACTATCAAAAAAGGAATTGCAATGGCGTTAGTGACTTTTAAAAAAATGACATTTTTATGTGTTATCTGATTCAATTCCTTGCATATTTTTTTTTCATAAAAATTAATTAGGTCCGTCAAAAAGGGTGGTGTTATGGTTATTAGGTTCAATTGCAAGATGGTGAGAGAGATGAAAGTGAGTGAGAAATGATTTAGGAATTGTGAGATTGAAAGAAAGAGGACCCGAGATTTGTGTCGAATACACAGCATTGAAACAATCACATGTCATAAAAAACATCAGTACCTTGGTGGTAAGAGTTGTGAATTGAAAGCATGTGGTACCTGGTTCGATCCCCATCCGAAGTTTTTTTCATAAAGAAAAAGCTAAAATTCACACAATCACATAACAAAATCAAAGGATTCGAAATTAACAAAATTCAGACAATCAATATCAACATTGGTCATAATTTTTTGTCAATTCGATGAAAGATGGTGTGAATCGGTGAGAGAAAGCGTGTTATCGGCAATGACATTTACGGCAGTCAGTTGTTGGTGAGGTGGCAGTTGCGGCGGCGACGTGATGTGTGTGGATCAGTGAGAGAAAGTGATTTTCCGGCGGTGGCAGTTACAGCGGCATGTGTTGTTGAAGTGGCAGTTGCAACGGTAGTGGGATGTTGTTATTGGGGTCACCGGCGGCGGTGAAAATGAAGTTGAATCGCATGATGTGTGTGAATGACGTTCAATTCGTGTTCAAATGATGTTGGAATTCAGGGTCGTGAGAATGACTTAAAGCGAACTCGCATTTGTGCTAGATAAATAAAATAAAAGCAACTATAAGTCACAAGAACTTTAGTGATCTAGTGGTAATAGTTGTGATCTACCAGAACTTGATCTGGGGTTCAATTCTCAGCAGAAATTGTTTTTCATAAATTTGTGATGATGTACGGAAGGGAAGGAATTAATAAGGAGGAAAGAATAAGCTGAGCTGAGCTGAGCTGAGCTGGTGTTAAAGACAAGAAGGCATATTCCTCTCACGCCGTACGTATTCCCATCATCTTCTTTTCAAATTAAATAATAAATAAATAAATAAATAAATAAAAGTTAAAGAAAGAAAGAAGATGAGAGGGTAGTTGCAGGAGTAGTTTGTTTGGTTCCAAATTCCAATCTATCTACTATTACTAATAATAAAGTAAAGTAATTGAGAAGAAGAAGAAGAAGAATGGCGGATCCACGAGCGTTGCTGGTGCTGAATTCGGAGCCTCGAGGAACTAAGTTTAACCGAGTAGCCTCCGTTGATGTCTTCCGTGGCCTCTCTGTATTTGTATGTAATTATTCTCTTTACTTTCTCTCTCTATTTCTCCGGTCAACCAACAACGCTAATTCTCTTTGCTTGCTTTGCAGCTTATGATATTGGTCGATTATGGTGGCTCCATCTTCCCCATCATTTCTCATGCCCCCTGGAATGGCCTTCACCTTGCTGATTTAGTCATGCCTTTCTTTCTCTTTATTGTTGGTATCTCTCTCGCACTTGTTTATAACAACAACAGATCATCATCATCATCATCATCTTCTACTTCCAAACTCCTCAAACCATTACTTAGATCATTCCAACTCTTTATTCTTGGCATTCTTCTTCAAGGTGGTTATTTTCACGGGATTCATTCCTTCACATATGGTGTTAACATTCAAACTATACGCTTCTTTGGCGTTTTACAGAGGATTTCTATTGGATACATTGTTGCTGCTTTATGTCAGATTTCCCTTCCAACTCTCCCCCCATCTAAACATATCTTCAAAACTTATTACTCCCATTGGTTTGTAGCTGCAATATTGTTGGCAATTTACTCTGGATTGTTGTATGGTCTATATGTTCCAGATTGGCACTTCCATCTATCACTCTCTACCTCTTCTTTGCCTCCAATTCAACCCGGCCCCAATCTTTACACTGTGAGAATAAATACCCTATTTATTCTCTGCTGCAACTTTCTAGATGCTTATCCTATCCAATGTTGACCTTGTCATTTTTTGTTTATGATTCATTTCTTTTAAACCATGCTACTGATGAAATTCAAAAAATATTTAATTCATAATTCTCGCAATGTTCTCAACTTAATATCAGGTGAATTGTTCGGTGAGAGGTGATCTTGGACCTGCCTGCAATTCTGCTGGAATGATTGATCGCTATATTCTTGGTCTTGACCATTTATACAAAAAGCCTGTTTTCAGAAATCTTAAGGTACCTTATAAATGATCCCATTTCTTTGTTCAATGGTTTACACCATACTTTGACATGTTAATACTTAATACCTTGATTACAAAAATTTTATAACTTCCAGGAGTGCAATATGTCTACCACTGGCCAAGTTTCAGATAGTTCACCGTCATGGTGTCACGCTCCATTTGATCCAGAAGGCATTTTAAGGTAACCAGTCTACTTCATCTAGAGTTTCCCTCGAATCTTGTTAAGTGTTGAGAAACACAAGCTGGGTTCAATTTGAAGGATTGTGGGAGAGTCCAAAGAGGAGGTCTTTAGCAATAGGCTTAAGTGTTGAATAAGAATAGAGGGCTTGACATTACACATTTTGACTCAAAATCTTAAGTTAATGAGTCTTCACACTTATATTTTCATCACTCAATTCACTATTAACTAATATGGAAACTTATCACTTCACATTCGTATTTCTAACACAGTGATCTCATAGAGAATAATAGCATGCTGGTACTTTAAGAGTTCTCCTTTGAGCAAAGTATTCCATTACCGGTTATTGAGACAATGCAACAAGGTCATGGTGATATTATTCTAAATCAAACCTGATTGATGTTTCTTTTAAACTCCTAATAACACAGTAAACTCCTTGTTGGATTTAGGCTTAATAATAACTTCACTGAACTCTGAGGTGCCCTGTGTTGGGAAAGGTTCAACCATCATACTTAATTAACTAACTTCATTTAGTTTTGCAAGTTTCTTTCTAACATATACATCTAATAGTTTTCTACTCTTGAAAAGACTGGGATGTGATTTGCTTTTAAAGTTTTAGTTGAAATTTACCAGAGGTCTGTGCATTTTAGAACAGCCTTACCTGACTGACTTCATATGTGTTTGTTATCTACTATGCATAATGGTGCGGTGTGCGATCACTCCGTGCATTCATTTCTTCTATGATATTTTAGTTTCCATTTTATTAGTATTATCTGTTGTAAAAGGTTTGTTTTCTACTGAATAAGTTGCAGATTTTTGGTAGAATCTACTATTTCCCCCTGTACACTTTTTTTATTCGCTCTATAGTTGAGCAATGAATATTAATTAAACCGAAAATTATATGATGGCTGTATGCTTTATCTGTTGATTGGTAGTACTGCAGAACACAATTTATAATCATTTTCATTTGTTTTCAGCTCTATAACAGCTGCAGTTTCATGCATAATTGGACTTCAATATGGGCACATTCTTGCCAACTTAGAGGTGAGATCATGTATGAGTAAGGATGGGAACAGGTCAGGCCGGCCTACGACCTAGCATACGACAGGCCAGACCAGGCCATACTTTTTTCTTAAATAGAGAAGACCTAGGCTTTTATAGAAGCTTATTTAGCTTAAAAGGCCAGACCACAGGTCATTCAAAAAGCCTTTTAAGCCTATTAGGCCGGCCTATTTAAGTAAATATGAATAATATTATTTATTATTATAATATATTTTGTACTTTGATTTAAAATATAAATTCGTTAGTAATTTAAGTTTATTAGTATACATTAATTTTTCGCATATACAAATGTATTATTATAAACTAGAATTGAAATATGATGCAATATATTAAATTCCCTAAAAACTCATGTTGATTATTAAAAAAAAGTTTAATCTAATTGATCTATTAGTTCGCTAGTCCATTTAAACTTAAATCACATTGCTTACTTAAAGATGTTCATATGATATAGGCTTTTTTTAAACAGGCTAGCAGGCCTTATCAGGCTTTCAGAAGATCAGGCCCAGGCCTCAAAAGTAAGCCTATGACAAGTCGCAGATCAGGCTTAGGCCTTAAAAAATTTGGCAGGCCAGGCTTAGGCCTTGCAAAGCATAGCTCGACCTAGCATATTTTCACCTCTATGTATGAGTTAACTGAACCTTGTATGCCTGTAGCTTGGTTGTTGTATTAATTTAGTTTTTAACTTAATGGTCTAGCAGTACACTTCCCTCTGTAACATAGTTTGGCACTGCGACCCAGCTGACCTTTACTTTTCTATAATACTGTAGGACCACAAAGGGCGCCTAAATCACTGGCTTGGTTTTTCAGTTTCATTTTTGGCTCTAGGGTGGTTCCTTGCCTTAATAGGTTTGTGTTTTTACTGTAAACTGTCCACGGGTGTATTCATCAGTCCGTGGAGAACCTACTATAAGCTACCAACTGATAATGATTCAAGTATTTTCTCTTCATTATCATGGTTGTTAGTTTTTAGCAAATCAACTTCTTTCTATATTACGCAGAGAAAAAATTGATTTTTTTAAAATTTTTTGCTTTTTGTTTCCAGGAATTCCTCTAAATAAATCTCTGTACACGGTCAGTTATATGCTGCTTAGCTCTGCAGCTTCCGGTCTCACATTTATGGCTTTATATATTCTGGTGAGTTCTAAATTCTGTGACAATAGAAAACTATCTGGCAGAGATATTAGTTTTGGCTTCTGTGTAACGTTCTATACCTTATACTTTGCATCTTTTGATTTAAGCATCAGTCTTTAAGGTCTGTAATTGCAATTTTATGCGTAACGAAACCTATTTAACCATGTTATATATAATTTTTGTTCCACTCTGCAGGTAGATGTTTACGGGTACAGACGTTTGACAAGTGTGTTGGAGTGGATGGGAAAACACTCTTTGAGTATATTTGTTCTTGTATCTTCAAACTTGGCCGTGATTGCTATTCAAGGATTTTATTTGACCAAACCCGAAAACAACATTGTAAGATTTGCTGTTGATGTTGCTTGTTGCTTATGTTTTCATGGTCCTCCCAACAAACAATTGACTATATTGTTTGGTTGTACTTTTCTTACTCGCAGATACACTGGATAGTCGCAAGATTTCAACACAATTAACTTGGTCTAGTCCCGTTGGAATGCTGTAATTGAATTTGCACATATCATTTTTAAAGCAAAGTGTATATATATAAATTCAAAGCAAAGTAACGAAAAGAGTGTACAAGCAAACAAAACCATCACATTCGTGGTTCTCCCCATATCTTATCTACCCCTAAGGCTTATTGAATTGTATTATTGGTGACTACTACGAACTGCAAGTCTTTGATAACATTTTCAATCCGGGACATATTGATACTTACGAGGACCTAAAGTCTTTCCATATAACATATACTTTTGATTAATCTAAATCTAGTTTTTTTTATTTTTGATTAATTTCGGTTGTAATAAATTATATTCGGTTGTATTTTGTTTTTAGTTAGAGTTGTAGTAGACTAAGTTGGTTTTGGTTTATGCCTTTTAGGCATAGGAGGGACTCTTTTCGCAACCTAAAACTGAACACAGTGCTAATCAATAGTGATTAGCCAATATTATTCTGTACAAGTGTGACAAATCATGCATCATGTTTAGTATACTATTGAAACAAATTTGACTGTTGATCTACGATAGAAAACATAAGGATGACGATGGGTATCTTTTGGGTAGGGTACTACAATGCTCTTCTTCATACCCGTGTTTATAAAAAAATACTTATATCTGAGTCCATATCCTTGTGGGCAACAACTTTAATGTCCTTCGACATACCCTATGGGTACCTAAGTGTCCATACCCGTATCTATTACCCACACTTTAACTATGAAAAGACAATAGAAACATCACAATTGAAAAAAACTATGATCCAAAAGTTTTTCAATCAACTCATAAAATAACACGAATCGTAGTATCTAGCCAAATGAAAACATCCAAAATATCCCTCAAAAATTGTTCGTAGGAGAGAGCGGTTACTGTATTAAGTAGTTTTTAGGTTTAAGTTTAGGCTTAAATAGCTAAATAAATTAATTAATTATACAACAATAATAAATAAATTATTTATCATATTATATAAATATGTATATGCGGGTTGTGGAGCTGGGCAGTATAGTACCCTTACCCGCGCTCATACCCATTTAAATTTGCGAATAATTACCCGGACCTAAACTCGCACTCATGAAAGCGAGGTTTTACCCTACCCATTGCAGGTATTTTTTGGGGTGCCCATCGTGTCTGGATCCAATTGCCATCCCTAATAAAACATCTATGTATGGTGCAAGATAATTTACTGAAATATTTTTACGTTTGATTGTTTGATTTTTTAATACGTGTCCTAAACTTTTTCTAAAGAAACAAATTAACATTTTCTAATTTTTTTTATATTATATATTATTCCCTCAACCCCAAATTACACGACTTATTTGATTGTTTAACATATATTAATAAAAATGTATGAATAAAAGAGAGAAAGAGTAATATTTTTATTAAGTTATTTTGGAACAATTTTTTTATAAATAGGTCAATTATTTTGTAATGAAGGAGTAATAATAGCAAAATTATTCTCGTGGTTCTCTAGCTTAATTCTAAGTAATGATTTAATCTTTTATTTTCTCTTCGATGTCGTTTTAGTCCATTGAAATGTTAATTTTTAAACTTTAAATCTATTATTTTATTTCTTTCTGAACTCTTAGTCCTCAAATTTATGATCCTTGGTTTATGTTTACATATAAATTTTAAATTTAAAGTTTAAAAATTAGTATAAAAACAAAACAAAATAATTAAAATGATGTGAAAAAAATATATAAAATCAATTTGTTATTTAAAATTAAGTTAATACTTGGATGTAAAAGTCTTTGTGAGTTTAACTCAATTGGTAGGGAACCAGGGATATTGCATAATATATAGGGATGATAATAGATTAGGCCGGCCTACAGAGGCCTACGATCTAGCCTACGACAGACCAGACTTTTTTCTTAAATAGAGAAGTCCTAGGCTTTTTTAGAAGTCTATTTAGCTTAAAAGGTCAGGCCACATGTCATTCAAAAAGTCTCTTAAGCCTATTATGCTGGTCTATTTAAGTAAATATGATTAATATTATTTATTATTATAATATATTTTGTCCTTTGAATTAAAATATAAATTCGTTAGTAATTTAAGTTTATTATTATACATTAATTTTTCGCATATACAAATGTATTATTATAAATTAGAATTGAGATATGATGCAATATACAGTTAAATTCTCTAAAAAACTCATGTTGATTACTAAAAGAGAGTTTAATCTAATTGATCTATTAGTTCGCTAGTATATTTAAACTTAGATCACATTGCTTACTTAAAGATGTTCATATGATATAGACTTTTAAACAGGCTAGCAGGCCTTATCAGACTTTCAAAAGGTCAGACTCAGACCTCAAAAGTAAGCCTATGACAGGTCGTAGGCCAGACTTATGTCTTAAATTTTGGCATGTCAAGCTTAGGTCTTGCAAAGTCTAACTCGACCTAACTTATTTCCACCCCTAATAATATATACATGGATTGATATTTGAACTTTAAATATTTCGTTAATTCATTTTAAAAATGTAAATTTTTAGTCATTAAGCTATTTTAAAAAAATATTTGGTCGTAGAAATTTGTATTTTGGAATTCATTCATTTGCGAGGGCAGTGCTTTTCCAAAGAGTTGTCGTACGTGAGTGGCTTATGCTGTGTCAGCCAATATGGCCAGAGGGGTCACTTTCGTTGAGGTGAGATTATGAAAGGACATTGACCAGAAAATGACCACATCATCCCTTTACTCAACGGAAACTTTGACAAAGCATTTTGTTTCATGACAGCTCAAATAGTTGTTATGCTTTCCCTTAATACACACTTTTAGCATACGTTTAACCAACCAACCATAGTAGACTTATAGAAGTTAATTTATGTTTATAAATGATGATTCAAATGTAAGTTTAGTATAAATTATTTATATTATGGTACAAACGTCTAAATATCTTTAATAGAGAAATTTGTTTTTAGCGATAATGTTTAAATGCCTAAGAGTGTGTTTGAATGAGAGAATGTTTTGAGGTAATGTAATGTTTTGAGGGAATTCAAATATTTTTAGATGAATTTCATTGTTTGGATAATAATATGGAGAATTTTCAAAATGATGAAAATTTATAAAGTATTTTGTTCAAGTTAAATTTAGAGAATTTCAAATGACACCTAAAAATTAAGAATTTCAAATTTCTTCATTCTTATAATTTTTAAATTTTGCATTTTGGTCCTCAAATTTTCCAAAATTTTCAAATTGACCCCAATAAATTTACAAATAATTAAAATTTGACCCCTAATATTTTTTGGAAATTACAAATTTACCCATCAACTTATTCAAAATTATAAATTAACCCCTCAATTTTTTTGAAATTTACAAATTGACCCCTAATTTCAATTTTTAAATTTGGCCCAAAAAAATTAAAATTAATAAAAGTTGCCCATAAATGATGACAATGAAATTTTTTATTACTCCATTCAAACAAAATATTTAGAAATGAAGTCAATTTAATTGAATCATTTGAATTGTCTAGAATTCTAAATTCTTCAAAATTTCTCAATTACCTCATCTAATTTAGATGAGGTAATTGAGAAATTTTGAAGAATTTAGAATTCTAGGCAATTCAAATGATTCAATTAAATTGACTTCATTTCTAAATATTTTTGTTTTGTTTGGATGGAGTAATAAAAAATTTCATTCTCATCATTTTTGGGTAACTTTTATAAAATTTAATTTTTTGGGCCAAATTTGAAAATTGAAATTAGGGGTCAATTTGTAAATTTCAAAAAAAATGGAGGGGTCAAATTATAATTTTTGAAAAAAAAAGGGGTCAATTTGTAATTTTTTGGAATTTATTGGGGTCAATTTGAAAATTTTGGAAAATTTGAGGACCAAAATGCAAAATTTGAAAAATTATAACAATGAAGAAATTTGAAATTCTTAGCTTTTAGATGTCATTTGAAATTCTCTAAATTTAACTTGAATAAAATACTTCATAAATTTTCATCATTTTAAAAATTCTTCAAATTATTATACAAACAATGGAATTCACCTCAAAGTATTTGAATTCCCTCAAAACATTACATTACCTCAAAACATTCCCTCATCCAAACACACTTTAAAGTTTTATCACAAAAACAATCATCGATTGTCGTTCAATCAAAATTAGACAGTTTCAATTTTAAGTACAATGTTTAAAAATATAATTAAAAAAATTATAAATAAATAATTTGTACACATAAGACCAATTTAAATACCAAAAAATAGATTTTTATATTATAGATGCTCTAAGTAGAGCCCAGAGAGGTGAGTTGATCTAATACAACAACACATATCACCGGAGGATAATGTGTTCCTTGTCTCCCCAATAACTAAAGAAGAACTCAAACATGTACTGTTCCAAATGTAGCCTGATAGATTCACGGACCCTGATGGGTTCAATCCTACCTTCTTCCAAAATTTTGGCATTTATCTGGCGATGATATTTTCCACAGCATACTCTTGGTTGGAGTGTGGTTTCTTTCCCACGACATTGAATGAGACAAATATATGTCTTATCCCTAAGTGTGAAAATTCAGAGTCCATGCGAGATTTGAGGCTAATATCCCTATATAATGTGTTATATAAGACTGTGTCTAAGTTACTTGCTAATATATTGAAGAGTTTCTTCGACAAGTGTGTCTCATTGGAGTAATCAGTGTTTGTCGAAGGAATATCAATTTTGGATAATGTTCTTATTGCTACAAAGATTATTCATGTTATAAAAAAGGAAAGTAGATCGATGGCAAGGTGAGCTAGCTCTTAAAATTGATATTAACGAGGCTTATGATCTGGTTGACTATACTTTTCTTAGATGCGTGCTTGTGAAGATGGGATTTGATGAGAAATGGAATAGGCGGACGACTATGTGTGTTAGATCAGTTACTTATTCAGTCGTGATGACTATGTATGTGAATGATTTAATGATCGAGGGGTAGAAGAAAATAAATGTTCATAAACTTGTTGATTTATTTTCAGCAGAGAGGGTGGAGACAATACCAGACACTCCCATGATTGATTCAACCCGAGAGGACAAATTGTTATGCATGAGGAATCACATGGAGAGTACACGGTGAATTTTGGACACTGTATAGCTATGACAGACATTATTCCATTGAATTAATTTCATGTGTCTGGTGATTTTAGTATGTGGAAGATAGAATTCGTAGAGGATGTGTATCGACGCGTGTCAAGTTAACTCAACGACACGACAAATCCCCTTGCATTGTCCTTGGTGCGAAGATGGAGTTGAGGATGATTGTCATGCCTTTACTTATATAATATGGTCAAGGAAAGTTGGTTTCATGCTTGTTTATTAATTGTCTTGTTGTCTTGGCTTGAAAGAATTTATAATATTGCAGTTTTTCTTTAATATTTGCAACATTAAAAGTTCATATACGACGGAGCGAGTGTCAACTTTGGTTTGGCAGGTCTGTACTACTTATAGTGATTTGGTGTGGAATGATGTTCGAGCATTTGTAGACAAGCTTTAAGTAATTGATAGCAATGGAATGCGAGGAAGAATGTTCCTTGCCCGAGAGGTAATACAACTCCAGTTAATAGGTTCGGTGAAGTGGGAGAAACCTATCCTATGGTGGTTGAAATGCAATGTAGATGTGACATTTCGTGGTTCTACAAAATCTTAAATATGTAGGGTTCTATGTGTTTAATGAGGTGGGAGAATTCTTGTTAGCGCAAACATTTTGGACTCCCTCTTAGATGATTGTGCTCGAAGGAGAAGCTATGACACTTATTTAAGACACCCAATTAGCTATATGCAAAGGATGGACCCATATGATATTTGCGACATATTCATATACTCTAGGAGATCATATCTCATCATGGAGACAAGGAGCTTTCAAATAGAATATTATAGTTTCATGTATTATTTCTATGATATCTTTACATCTTAATTAAAGTTTATTGGACGACAAATAAACATAATTGCTTTTATTGGTATTAAAAGACCCGTTTTTTGTCTATTAATCATATTTTTGAGATTTATTAAAGTTTTTTAAATAATGATAGTATTATTTAAGTTGGTTTCTTTTTTCCTAAAAAAAAAAAGTTGGTTTCTTTAAAAAAAAAAAGTAATGATAAATATTTACGAGAGTGAAAGAGAGAATTTGAAAGAAAAAAAATGACCGTTGTTGTTGTAGGTGAAATGGTAGCCAGGCTGACATGGTGGGCCTACCTCTGAGGTGGTTAGATGATTAGGTCTCACATGCTCTCTCTGTTCTTTTCAACATCAAACCTTAGCCCTTAGCCTGTCTGTCTGTCCCATTCTTTCTCTCTTTCCAACTGTTTTTACTTTTATTGTAGTAATAATGTAGAATTCCAAAGTTACCCTTGGCATATCCACACTTACACTCAACTCAACGCCACTGTTTCTTTGCCCTTACTCTCCAGTCTCCATAAAAAGACCTTCACTCTTACAATCAATCTCCGAAAACATAAAAACATTACACAAAGAAAAATGTCTAAAGAAGTGAGTGAAGAAGGGCACCTACCACATCCTCACGGTAAAGACTACGTAGACCCACCACCAGCACCCCTCCTTGACTTCGCTGAGATTAAGCTCTGGTCTTTCTACAGAGCTCTCATCGCTGAGTTCATAGCCACACTCCTCTTCCTCTACGTCACCGTCGCCACCGTCATTGGTCACAAGAAACAAACCGGACCCTGCGACGGGGTTGGCCTTCTAGGCATAGCATGGTCCTTCGGTGGCATGATTTTTGTCCTTGTCTACTGCACCGCCGGTATCTCCGGCGGCCACATTAACCCTGCGGTCACATTCGGCCTTTTCTTGGCTCGTAAAGTGTCTCTGATAAGAGCGGTGTTATACATGGTAGCACAGTGTTTAGGTGCTATCTGTGGCGTTGCTTTGGTGAAGGCTTTCATGAAACACCCTTACAACCACCTCGGCGGCGGTGCTAACTCTGTAGCTTCCGGTTACAACAAAGGCTCTGCCCTCGGTGCTGAAATTATCGGAACTTTTGTGTTGGTTTACACTGTTTTCTCTGCTACTGACCCCAAGAGAAGCGCACGTGACTCACATGTCCCTGTTTTGGCTCCTTTGCCCATTGGTTTTGCTGTTTTCATGGTTCACCTTGCAACTATACCAATCACCGGTACCGGAATCAACCCTGCTAGGAGCTTCGGTGCTGCTGTCATCTTCAACAATGCCAAAGTTTGGGATGACCATGTATGTAATTAAATTATGAATATGAATATATCTTTCAATTTATAATTTTAATTTTGACATGCAATGCAAATTATAATTAACGTACGTGCATGCATGGATTGATGTTGCAGTGGATCTTCTGGGTTGGACCGTTCGTGGGAGCGTTGGCAGCGGCTGCATACCATCAATACATTCTTAGAGCGGCGGCTATCAAGGCGTTAGGCTCCTTTAGAAGCAACCCCACCAACTAAATTAATTAATTAATTATAATTACCCGTAGGAATCATGCATAAAACTTCTGTATTTCAACATTTATTCGCATGCTTTATTATGTGTATCTGTATCAGATTGATTGTTGATCATGGCACACCTTTCATTTCTTCTGTATTTTACTACTATTTTTATTTATTTATTTATTCAGTTTGATTGTACCAGATGAAATGATACCTGTGCTTGTTCCTTTCATTTCATATTCTTTATATTTCAATTTAATTTACTTTTATTATCTATATTCTATTTTTATATTTCTACTTCATGCATATAACTATTTTTAATTACAATATTTTAGTAAGATTGGTCTTGAGATTGCACGATTGTATCATTCATACCCTAACATAATCCATATTTTAAAATGATCTCTAAAATTGGAAAAGTTAAAACTAAGTGTTAATTGTTGGGACAATAATGAAAATAAATTATAACTTTTCTAAAATCTAGATCAACATGTAAAGTTGATATTTTTAAATCGAACATCTTTACCTGCCATTGAATTGGGGAGTTTGTTGTTGTATGTTTGAATTTCAATAACGTTTGTCACTTCATAGACAACTCCGTTTAATACAAATTAAATTTATTATGAGTTTGGTTAACGAGTGCCCAAGGACACACTTTAAGCATCTCTAATAAATAAATTATTTTTTAAAAAAATTAGAAACTTTAATATACAATGCACTAAATGCACAAACTTTCATAAAAACTGACCACTTTTGGTACTTAAAGAGTGCCCGGGGCACTCGTTAACATTTTCTATTTATTATTTGTTAATGATTTTTTTTTAATGGTGTTAACTGTTAACATGACTTAGGTTGATAATTTTGAGAACTGGGCTACTAATTTTTTGAGGAATGAAGATAAAATTTTCAATCATGTTTTTTTTTTTATAACATTAACAACATTTTTCGCACATCAATGGAGACCGTCTAAATTTAACTGGAGTTATTTGTTGATGGATTATTAAGTATAATTATTTGCAATCATTTCCTCCACTACTTTTTTTTACCGCTATTCAAGGGTGGCAGGGATTGTAGTGCCACATTGAGCTTGGCCAGCAAAAAGGAAAGTGTGGCCCATTCCATTAGAGGTCATTTTTGGGGTGGCCTCAGACTCTCTAGCAAAAGTGTGGTGGTTGCTGAGAAAGAGAAGAGGGGTCACTCTTTTCGAAAAGGCGGGAGTCGTCCTCTTTCATTCAACCACTGGGCTCAACACAGTTATTAAAAAGTTGCAAAAAGTAAAGCAGAATGGTGAAAGTGTAGAGGCCAGGGTTCAAGAAATACCCACTATAGGTGGATGGACACGTGTTTGCTCTTTCTCTTTTACTAGGGGATCCCATGTCTCCAAAAAAACCTCACCCCGCCTAGTTAGTGAACTGTCGTCAGGGCTAACTATAAAACGAATTACTGCAAAATAGTTTGAGACTCAATTCGATAATTAATTTGTTAAATTTGATTCACAAATCAAATGAGTTTACTTAAGTTGAGAATACAGCTCATTAAAAGAGTGAGTTAAACTTAAACTGTGTATAATTTGACTCGTTTTGTTTATAAACTAGCTTGATATATATAAATTAAACGAGTTGATTTATTTGAATTAAACGAGTTCCTTATGATATATCGTGGAGTAAACAACCAAATTGGTCGATGTCTTTGTAAGTCACTTATAAATTTGTCTCTGACTTTATTAATATTTCAAATTAGTCTTTGTATTTGTCAAAAGTTTTTTAATTAGGTCCCTCGTCATATGACAAGAACATAAATACATGAACCTAATTGAGAAACTTTTGACAAGGACAATGATTAGTTTGAAATATTAACAAAGTCAGAGGCTAAAATGAGAGTGACTTATAGAGATAGAGATCAATTTGGTGGATTACTCAATCTAGTGTAAACATACATTAGTCCCAGATCAATCGATTTTTGAACAACAGAGAGCAAGATGGCTATAAAAGAGCATCTAGAAATGATGTTTAAAATGTTCTGGGAATTGATCAGTAGTGTTATGATTAATTAATTGATAGTACTGCATTTATTTAAGTGGTCTTAAGACCGCTTGAGGTGCATGAGCTATTTTTGTGTTCATTTGATTTTTTTATTCTCTTTTTCTTTATTTGATTTGAGCTATCAAGTCAAACCGAGTTTTTAAATAGTTTGAATCGAGTCGAGTTTGAGTGATAAAAAAAGTTTGTGACAAACTCGAGTCGAGTTTCGAATCGATTTGATTTTTATCGAGTCGAGATCAGCCAAATTTAAATTGGTTTGATTCATTTCCAACTCTAATGTAGTAGTGAAGTTGGCGTTATAACTTGAATTAAGTTAGATTATCTCTTTTTTTTCTTTCGTTCTTAGGCATGATAGCAAAATCCCGTACCCGCAGATATCTGTCTGAACCAAATCTGATTTGATGGATTTCCCCCCGCATTTGATTGGGTTTGTATATGAGTTTGAGTTTCTCAAATTTCAAAACGAATGTACGAGACATGTAACATAGATATAAGTACCCATCTCGAACACATATTCAAACCCGTCCCAAATGTAGAAATTTACTCTATTACCCCTTTTATATAAATCGAAACTCAACCCCTAAACTATTTCACTTACACATTCATAATCTCAGTCTGTCATACGATACTCACCCACTTCTATGAGTTCTCTCCATTCTCCTTCCACATCTCCCACCCCTAGTGTCTCTCCTCTCCTTCACCATAGTCATACTACAAGAAATAAGATATTTAGCAGCGACTTTTTTTCAGCGACAATTAATTTGTTGTAAATAATATACTTATAGCAACGACTAACTTAAGTTGTTGTATTAAGTCTTTTTTTCTTCCGACGATTTAATTATTGTTGAGAAAAATGACTTATCGCAACAACAATTATTCTCGTTGGAAATAAGACAATTTTTTGATATGCATATAGCAACGACTTAGTTAAGTCGTTGTAATAAGTTGTTTTTTTTTACAACAATTTCGTCATCGCTGGGAAAAATGACTTATCCCAACAACAATTATTATCGTTGGAAATAATATAATTTTTTTTATATGCATAAAACAACGACTGATTTATGTGTTGTAATACCCTTTTTTTCTCAACAATCTCTTTATCATTGCGAGAAATATAACGTTTTGGCAACAACATACTATATTGTTGCAAATAATTCAATATTTTGGCAGCAACATAATTTGTGATTGAGAAAAATACAACTTTTTGCAACGACATAATTTTTGTTGGAAATAATACAATATTTGGCAGCAACATTGTAAAGTTGGGAATAATACAATAATTTTTTTTTAAAAGAATACAATATTTTTTTTAAGGGACAATATATATATATATATTAGAGTTCATTATATATGTTTTATGAATTAAAAATATATATTTATGCTAACAACTTACCTTGTCGTTGGAAATATTAATTTTCTTTGAAATTTTTAGTATTTACTTTTACACATTTTTCTTAAGTCTGTTAAGAAATATATTAAGATAACAATAAAAAAATAACAAAGTCGATCACAAAAAAAATTATTCCTATTTTTTATTATTTTATTGTATTTAGTTATAATTTTTTTTGCATATGTCACAATAAATAATTTTGGTAAATCAGATCATAATAAGTCTCTTTATAGTGTTTGATATTGTTCTTATTGATTTCTGGAGTATTTTAAAGGAAAAATGGATGGAGCAAACTGCAATACAAGTTTGTACATGTGTTGGTCTATCCAAGTTTTAAGCATATTTACGTAAGATTTGTAAAGTCCGTTAGTTTATCCAAATTTGTAGGTTTGTTCATTGCCACTTTTTTTTTGACAAATTGTTCATTGCCACTTAATTTTAAACTTTAATGTTGTTCTATAAATGAGGATTTGGAGGAAACCACATCACATATCTTGCAACTAATTAGTATTAAAAAAATAATAATCAAGGAACACCAAGTATTATAAAATAAAGAGAAAAATTAACCGTTGAGAAAAAATGTTTCAGGTGACACAAAAACAAAAGAAAAAGAGGAGACACTGGTGGAGGAAAAACAAAATCAACTTTTTAAAATTTGTTTGGGTGTAGATGTTGGCATGGTTCGGTTTGGGATGAAAATTGAACTGAACCGAACTGAACTATTTGTTAAATTTAAAATAACTAAATCGAATCGAATTGTTTGTATTTCGAACTGAACTGAACCAGATTGAACTAATTGCTAAATTTAAAATAACTAAACTGAACCGAGCTGTTTGCATTTTGAAATGAGCCGAACTGTTCCAAACCGAACCGAACCAAACTGTTATTATTGGTACCTTTGAAAAAAAATATAAAAAAAAAACAAACGAAATTGAATTTTAGTCATCGAACTGTTATCGAACTGAACAGAGGTGTTTCGAATCGATCCGAACTGTTTTGAACTGAATCGAACCGTTTCAGTTCAGCTTCAAAATTGTTAGTAATGGTTCAGTTTTTTTTGTTTGGTTCGATTCAGTTCAGCAGTTCGGTTTTGTTTTTTGTTTTTTTTTTCCACCCTTATTTGAGAGTAATTAGGTAAATTTTCTTGTCTCATGTCACGAAATCTTTGACTCTTTCAATTGGATCATTTAGTTGTAACAACCCAAGAATGATTGGGAGAGAGTAACTTAGTTATTTTGAATGTGAAGGTTATTGTGGTAAAAATTACATTTAGTGGCATAGTTGTTGTCTTCTCCCTCTTTCTCTTCTTCCTCGCCAGCCACCTCTAACCCTCAACCCTCAACCCACTCAAATTTCTTCATGCATGTCTTTTATTCAAGCTTCTTCTCCACCTAATTGAAGGAATCAAAGGGTAAGTTGAAGGAATTTTTCTTTCCCCTTTTCTTGTGGCAGAATTTTCTTTCTCCCTTTCTTCCCTTAAGTGGCCGAGCCACTTCGCTTCCATCTCTCTCTCAACTTTTCCCTCAAAATCTCATGATTTTGTGTTGAATGTTTGTTGTATTAACTGAAAATTGTGATGGCAGGGATCAATATAGAAGGAATTGGAAAAGGCAAGGAGGTTTTAGAGAAAAAGTAGAAGTTGGAGGCCTTAGACATCAAGAGAAGCTAATTTGAGGTGAGTTCCCTAATTAGGCTTAAATTTCTTAGTTAGGGGATGTAGATTGGATTATGATCAAGAGATATTAGATTATGTATGATAAGTGAAATCTCATGAGCAAATATTCATGGTTGGTGATTTGGGTATGATTTAAGTAATTATTTGGTGATGGTTATTTAAGATTTAATACTTTCCCTTTGTGAAGGCTAGAATTAGTTCTTTGTAACTATGTCCGAAGACATGGGTTAGATAATTAGTTCTTTGTACCATGAGGAAGTAAATCCTTATGTGAATAATCCTTACATTTGAAGCCTTGAATCAAGAAAGTAGACAATTATTAGATAATTGGTGATTGGAATATTAATTTAATTTCCTGGACTATATATGTATATATAGTGAGATCTTTAAAAAAAAAATGTATATATAGTGAGCTGAATTAATTGTCTGGAGTGTTGTATTAATCATCACATCAATATCGAGATTTGAACTCAGGTTGATGTAGGATTTGGGTTGAAACCTTGTAAACTGGAGTAATATAAAATTATTTTATGAGAATTAGTTTTGAATATTTTAAGTTAAATTTATGATTTGTTTCCATTAGGTTTATAACGCACTGAAATAAAAACAAGCTTTGAATGCATTGAATTTGTCACATATTTTTAATGCCGTGCATATTTTATGAGAATTGTGTTTTGTATGGTGAGTTTGTCACATATTCTTATGAGAATTATGTTTTGTATAGTCAATGTTTCATTTGTCACATATTTTTAATGTTGTGAATATTTTATTTTTGAATCGCAGGACCGTGTGATAATGCCTAAACAAAAGAAAAGATGGATCAACCTTAAAGATAGAAGTTTACCGGAGTATTTAAAAGGAATGGATGACTTTTTAGATTTTGCTTTTTCCGGGCCCAAGCCTCCAAACACCATCAGGTGTCCGTGTTGTAGATGCAATAACGTTAAATTTAAGACAAGAAGTGAAGTGGATCGTGATTTACTTGAATTTGGATTTGAACCAAGTTATGATAATTGGGAGTATCATGGAGAATCGTCAGGTGATTCATCAAGTGACAGTGATTTGAAGGATGCAGATGATATTGGCTATGGTGCTGATCATGAAAGGAGCGATGATGCTCAGACCTTCAACATGCTTTATGACATGCATCAGTCATTTAATGCAAATAGAGAAAATGTGTTTGATCATCCTACATCTAGTAATAGCAATGAAGAGCCAAATAAGGAAGCTAAAAGATTTTATGGATTGGTAAAAGATGCTGAACAAACATTATATCCAGGTTGTAAAAAATTCTCCAAATTATCTTTTATTATGCGCCTTTTTCAAATGAAATGTCTCTATGGATGGAGCAATACCTCACTTGACTCACTTCTAAAGCTATTGGCTGAAGCTTTTCCCGAAGGTAATGTGCTTCCTGACTCAATGTACGAGGTTAGAAAGATTATTAAGGATCTTGGACTTGATTATGTCAAGATAGATGCTTGTGATAATGATTGTATTTTGTATAGAGGAGAAGACTATGAAAATCTTAATGAGTGTCCTATTTGTGAGAAAAGTAGATGGCAGAAAGATAAGAAGAACAATGTCCCTAATAAGATAGTTCGCTACTTTCCCATAAAACCAAGACTACAAAGGTTATTCATGTCAAAACAAATTGCAGAAGACATGACATGGCATAAGAAGAAGAAAATTGATGATGGAGTTTTAAGACACCCAGCTGACTCTTTGACTTGGAAAAGATTTGATGATCAACATAGATCTTTCTCTAAAGATGCACGTAATGTGAGACTTGGCCTAGCATCAGATGGTTTTAACCCTTTTGGTATGATGAGCACCAATTATAGTATGTGGCCTGTGGTTTTAGTTCCTTACAATTTACCTCCCTGGTTATGTATGAAACAACCCAATCTTATGTTATCGTTACTTATTCCCGGTCAAAATAGTCCTGGAAATGACATTGATGTTTACCTTCAGCCACTAATTGATGACTTACAAGAGTTATGGAATGTGGGTATTGAAACATATGATGCTTTTTCAAGATGTAATTTTCAATTGCGTGCAGCCTTGTTATGGACCATTAATGATTTTCCAGGTTATGCGATGCTTTCGGGATGGAGTACCAAAGGAGCACTAGCTTGTCCTTGTTGCAATAAAGAAACTACCTCTTGTCATTTAAAATATAGTTTCAAGCACTGCTACATGGGCCACCGTAGATTTTTACCCGGTGACCACCCTTGGCGTAAAAATAAGAGCTCATTTGATAATACAAGGGAGGGTAGACAGGCACCACAACCATTGACTGGAGAGGAGGTCATAGCACAACATGAAAAAATACAGCCGGTTATCTTTGGTAAAACCATAAAAAAACGAAAGAGAAAGGAAGGGGAAAAGCATAATTGGAAGAAAAAAAGTATATTTTTCGAATTACCTTATTGGAGGACGGTATTGTTAAGGCACAATCTAGATGTGATGCACATAGAAAAAAATATTTGTGAAAGTGTTATTGGGACATTGTTGAATATTGAAGGCAAAACAAAAGACACTTTCAAGTCTCGAATGGATTTGAAGCACATGGGATTCAAGAAGCCACTTCATCTTATTAGGAATGGAGATAAGTATACCATGCCCCCAGCACGTTACACAATGTCAGCGGCAGAAAAGATTAAATTTTGTCAAGTGTTGAAAGATATCAGGTTTCCCGATGCTTATGCCTCAAATATTAGTCGTCGTGTAAATGTAAATGAATGCAAGATTTCAGGACTTAAAAGTCATGATTATCATGTCCTTCTTGAGAGAATCGTTCCACTTGCCATAAGAGGATTACTTCCAAAAGATGCTTGTGACCCATTAATTGAATTGTCTTTTTTCTTTGGTGACTTGTGCTCTAGAGAGTTAAAAGTGGATGAATTGGAGAGGTTAGAAAAGAATATTGCAGTGACTCTTTGTAAACTAGAGCGCATTTTTCCACCGTCTTTTTTTGATGTTATGGTTCATTTATCGATTCATTTGGCAAATGAAGCAAAGCTCGGAGGTCCAGTTCAATATAGATGGATGTATCCTGTTGAAAGGTTAGTTTACATAATATTTTGATGTATACATTTTAAATATTCTACATTTTAATAAATCAATATATATATATACACACACACACACACACACACACACACACACATATATCTGTATGTATGTATGTATGTGTATTATGTATGTATGTATGTGTATAATTATGTATTTACCTGTAGATTTTTACGAGTACTAAAAAATTATGTGCGTAACAAAGCACGTCCAGAAGGTTCCATAGCAGAAGGGTATCTGGCTGAAGAGTGTATGGCATTTTGTGCAAGATATTTGATTGATATGGATTCTAGATTAAATCGACCAGATAGATATATGGACTATGTAAGTGATGATTGCACAAATTTATCGGTTTTTAAAAACAATGGCCGGCATATTGGAGGAGATTCTTGGGAAAATATGAGCCTTTCTGAAATTCAACAAGCTCATTTTTACATATTACAAAATTGTGAGGAAGTTAGACCTTGGATCGAGTAAGTATGTTTACTCTAAATTTTATTTAATATAAAAATTATAATTAATAGTATTTCTAACTAAGTTGTATATTTTAATAAACCTAGGGAGCACATGATGAAGGTAACAAATGAAAATAACAGAAATGTTGAAAAGAGGCACATGGAGCAATTTCCCAAATGGTTTGAAAAGGAGGTAACATTCATCTATTATGAGAATTTGATGGCATTGATGTTATATTGCTAACTTAAACATATTTTTATCAATTGAATTTTTTTAACAATATTATGCAGGTTATTCGATTACAACAATTACAAGATGGAAGGATCAATGACCAACTAGTTGCATTATCAAGAGGGCCAGATTCTCGGGTACTAAATCATAATGGGTACATTCTTAATGGTTTCAAATTTCGTACACAGAGTGTTGAACAACACTTAAAAACCCAAAATAGTGGTGTGGTAGTGAAAGGTGATGAGTTGACAGGACATATTGACTATTATGGCATGATTCAAAAAATCACTGAAATAAGATACTTAGATAATAACTTTGTGATATTATTTAAATGTGACTGGTTTGAGGCTCCTTCTCAAGTTCGAAATCAAGGCAGGGGATATAAAAAAGATGGGTATGGATTTATTAGTGTCGATATCACAAAGTTATATTACGCAAATGATCCATTTGTCCTAGGTTCTCAAGCTGAGTTGGTTTATTATGTGAAGGAGAATGACAATAAAAATTGGTATACAGTGGTAAAAGTCAAACCCAGAAATTTTTTTGATTTTCCACAAGAAGAAGATGGCTCAGATGCATATCAATTGAATGAGTTCACCAGTACAGATATAGCAATAGAAGCATCTTTAGTGGACCAAGGAGATGTTTTAAATAGAGATGATGTTGGTGGAACATGCTTAGATGAACATATTGTTAGAAAAGAAGAAGAGTCCAAAGAATTAGTCAATGCAAGTGATTCTGATAGTGATGATTTTGAAGTTGAATATTCCACGGATGAGGATGATTACTCAGAGAAAGTAGATTCTGACTCAGAATAAAAATATCTTTTCACGCAATAAGAATTTTTTCAGGATTATCTGTTTTGTAAATCTTGTATCGCTTAATTACATTTTCAATTGACATGATTTATGTATTACTTATTTCTTCAAACAAATATTATGAATGGCATAAACCATAATAGCAAAAGGAGGTATAGGGGTGGTCATGGTTCGGTTAATTTGGTTATCGAAATAATGGTTCGGTTCAAGAATTAGTAAAATGGTTCAGTTAATTTTTGTTCGGTTCGGTTCAGCGATTCAATTTGAAATTTGGTTATTTTTGCCCACCCCTAATGAGGTATATTTGCAATGACTAAAATTGAAGAAATGAATATATATTTTTGGTTGTTTCATAACGCTCGTTGCTGCATTCATGTGGCTTTGGGAAGGAGTAATCAATTAATCATCTATTTATGGAGTGTAATTTTTACAGGAGTGTTTGACATTTCATCTTTAGTGGTTGTGGATTTCTACCGTTCATCCTTATGATATTGGTTTTTGAAATTCTGGCATGCGGTGGACAAATGTCCTACAAGATGTTCTGGACACTCGGAATGTCTTATGCGATGTTCTGAACACGTGGTTATGACATCGTAAGACAATAAACAATAAATAACAACAAAGTAAAGCGCAGGAAAGTAAGAATACAAGATATTTGGTAACCCAGTTCGGTGCAACGTCACCTATATCTGGAGGCATCCATGCCAAGAAAGGAAATCACTATAATAGTATCAGTTCAAAGTCCTATGTGTGAACAACATCTGGTTCACTGCCTTCTCGCCTAATCACTACCTGTGGTATTTCTATCTAAGACTCCCCCTAGATATGAGAACCCTTCTCACTTTCTCCTCAATCACACAACCCGTGATTTAACAACTATTACAAACGGTTTAGGAGAGACACTCCAATAAACATTACTTACTCTATGCTAGATGCACTAGAGAAGTTTACAAAACACAAAGTACAATTCAACTAAAACAATCCAGCTCTATGCATCAAGGTGATACAAAGAGTGGCTCACAAAATCACAAGAACAGACTCGAAACCCTAATAGACACTTTTCTCAAATGACGGCTTCAGTGAGTTTCACGTGGTCAGTCTGAATCTTTCTTTATATAGTCAGAGAATGCATGGGCTTAGTTTTTAATCGGGCTAAACACAATTGCTGATCCAATAGAATTTTCAACAGTAATCTTCATAGCAGCATATATAATGTTTCCTAAAATGCTTAGGACATTAAATAAGGAAACACGACAAATCCCAAACTGATATGCACGCTTCTAAAACCACACGCTTCTTGGAACACAATATACGTGAATCATATATATGGTCAAACCTTCAGAGATCTCACACTAAAACCAAATCTTCCAAGATTGCGAAATAAAATACAACACCCTGAGTCAAGATGTCGTACTAACATGTCTAAAACATCTGGCCCAACATCTTGCTAGAACTTCTTGCTTTAACAAAATGCAGCCAACACAATAATAAAACCCAACAGTTTTCACACGTTGCAATTTGGTGGCGCACGTGTATTCAGGAAGGAGACCCGCTTCTATTTTCAGTTTTGATTATTTGAAAAGAGTGCATCAAGATTTTTTTGTAGTAAATAACTTTCTTTGTTACCAATTAAGTCCTTTAAGTTATTTAGCCCTAACAATTTGGGAGATTCCAAATCAAAAAAATGTAAGTTATTAGATGTTTAAAAGTTACAATTAAATTGATTAAATGACCTAATTGATACGAAAAAAAACTTAAAGGGCCAACCTATTACAATTAATTAGCTTAAAAGACTTAAGTGACACGAAAAAAACTTAAAAGACTAAGTTGTTACAATTAAACAACTTAAATGACCTCTAGTGTAATTTTATAATAACCATAAACTTATTTAAAAAAAATTATATTGAAAGAAAAAAAATAGGGTAAATTACACTTTTGGTCCTTTAAATATTTTTCAGGTTTCATATTGGTCCCCTAATTAATAAAAGTAACGTTTTGGTCCCTTAAATCCTTCTTTGTTGTCACTTTGGTCCCTTCCGTTAGTTTGTGTTAAAAAACGTTCACTTTTTGTCCCTTAAATATTTTTCAGGTTTCATATTGGTCCCCTAATAGAGGACCAATCTGAAACCTGAAAAATATTTAAGGGACCAAAAGTGAACGTTTTTTAACAAATACTAACGGAAGGGACCAAAGTGACTAACATAAAAGATTTAAGGGACCAAAACGTTACTTTTTATTAACTAGGGGACCAATATGAAACCTGAAAAATATTTAAAGGACCAAAAATATAATTTACCCAAAAAATTAATAGAATTATAATTTTAACAAAAATTTGGCGGTATTGTTTAGCGCTAAAGTAATTTGGCAGAGCACTTTCTCTTGACTTTTGAGTAACTGATGCCCATTATCTTCTCCAACTCCAAACATACTTACCCATTTTCGTTTATGGAAAGTAAGAAATCCTGCACAATGGAGGTTACGAGAGAGACAGAGCAACGGTAAAAGAATCATACATTAACCTTCAAATCTCTTTCAATTTCTTTGCAGATTCAGAGATAGCACTCAAATTTCTTTCAGAATCAGAATTCGAATTTCTTCCCCAAGTAAGTTTTTTGCTGCCTCCGAAATATGCATGCTCCGTTTTTCCTTTGATCTATTTTGGTAAAATGTTTGATTGAATGAATGGCTTGTTTATGGAGTTTGTCAACGATTTGTTTCTGCTGGCTTTCTCTCTCAATCAAAATCTAGGGTTTCTTTTTGTTCGATCATGATTTAATTTATGAGCTCTTCCATATCAATCTTGTCGGCTTCTCCCAAGCTAACACATCTTTTTAATTGATTTTTCAAAACCAGCTTTATAACATTTGATGAAATTGATTTCTAAAATCTCATCTTCCAAATTTTGTCGACTTCATTGTTAGTGGGATTAGACAGAAGTATTATTGATGATATCTCTAGTAAGGTTGTTTTGTTTTTTATGTTTAATTTAATCTACATAATTTAAAGAATAAAGAATAAGAAGTGAAGCTACTCGCTTTGGTGATGTCAATTTGCCGTTCGTGAAATTTCGTATGATAGACCTCCGTACTGTTTAGCAGCTCTCTAATTTTTATGTAACTTTCTTTTTCGTGGTGGTTGAGAGATATAAAGTAGAAACTGGTGTTATGTTATGTTTTCAAAACAATTTTTCTGTTTTTTCCTATATTGTTTGCTAAAATCATATGAAGTGAAATTTTAAGCTGTCATTGTTCAACGAACATCCCAAACAATTAGTATGTGCGTGTATATATCTTTTGGTTGGCAATTCATATATGTAATACCCTTTTTCATCTCTATAACTAATTATGACTAATAGGAAAATTGTAACATATATCTGTGAGAAAATTTACACCTATTTCTTTCTTTTAATTCTCTTCTTTTGTAAATTTATAATTTATAATCTTAATTTACATTGTGAGTGCATGGCATCGTGATTGTAGAAGCTATACATAAGAAGTATATATTTTGGTTGATACTCGAAAGAAATAGGAATATAGATTGTTTTAGATTTCACATTATCACGGTACCTTTAATTAGTTGGTGTTGGAATCGTCGAGAATGCTTACTTAGATAGCCTTCCGGTGTTGCATTTTGGGGCTGTTTCATAGAGGGCAGCGGCGGTGTTTGTTGGTGCTGTGTTTTTCTCACTGTTTTGCTGTTGTCCAGTCCTTGGCAGCTGTGTTTTTGGGGAGATTTCTGATGCCTGGACAGCAGGGGCTGTTTTACCTTGGTGTTGTTTTTGGCTGGCTTTGCTTTAGCAGTTTTGCCACACCCTTTTAGTGTATGCGTTGGGGTGTTGTATTGTGTTTTTCGGACCAACTTTCGTCTTGAGAGTTTTGGTTTCTAGTAATAATATTGGCCGTTCAAAGACAAGTTATGCTGACATGGTTTTTTTTGTGATAATTATTTTATGATTTAATATATTTTGTCATTTATTTTATTTAGTTATGGCACCCCCAAATCATGATTCAGAGATACAACTTCCAAATTCTTCAAATAACAATATAAGTCAACATCAAGAAGGTACTTAATTAATTTGCTTGACTTTAATTTTTCTTATTCATATACTATTTGTTCTTATAATTTTATCTTGAAAATTTCACATTATACTTCTCTTCACTTTCTTTTTTGGGTAAAAATGCTATAGAAAGTTCAAATGCACAAAAAGTTGGAAGAGGAAGAACTATTGGCTTAAGTGTCGCAAAAAAGAAAAAGAGGAGCGCTACTGGAAAATTGCATGTTGTTATTCCGACAGATAAAATGGTAGCCGTTGGATCAGGAGCTGCTGATTTTGTGACTGAGATCTCTATTGTTGTCCTAAAAAATGCACCTTTTAATGTCAAGAAATGGAGAAAAATTCCACAAGAGACAGAAAACAAGATAGTAGCAAAAGTTTTGGTAAATCGTAATCTTGTGCTTTTTTAATTTATTTGATTGCTTCTACATAGTACTTACTATAGTTTTCATTTTAATTGATGAGTGCAGGATACTTTTGATATTGACAATACAAAGCATAATAGAGATGTCATTATTGATACTGCTAAAAGACTATATCGAAATCATAGATGTAGATTTCATAAACACTTTAGCCAATACAAGACAAATGAGATAGCTTTGGAACATAAACCAGATGATTTAAGCGAAGCAGATTGGAAGTACTTGGTAGATTATTTTTCAAGTCCTGAATTCAAGGTATTAGATTTACTATATAAATATAGGTAATTTAATTTTATACGTAAACATCTACTATATTTGTACTTGTGTTATTTACAGGAAATTAGTAAAAGGAACAAATCAAATAAATCTAAACAAGTTATTAATCATAGATGTGGAAGGAAGTCATTTCAAGCTGTTAGCTATGACGCGGTAAAATATAAAATATCAAATCTCCCTTTTTTTGGTATATTTATCATTGACTTGATAACTTATATGTATTTATATTTTGTGATGATGAAAATTTGCTTTTAGAGAGATCCTGAAACCGAAAAGGAGCCCAACTATAAGGATTTATGGAGAATGACTCACACAAACAGCAATGGAGAATGGATAAATGATGCTTCTAAGGAAGTTCATGTATGACATCCTTTTTTGATTTGTTAAACATATATAACTGCGATTAGTTTTTTATTCTAGTTTTAATTTATAATTTACATTTTTAAATAGATGAGGGTTGAAAAAGCTTCTTCAGATTTCTTAGAAGCTGGATATGGGGACACTGATAAAGATGTGATTACAAATATTGCTTTTAACTCAGTTGTGGGAGAGCGATCGGGATATTGTCGTGGCTTAGGAGCTGGAATTAAACCACTAAAGGGAAAGTCTGTTACAGGTTTGCAAGAACAATTAGAAAAGGAGTGTGAAAAAAGACAAGATATAGAAATGAAGTTAAAAGAAGTAGAGACTCAACTCGAAAAAGAGCGAAACATGAGGGAAGAAATGACGGCAAAATTTGAAGAGAGTCAAAGGCAACTAGGAGAAAAGATGGAGAAACAATTTGAGGAAAAAATGGCAAATATGTTTAGTCAAATGATGAATTTCCAAGTAAGTATATAAATAACCATAGTTGGTACAAAAATATAATAAAATTTTAATTTTGTATTATTGAAATCTCTTTGTTTATTTTACTAAATTTGTCATGGGTGTTATTTTGAATATTTTTATAGGGTATCGGTGGACAATTTTCTAGTGCACTTAATATAATGTCTGAACTTGTTCACAAGGATAATAACACGACTTCAGAGAAATTGTAAGTAATTTTTCTTGATTTTTAGCATACGATTTTGTCCAAATTTTATTTCGAGTTGAGATGGATTGATGAAGACACGACTTGATGCATTTGTGAGGATATTCTAATTGAGAATTCGTTTTAGCAATTAGTTTTTGTGCTTTACTGTGATGTTGATTTTGGTGTGGTAGTGTTTACTGTTATGGTGCAATTGGTGATCCGATGCATTAGTTTGAGGCAATGAAATGGAATTATTTATAAACAATGGAGGATAAAGGAGTCTAACTCATGTGGTTTATAGGTGGCTAGGGCTCATGTCCATAATATTTGTCTCATTGAGTTTGGCCTTTGTATGAGTTTAAGTTTGGATTTGGTTAAGAGACACAATATGAATATATGCTAAAGTTGGTGGATTTGTGCTTCAAGTTGTTATTGTTTTTTGGGTTTTACTAATTTGATAGACACATTTGAAACATAGGCTAGATGATATTTGTTTTCTGTTTTTCTTCCATTCATCAATTGTATAGAAAAAGACACATTAAATATCGTTTATGTTGAAATTGCAGGTCAAGTAAGGATGATTCAGCTGCTTCACAAAAAAAGATTCAAAGAAAAGCTACAAAAAAGAAGAATTAATATTGTTGCTGGCTGGACCCACAATTTTATTTGTTATATTTGTTAATTTTTGGAATTTTTAGTTTTTCATTTTTATGAGAAAACCATTTATGATTATTAGTTTTTTGTGTTAAGAAGGATAATTTATTGCATTTTATATTTTTAATGTTGCAGTAGTTTGCGTGTACGTTAAACTTGTCCATTTTTACATTAAAAATATCGTGACTTATATTCTAATGTAATTTACTTTTGAATAGTTATGACAATTTAAATTACAAATGTGATTGATACTAATTTTAGAAAATCAAAGTTAAAGAATAATCATTTTTATTAAATGACATAAGTTTTTGAGAAATGTAATTTATACCAACTACTCTGGTTGTTGCGATTAACAAAAAACAACAGCAATTTTTATTGTTGACAAAAAACAACTTATCGCAACAACTTTAGTTGTTGTGGAAAATACTTTATCGCAATGAATATAGTCATTGTGACATTAACAAAAAATAGCAACAATTTGTATTGTTGACAAAAAACAACTTATTACAACAACTTTACTTGTTGAGTAAAATACTTTATCGCAACGAATATAGTCATTGTGACATGTGACATAAGTCAACAATAATTGTCGTTGCAAAAGCATTAGTTTTCACAACGACATCAAATGTCGTTGCAAAAGTTTTTGCAACAGCACTTATACCAACGACATGCAACGATATTTTTTTCGCTGGAAAAAACACATTTTGCAGCAACTTTGCATTTTTCTCAACGACACATGTCGCTGTCAGAAACCTTTTTTCTTGTAGTCATCATCATATCTTCTCAATTGGTATCACTCTCACAGATTTACAACGCGATTCGTTCTTGGTCTTGTCATTATCTCCACTCTCTTTGTCACCATCATTTTCACGTCTTTTTTATGATTTATGTTTGATTTTGTTTTGGGTTACGTTTTGTTTTGTTTTGGTTTACCCCAAATTAGAAACCTTCATTACCGTTATAATTTTCTATCCATTCTATTATGAAATCATATGTAAGTTGGTTTGATAATTTGGTTATAAGTTAATTTAGTTTGTAATATGGTTTGTACTTGGTTATGTTGTTTTTGATAATTTAGATTATCAGTTAATTTAGAACATTTTTTTTTTATGATTTATGTTTGATTTTGTTTTGAGTTACGTTTCTTTTTGTTTTGGTTTATCCCAATTGATGACCCTTGGTCATATTTTATTTTCTTTAGCAAGTTTATACTGTTTTAGTTGAGTTCAGATGATTTTGTGTGGGTAGCAAGCCACAAAAGAGCAGTTTTCAGGATCCTTGAGAGCAAAGAAATCGTGCCACGATTTGTAGCATCGGAGCACGATTTGGAGCAGTTTTGAAGAAGTTTTGGTTCGTAAAACATCGGAGCACGATGGTGTCCAATCGTGCTACGATTTGAAGGCGCGTCAGGCTTGAATTTGAATTAATTGAAGAAATCGGAGCACGATTTCTTGCCATCGGAGCACGATGTGTGCGTTTCTGAAATTTTCCTATAAAAGCCAAAACCATTTCTGAAGCAAGAGTTCTGAATTTTTGGGAGATTGAAGACACATTTGGAGCTAAGGATTGCAGATTTCGTGGTGGCTTGCCATCCAACTCATAGTCAGTCCAAAATTCTTGTAATGTTGTTTTCTTTTAATCTAGTTATTTGTGCATTAGCCATGAGTAGCTAAGTTTCAATTGATTAGGTCTGAGATGATTCTGTTCTAGCTTTTTGACCATGTAATCTGTAAACTCTACATCAGTTATAATGGCTATTCTAGTTTATTCAGTATAAATTGTGCGTAATGCTTTTATGATTCTGACCCAATATAATTGAAATTAGAGATTATATGACTGCTGACACCAGCTTATAACTTTGATCTATTTATGCTGTTCAACTTAACGGACAATCTAGGGATAGAAAGTTGTTAATTTGTGATTATGAAATTAACGGACTTTAAAACCTTTGATGATTATAGGTTCACCTAAGGGATTAGGGAATTATAATTAGAAAAGAGGGCTCTGAGTCAAGGGATTGACCTGAGCTATTTTGTTAATTATCGTAAACTAGAGGATCATTTAAACGGTGTAGGTTCAGATTGCCAATTCGTTACCAATTTTATAATTAATTTGTTATTTATTTTATCTTGCAAACCAAACCAATTGCCTCAGTGCAACCCCCCATTTTACAAACATCCTTAATAATAACGACACTACCGAGTAGAAGTTGAAACAGTCCCTGTGGATACGAATTTTATAAATTTTATTACTTCGATGCATTTTTAGTACACTTGCTAAAAGTCTATCACCAAACTAGAAACCTTCATTACCGTTATAATTTTCTATCCATTCTATTATGAAATCATATGTAAGTTTGTTTGATAATTTGGTTATTAGTTAATTTAGTTTGTAATATGGTTTGTACTTGGTTATGTTGTTTTTAATAATTTCGATTATCAGTTAATTTAAAACATTGATTTTTTGACTATATGTTGATATGTCATGTTATTCGGTTTGATAATTGTCATGTTATAAAAAATATCATTGATATATAAAGGAGCAACTAAATCATCCGGTCAAGGAAATCTTAAAGTGAACATATTGCTGGATAATGCTTTACATTACAACATTGCACTCCATGTTGAAAAAACTCATTTTTTTATTAAAAAAATGATTTACTGCAGGGATGAAGATGAGATTGAATTTCTCATCTTCATTTGAGGAACTTTAATGACAAATATTAGTATATTTTAATATTTTCTTTCTTGTTAGTATTTGAACCATTGACCTCTAACTTATTTAATTTCTTAACTCCATCAAATAAACTACACCTCTCAAATAAAGAACCAAAGAAGAATAAATACCATTCTTCCTTAATGCTATCACGCCTTATAACAAATCATGTGAAGAACTGTTTGAATCACATGGCATGGTGAACTTTTTTAAGCGTACAACATTATGTTAGGTCTCCATGTGTTCTCATTAAATAGCATCATGTCTCTTCCATACATCTTCTTGAATTCTTTGAAATAGCAAAATCGTCTCTCAATTTGCGTTGTTTGTCAAATGAGTCCTTCCATCAACTGCATCAAGTCTATTTCATACATCTCTTTGATAAGTTTGTTGATCCTTGAATTTATGGTCATCAATCAATTTGGTTCATGAATTTTAAAAATAACAAAATCGTCTCTCAATTTGCTTCATGTTTATCAAACAAGTCCTTCTATCAACTCCAAACGTTCCACCGACTGACATGAAATGTTAAAGGTTGATGTGCCCATCTATTTCATTTGCTACGTATATTTGGACCAACTTGCTTGAACTTCTTTCTTTTCTAAAATAGAAAATCATCAAGCTAAAACAAATATTAAACCCAGACACACAACAATCTTCATCCCCCTTTGTAAAAAAAATAAAAATTCATCCCTTCTCCATCGTATTCATAAATGAGTTTAACTAATGGGCCCGTACATTAAAAGTTATAACTTACATCTGCTGAAAAAAAGTCAGCAACAAATGTTTACTACTCAGTACTACCTCCGTTCCTTTTTAATTGTCACTTTTTGACTATTACACAAATCAAGATAATCAATAAATATTACTACTTTTGATACAATAATTTATATTTTTACTATAATAGCCTTATTTATTTAATATCTCATTTCATATATTTATCTCTCCGCAATAAATAACTAGGGGTAATATTGGTAAAACTACATTTAATATTGCATTGAACTTTGAAAGTGACAGTTAAATTGAAACAAAATTTTTCTTTAAAAGAGACACTTAAAAAGGAACGGAGGGAGTAGTATTTTTTGATGAAACGTTTTACTTTTTATAGACCAACTAGTTTATTATATTGTATCGTTTAAGGCCTTAAATGATAAATTTTTATTAAAGTTTCTGTAGTCAATACATTGGAAATTAAAAAATTTGACAATTTTTAATAATAATTACTTAATTTACCAGGACACTCGTTGCTCGTTAGCAAGACCCTTGAGGTTAATGTTTGTGTGTAAGCCCTTGTTTGGTTCTGCATTCTATAGCCTCAAATGCACGTTTGCGTGGGTCAAAATGATGTTTGGGCTGTAGTTGTGAACGTGATTGAGCAGCCCCAAAATCGATTCCAGTTGAAGCCAGTTTTCCTAGCTTTTATGTCTACTCAAATCGATTCATATGAAAGGACTATGTGATTTCTCAATTTACCTTTGAAGTTTCCCAATCGTGGCAGCGACCGTTTCTATTTCATATGAAATTTGCAGGCAAAGATAAGAGTGTTTAGGTTAGAGAAGATAAGACTGTTGTGCTTTCGAGGCCCATTCATTTTTTTTTCCACCGAGACAGTTTGTTTTATAATTACTAACAATACACTTTTTTTTTTGATATTATAGGTTTTTTTAGAGTTTTTATATCAGAGGTTGTATTTTGTTTTTGGTACAATATGTCCTTCTTTTTTACGGAAACAGTGTTCTATTCTTTGTTGTCACCGAATAATTTTTAATTACTATATAAAAAACAAATTAAATAAAATAGATAAAGAAGAACACATGCGTGAATCACCTAAAAAAAATACATACATACATACATGAACATTTGAGTCCATTTTGGTAATTAAACATTCAAAATCAAGTTTGATTTTAACCATCCAACCAATGGGTCCGTTTAATTTGGACCACTTAGAGTTTGGGTCGAACTTGAACCACTTGAATGACCTATTGATACAGGTTTTGATCCGGTAATAAGATACCATGCACACTAGATGCTAAACCCATTGTCACAAAAGCCTTCTTCATTTTTTTTCTTGAAAAAAAACTAATGTTAAAAAGCCATGTTACTAAAATTAAAATCTGGGTTGTGCTTCATTTAATACTCCATTAAATTTTTGTTGCTGTAGAATGATTTAGGGAAAAAAATAAAACAGAGTACATATGCATCTTGCTTGATCATTTGCGATACCATTTTCATCTTGTTTGTTTGATTCGATTCTAATTGTGTCTACCATGCGTCCCTCAATTTGTTGGTATGGATTCAAGTTGCATCTTGTGATACCCCAACAAAATGAAACACAAATTTATCTAAAATCATACTCACAAAGCTCACAACTGTGCCATCAGGACATTAATCAACCAAAAATAAAAAACTTGAAACAAAGAAACAAAAAAAGAAAGATTTGGGTAGAAAAAGAAGATGAAGAAAAGTAAAAAGGAGGACACATGGGTGATATTTCTCTGCTTGTTTCATTTTGTCTTGTTTGTTGTCCCTTAGATTTGCATGGAGGGGAAAACAAAAACCAGAAACAGAAATTGATAGACCATGGAAATTGCTTGAAGAAGAAAGGCTAAATCCAGCTATGTTAGCGCAACCATGAAGCTTAACTTTCTTAAGCAACTTTTGATCTTGGGGTTTTTCTGGTTTTTGGTGAATTTAGAGAGAATGAGAAGAGAAGAATGAGAAAAGGAAATTGTGTTATTGATTTTTTTCTCTGAATTCTATCAGTTAGTTATGAGAATGTACAAGTGAATTGGCTTATATACAAAAGCTATGCTAAATTGCTTGAAGCACAAGCTAAGTAACAAACTCTAACAACCTCAGAATCTGAAACCTCAGACTCTGAAACTTCAGACTCTGGACCTCAGAACCTGAACCTTCAGGCTCTAGCTAAATTCTAGAGAACTTGTAACTAATCAATAACAAACACAAATCTAATGTGATTGTCATACCCCAATTTTTGACCTAAATTTCATTTTACTCATTTTTTATTCGGGATTTACGAAATTTCGACAGGGATGTATTTTAAAATACCTCATTTATGATTCCGAAGGCAACTGTTTTTTTTGTTGTTTTTAGTTTCTTTTTATTTATTTATTTATTTATTTTTAACATTATCATTTTCTTATTACCCTTTTTTTTTTAATTTTTTTCACCTTTTTTTCATTTTTATCTTTTTTATTATTTTTCGGATTTATTGTTATTATTTTAGTTGACTTGTGTTTTATGGTTTTTAATGGCCATTTTAATGGTTGAAATTTGGTTGACTGATCTATTCATGTCCATCAATGGCTTTCATTGGCATTTACTGGCAATTTGCATAATTAAAAAGGGGAATCAGTCACACACAGAGGGAGGCCGAATTCAACTCATCAGAACCAAGAACACATAATCAAAAAAAATCCAAAAGCCATTTTCATAAAACACGATCAAGCAGGAAAAGAAACAACAAACCAGCCACCACTACACTAATCCACCAACAACCCATCTTCCCTCGGCCACTCACCACCACACAACACCACCCTCCCACACACAAACGCGCCCCTCCTCTCCCAAATACCACAACCGGCCCAGCCACCTCCTTCACAACACACACGCAAACCCAGCCACTTACCAACACACTATACAACCGCGCGGCCACCCACACACACATACACAAACAGCCACCCACGGTCACAGCCACTTCCTCCACATTCCCAACAAGTCCGAAGCCAAAGCCAAATCACGAAACCAAAACCATTCAAACCCAAAAGGTAGTTTTCTAAAAAAAAATTAAACCTAGATCTTCGATTTTTAAAAAGGGATTTGGAAAATTTGTGTTGATATTTGGGTAGAGGGTGAAAAGAACTTCTGAAAACCGTTTTTTTTTTTAAATAAGGAGGTTTTCTTCTCCGGCGCGGTGGCGCCGCCGTCCAGGCTGGCCGGCCGCCGCGCCGGAAAGATTTTCAGGCCAGGCAGAATTGAGAGAAGAAGAGAGGGAGAGAGGAAGAGAAGAAAGAGAAAGATTTTTACAAAATGAAAAAAACCGGGCCCTTTCCTTTTTATAAGCGCCGAACCAGTTCGGTTCGCTTGAACCGGACCGGTCCGGTTTCCTCCTCTTCAGCCCGTTTTGTCTTGGGCTTAACTCGGCCCTTCCCCTTTCTCTCCTCCCATCTTTTCTGACTTCTCCCTTTACACCCCCCTCCTGTTTCCTGAAACCCCTCCTTTTCACTCTATTTTTTTTTCTTTTCTTTGCATTTATCTATTTTCTTGCATAGTTTTTTTTATTATTTATGTCTCCTCTGCACTTTTATTTTTATTACCTCATGCATTTCATCTTTATTATTTGTTAGGTAGCATATTTAGTTATTGTTTTTGCATCTCATGCATCTTTATTTATTTATTTTTTACTTTTTTTTAGCATATTTATTTTAGCGCATTTGTAATTTCATTTTCATTTTTATTAGAATGTATTTAGGTACAATGTAAATATAAATGAGAATTTGCACTGACACTCACTTTATTTATTCCGCTTTATATCTTTTATTTCTTTTTATTTATTTTGCTTTACAAAAGAAAAAATACAAAAATATTAGGTTAGTTTAATTTTAAAAGGGTTTCGTGGTGATCCAACGTCACCACGGAAATCCCTCGTTTTTAGCTTTTAGTTACGTTTTTAGTCTTAGTTCATTATTAAAAAACAAAAACATGCGAATAACCAAAAAATCACAAAAATCTTTTTCTTAAATAAACCTTGATTTTCAATCAAGTGTCCTTTTTTCTCTTTTATTTTCTTAAATAACCATTAATCCACTTTAATAACACTTTAATCATTTTTCAAAATAAAAAAAACACAAACCAATCTCATTTTGCCATTTGGCCTTTATTTTATCTTTAAAACCTTTTTTAAAAAAAAACCAATAAAAAATACAAAACAAATCAACCGTCATTTTTACCCCGAACTACGAGGTTTTGATCCCTCACGGGTACGTAGGCAAAGGACCCTGTCCTTCCAAATCATAAAAAATAAATAAAAAAACATTTTTTCCTCACTACTCAAATTCTTTCTCTTAAAAAATAAGCAAGTTATAGCCAAAATAAATAAATAAAATCAAGAGGTTCTCGTAGAGTACTACGAACATTTAGGGTGCTAACACCTTCCCTAAACGTAACTAACCTCCGAACCCTAAATCTTTAAAAATGTGGTAATTTATAACTTTTTCCTCTTTTCTTTTGAAAAATTAAAAGTTCGGTCGTGAAA
Organism: Medicago ruthenica; assembly: GCA_018208015.1. NCBI lineage: Eukaryota > Viridiplantae > Streptophyta > Magnoliopsida > Fabales > Fabaceae > Medicago > Medicago ruthenica. The sequence goes on along the minus strand of CM031373.1, from coordinate 99,810,926 downwards.
TAAAATTAGTGAGTCAACGCTAGTCAATAGCTTGATCTCCGAAAATCACCGCGACGAAAATGGCGACTTCACTGGGGACCACCCTAAGAGGGTTGAGCCTAACTTGAATTTATTTAATTATCTTGTGCTATAACTTACTTAAATAAAAATAAGAATGTAAATATGTGCCTATGTGTTTTTTTTCCCTTTTGCGTGAGTGGTGAGATAAGTCCTACACCCGGACTTGAGGGAAATCATAAGATAGGATGGTGGTATAATCAAAGTGCCATACCAGGAGTAGTCTTGGGTTTTGGTACATGTGATATAACCCCACTCAATGGAGGTCTCTTAAAGGTAATACCATGTCGACATGAGCAGTCGTGTTTGACATTGTTATTTTTAAGCGACCTATGAAGTTGAGGACCTTTAGAGTTACCTTTAACCCATCTTGGCCTTTTAGGACGTAGTGCGGTGGCTAACCAAGAGTAATCTTGAATTAGTTGATACGCGATGCTACACTCAAACGAGACTTTCTTACAAGTATTGTTGGACCGGGAGTCAATCTCGTAACCCGATGATGTTTGGAAGGGGTTGAGGACTTTGGGAACTTGGTAGAACCCGTGATACAGGTACATGTGAAACCATAGTCTTACCAAATGGCGTGTTTACCCTTGACTCCAGCATTATGGACTTAACCTCACCATGTTTTCTCTGTTCTTTAGCATAACCATGCATGCATGCACTCATTCATAAACATTTTTTCATCAAATTATCGAAGGACTTAAACAAGTTTTTTAAACATCATAGAGAAGCACTAGGAAGTACACCTTTGAGAGCCCTGATTTGTTGAATTTAAGGAAGCTATGAGTCTTTAGATTTTTTTTTAAAAAAACTAGCTTCCACTAAAGGACTTTTGAATTGGTCCCTTGGCTTGGTTTCTAAAAAAGAACTATTTTGTAGTGTCTTAATGCTCAAATGAAATGTTCAAACCATGATGTTTACAATTACTTCAACAAAGTCCTTCGATAACAAATCTTTCTTCTTTTTGCATAAGCATAATCATGCATCATACTGCATTCATAGTTTCCAAATCGAGTCTCATCCTTTGTTTCATCACCAAAAGGTCAATCTGCCGCAGTCAAAGAAAGTGGTCCGACACATACCTTACAAACTGACTCGCACCTACAATACTCGTGCAAACAGAAGAAAGAAAATGGATCTGGTCGTGCAAGCACAAGGAGGGATTTGCTGCAATTGGGTCGCTGTTGACATTCCCTCAATTACTCATGGGTTCAAGTGATGTGTTTTTGTTGTCTTGTCTTTTCAAAAGTCCTTTCGTTTCGCCCGAGACGAAAGTGAAATCATGTAGGGCTTTACTTTTGTCTTCAAGTCACCACTATCAATGAAAAATTGTCGTTTCTTTCGCGACTTTTATTTTTATTTTACTGCTTTTTCTGAAAAATGGTAACACAAAAAACCCAAAAAAATATTTTATTTATTTTATTTTAAATCCATTTCAAAAGGTCTGCATTTTTCACTCATTTTCTAAATCAATCATCAATCATATGTAGACTGAACATCAATAAACCCGTTGAACACTGTAACCCTATTGTCTCTCCTAACTTTGATTTCCCTGTCTACGAAGCTGAAGAGGAAGAGGACGAAGAGATTCCCGACGAGATCTCGCGGTTATTAGTATATGAAAGGATTAACTTGGGTTCAGGAGAACTGCCATTACAATATTCCTGGTCGAATCCCATATGATGGTGCCATTGAAGCTGCAAAAAAAAAAAAAAAATACAACAACAAAAGAAAAACAAAACAAAAAACAAAAATACATCAAGAAGATAGTGCAGAAGATGGTGGTCACCTACAAGGACTAGCATGGGATGTTACCATATGCTTTGCACGGATACAGTACCGCAGTGCGCACTTCAACAGGGGCAACCCCTTTCTCCTTAGTTTACGGCATGGAAGCAGTGCTCCCTGTGGAAGTCGAGATCCCGTCAATGAGAGTTCTGATGGAAGCCAAGTTGTCTCAGGTTGAATGGTGTCAAAGTAGGTATGATCAACTGAACTTGATTGAAGAAAAACGCATGGCCGCCTTGTTTCATGGTCAACTATATCAGAGGAGGATGAAACAAGCCTTTGACAAGAAGGTTCGTCCCCGTGAATTTCGAGAAGGAGACCTTGTGCTCAAAAAGATTTTATCCTTTCAACCCGATTCCAGGGGCAAATGGACGCCTAACTATGAAGGACCATATGTCGTCAAGAGAACGTTCTCCGGTGGTGCAATGACCCTTATGACTATGGATGGCGACGAGCTTCCCCGTCCTGTGAACGCCCATGCAGTCAAGAAATACTTTGTCTAAAAATAAAAGAACAACTCGGTGAGTCGAAAACCCGAAAGGGCGGCTTAGGCAAAAATGAGCGTCTCGGTGGACTGAAAACCCGAAAGGGCGGTCCAGGTAAAAATTAGAGACATGGAACAGAAAATAATCATCCTGATAGATCGAAAACCCGAAAGGGCGGCCTATGCAAAAATTAAGGATCAAAAAGACAAGGTAACTGCATCAGGTTGGCCATGACTCACTTGGGGCACATTAGCGGTCAAAAAGACTCTGAATCGGAAGCATCTAAACGGTGGAATTCAAAGTTGTTAGGGAGAATAGCAGTTATTGTGTTCAATGTACCTTCCCCATATATTTACCATTTTCCAAACTTTGTGAGATCCGTGGAGCCACGCCATTGGCGGGTCACCACTCTGTTAAATGAATTTGAGCATGTGCCTCTTATTTGGAATTCTCATTTATTCTGTTTATAAAATTTCTTTTATTTTTGATGGTAGTACTTGAAGCAAAATATATTTTTTCAAAAAAATCATAAATCTTCTTTCATATCTTTTGGAAAGCATAAACAACAAACACATTCTCTCTGAACTCATGAATAAGTGAAGTGTGCGTCAACATCTGTCCTAAGAACGGATAAACTCTGCAGGCTAAACATGGTCGATTGCTTGAAAAAAAAAAACAAAGAAAGAAAAAAGAAAAGAGCTCGGTAAGTCGAAAACCCGAAAGGGAGGCTTAGGCAAAAATTAGCGTCCCGGTGGATCGAAAACCTGAAAGGGCGGTCCAGGCAAAAATTAGGGGCATACAAAAAGAATATATTCCCGGTGGACTGAAAACCCGAAAGGGCGGTCCAGGCAAAAGTTAGGGGTTCAAAAAGAAAAATAAAAAGCATGACCACAGAAGCACCAGGTCCTTTTGCCAGGTTTTTGGATTAGCACGTTCCCCCCAGGAAGTGTTTACTCCCCATCAATGTTTTGGATATGTCCCCAATGGCATCATCCCCAATGAAGATTGCTGAGTGTTTGTACTGCGTCGTCGGTCCACTTTCCATCTTACCTGTCCAGTCTTGTCTCATCAAGTCCATCAGTTATATTATCCCACAAGTCAATCCTCCACACAGTCATACAAGTCGTATTGTCATACATACATTCACACATACATTCATACATTCATGCATATACACATTCATGCATATCCAACATACAGACAACATCATTCAATACATGGTTGCATTAACCACCCTGAGTCCTGCTTTTCATATCCATCAATCTGAACAATTTGTAACTCTGTTCCCCAAGTGTCATCCCCAGTGTGTCTGGTCCAAAGATGTCACCCTCTTTTCGCCAAGTGACAGTTCTTTAATGAACAGCTTGTGCATACCTTTTACCTTCATGTCGTCAGTGGCAAGTTCGGCTACATCCCGAGCAGCTGACATTTACCTTTTTATCCTGTCGTCAGTGGCAAGTTCGGCTACATCCCGAGCAGCTGACATTTATCTTTTATCATGTCGTCAGTGGCAAGTTCGGCAACATCCTGAACAGCTGACATTTACCTTTGTTTATGTCGTCAGTGGCAAGTTCGGCTACATCCCGAGCAGCTGACATTTATCTTTTATCATGTCGTCAGTGGCAAGTTCGGCTACATCCCGAGCAGCTGGCATTTATCTTTTATCATGTCGTCAGTGGCAAGTTCGGCTACATCCCGAGCAGCTGACATTTATCTTTTGTCATGTCATCAGTGGCAAGTTCGGCTACATCCCGAGCAGCTGGCATTTATCTTTTATCATGTCGTCAGTGGCAAGTTCGGCTACATCCCGAGCAGCTGGCATTTATCTTTTATCATGTCGTCAGTGGCAAGTTCGGCTACATCCCGAGCAGCTGACATTTATCTTTTATCCTGTCGTCAGTGGCAAGTTCGGCAACATCCCGAACAGCTGGCATTCACCTTTGTTTCTTGTCGTCTTTGGCATGTTACTTTTATTTCCGTCTTTACCTCAAGTGGCAAGCTCTACAAACGGGCAGCTTGTGGCCGGTGTCTTTTCCCATATCATTTTTCCTTTCTCAACTGTCAATACGATAGTTGATCCCTTCCACAGTGAAACTGTGTTATTCCCCAGTGGAGTCGGATCCCTTTACGTTAACGAACTCGGGTATCCTTTTGTTTTGTTTTACCCCCAGTCGGGTCAGCTTCGCCGTCTTGCATTTGCATTGGCATCACAAGCATTTCACACCTTCTTAGATCCAAAATTGGCGTACTCTGTATTTAAGTCCCTTCGACCCATCGAGTCAAAGATTTTATCTTCAAATCTCTGGACGAAGAGACTTAAATAGGGGCATCTGTCATACCCCAATTTTTGACCTAAATTTCATTTTACTCATTTTTGATTCGGGATTTACGAAATTTTGACAGGGAGGTATTTTAAAATACCTCATTTATGATTCCGAAGGCAACTGTTTTTTTTTTGTTGTTTTTAGTTTCTTTTTATTTATTTATTTATTTTTAACATTATCATTTTCTTATTACCCTTTTTTTTTTTATTTTTTCACCTTTTTTTCATTTTTATCTTTTTTATTATTTTTCGGATTTATTGTTATTATTTTAGTTGACTTGTGTTTTATGGTTTTTAATGGCCATTTTAATGGTTGAAATTTGGTTGACTGATCTATTCATGTCCATCAATGGCTTTCATTGGCATTTACTGGCAATTTGCATAATTAAAAAGGGGAATCAGTCACACACAGAGGGTGGCCGAATTCAACTCATCAGAACCAAGAACACAGAATCAAAAAAAATCCAAAAGTCATTTTCATAAAACACGATCAAGCAGGAAAAGAAACAACAAACCAGCCACCACTACACTACTCCACCAACAACCCATCTTCCCTCGGCCACTCACCACCACACAACACCACCCTCCCACACACAAACGCGCCCCTCCTCTCCCAAATACCACAACCGGCCCAGCCACCTCCTTCACAACACACACGCAAACCCAGCCACCTCCTTCACAACACACACGCAAACCCAGCCACTTACCAACACACTATACAACCGCGCGGCCACCCACACACACAAACACAAACAGCCACCCACGGTCACAGCCACTTCCTCCACATTCCCAACAAGTCCGAAGCCAAAGCCAAATCACGAAACCAAAACCATTCAAACCCAAAAGGTAGTTTTCTAAAAAAAATTTAAACCTAGATCTTCGATTTTTAAAAAGGGATTTGGAAAATTTGTGTTGATATTTGGGTAGAGGGTGAAAAGAACTTCTGAAAACCGTTTTTTTTAAAAGTAAGGAGGTTTTCTTCTCCGGGGCGGTGGCGCCGCCGTCCAGGCTGGCCGGCCGCCGCGCCGGAAAGATTTTCAGGCTAGGCAGAATTGAGAGAAGAAGAGAGGGAGAGAGGAAGAGAAGAAAGAGAAAGATTTTTACAAAATGAAAAAAACCGGGCCCTTTCCTTTTTATAAGCGCCGAACCAGTTCGGTTCGCTTGAACCGGACCGGTCCAGTTTCCTCCTCTTCAGCCCGTTTTGTCTTGGGCTTAACTCGGCCCTTCCCCTTTCTCTCCTCCCATCTTTTCTGACTTCTCCCTTTACACCCCCCCTCCTGTTTCCTGAAACCCCTCCTTTTCACTCTATTTTTTTTTTCTTTTCTTTGCATTTATCTATTTTCTTGCATAGTTTTTTTTTTATTATTTATGTCTCCTCTGCACTTTTATTTTTATTACCTCATGCATTTCATCTTTATTATTTGTTAGGTAGCATATTTAGTTATTGTTTTTGCATCTCATACATCTTTATTTTTTTTTTTACTTTTTTTTAGCATATTTATTTTAGCGCATTTGTAATTTCATTTTCATTTTTATTAGAATTTATTTAGGTACAATGTAAATATAAATGAGAAATTGCACTGACACTCACTTTATTTATTCCGCTTTATATCTTTTATTTCTTTTTATTTATTTTGCTTTACAAAAGAAAAAATAAAAAAATATTAGGTTAGTTTAATTTTAAAAGGGTTTCATGGTGATCCAACGTCACCACGGAAATCCCTCGTTTTTAGCTTTTAGTTACGTTTTTAGTCTTAGTTCATTATTAAAAAACAAAAACATGCGAATAACCAAAAAATCACAAAAATCTTTTTCTTAAATAAACCTTGATTTTCAATCAAGTGTCCTTTTTTCTCTTTTATTTTCTTAAATAACCATTAATCCACTTTAATAACACTTTAATCATTTTTCAAAATAAAAAAAACACAAACCAATCTCATTTTGCCATTTGGCCTTTATTTTATCTTTAAAACCTTTTTTAAAAAAAAACCAATAAAAAATACAAAACAAATCAACCGTCATTTTTACCCCGAACTACGAGGTTTTGATCCCTCACGGGTACGTAGGCAAAGGACCCTGTCCTTCCAAATCATAAAAAATAAATAAAAAAACATTTTTTCCTCACTACTCAAATTCTTTCTCTTAAAAAATAAGCAAGTTATAGCCAAAATAAATAAATAAAATCAAGACGTTCTCGTAGAGTACTACGAACATTTAGGGTGCTAACACCTTCCCTAAACGTAACTAACCCCCGAACCCTAAATCTTTAAAAATGTGGTAATTTATAACTTTTTCCGCTTTTCTTTTGAAAAATTAAAAGTTCGGTCGTGAAATAAAATTAGTGAGTCAACGCTAGTCAATAACTTGATCTCCGAAAATCACCGCGACAGTGATTAACCAACTAAACATGATTACATCACTAAAAAACTTGAATTAACAAACTAACATCCTCCCTTAATTCAAGTTTCACTTCCTTCATGCCAATCAAACTCCTTAGCTTGATGAACCTGTCAACCTTCAATGACTTAGTGAATATGTCTGCAATCTGCAGCTCAGTGAAACAATGAACAACCTGCAATGCTCCTTTGTTCACTTGCTCCCTCAGAAAATGAAACTTAGCTTCTCCATTCATTACTAGTTTTACATTTGTCTCAGCAGGTGATGATGATGGATTGCAGTTCATCATATTGAACCTCTTCAATATATCAGATGCATACTTCATTTTATGCATTACCAGTCCCTCTGCATTTTCAGTAAACTCTATGTCAATTTTCCTAAGTCTGACATTTCAAACTCACTCATCATCTGAGATTTGAATGCTTCTATCTCATTCACATCACTACCAGTCACTATCAAGTCATCTACATAGAGACAGCTGAGTAACTGATTACCTTCAATTCCTTTCTTCACATATACACCATATTCAGACTTGCATTTAACAAATTCTTGCTGCACAAGAAAACTGTCAATTCTTTTGTTCCAAGCTCTTGGTGCCTGCTTCAGTCCATAGAGTTCTTTGTGTAGTCTATACACCATATCTTCTTTCCCTTTGATTTTGAAACCTGGTGGCTGTGTTACATACTCTTCTTCATCTAAGGGACCATTTAGGAAAGCAAATTTTACATGCAAATGATACATTGGCCAGTTTCTTCCACAAGTTATAGCAACTATCAGTCTCACAGTCTCTAATCTTGCTACTGGGGCATATACTTCAAAGTAATCCACACCAGCCTTCTGCATGAATCCCCTAGCAACTAATCTAGCTTTGTGTTTGGCTACTTCACCATTTGGCTTCAGTTTCAACTTGAAAATCCATTTCACATCTATATGTTTCTTGCCAACAGGTAGTTCAGTCAGTTCCCATGTGTTGTTTCAGATGATTGAATTCAACTCTTCAATCATAGCATTCTTCCTGTAACATCCCGCTTAGATGCGATTACTATCAGTATTAGACGTGATTAAGCAAGCTTGGCAATTAAATAATAATAGGCATGGCAAAATGGTAAATAAGTTAAAAAGGGGGGAAAGTTTAAAAACAAAGAAGTAGAAAAGAGTGATCTACACTCTTCCATTCCCATTTCTTTCTCATTTTCAGCTTATTCTCTTCCACTCTCTCCCAACCCACACGCCTCACTCCCTCTCCATAAACTTATCTTTTCATCATCCAATTTTTAAGAGAAACTTCACAAGCAAGGTTTGGGTAGTAAAGCTAGAACAAGTGAAAGAAATAAGGAGAAACAAGGAAGTTTTTGAGAGAAGTAGTAGAGTGAAAGCCAAGGCTTTGGGAATCAGAGATAGCAAGCACCAATAGGAGGTTTAAGGTGAGCTCCACAGGGTTTTATAACCCGATTGAGTAAGTTTATAAGTTTTAGCTTTTTAAGCAAGTTATGAACTTTGAACCCTAAGTTAATTTAGATAGCAATTCTTGATCATTGTGTGTTGAATCCTGTTGTTATGTCTTTGAATTTATCATTTAAGTTGTTATGATGTCTGGGTATGTTTGAATAAGCTGAATTGGTGAAAATCACGTTTTAAACTTGCCAAAATCTGTCCAACTGCAGGTAAAATCGTGTCACGATTTATCAACCGTGTCACGATTTCACAGGCAGTGCCAAACACGATTTCTGGGTAAGAAATCGTGACACGATTGCCCAATCGTGTCACGATTTTGGGCTGGGCAGGATGACCTAATTTTTCATCTTTTCTTGCTCCGTTTCGGCTATTCAAAACTACTTCGGACCTAAGGATCAACATGTAATGATCAAGCATTGTTAAAGAGTATATAAAGACCTATCCTTGAGAGGTGTAAACCAACATTATAGAGTGAGGATAGGCATAAGCTTGAGAGGATACATAACTTAATCCTCAAGTCATTATAGAGAATATAAGAGCTAGTTTAGGAAATTATCCTTACTTAGCAATTATTCATACACAATTAAGTGCAAGCAAGATCAAGGATGATATAGGCTTAATGTCTAGAACCTTATATAGGTTAAGAGTACAAGAAATAGTAAGATTAAGCCGTGACCTTCGATGTTCACGCCAGTGGGACACGAATGGTTCACGTAGAAAACAGACTAAGATTATTACCTTTAAGTCGTGACTTTCATCGTTCACGCCAGTGGAACATGGAAGGTTCATGCATAAGATTAAAGAATATTAATTGCGTCTTCCGTTGTTCACGCCAGTGGGACACAGGAGGTATACGTATCAGTTAAGATTATTAAGTCGTGTCTTCTATTGTTCACGCCAGTGGGACACAGGAGGTTCACGCCAGTGGGACGTGTTATTCCGCAAGGATGACCGCACGACGACAAGAGGAGTCCGGTGTTAGCCTGATATGATAGGAATTTTCACCGGTTATCAGGGGAATGTGCTTCGGGGTTACTCCACCCGGGGGCATTCCGTAAAATGAACTCAGATAACATTGTTTGTTCAACGCTAACAGCTAACATAAAGATCAGTTAATACTATATTACCTTATCAGTCAGAAATATTTATTCAGACAGTTATCAGATATCAGTTAGCAGCTATCAGGTGGTGATCCTAGGTTTCCCCTTGATCACCAGATTATCAGAAACAGACAGATAGCCCTCTATGGGTAAGATTAAGACTTGGCGAGCATAGGCATCCCCGAGTTCGCCGAGGTAGGCACGGCAACCCTAGGTTCCCCGAGGTTGCCAAACAGTAGGTAGGGTAGGAGCTCACTGAGACGTTATGTCTCATCCCTTTCCTTCTGGTGCAGGTTCTTCGCAGGTAGCACGAAGAAAAGGTAAAGAGAAAGCTACGGACTGATCGCGCTGCTCATGTTTTCTTGATGTTGTATAATATTGTATCATGATGTATATAAATATTATGGAGAATGTTTAGTACCAGATTATGGATTGAAATCAAAGACTATGTTTTGTACCAGTTTTGTATAATATCAAACAATTTTCTGTATTGTATTTAAATGTATCCAATATCAGTTTAACACTCTTGCTAATATACTAGTTAAAATTAGTATGGGTGTTACACTTCCACACTTCTTCATTCAATGCTATTTCATGGTTGATTGGTTCTGCATCTGCTAATAAGGCAAAGTGAACAAATTCCCCTTCTTCATTAACTAGTTTATCTGGAATAACTTCATGTCCAGCTAACCTTGTGGAAGCAAATCTCTGTCTCCCTGAAGTTCTAGTAGCTTGATTCTCTTCAACATGTACTTCAACTTGAACTTCAGTATCAAGTTGAACTTGTTCAACTTGATCATCTTCTTCAATTATTGTGGGAACTGTGTGATTGGAACTCTTCTCTTTCTTGTTCCAGTCCCCAACTTCATTCTCACAGATTTTAACATCCCTACTAATCACTATTGAATGAGTTAGAGGATGATATAACATATATGCACCTGTTTCACTCTTATCCCCTAACTTTCTCCTCTTTGCATCAGGGATATGTTTGTAACATAAGGATCCAAAAACTCTTAAGTGTTTAACTGACTGCTTGCATCCTAGCCAAATTTCTACAGGGATTTGATTCAGTTTCTTAGTGGGGCATCTATTCAAGATGTAGGCTGCAGTTTTTACAGCTTCTCCCTAAAAAGTTTTAGGCATCTTCTTCAATTTCAACATACTTCTAGTCATGTCAAGCAGACTTCTGTTTCTTCTTTCAGTGAAACCATTGTGTTGTGGAGTATAAGGAGCAGTTACTTCATGTATGATACCATTGTCTTCACAAAATTTCTCAAACACTTTTGAGGTATACTCACCACCACCATCAGTTCTTAAAACCTTAATAGATTTTCAACTTTGTTTTTCTACTAAGATTTTGAACTTCTGAAACATATCAAATGCTTCACTTTTGGTCTTCATCAAATATAACCAGAGTTTTCTGCTGAACTCATCAACAAAACTTATGAAGTATCTGTTGCCCCCTAATGAAGGAACCTCTAAAGGACCACATACATCTGAGTACACAACATTGAGTAGCTCCTTTGATCTACTAGTAGTACTTGAACTGAATGCATTTCTAGGTTGCTTGCCCAACAAACAAGTATCACAAGCTGTGTTAGGTATCTTAATTTTTGGTACACCAAGAATCGTTTCCTTATCAACCAGTTGACTAAGACCTCTAAAATTAAGATGACCAAACCTATAATGCCATAACCAGCTATCTTCATCTTTTGCCATAACAGATAAGCAGTTCAACTCTACAGCTTTCATATTGGTCTGAAATGTTCTATTTCTTGCAAGGGGAGTTTTCAAGACTAACATTTGATGTTTATCAAACAACTTTAGAACGTTGTCCTTCATAGTAACTGAGTATCCTTTCTGAATGAGTTGACCAACACTAAGTAAATTGCACTGCATTCCAGGGACATAGAGAACTTCTTCAATTATTGCTACTTTTCCATTCTTTCCTTCAATATCAATCTTCCTCATACCTTCTGAAGTTAATGTACTGTGATCTGCAAGTTTCACCTTTGTGTTCCTTCCATGATCAACTTCCCTCAACCATGCTTTGTTTCCTGTCATATGATTATAACAACCAATATCTAAGAACCAACTTTCTGAATTGCAGCTCTTAGTATTAGTTGTTGTAACCATCAATAATATTGAATCATCTGAATCATCTTGTGCAATCTTAGCTTGTTCCTCATCATTCTGACCTTGTTTTCCCTTACCATACCAACATTCAGAAGCAAAGTGTCCAAATTTCTCACATTTGAAACACTGAATCTTCTTCTTATCAAAATTTCTCTTCTTTTGATTAGAGTTTCTTTCTTTTGAAGATTTACTTTTGCCAATTTCTTTATTCTTGCCTTTAGACCAGTTTCCTCCCTTAGTGTTATTCTTCCCTTTCTTGTAGTTCTTCCTATCATAACCATCCTTCTTGATAGTTTGAACTTGTAAGGCTTGTTGAATTAATCTTTCACTGCTTCTTTCTGAAACCATCAATTCATGAGCTTCTAGTGAACTCTGCAGCTCCTTAATCTTCAAGGTTTTTACATCTTTTGATTCCTGAATTGCCACAACAATGAAATCAAACCTTGATGATAGAGTCCTCATGATCTTCTCAACAATTTGTTGATCAGTCATAGTCTCTCCACAAGCCTTCATCTGATTCACAACACTGATGAGTTTGGAGATGTACTATGCAATCTTTTGCTCATCTTCCATCTGCATCAATTCGAATTTCCTCTTCAGTGATTGAAGCTTAACCAACTTCACCTTATCATCCCCTTCATGATACTTTGAAAGAATATCCCATGCTTCCTTTGAACTAACTGTTCTTGAGATTCTTTCAAAATTTGCTTCATCAAGACTCTGTTGAATCAAGAACAACGCCTTGCAATCTTTCTTCTTCAAATCTTTGTGTGCATTCCTTTGCACTTATGTTGCATTCACAGCTAACTCACCAACTCCATTCTGCACAATTTCAAGCAAATCTTGTGCTCCAAACAGATTCTTCATCACTGCACTCCATCTTTCCCAATTGCGTACTTCAAGAATTGGAAGATGGGTGTTGAAGCTACTGCTACCATTCATGGTACTTCCTTCAGCGTTTCTTCTACGTACTTACGTGATTGAAGATCTTGATTACCCCTTAGAACGAAACCAAAGGCTCTAGATGCCAATTTGTTAGCGCAGCTATGAAGCTTAACTTTCTTAAGCAACAATTTGATCTTGGGGTTTTTCTGGTTTTTGGTGAATTTAGAGAGAATGAGAAGAGAAGAATGAGAAAAGGAAATTGTGTTATTGATTTTTTTCTCTGAATTCTATCAGTTAGTTATGAGAATGTACAAGTGAATTGGCTTATATACAAAAGTTATGCTAGATTGCTTGAAGCACAAGCTAAGTAACAAACTCTAACAACCTCAGACTCTGAAACTTCAGACTCTGAAACCTCAGACTCTGAACCTTCAGACTCTGAAACTTCAGACTCTGGACCTCAGATCCTGAACCTTCAGACTCTAGCTAAATTCTAGAGAACTTGTAACTAATCAATAACAAACACAAATCTAATGTGATTAACCAACTAAACATGATTACATCACTAACAAACTTGAATTAACAAACTAACAAGCTATTTGTGAATCATTAAAAATTAAAAATTTACATCTAAATGTAGTAAAGGTGAAATATGGTGCGAGCAGGCTTACATAAGCCTTCAAATAACCACAACTTGCACAACAGGTTCCAACTTTCAATATGAACCATCTATTTAAATTTTTATTACATTGATGGTTAGTATTCAAGTGGTCCAAACAAAATCCCTATGATCCCTATGTTGCTTGCATCCACTTTTATTGAGTAATGTATTCTACTTTCTAAACACTATACTCTGACAATCACACTCGTGCACCAAACAAGAATCACTTTCATATGAATTTATCTAAACAAAATCAATTATGTCAAACTCAATTTTAACAAAAATCAATTCTGTTAAACTTAATTTTCTCAAACTCAATTCTATCCATCGCAAAACCAAACACACACTAAGTCTTTCTTTTTTAGCATGCTTTGGGCCCATTAATGGATTTTATGTCTTACTAATGCTGAATGGACTGGTAATGACTTTTCATTTCCCCCACCCTACATTATTTTCAGATCATATAATCAGAATGGGTAAGAACACGTAAAACCTTCCCTTTTTTTTATTTTTATTTTAGAATCCAAAAAGTAGGATACGCGAGTAATTGGAGGCCCGAAAGAAATTCAGGAATGGATTTGGCTATTGGATCAACTCATTAAAAGTCACAACTCATGACGTTTGTTCTGGAAAAAGAGTCCAATTAATGACATATGTTATTCTTCTAAATGTATATAGAAAGACTTTCTATACAGGAATTCATCTAGAGTGTCTACCAATTATAAAAATCATATATAAAATTTAAAACCGTATAAAATATGTATACAGAGATAGAAAGTTCCTACAGATGTTCACAACATATCAGCCAAATACTTTTGGCATAAAAGAAATCCCTATGTTGCTTGCATCCACTTTTATTGAGTAATGTATTCTACTTTCTAAACACTATACTCTGACAATCACACTCGTGCACCAATGCGATAAGCAGTTTCCTTAATACTCAAACAAAAAAAGGAAAAAAGAAAGAAAAGAAATGCAAGTTTGGTTATTATAATAGTTGATCTATCTTTGACTTGATAGGTAGCGTGGTTTGATCATCTACTAATCCAGAAGACATGAGCTGCTCAAGCTCGCTCAAACGATCTCTGATTTCGGGAATTCGGATATTAATATCAGCAACCTCTTGTTCTTTCTGAGCCAATGTTTCCAACTCTGATTCTAGCTGTTCTCTCAATGATTCCATTTCATGATCATAGTTAGCCTTTTCCATTTCCATATCCTGATGGTGACCAATCAATTCAATATTTTCAACAATTTCATCGAGTGTGTTACGCAACCATGCTACACGAAGATGAGCAGATTCAACATCCTTAACAATATCCAACAATTCACTCACTTTGGACTTACTTATTGAATCAGAAGAAGATTGTAATTCTTGGACCACAAAACATACACACTCCATGTAATATGACCTCATTACAACTGATTCCAAATCACAGCTTGCCCCTATATCACCATACTTGTCAAGTATTGTTTGTAGGATGGAACCAAAACTTTCTTTGACATTGTATTTTCCAATTGAAACGCGGGATTCAGATACAACACTGACACTATCTGTCTCTCCTTCACTACTAGTATCTATTTCTTTGTTGTGCAGAGGAAGGGGATTGCCAGAGAAACTAAAATCTTTGGAACCACCTTCACCAGTTTCATCAGAATTGGTTATTTGAACAATTTCATGAGAAGCAGCGACTTTGTCCTCTTTATTTGTTTCATTCTGATTGGGGAGGACCTCAGTAGCACCATCTTTAACTTGATCTTCTTTAGGCTTCTAAAAAGAAACAACAGTGTTTAAATATATGTTTCATCCTTTTTTATAATATTGGCCAAAATATTAACAAAAGATTGTCTAGAGAACATGAGGGAAAATAGAGGGACAGTACCATAACATCCGGGATGTGTAATTGACCAGAAATTGGCCCAGAAGAAGGAATGATCTCATCGTTTTTAGTCTCCATCTTTTTGTTATGAGAATAATGTGGTTTTGTTGATGAAGCATTGGTTGCTACAACTTTTGTTGGTGGAACACTGTGAAGAACAGGAGGTTGTGGCTTAGAACCTACCTTCTTCCTATGATCAATCTTGGAATGAGGAGTGGCACCTGCAATTTGATCTTAATTTATCAATGATCCATTCACCAGCTTTAAGTAACATTTTTGTATCAGACAAAATGTAAAAAAAAAATGAATTGATAGAATTTGCATCTGCGTTGACTTTATATTTACTAACTTAGCATCATAGTATGAATGTAATGACACAATGACTGCAGGAGATAAAAATGTGTCGGCAAAGAAAACCAATCCATTCTAAAGAAATGGTCAAACTACACCTACTTATATGAACACAATCTTTTATCATGTAAACGAGCCTCTTTCTAAACAAAATTAATAGTATATTACAGCTGCTAAATCTTTTGCTGCTTCTCCTAATTTAAATTTAAATAAATTACAAGTGTTGGTTGGTTCGCAAGACATATTTTAAATAAGAGTATTAGATTGAATACGATAGTGGAATTTAAAATTTTTCCATTTCTCATAAACCCTCTATATTTATTTTTATAAAAATAAATTGGATGATAAGAATGATGAGAAATATTGATCTAATAGAGAGAGAGAGAGAGAGAGAGAGAGAGAAAGAGGAGGAACCTGAATTGGATAATGATTTGTTGCAATTGGCATCACACTTATGGTAAGGATTGGATGATTTAGGACAAGAAGAAGAAGAAGCAGCAGCATAAGTACGTCTTTCACCTCCATTAATGACCTTTCTGTTACTATTACTATTACTAGCAGTAGCAGTAGCATGTGGTTTGTTTCCCTTTGTCTTTTGGGAGCAAGCTTGAGTGCATTGATGGTAAGGATTTGAAGCATTTGCACAACTACCGTTGCTACTAGACATCATCATCGTCTGTGTTCAATGTAAAAACATAAAATTAAGATCAAAATAAATAGACAATACCCAATTTCTTTCTAGTTGGATAGGATATCCATGATTTGTCCAAAAAATGAAAAAACAATCAAATAAACTTACATTAATAAGAATTGATAATTATCAAGTGGTAAAAGAAGAACGAAGCAAGCAATGAATGAATGAATGAATGAATGAGAAATGAGAATTGAGAAAGATTGAAAGGGAGGAACCGTCCATTTATTGACGACTATGGTGGCGGGTCTCATAACTATTTCGTTGACCATATAGAATTTCCATCATCACGACCATTGACAAATTTATACTTTTGAATAAATAAATTCATTATTTTCAATTTTCTAATAAATCATCATATACGTATATACTCTGTCAATAGTCAAAGGTCTTGTCTTCTAGACACTCGCGTCGCGTGGACCATTTTATTTATTTATTTTTTTATCTCTAAACTAGATATTTCACAAAAATGGGCAAAGATTATTAAATTAAAATAAAAATATAAGTAACCAACATGACAAACATGTACAATGACTACAATACATCTAAAAAAAGAGATTAAAATAGATGTCCAAACTTAGTGTGTGACGTTGTGCGAATAAAATTATCTCTAGCTAACCGATGATTGAAAAGATAACTGATAGTTGATAATTAATAGCTTATACTTGAAACGATTGTCAATTTAAAATAAAAATGTTTGATAAATTAAGTTGTATTTTTAAGATAAATAAATTAAGTTGTTATTAATATAAAATGAAATAAAAGTACATACTTTAAACCCCACCCACCCCCAACCCAAAACAATATATATATTATACCTCTATTATTTGAATTGAAAAAAACAAATATTAGCTAAAAATATTTTTTTTTTATGTCATTTCATATTTATCTGATGATTCAACCACTAATTTCACCAAATATTAAAAATTTAATCAAGTAACTTATGCATTATTAATTATCCGCTATAAATTCATATGTTTTAAGTTATCTTAGTTATCCACTATTTTTTAATCAAAGACATGAACATATTTTGATTCATTGCTTGGAAAATGTATCTGCACTTCTTTGCGGAGACACTGCGACAGGGAGAAGGAAAAACTATTTTGTATCGTTGCGAACAACAATTTCTAAGCACCTTCCCTCAAAAGAAAAAAAAAAAACTATTTTGAAGCTCCTGTTTATATTCATTCACGTTCCACTCCTACATTGTTTTCTTTTATCTTTTCTCGTTTGACAAGCTTTGAGTACACCATTTTTTGGCCATTCCAAACATGTGCTAACTTCATAAGACTATTATTTTTTAATATATATATATATATATATATATATATATATATATATAATCTAAAATAAACAGTACAAGCAATTCAACATGTCTCTCAAAAAAAAAAAAATCATGTGCTAACTTTTGGATGAATACAAAAATGTATTGTCTTGTATTTCTGTCAAAAAATCAATGTTCAAACTAGCAAGATATTCATTAACCATTTAATAAACGAAATTAACCACATGTGAAATACATAATAGTGTTGTGTAAAAAAAGGTACGAGTTCAAAAATTACATGACACGATTAGCCATTTAATATACCTAATCAACCTATATATTTAAACTATGTTAACCATGTAACACCGTTTGAAGTACTACTCCAAGTCTCAAAAGTTCATTAGGCTAGAATCCAATGTATAACTCGTAAGCATACAACACCGTTTAAATAACTCTTTCGAAGAGTAATTATTGTTTGGCCTCTAAAAAAAACAAACAAGAACTCATATCACATTACAAAGACTGATCATGAAGATGATAAAACAAATTCCCACAATAAAACTCATACCACATCGCTACGGTTAAAGACCTACGGTGCATGTTAAATATCCATTGTTTCAAAATCGTACTAATCCCCTATTTATTTTATCATTAAAATTTGTTCATTTAGAAACCAAAATTGTTAAGTAAAAAATGCCAAGAAACAAGATTCCAAGTCCGGATTATTAGACATATTTCTCCTGAAAACCGGAGGATTAACAAAAAAAAAATATAGTAGAATAAGAATGTACGAACTAAACAAAACCATTTCTTACAAACAAAATTAATCACATAAATGAGTGAAAGAAAGAAAAGCATCAGAAATCACCTTGCCTAAAATGGTGGAATGAGATAGGTCAGCGTGATTAGGTTGGAAATACAAATGTTATTAACCAATAAAAGATCCAAAAATTGATCTAGGGCAAGGCAGCTCACAAATTCCGACAGTTTTTTTTTTGCTTGACTAAACTATATGTATAATTTTTCAGAACTAAAAGCCCCCCCAAAAGTATAATGATAACATAATTTGATTCAACGGCAAGAAATTATGTTTTGGAAACAAATCATGTAAACTGAAACAAGTCAATCCAGGATAATCCAAATTATCCAAAAATGATAATCTAAAATAAAAGGCACAGCAACAAAGATTTGAAGATTAAGGAAATTCAAGCTAAACATTGGACTGCATTCCCAACTCAATTTCACTAATCGTCATCCTCATCACCATCTTCTGCTGCAGAATTGAGAGCTTGCAAGCGAGAGACCAACTTTGTCTTCCTTTCCTCGTAGGTGAGCTTCTTCAGGTTGTACCTGCTCAGAAGACAATAAACGCATCTTCAGTACAATTTAATTATATAATCATAAACGCGGCTGAAATACTACTAATTCAAACAGGGTCATTCCACTTGCCAATCATCAATAGTAAATAGTCACAAACATCCTAATGTGATACCTCTTGTGTTCCTTTGGTGGCTGCTTCTCAGGCTTTTTGATTGAGGGATCTGCACGAATGGCAGCATGAACCTTTTTGTATAGTTCCTCGATTCCATCCGCTTCAATTCCACGCTTGATATAATCACTGAAATGGGTTTGATATTTTTCAGGTTCATCTTCCATCAATGTCTACAAAAAAATATTAGAAAGCTGATTAAAAAAAAGTCTCAAACTCCATAGGATGAATGCCTTACAAATTAAAAATGAAAATGACTCAATAAATACATTATTTGAACACACCTTCATATAGGCAGCAACATGTCCCCCAAAGATGTACTTTCGGTGTATATCGGCATCAAGCTCTTTTTTCTCCTTATCAAAACCAGCAAACCTTTTGTCGCTGTGAGGAATATCCAGACCCCCATCCAAAGCTCCCTGCAGCCAATCAAACCCATTTAATAAATATCAATGTCACAAGAATACAGGACATAGATTATTGATATTAGCAGGAAATACCTTGAGTGCACCAAAGACCCGGTTTCCAGTGGTGGTCTTAACGAGACCAACATCAAGGAGAGCACGGAATGGCCTCCTGGACTCAGCTGGTTCCACTGAATAATCCTCTCCGGTTGCCTGAGTAGGAAGGATAAGACATACATGCAAAGGTGATGAATCCACAATGAGGTAGATAAAAAGTGTAAAATGTTGATGTATACCTCAACATTGCCTTCATACTCGTCATCCATTTCAAGAGTTTTAAGAACTCGGCGAGCCAAAAGGAGACCAGTGCAATAGGCTGGTAACATTTAAAAACAATTAAATTGATAAAAGGAGGGGAAGAGAGGGATAAATAAATTGAGAAAATTGGAAGTACCTGCAGCATAGTTAGTAAGGCCTACATGGAGACCAAAGTGAGGAAGCTCATGTGCGTAAGCAGCAGCAAGAACAATATCACCAGCAATGGTAGCAGAGACAATTTGACAGACAATGTCTTTGTTTGTCTATTAATTAATAATAATATGATTTTGGTTAGTTAGGGATTGAAAATTAAGTAGTATCTATGGAATTGGAAAGAGAAGAGAAGAGGATAGTTACCAATCGAACAACGTAACGGTATTTGGGAGTGCCGTATTTGTTAGCGTCTTGAGTAATCAAACGAACCCTGGCTCGGTAATCAGTCTTACCCTCTCTTCTTCTCTTGAATTTCACTTGAAATCGCTTGAAGTACGCATTTGACTTCTGAGCCTTCACAAATGCCTGAATCAACAAACATTCTTTAGTTAGTTAGTTAATCATCGTCTCAAAAGAGGACGGAAATGATTCAAGAGATACGCCGCACCATTCCGAATGGGGGTGATTGATTGGACTCGCCGCACCTTCCACCGCGGCTGTCTGGGTTTGGTGCAGAGGGATTGAAAGAGAGTTTTTTAGGGTTTCTCTTGGGCTGGCTTTGCCTACGGGCCTCATCGCTTTTTTTGTCCACTCCAATGCAGCCACCACCTTTTTCTATTTCTATCTAAACTAATTCAAATTAGCACCCCCCACTCTTTTCCATTATAAATAAATAAATACACTTCACCCTTTTCTTCAAACAGTACAACTTTTTCAAAAATTCACTTCATTTTGTCTTATAATAGAACAATAAAAAAAAAAATTCTACTCAAATCGTTAATGAACTCACGAATTGTACATAAAAACTTAGTTAAACATTTATTTGTCATACATTACTTACATTCGGGTCGAACTCCGGATACCAGAGTCATGTTTCTCTTAAAACCGAAAGATTAACAATATTCATGTTTTTCAATTACAAGTATTTTATTATGGATACTTTTTTAAGGGATTATTATGGATACTTAATTGTTAATTTCATATAACATTGTATACTTTCTGACACTTATTTTTATAAATGTAATTGTAAAAAGAATTTAGTTTAAAAACAAGACAAATTAGTTTTTTAATTTATTCAAAAATGAACTCTTTCACAAATCATAACCAGATATTACAGTGGGAATTGACTTCACATTCTGATCTTGTGTTTGAATATTGAGTTGATAATTATTATCTTCTTGAATTGGCAACACTAAAGATGAAAATGAAAATTCATCAATAGATTAAACTAGAAATTCATCGAAGTAGCATTCTTTGCGAACAAAGTTATAAACCGTTGTGCATGCCAACACAAGTTATCTTTATTCAAGATACACAATTATCCTTGTCTCCGTCATTTCAGTTATTTTCTTGTAGCGAATCCCACATTTGATAGCTAATATATATAAGAAACGAGTTATTTTATAAAAACAAATATTGTTTCCTAATTAAGTAAACTATAATGATGATATAATAGGTAATTCAAAGTTCGGCTGATAGGTTCGAATCAGCAGGGTCTTTTTCCCTAAAAATCAGAGAATTAACACACATAAAACTATAAAAAAAAAAGTATGAACAATAGGTTTGTCAAATCAAAAAAATACTAATAACATGGTAGCAACAAAACACAACAACAAATAATAAAAATTAACAAAAAAGCATGGATGGGTTCAAATCTCGACTTTTTTTTGCATAAGTTTCGCATAACTATTTTCATTTCGTCTATCTATTTAAAAAAAATCTTTCATTTTTTTTTTTGAAAACTTTTGTTTTGACGATTTATTAAAATGATTGAATATTTGATTTGATTTGATTTATTGATTTTAAAATTTAAAATTTTTATATTAGGGTGAAGTAATGCTTGTTCTTTGATGGTCATTTCATGGTATGTAGAATAAAAAAAAGAATTAAAAAAAAAATGACACGGCCTTTGAAGAAAAAGATAAAGAGAGAGAGAGAGAGAGAGAGAGAGAGAGAGAGAGAGAGCATATTCATTTTGACGAGGGGCGCATTAGAAGTGGAAAATGCAAAAATCGTTTCAACCAAGAAATTGAAGAAAGCGATTGAGAGAAGATAGATCGATCGAGAACAGCAAATGCGATTTGAGAATTTCTCTGAGTTGTGATTTGATTTGAGAATCACGGTTGCCGGCGGCGGCGCGATGGAGTTGGCACAACTTGAAGCATTATGTGAGAGGCTTTACAATTCACAGGATTCAGTTGAACGTGCTCACGCTGAGAACACACTGAAATGTTTCTCTATGAACACCGATTACATTTCCCAATGCCAATACATTCTTGATCATGCTTTGACACCTTATGCTTTGATGCTTGCTAGTTCTAGTTTGTTGAAACAAGTCACCGATCATAGTCTTGATTTGAAACTCCGTCTTGATATATGTATGTATGCTGTTATCTAATCTAATAATCTCTTTTATCTCTTTTTTCATTCTTCAATT
Organism: Medicago ruthenica; assembly: GCA_018208015.1. Lineage (NCBI taxonomy): Eukaryota > Viridiplantae > Streptophyta > Magnoliopsida > Fabales > Fabaceae > Medicago > Medicago ruthenica. The sequence continues at coordinate 99,788,649 of CM031373.1, read as the reverse complement.
CATTCTTTTTTGCAATGCATGTTAATTGTTAGGGACCTACCTCATCAACTATCTCGCCACCAGAGGACCTGAGTTACAACCTTTTGTGACTGCTTCTCTCATCCAACTTCTCTGTCGAGTCACCAAATTTGGATGGTTTGATGATGATAGATTCCGCGACCTTGTCAAAGAATCAACCAACTTCTTGAGTCAGGTGCTCATCTTAATCCATTTCATCTTAATTCATTTAAATAGAACAAACATTTGTGTCAGGTCGTTTTACATTTTTGTTCTTGTAATCTATCTAGGCAACTCCAGGCCATTATGCCATTGGTTTGAAGATATTGAATCAGCTTATTTCTGAGATGAATCAGGTTAGACATTATGTTTAATATCACATTATTCTCATACAACATTTAACATGTTCAGTACTTCCGTATTCTGTATTCTACATAGTTGAACCATTATAGTTAAGCGTGAATCAATTCAACAGATCAAAGATTCCTTAACGTAGCTATTGCATATTTTGTGTAAGTTGTGCTATGCGTTTTCGAACTATGTTCTGTTTGCTAGACTTTTGTGTCCTGTCTCAGGCGAATGCTGGTTTACCTGCAACAAAGCATCGAAGGGTAGCTTGCTCCTTTAGGGACCAATCTCTTTTTCAAATATTTCAGATATCTTTAACATCATTGGGCCAGTTGAAGAATGATGGTAAAATGGCTATACTCATGCTTCATTTTTTTTCCCTGTCTCTTTACTACTTTTTAGTGATCATTCGTTTGAGAGCTGTGATTATGTATTTTGCAGCCATCAGTCAATTGCAAGAATTGGCACTTTCTCTCTCTTTGAAATGTTTATCATTTGATTTTGTGGGGACATCTGTGGATGAAAGTTCAGATGAGTTTGGCACAGTTCAGGTATCTCTTTTTTTAGTTTAATTGATGTTTGGAGGTCCTACCTTATTCCTTCTACACTGGTTCGTTTATTATGCTGTAAATATGGCCGTTTGCAGATTCCATCTCCCTGGAAATCAGTTTTGGAGGACTCTTCAACATTGCAACTATTTTTTGATTACTATGCCATTACAAAGGCCCCTCTTTCAAAGGAGGTCTGTACATCATGCATTTGTTTCTTTGATTGTGTACTTAGTCAGACCTCATATTCAAGTCATGAAAATTGCATTCCGATATAAAATACTATTCACAAATTAATTTACATTTTGCTTTAGACATAAATTTCTTTTGTTATTGTTTTATGTAGGTCATTTTAGAAAGTTGACAAAATAAGTGTTTAATCGATTCACAATTGGTTAATATTTATTCTGAATAACCATTTTCCTTTCCAGGCACTGGAGTGCTTGGTGCGACTAGCGTCTGTAAGACGTTCGTTGTTTACCAATGATGCTGCCCGTTCTAAGTTTTTGGCCCATTTAATGACTGGAACCAAAGCAATCCTGCAAACAGGGCAAGGTATTGTACGCTTGTTACGTCTTTCCTTGTTTTGTATTGTAACGCCTAACCGGAAAAATATTATATTTCGTTATTGCATGTGTAAGCAAAATACATTTATTCCACTTATTCTTTGGTAATATTATGTTATACAATAAAACCATCGCTCTCTCTCTCTCTCTCTCGTACAGATATAGACGTGTTTATATGACAAAATTATACAATCGTCCTTTAAGTTTATTTAATTCTACCATATTAGTTCTTTCCGTTTTTCCCAATGAGGTGTTTTAAGTCTCAAAACGTTCAGGCGTTGCCCCTTTTTTTGAGTTTTCATTTAACTCCGTTAAAAAAAGTCTATATGACTGTTATAATGCTGATGCGTCTACAACATTGCTGATGTGGTATGTCAAAATAGGATTTTAGTTAAAAATATTTATTTTTCTGAATAATTTTTTATTAAAAATAAAAAACCCCAAATTAAAATTATTTAGAGTTCTTCTCCTTCTTCTTTAATTGAAGAGGAAGCCCTTGAATGGTGGGCATAGGATTGATGTGGGTGAACCCATGGGGATGTTACTTGCCGGTGTTGGTTGCATAGTTGAAGATTTGTCACCATTGCGAGAGTCCCTTGAAGGACTCGGCATAGTTGAATCCGTGGGCTGTTACATGCTGGTGTTGGTTGCACGTAATGAACAGCTTGTTTTGGTGATCTAGGTGATGATTGGTCGAAGCTCATGACATCAGAATTAGTTTTTACATGCATATTGAAAATTAAAGGAAAAGCACCCTAACAAATCTTTGCAAGATGCAAAATTTAATGACATCCAGCGAGACGAGAAAAATTTATGCTTTCGCTTCGATTGTTCGTGAGTAGGGATGAAAGTTTGGTATCTCATGCAGTAAATGTAGACTTCAAAGAAAGGTACCAAACCCTTATGTGGGTTTGCCTCAGGGATGTTAACGAATACAATATTTAGTGTTAGGTTGTGAATTTGGGTGGAAAACATGAAAGAAAGAAACTAAAAAAAGGGCAACGCCATGTGTACATTTTGAAACTTAAAGAACTTAGTCGGAAAAAAAAACTTAAAGAACTAATCCAGTGCAATTAAATCACTTTAAGGACCACATGTGTATTTTACCTATTTATATTCACAGATTAGGCATCAGGGAAATTCATCCCTGCACTCGAGTTGTTCGATTTCTGCCTCATCAACAAACCAATCAAGTTGTATTTTATCCGCCAGTGTCGGAAATGAGAGTTCCAACCTAAACTTTACGATGAAAGGTTGTATAGTAACTTACCTAAACTTTGCGATAACAGGTTTTATAGTAACTTATAGAAGCTCTTGTTCAACCTAGGTGGAAGGTCTTGGTTAGGTTTTGTTCATAGCTGAAATTAACTACATGTGGACTGCCTTTGCAGAAAAATAAACTACATGTGGATCAGTTTTGTTAAATGGTGGCTATGGCATAGCGGATTTTGTATAGTGGGCCATGCAGGCCACGGCGTCCGTTGCATAGATTTTTTGAAAATGGAAAAAACATAGTTGGATCATGCAGCCCAAACCAGTTCCAAGAGGGTGTAAAACCCCAAAATTGAATGCAAAGAACTTTCTTTATTCCTATATGTTTCAAAAATGGCCATCACTCTTCCTCATGCCGTAGAGTTTCCTTCCTTGCACTTCCCGGTTGGCGACTAACGCCCTCTGCCATTTATTGTCTTTTGGCGACTACTATCTGTTGGGGACCTTCTCTGGAACTGTCCTCCGGTGTGATTCCCTATTCTGATCCGATTTTCTTTTTTATTTTATTTTTAAATAAATTCCCCCGTGTGCTGTCCTATTCTTTTAAGCTATTATAATTGACCGGGTATACGGACAACGTAGTTCGTATACTGTAACGTCCCGGATTTTAATCCAAGACAATGTTTAATATTTTTATTATTTTTTATAGAAAACATGAGGCTATTTTTTTTAAATAACTATTAGAAGGAAACTAATAGAAAATTATTCTTTAAAATTGACTATTTTCAAATGGAAGAAATCCACATCCGGATTTTCTAATGAGTTAGCGCCAAAAGAATAATACACTTCAAAAATCATCACATCTTGAGCTAGCTTTTGGAGTTGTGTTATGAGGCCTAATCCCAAATTTCAAAAATAACCATCGTCAGTTATTTTGAACATTTATTTTTTTCTTCTCTATTCTTCCTCCTTTAGTAAATTATATCAGTTATTATTTTTTAATTCTATTCTGTTCTTTATTTGCTTCTTTTGTATTGTATTGTTTTTTCACTTTTGTCTTTCTAGTACTGCAAATTTTTTAATTGCATTTTTTAATTCTGTTATTTGTTCATTCCTTTATTTTTCTTCTGTAATTGTAGTTGTTTTACTTTTAATTTCATGACAATGAGCTTTTGATGTCTTGAACTTGATGAAAATTAGGTTTTTAGTGCTTTATGACATCTTGATTATGAGATTAATGATATTTTCTATTAATTTTATTCTATGATTATGGTTCTCGACGTACATTTTTTGTTTTTCTAATACTGCTATTTGTTTATTCTATTTTATTTCTGTTTTTTTATACCTGTTAACTAATTTTAGTTGTTTTTGTTTTTAAATTTTACGACAAGAGGCTTTGATGTCTTCTACTTGATCAGTATGCATTTGTTTTTGTAGTTTATGACATTGTGATTATGAGATTAATGCTGTTTTCTATCAATTTAGTATATGATTTTCTGACTTTCGTTGTTAGATTTTTTGGCTTTTAATTTTTTTTCTTCACTTTTTTACGTGCGCGCACGCATGTGTGTGTGTATACAATTATACTTTTATTTTGTTCACTACTATGCTTCCAACATAGGTTGGAATGCCATCTGTCTTATATTTCTATGTTGGATTTTTTACTTACTTCCATAATCTGTCATTGATGACACCGTGTGGATGTCCCTCATCAATCATCACACAGGAAACTTATTAGTCTAATTTATGCAATGATACTGTTTTTTAATAGCATTAAAATGGGAAATCCAAAGTAAGCCCTCCTGGTTTAGCAAATTAAAAAATGTTACGAAAAATAGAAGTTGAACATAAGAAATATGCCCATCCTGTGTATATGTTTTCAAGCAATATTTTGTTTTTTAATTTTCATTTCTGTTTTTCCTTGTTAGCCATGGATATATAATTTTGACTGTTTTGGGGAAGCAGGTCTTGCAGATCATGATAATTACCATGAGTTTTGTCGTCTTCTTGGTCGGTTCAGAGTGAATTACCAGGTAGGTTTTTGTGCAGTTTTACTCCATTTGTGGGATATCTATTTTTCGTAATTTTATACAAACATCCCATCATATTTCACACTATTATTGTACAAACATCCAATCATATTTCATCACGATGGATATTTTTTTAGTGTTTTAAAAGGTAATATTATGATGTGGCTAGATGGCGGTGCAATATAATCGAGCTGTCTAAATCTCGTGTATGGTGTTAGTGTATAGTTATTAAAATCTTTTCCTTACTAATTGGTAGCTATGCAATGTGCATAAGCATACATAAGGACATGAGGTTCATGGGGGGAAAGCTAGGTACATGCTTTGGCTTAGAAGGGCAGTGTGCATTGCACAAATTGACTCTTTAAATACTTGCACAAATGGCCAATTATTTACTAGTTTTTGATTATTTTTCTGATTTGTTGGTTTGCTTAAGCTTGTTATTCATATTCAGTTTTGTTGATAAAATTTGGCGGAGTAGTAAGTATTTTCATATTCTTTAGTTTATTCTATCTAAATTTGTAAAATAAATGCTGCAGTTGTCTGAGCTTGTCAATGTGGAAGGCTATAGCGATTGGATACGTTTAGTTGCAGAGTTTACTCTTAAATCTTTGCAATCATGGCAGGTTAATTAATGTGTCACTTTTATGAATTTTCCTGATAATACATGATTTATTGTTTTCAAAAATCACATACTTTGTCTTTTTAAGCCATTTATCTTTGGAATAACGGCACAGCTACACCCACCTTTGAAAACAAAATTCAGGATGCCGATCATCTGAGAATTTCATTAAGATAAATGTCACAAATCATCAAAGTTTCAACTTAGGTTATTCAAGTGACGTGAAATATTGATTAAGTTGATACCTTCATGTCAGTGGGCCAGCAACAGTGTCTACTACCTGTTAGGGCTATGGTCCAGATTGGTGTCTTCTGTTCCATATTTGAAGGGTGATGCGCCAAGCTTACTGGATGAATATGTTCCTAAGATTACTGAAAGTTTCATCACATCAAGATTCAATTCTGTGCAGGTGTTTCTAATTATCCGTGCATCCTTTACTGATTGCCTGCCTTCCAGGCGGTATGCATTTTGTTTAACACCTCTGTTAATGAGACTACTTTCAAATATAACTGCTGTCGTTTTTACAGGCTGGATTACCTGATGATCTTGAGAACCCCTTAGACAATGCTGAACTTCTTCAGGATCAATTAGACTGCTTTCCATATTTATGCAGATTTCAGGTAATCCTATATATTTTATGTTATCTGATGAAAGAAATAATTAACTGAGAAGGCAAAAAGGATTCAAAGGAGGATATAAACAAAGCTGCAGAACAAGACAACTAAAATAAACCGGAACTGAAAGTGAAAACTCATTTCCATATTCCGTGCTTGTTTAAAATGCAATAAATAATTGATATAGTTAGTCCTACTTTTTAGAATTAAGCGAATCTGTAGTTATTCCTTTAAATGTACAACTTCCAAGATTGATTGTTAATATCCCTAGAGTATACAACTTCCTAGGTTAGTGCTTATTCATTAAGCTTTAAATGTATTTGTTGTAATTGTAATACAACTATAAATACAAGTTGTGTGATCTTAGCTAGACACAAAGAAATTACAGAATTCTATTAGGTGCATATCTGTTATAGCATAAATGATTTAATCTTGGTGGGAGCTGTGGAATGCTATATTGGCATTTTAAGGAGTTTGTTTCTTTCTATTTTAAGATTTTGTAATAAAAAAATGTCTCTAGAGAAGAAACTGTAAAGGAGAGGAACATCCTCCATAAAGCAAGCAACTTTCTCCCAAAAATCCTTCAAATTGAACAAGCTTGTGATCTAAAAGAGATTTGTTTGTCAGAAATAGACTTCCTAGGATTGGAGTGCATACCAGTTTGGTTAGCATTCCACGCATTGAGGTTTAAAAGGACGTGATATTTAGTTAATGAACTGATGAAAAAGGAATGGATATTTAGTTAATCAACTGAAGCAATTCTTGGGCACCAAATTACTGCCTTGCCTCTTGTTTGTGCACGCAGCAAACAAACCAAATAATAATTTATTCTCTTTTCCGTCCTTGATAAAAAAAATCTCATTTTTCTTTCCAATCTACTGAGAAACCCAACTGGAATCTGAAATAAAAATAAGTAATCAGGTGGATGCTGGACAATAAGTGTGGACGGGTTGACCCCCCAATGAAAAAAAGAGTCACCCTTCCGAAAAAAATAGTTTGGGAAATTCATCACAATTGTCACACAACCCAACACGCAAGAACCCGTCTCTTCAGTGCACATTAATATATGCTAGTCTACTGTGCCATTGAGTTTCAAGTCAGACACGACCCACAAATATGAGTGAGAAATCATTAATTTATGCTGATCTCCCTCAGCAAATTGCAAGTGGGAATTCACAACTTCTACATTGTATGTCAAGATCCATGAAAATCAGATATAAAGCAATTTCATGTTCCTTGCAGATATGCAGATTAGTGTCTTAATTTTTTGATAAGGCTGTTTGTTTTTCTGTTTTATTTTGCTGCCATGTGCCCTTGTCAAGGAGGATACCTTACTCTATTCTATAGTTGTACTTTCTGTCTAGAAGTTTCTGTTTATCCAAAATAAAATATCCCTCAATTCATTCTGCTCAATAAACCTGCCATCAAGCTGAACATAAAAGGGTGTATTGGATCTTCCTGGTTTAGACCACTCTGATTTTGAATTCTAAACTTAAGGCCAACCTTTTCAACTAAGGGGTCACCATTAAGAGACAACTTTGATTTAAGTCCTCCAAATTCATACAAAGCTTTTGTTTCCATGGAGGAATGGGGATATCTATTGTTTCTATCAAGGGATGCCTTCAAATATTCAAGACTCTTAAATTATTTTGTGTTGCATTTTTTGAACAATTGTGGTTGTTTGACTCCTTTGCATTCATTGTGCAGTATGAAAGCAGTAGTTTATTTATAATAAACATAACAGAGCCTGTCCTGCAAATATACACGGTGTGGTTATAACTTTCACTGATTGCTACCCTTTTATCTTTTTGTACTGATTTGTTGGGAAACACAAGTTAGTAACTGATGTTTGACTGTTTTCAATGACTGAAATAGGAAAGGGCAAGATTACAGGTTAGTGATAGCAATGACCTTTCTGTGATTGAAGACAAACTCGCTTGGATTGTTCACATTGTTGCAGCAATTCTTAAGATAAAACAATGCACGGGATGTAGGTAAAAACATTTTGGCTCCTACCTTTTCATCTATTGGAATGTTGTCGATTGTCAAATAAGCTGAGCAGTGTTCCTAAGCATGTCAACCTGTTTTTAATGTTATGTTTCACCATAATATTTCTATATGTAGTGTGGAATCTCAGGAAGTGCTAGATGCCGAAATTTCAGCTCGAGTTCTGCAGTTGATCAATGTAACTGACAGTGGAGTACACAGTCAGGTATACTAGCACAAACATTAGTTTATATGCTTGGCTTGTTCTCTTTGTTTACTTTTTTTTAATAGTTTCAGTCCTTAGGCTTTAAATCTGTATCACAACAGACTTTAACTGAAGATATAGTTATAAATCGTTGATTGACCCCCCCCCCCCCCCCCCCCCCCCCCAAAAAAAAAAAAAAGCCTATACTGAACACTCAAAAATACAAACTTACCCAAAGAGTCGAGGGAGGAATTAAAGGGTAGCTTTTGCCTGAGTAGAAGCAAGACAGAGTTATAGAATTTCTTTTTAGCGAAAGACGGAGCAATTCTAGCTCAGAGGTGAAAGGTGGAGATCATAGCACACCACAAGTTACACGGTTTAATATCTCAAGAGATGTAAACCACCGAGTTCAAGCTTAGTGGTTGAAATGGAGGTGGACGTTAGGAGTTTTATTTGATACAAAAGTACCACTCAAGTTGAAGGGAAAATTTTATCGGACAGCTGTAAGACCGACAATGTTGTATGGGACAAAGTGTTGGACTGTCAAGAACCAACACGAAAATAAATTAAGCATAGTAGTGATGAGGATGTTTTGTTGAATGTGTGGCAAGACTAGATGAGATAAGATTAGTAATGACAACATTAGAGTTGGGGCAGCACCTATAGTAGAAAAGATGGTGGAAACAAGGCTTAGGTGGCTTGGGTGTGTATAGAGAAAACGTGTAGATTCTGTAGCAAGGAGAGTAGATCGGATGGAGGGTAGTCAAATCACTAGAGGCCCTGGAAGACCTTGAAAAACTCTTAAGAGAAACTATTAAGAAAGATCTAGAGATTAATGAGTTGGATAGAAATGTGGTATGTGATAGAACATTATGGTGTCGTTTGATCCATGTAGCTGACCGACCCCACTTATTGGGATAAGACTTGGTTGTTGCTGTTTTTGTGATAAAAATTATAAACCAACAAACAGAGATCAAAATCACTGAGCTATAAAGAGTGAGGGATGAACACATAAAAATGAAAAAAAGGGAGAACCCTTGAGATGGGATAATAGTTTACCAAGTTGCATGAGCATTCTCTCAGTACAATCAATTATAAATGTACAAGATTTACAATCTGATATTGAAAATTACGTGACTATGGTAACTAAAGAAATTAATTACATGACAGCTAAGATTTACAATTTAATGTTGAAAGCTACATAAATAAGGAAACTAAGAAAATCAGTTATATACATAGTTGGAGAGGACGTGGCATCCTTCATGACAAGAAAAAAAGGTGAGTGGCAGAAGAATAAGATAAATCATAAAAATAAAGTATTAATTTGAGATAGTAATGCCCTTATAAAACCCATGGGATTAACTTCAAAGAGTTTCTTGTAAGCGTATTCTACACTTTTTTGTCTCTTTCTTTGTACCAAATTTTTTGAAATGAAAAAAAGGAATTGCCTTCAACTAATGGATGGACATATTCATGCCTCTAACTTTCTGCCAAATGCTTGGTGCATTTTATTCTTTCTATATTATTACTGTTTTTTCGTCTACCTTTTCTGTGGATATCTTATCCTTCTCTAGTTCTACTTTTCTCTCTCATCTTCTGTTATCAATTTTTTGTCCCCTGCGGATTAGTTTTATCAATTTCATCCTGAAAAGTTATAAGTCCAAACTCCTAGTGTTTTAGTTCTTCCATCCAAACAAACAATTAAACTGAGGGATTTGTGGATTAGACTTGATGGAGGGAGACAAATATTAGGGATGTGAAAGTTAAGTGGTCAAATGGATAAAATTAATACATCTTCCAGGGACTAAAGCATGGCTATTTTTTACAATTAAATATAAGACGCTTCTGTGACAAACGAGGTGGACCTTTTATTGTGTTATTTTTTTTTTGGGTTACCATGATATTAGTACGAAGTTTCCACCACCGCTTAGCAGTAACTAATCTCCGTCGGGAAACCTGTGGGGCACACAAAGTGGGCTCTCCCCTCCCAACCGAATTTTTTCCATACGCATGAGCCAGGAATCAAACCCCTGACCACATGCTTAAGGGGCCCAAGTCCCTTACCACTTGGACCAATCCATTGTTGGTCTCTTTTATTGTCTTTTATTTGTTTAATTTTAATTCAATTAGTGAAACTTACTCTCTTTTGGGGAACTACCAGACCTAATGTTTTTCTATTAATACAATATAAGAGAACAGAAATCTCTCTCATTTTCTCGCAGTATTCTTCTGTTATAATATTTTGCATTTGTATTTTTATCATATGGATCTAGTTTTATTTTATGAATTTCAGAATCTAATTAATGATATGTTTTAGAAGAATATATTGCTTATCCATTCTTATTATTGGCATTTTGCAGAGATATGGTGAAATAAGCAAACAAAGACTTGATAGGGCAATACTTACTTTTTTTCAGCATTTCCGCAAGTCTTATGTAGGAGATCAGGCAATTCATTCTTCCAAGGTAATATAATGTTTCAATTATTGATTCAAACATAAATTTAACTTTCCGCACATCTTTATGAATGTAATTTCTTTATTTATGTTGCAGCAGTTATATGCCCGGTTATCAGAGCTCCTTGGCCTGCATGATCATCTATTACTGTTGAATGTGATTGTGGGCAAGATAGCAACTAACCTAAAGTGCTATGCCGAGGTCCGTTTTTAGCTTGTTCTTCCCGTTTCATCTTCCACGAGTTATTTGCTGGTCACTAGTTGTATTTGCGTTAATTTCAGAGTGAAGAGGTCATTGATCACACCTTAAGTTTGTTCTTGGAGCTTGCATCTGGGTTAGTTTTGATGGATAGATGAATATTAGCTACCTTTTTTTTTTGGTTAAGACAATCCACACCCAAATTTACTGATTTCTCTTTTAACAGCTACATGACTGGCAAGCTACTTATGAAGTTGGACACAGTGAAATTTATCATTGCCAATCATACGGTAGAGTATTTTTTTTGTCAATTGTTCATAAATTTTCCATTGGGAGTTGGTTATTGCTCTTTCTTGTATAGTTCTTGTTTGGGATTGGCTATATTGCATTTTCAGCAATTTATAATTGAATTATTTTGGGTAAAAAAATATAACTGGATGGGAAATATTGAAAAATTCTCTCATCTGGTTTAGAAGATCCAACTTTGGTTTGTCAAGAATTCCAGAATCCAGAAGCTGATTCGTAGGACCTCGGTCTAGCTATCGAGATGATTTGCGTTTGGATTAGCATTCAACTACCGATATGATTTAAATTACTAAAAAAGATAATGGACTTAACTTGCTCTTTATATTTCCTCTTAATATGAGATAAACCACCTTTTAATTTCTTTTCTTCTGAAGAGTATCCCTTGTCTTGAGATTCTCTCTTTCAGCAACCTAAGTGACAAGAATGCCAGCAAACTAAAATGAAATCCCATATGGTTGTAATTGAATCTTGTAAGCTTGTAGCTAATCCAGAATCGAGGAATGAGAATGTGTCCAATTTTAAAACATGTTTTGATGGTTACGTTTAAGGGCTTTGGAAAAAATGAGGCCAAAACTTTGTGGCACCTTGCAGTTTACACTGTCCTCTGGTGCTTTTGATGGTAGTGAAGTGGTGTTGGGTTACCTCTCTTCCCCTCCACTCTTTTTTGGACAAATGTTATTTCTTGTTGGGAAATCAAATCAAATTTCCAAACAATAGTAAATATTAATGTAAATTGGGTGGAAAATTAAGAGTATATTCCAATAGGTGGAGGGCTTGACTCTTCGTGAATATCACTATCATGAAGAGAGGTCAGTTGGAGAGGTGAGACAATTTATGTCCACCAAGTTGAATTCATGAATGGAAGTCATGTCCCTTATCATCTGAGGAAGATGGGTATCCCAATCCAAGATCAAGAGAGAAAGTGCGGGCAATCACTTGTAGTGGTGTGAGCCTCTTCTCTTGTGAGTAAGTAAGTGTATGCTGTTCATTATAACTCTTGAGTGGAGTACTTGGGCTTGTAAGGTGATACATATGTTGAGGGTTTTCATGGACTTAGGCATGAGGTGCCAAACCACGTAAATTCTTGTGGTTTGTTGTTTATTAACATCTTTGTGGTGTGTTCCAACGAATATCATTGAGTGTGTGGGCAAATTTGTTGGCATGTGCTGTTTTTCCCAACATTTATTTGCCTCCGTTTCTCTATGGAGTTTTGCAAATGTTGTTTCAAGGGGTCTCTACTACAAATATATAAGATCCTTTTTGCCATTTATACTTTTTGAATTCATATGTACTTTGCACAATCTGATTTGGAGGGATTACCCCCCTCACATGGTTCACTAATCTTTCTAACAAAATTCTATTTCTGTAAATAAAAGATGATGCAAGTTGATGTTACGCTTTCAGAGAATGGGGCAACAATGCTGTTTTCCCCCCATATCCCCCTTTTTGGGCAGGAGGGGTCACCTTCCCTCCCCCTTGTATTTTCCACTTTTCTTTGCATGGATATAAATTCTTATCCATTGTTGTCCTCATTCTTTTCTTTCACTAAAATTATTCTCAGAGAGAACATTTTCCATTTTTGGAAGCAAAAAAGTGCTCCCGCAGCAGAACAACTTTCTATTACACTATTGGCTGGTTGATATTCATGGAGGACAGCTCTGTGAAATTTAAATCTTCAATGGATCCTCTTCAGCAGGTACATTATCACTCATCTTGCTGATATGCTTACATTGCCCTTTTTCATCTATTTCCTCATTACTAAGCCGTTTTGTTCAAAGCTTAAAGTAGTTTTAAAGTCGTGTAAAAACAATTTATTTTTTAGAGATTATAATATAAAGTAAAATCAATTTTTTGTTGGGTTACAATTGCTAAAAGCACTTTCTATTTAAAATAGTAGTTACAATTGCAGATTTTTTCTAAAAGCTATTCAATAATCACAAAACTGATATTTTTTTCAAAAGCTTGACTAACATTGAAAAAAAAATCAAGAGATTTAGTTTCCAGAAAATCTTAAACGAATGCACTCAGTTTGATGAGTGACCTTAGAGGAATATTATTTTTCTCTGTTTTAGGTTTTCCTCAGTTTGGAATCAACTCCCGATTCAGTGTTTCGAACAGATGCTGTAAAGTATGCACTTGTTGGATTGATGAGGGACCTTAGAGGAATCGCAATGGCCACAAACAGGTTGGTATTTACGCAGCTTGTCTTATTCAAAAATGAAAATGAGGAAAGCAGTTAACCTGACCTCCCTGTTTTCCATATTTGTGTTTCTTAGCCGCCGGACTTATGGCTTTCTATTTGACTGGTTGTATCCTGCACACATGCCTCTACTCTTAAAAGGAATCTCACATTGGACAGATAACCCAGAGGTATTGGATCTCATGGATAATTTTTAATACATACATATACATTCAAATGGTTAGTTTCATTTGAATATTCGTTAATCAGAAATTCTTAAACCGAAGATCTAACAGCATGAATTACCCCATAATATCATACCATGGGAATAATTTACAGTACGCAGTCCTGCTAACAGCAACTGGTTTTTTTCTAACCTTTTCTGAATATTCTCAGCTTCATATTGTAGTAATTTTTTAACTCATCTTTAGTTAAGCACAGGGCTGTTAAATGACCGGTATAGCGCCGCTATACCGCCATTACATATCGGGATCTAGAGCAACCGTGATGAAAGCCAATAGCGGTGGGTTTTTGCATATCGGTGATAGCGGTTATTGCTTACCCGCTACACTATCCACTATTTTCATAGCGGATTTTCGGTGATCAGCTATTTTCCGCAAGCCGTTATTGATAACACTGGTTTAGCATTATTATCACAAAATAATAACTATAACTTTAAAGGAAGCGAGGGAGATTAGATTTGGTGATTCTAATTTGTGGGGGCTGTGTCGCATCTTTCTGTGGGGATTCTGCCTCAAACCCTCTATTGATTGTGACAGTACTAATAATTTCTCTTGGATTGTGACTTGCAGACCATATTAGCAGTAAAATACTAGCACTTTCTAGATAAAAAGTAATTTTCAGCAAAGCTTACGATAAAAGTAAAAGCAAACAGTTGGTCAATTTACACAAAGCAAAACTTAGAACCCAGGCTAGTTAAATCCAATATGACATAACTCTAGAAGTGGTTGAATACATTGAAATGATTGGACTTGAGTTATTTTCCTGGGATAAGGTGCTTTTGATAGAAGTTTGTTAGAGATGATTGTAAGAAAATATTACTTGACAGTCGATAAATCCTCCAAAGAAGAAAAGATAATACTCCCTCCGGTCCTATTTTTATAAAAGACATTTAGGTCAACAAAAGTTGATGTATCTGGCCCAAATTTTGGGCCAGATACATCAACTTTTGTTGACCTAAATGTGTCTTATTAGGACCAGAGAGAGTAATACAACGCACGAGATAATTTTTCAAGAAAGGAAAAATAGGAAACTAAGCAAAACTATCTCAATGATAATGAGAGAATAAACACATAGTTATGATTATAGTCATCTCCCTCGAGCAGGAGTGGACATATCATATGCGTCCAGCTTATTACACGTATAATCAATTTGCAGTCCTTGTAGAGATGTAGCGAATATATCCACCAACTGAGTATTTGAGCCCGATGAAGTGGTTCAAATAATGCCATAAAAGATATTCTACTGGATCAAGTATAAATCATATTCAATGTGGTGATTGAAGAAATATAAAAGGCCGATTGATTATCCCAGTAAATTCACATAAATTAAACTCTTGTAGTAAGTATTTCAACCATGAAAGTTCTCAGGTAGTGCGGGTCATGGCATGATACTCTGCATCTGTACTTCTTGCAACAATTGTTCGCTTTTTGTTTTTCTATGAAATTAAGCTTCCCCCAATAAAACATAACCCAAAGTGGCCCTTCTCTCACTCACACCACTTGTCCAAACTGCAACTACATAACTTCATTGCATTTTTCGGTCTAGGCTCAAGGTGATTACTTTAGAACATACAAGGATTTTTATAACCTACAAACAAGGCTGTACCCTTCGAGCAACAAATCTACGAGGTATTTAGAATAATAAGCAGTGAGAATAATGGTAGTTGTGACTTTATCAACAACAGTAATGCTTCCCAATCTTGCATTATTATTTAACATTTCACTCCTACAACTTTTTCTGCATTTGGACAAGAATGAGGGTGGATTGAAGGGTGAGGGGTTAGCATACTGATTTCCCTTCTTTCCTTTTATTGTTCTATGAATCCCCCCCTTATTTAATTTATGAAGCTTTTAGGAATTGTTGAAAACTATTAGTGATTTTGCAATTGACGTAAGAACTAGTATCTAAATCTAGTAAGTATAATTCTTATGGGAAGTCTTTCAATTAAGTACTTGAATCCCTCCTTATTTAATTTATGAAGCTTTTAGGAATTGTTGAAAACTATTAGTGATTTTGCAATCGACGTAAGAACTAGTATCTAAATCTAGTAAGTATAATTCTTGTGGGAAGTCTTTCAATTAAGTACTTGAAAGTTGAAACAACCTTTAGTTGAAAAGCCATTAACTCAAACCCATTGAAAAGCCATTTGGAGAAAAAAATTATCCTAGTTGATGTCAGCATTTTTTTCAACCAAATGAAGCAAAGAAACAAACAGGCTGCACACTTCAATAATTTTTTGCCACATTTTTATTTTATAAAAATCAGTATAATGAATTATAAAAAACTGCTTCAACATATGAGACACCCAACACTTAATAAGAGTTCCAAAAAGATTGTTCTCGAAGTAGGAAGCTAGTAGCTACTAAACAAAAACAAAACTATTTGGGCATGTTGTTTCTGAGTTAGAGCTGCACATAACTAGCACATTATAGAAGGAGTGGTATAGAGTCTCGGCTTTAGGAGTTATGGAATTTCAAATGTGTTTGTCTAGGAAGAGCCTTTGACGATTTAAGAAACAAGAAGACTGATAGAAGAAAACTCTCACCTTGGGATCTAAATTCCAATATCTTTCATCGAGATTGGTGGAGAAAGTAATGTAATGAAGCATAGGATTTGCTATTTGATGCTATTTATACAAGGTTATAATTTGTAGCGCTTGAAAAAGTCTATGATAGAAACAATCTTCAGGCAAACATCTTCTTGAAACTTGATATGAGCAGCTGTACACCACATGTTATCAAACTATTCAATTATCTGAATGAAATCTTGTGGCACTCGCCAAATTTGGGTTTCTAGACAGATTAAAAATTGAAGGTATGGTATGTGCTTGTCTTGGCATTTTCTTCTGGATTAGAATAACTCGTCTAATAGGAATTAACTTAACTATTATGTGTTGGGTAGAAGAGGAAAATAGGTAGAAGTAGTTTTTTGAGAATCTCACCTTGGATGTGATATAGCTGGAAAAAAGTGTTTATATATGAGAGACATCTCTCACCTTACGAGTCGGTTTTGTAGAGTTGAGTTATGTCCAATCTAAAGTTCTAAGGTGGTATTAGACCTTATCCAAGATCCGTTGGGCCACCCACTATTGGGCTATACGGATCATGCTCCAGCTGTCCAGTCTTGGGCGTGTTTTTTTTTTTTGTTTTGAAAAAGTAAAAATCGTGAGGGGTGTGTTTTGAGAGTTTCACATTGAACGTTATATGGAATGAGAGAGTGCAGATTTGAAAGACATCCCTCACCTTACCAAGGTTGCTCTATAGGCCCCCCAGATTGCTTAACCCTGAAAAAAGGCCGACCGGAAGATAGCATCCGGTGGAAATAAGCCGATCTGAAGATACTTTCTGATTGGTTTGTGCCTCGGAAGATACGTTCCGATAAATTGAGGGGCTTTAGATCAAACATTAGGGGCCTATAGAGCAATTTCCTCACCTTACAAGTTTGTTTTGTAGGCTTGAGTTTAGTCCAACCCAAATTCTAAGATTAGTATATTGGCCATTATATTGATATCGATTAGTTTAAGGCTTAAATGCAGTTTTTCCCCATGTTTCAAAACGTTGCGATTTTGGTCCCCTGTAAAAAAAATAGATAATTTAACCCCTAACTTTACCCCTTTTTGCAAAACCTCAATTTTGACTCGGTCAACGCATACGTGGCAACTCATTTAGCTGAGTCAGACGCCACGTGTGTATTTTTCAATTAAAAATAAAAAAAAAAGCCACATATGCATCAAGAGTAATTAAATAAATAAGAAAAAAGAAAAATAATAATTTCAAATTTAGGAAAATCATTTTCAAGAGCAGCCCATCCAAAAATCATCTTAAAACACACAAACCATCCATTTTAACACACAAACCATCAGCACCCTAAAACATCATCCAAACCCAACAAAATCTTCAACACCTAAATCCAGCAAAATCTTCAACATCCAAGATAGCACCACAAAATCTTTAAACTCAAAACGACGCCGTCAGTTCCCTTTAACTGAAAAAACGAAACACTTCTTCACTTCACAGAACCCAAACATGATAGCTTACCTTGAACACTTCCCTCATGGAAACGACACAGAATCAACACCAAACGACGATGTTTCATCTCTCCAATCTTCTTTCCATTTCGCCCCAAATTCCATCACTAGTAAAGACTTCGGCGGCATGAAATCATCCACTCCCCTCGCCGTACTCCGCCCATACACTACCGCCGATGTTGTAAAAGCCGTAAAAGCTGCAACAGCCGCAACAACCACCACAAATTAACAGAGGCGGCACGTGGTAACGGTCACTCCATTAACAGCCAGGCCATGGCGGAGAAAGGAAACGATCTGGACATGCTAGCCACGGCGGGAGGGGCATTTTCAACTTCTCGATCTGGACTCGATCTGAATCGAATGATGATGAAGCGATTGTGATGGTTGTTGAGGAGATAAATGAAGCTTTTATGATTGTTGTGGTTAAGAGAAAAAGTGCCTAAGAAATATGCAGCCAATGAAATGATTCTGGAAAACAAGATGTTTCTGGAAAAACAAGAAATTTTTCAGAAAAAAGTGATGCATCGTTGTTTTTAATTTATTTTTACTTTTTTATTTTATTTTTCAATTTATTGATGAGGTGGCTTTTTTATTTATTTTTTAATCAAAAAATACACACGTGACGTTTGACTCGGCTAAATGAGGTTCCACATATGTGTTGACCGAGTCAAAATTGAGGTTTTGCAAAAGGGGGTAAAGTTAGGGGTTAAATTATCTATTTTTTTATAGGGGGGCCAAAATCGCAACATTTTAAAAAATAGGGGGGAAAAGCCTTAGTTTAATTAGTGGACTTCAAATAATGTTGGGTCTTTTTAATTTTTTTGTTAGAAAAGCTGTTATTGAAAATTGTCAAAAAGTTTTCTTTATTAGTTGTAGAGTGTTAGAGATATAACAACCCTTATACGAGCTTTCAACTTTCACCTCATAGCTTAAGCTTTAAAGTTTCAATCAAGATGGGATGGGCTCGGTTTTGGTGGTTTGCTCCTATTAAAGAAGAGAAAGTTGAGAGAATTTTGAAAGAAAACTTCTGGAGAAAATTCTGACATAGAAGTTTCAGTGGCAGAAGCTTGGTAAATTTGTGAGAACCAATCTTTGACAATGGACGTTATCTTGTTCTTCCCTTTTTCAGATTTGCTTCTTTTGCTGCTTTGGTTTCTTCATCAGCAGCTGTTACTTCATTGGAAGGGGTTTAGTCCTTTTTCTATGAGATACGACTAGAATACTGACATAAATAACAAACTGAAAACAACTACCCCTAACCACTAACTAACTAACTATGTACAGTTAGTTTACAACCCTCCCTCTTTTCCTATAATAGACTTGCAGGATTTTATCCTTAAATGAGGGTTTATTCTGGGGCCTAACACATTGTCATTCATTTATACTGGGAATTGTTTCTGATTTATTTATTCTGACGTTTGCTCCTCTTTCTTCACTTATGGTTTGCTTGATTCTGCAGGTTACGACCCCATTGTTGAAGT
Organism: Medicago ruthenica; assembly: GCA_018208015.1. Classification (NCBI taxonomy): domain Eukaryota; kingdom Viridiplantae; phylum Streptophyta; class Magnoliopsida; order Fabales; family Fabaceae; genus Medicago; species Medicago ruthenica. The sequence continues at coordinate 99,769,634 of CM031373.1, read as the reverse complement.
TCATGGCTGAGTTTGTGCTAAATAAAGCTCAACGTTTGACATTTGACTCTTCTTCTCCAAATGGAATACTTCTCTTCAGAGAAGTCAGTAAACTGATTGTCGCTTATGGATCTAGAATTTTGACTCTTCCAAATGCTGCTGATGTATATACATACAAGTACAAAGGAATATGGATATGTTTAACAATATTGTCAAGAGGTGAAATCCTACCCATGTCTGGTTATTTCTATTTGTGTTGCATAGTCTAATGTCAAGTGTGGTTCTTTTTACAGTAGCAAGTATGCACATACATATCTCCGGAAAGTTTTAGTTTGATAAGATTTTTTAGTAGATTATTGTTAGAATATAAAATAATATTTAAGAATATCTTGATACTATCCTAGAATATCTTGGTGTATCTCCTAGGATCAGTTTTCAATCTTAGTGTATCTTAGATTATCTCTTAGGATTAATTTTCATATCTCTTGCTAATTATTATTTTTTGTTTCCTGATTTCCTTTTTTATTTTATTTTTTTATGAGTGAGTCTATGTGTCCCTATAAATAGGTATCAGTATTGAGTATTTTGTATCATACTACTGTCAAGTCAGTTTCAAGTAATTATCAATAATTTTCACAATTTTTATTATTTTCTCACAACTTCAACAATTATCATTAACTAAACTTGCACTAATTATTTATTAGGACGGCCTTTGGGATATTACTTATCCTCTCCAGTTTAATGGGATTGAGTTGCCTCTAATCCTGAATTCTAAGAAACGCAATTATAAGAAAATAATCCCAACTAGATGATAAAGTGTGATAGTACATTAGTACTAGTTAAGAGCATACCACATGAATAACAAATCATACATAAAAAATAAAGTAAATGGTGAAAACTGAAAAGATAAAAGCCAAGTGGAACAAATATTGGCAAGAGTAGCTGTGTCTCGTAGCATAAATAGCAAGATTATAAGAGATAAAAAGTCGGGAAGGTTAAGCACATTCATAGAATGAGAAAGCTTGAAACTTAAACGCGTTGCTCTATGCAGTCGCTGAGCACTGGATGTTTCATCAGACTTTAAGTGAGTTTTGTTGGAGATCTTTGTGAGATGTCCTGCTCAAATGTCTCCGGAAGTCTTTGTCGGAGGCAACCCTAATTGGTAGTAAAGGTCTGAAGATTTTCATGAGTTTGTTACTAGTTTTGATGAAGAATGTTGCTTAAACATGTTTGTGATTAAACACAACCAAGCCCTGCATCGTGGGCTTTTTACTTCTTTTCCTCTTACCAACTCGTGAGCCGATGAAGTAG